>CM053275.1:86789235-87389235 GCA_028583415.1 Protea cynaroides
AGGTGATTCAAGTTCCTATATTCCTCATTTTTTATGTTCTACAAAATGAACGCAAAAATTTGGAATAGAGGCCATCGAAAAATTCCATGCGGGATGACAATGAAATGACCCGTGAAATGACAAGGAGAGGAAACCCAATTGAATTCCAATCAGTCCAGTCAACTCAATTCAAATCGTTGTCAACCTAAGTCGGTCTCTATATATATTATAATATATACATATAAATATATATATATATATATATATATATATATATATATATATATATATATATATATATATATATATGTATGTATGTATGTGTATGTATGTTATTAAATATATATGTATAATATATATGTGTAAATCATAATCCAAAAGATTTTTGAGAAGAAAAAGGAAAGAGGGGAGAGAAAAAACGTGGAAAAGAATGGAGATTTCAATTGTGGAGATAATCCAAAAGATTTTGAAAAAAAAAAAGGAAAGAGGGGAGAGAAAAAAACGTGGAAGAGAATGAGGATTTCGATTTTGGAGATAATCCAAAAGATTTTGAGAAAAAAAGGAAAGAGGGAGAGAGAAAAAACGTGACCTTTTTCTAAGAGAATCCAAAGGATTTCTTTGGAGAAAAAAAAGGAAAGAAGAAAGAGAAAAATTAGGGTTTTTTTAGGAGCCACGGTTTTAAGAGTTGTTTAAAAAAAAAAGGGAGAGGGAGGACGTGAAAGAGAGAGAATTTAGGGTTTCTAGATTTTTTTTTTTTTAAAAAAAAAAGGAAAGAAGGGGAAGATAAAAGGGACGTGAGAGAGAGAAGAAAGGGGGAGGTTTTTTTTTCCAAAAAAAAAGGAAAAGAAAAAAACGTGAAAGGGAATCACATTTTGGAGAAAAAAAAAGGGGAGGTTTTTTTTTCAAAGAAAAAAAAAAGGGGGAGAAAGAAAAAAAAACGTGAAAGGCTTTGTGGCTCACACTTTTGGGAGAAAAAGAAGGGAAGAAGAGAGAAAAAGGGAGAAAATAGAAGGGAAAACGTGAAGAATGAGTTTTGATAGAGTTTGGGCTCTCGGTTTGAAAAAAAAAAAGAAGAAGAAGAAGGGAGGAGCAAGCAGAACCTACGGGCATCTAGGTAAGCTACCTTTACTTTTATTTTTCTTCTATTGTTTTGCTTAACTACAAATCTCCATCTCATGAACCATTCTACCTCATCATTAACCAATTTCCATCATCAATCTAGCCTATACTTGATCCCTATACAATCGGCATTCGACTGATTTCATCTCATACTCCAACAACCAACACCCCACGCCACTTACTTGAACCTAGCTATGTTACCTTCCTCGTCTTACCCTTGATCTTTCCATTAAATATGGGTCATTGAGTGAACCTATGATCATGATACGCTTGAATAAAAAAAAAATCTGAATTTTTGATTCTTTATCGTGTTAATATGATGTCCATTCAAAATCTGATTCATTGAATATGAAATTTGTCTTGATCATGTGATAAAAATTTGTCCATTGATATTTGAATGAATGAACTTGATTAATTGATGTGAATTTAATCGAATCGTTGATCTTTTAAGATCCAATCATGTGAATAGATGGTTAATTAATCGGAACCATTGATCTTAATCGAAGATGATCCAATGATGAATTAATTTGAGCCATTAAAGTCTTATCAATTGAGGGTATATGATCTAAACTGTTTTAAGATCTTGTATTACTTTCAATCATCAATCAAGTGTGATTTCGGTTACATTGTGGATAATCGATGCATTGAATCTAAACCGTAGATCTAAAATACGTTTTGATTGATTGTTTCACATGCCTTGATTGTTTATCACATGCCATATTTTGATGCTATATTGTTCACATGCTATATTAAATGCTTATTGTCATAATTAGGGTAGAAAACCCTAAAATAGAAAGAAAGTAACATTTAGGGTAGAAAACCCTAAAAATGGAAAGAAAATAATAATTAGGGTAGAAAACCCTAATAAAATAACACTTAGGGTAGAAAACCCTAAAATGGAAAGAAAGTAATATTTAGGGTAGAAAACCCTAAAAATAGAAAAAAAGTAACATTTAGGATAGAAAATCCTAAAATAGAAAGAAAATAATAATTAGGGTAGAAAACCCTAATAAAATAATAATTAGGGTAGAAAACCCTAAAATGGAAAGAAAGTAACATTTAGGGTAGAAAATCCCTAAGATGGAAAGAAAATAATAATTAGGGTAGAAAAACCCTAAAATGGAAAGAATGTAACAATTAGGGTAGAAAACCCTAAAAAAATGAAAATAAAATAATAATTAGGGTAGAAAACCCTAAGATGGAAAGAAAATAATAATTAGGGTAGAAAACCCTAAAATGGAAAGAAAGTCACAGTTAGGGTAGAAAACCCTTAAAAATGGAAATAAAATAATAATTAGGGTAGAAAACCCTAAAAAAAAATGGAAATAAAATAATAATTAGGGTAGAAAACCCTAAAATGGAAAGAATGTAACATTAGGGTAGAAAACCCTAAAAATGGAAATAAAATAATAATTAGGGTAGAAAACCCTAAATATGGAAAGAAAATAGCAATTAGGGTCTTGCCATGCTTAGAAGATAGCATACTAGATCTTACTATATTAGGCTCTTGCCTTATTTGCAATACATGCCACATTTGAAAGATCTTTAAACAATCTTACTATATGTGAATTTCTTGCCATAAATGTTTTATGTGCCATGTCTAGATAGAATATTCTATTTTTTGGCAATAACTTATTTTATGTAACACCCTAGTCAAACTGCCATATATGCACACTTCTAGAAGACAACATAGGTGTGGGGACGTGCATTTAGGCACCCACATTCTTGGGAAGGGCATAATGGGAATGATAAAAAAATCTTAATGAAGAAAGAGAATGCCTTGCCAAACCTTCCAAAATTAGAATTCAGAATGAAAAGGGTAATTTAGGACGATTTGCCCCTCGGCAAACCCTAAACCTATAATAGGTTCTAAACCCTAAACCTAGAATAGGTTCTCAATCATTAACCTAGAACAGGTTATCCATCTCGAACTACGTGGATTCTGATTCCTAGGGCAAACCCTAGGATACGTAGGCTATTTGGGAGAAACCCAAATTCGGATCCACAACTTAGTCCACTCGGACTATCCATAGATCCACTAGGATATTTACCCATACTTTAGTCCACTCGGACTATCCATAGATCCACTAGGACATCCCCCATATTTTAACCTAAATAGGGTTATCCACACTTTTAGTCCACTTGGACTATCCATAGACCCACATAGGGTTATCCACATTCCAACCCAGAATGGGTTATCCATATTTCAACCCAAATAGGGTTATTCTTAGATCCACTAGGACTATCTATCAGTCCACATGGACTATCCAGATCCTAACCCATAGGATTTCTCAACCTTTCAAGCATAAATTTTAACTTGAACAAAGAACTTAATCATGCACAAGCATAAATCACAGCCATAAATTTTAATCACACCTGAACTACGATGGTGAACCTGATTTTCGAAATAATTCCGTGATACGTAGGCAATCTGATGGATACAGATTCGGTTCAATGATATCAAACCACTTGGTTTGGTTTAATTTAATAAATAGAGTCTAGCATAGGAAAGGTATAGGAGACCGATTTCGATCGGGCGGTTTGGGTGCCTAACCCCTTCCCATAACCGTAACCTGACACTTACCCAATCTCTGATGGACCAAAATTCCAATCTAAGGGTCATGAGTCAATCGAAGTCTTACCTTGGGGTGAGATTTCACATTTCTAAGGTCCTAGACCTAAATCTAGGTGGCGACTTCTAAAGATTTCCATCTTTGTCCTCACAGGTGGCGACTCATTGGGGATATAAATGTCAAACTCCTAAATGAGAACTTTCCTTGTGTGAATTGGATGCTAGATTTTAGGATACTATATTTATGCTTGTATATTATTGCTTTGGGGGGAATGGGTTCAGTCACACATTCGTGCGAGTAGCCGAATCGGGTCCCATGCATATGGGGCAGCCCGCTAGGAGAAACACACAACCTTGGCCTGTACTTTGTGAGACCACGACCGGTGAGCAGCCTCTAACGAGCGTTTCTTGGGTCCGCCTGGGAATGCGTTATGCTACTCCACGTCGCTTGGATCCTTGCAACATAGTATATAAAGGGATTGGGGGCCCATTATTCATCGAGCATTTGGTGATAGGTTACCCCATCCTCGTCAAGGTGGTCTTTTCTGTCCTAACCCAGATTGTAGCCCAATGTTTGTTATTTTTTGGTTCATCCCCTGAACCGACCCAAGAAAATCGGCTTAACCATGACATCCATGTTCGAGACGTCGAAGTTCTGCCCGTTTTTGTCCTCGATTGGTCAACATGTTAGATTCTACACGATGAATATCTTGAACTCTCACCCATTGGGAGTATGAGGTATGTATACATCTGTTCTACATCATAGTAGACGGTCACTATACACCCTCCATTAAGTAAGCTCGATGTGTTGAATCTCTCATTGTTAACACGTCGATTTCAAAAAACGAACAAAAAATCCCTGTCAAGACATAGATACCATGGTCAAGAAGAAATTTACTAGTTTGTTCATCTATGAACCGCTTTTGCTAACCATCCCTAATAAGGACGACGGATTAATATATCCATTTCAATTTCATCGAATTTGGTAATCCAATTGGCCAGACCTTGGTACCACTGATTATCCATTTTGGAATCATGAGGTCCCAAGACTGAACACATGGCTTAATCAAATTCAATTAAATTGACTTGGATAATGTTTACCCAATTGCCCTTATGAGGGATCTAACTCTTGTTTGGTTGAGTCATCCTTGATTGTGCATGTGACTTCTTCCACTCCCCTAGATGTCTAGAATCTCAATATTCCTCCATTGGATTTCAATGCCTTTGGAAAAGAGAATCAAACTGCAACCATATCCACCCTTTTAGGGTGAGAGGCCCCTACAATTAGGGAATTGTCTTGATCTCCCATCTCGAGATCCATCCATATTATCTTTCCAGATGAATCAATGGAAGTCATGAATCTAGATCTTGATTGAACATCAAATTTTATAAGAAAGAAGGAAAGATCCAGCCCCTAGGCAAATCCAATCACCGTTCTCGATTCATCTCTGAATTAAGGAAAGATCAGCCCCTAGGCAATCCAATTATAGTCCTCGATTCATCTCTGAATTAAGGAAAGATCTAGCCCCTAGGCAAATCCAATCAAAGTTCTCAATTCATCTCTGAATTATGGAAAGATTCAGTCCCTAGGCAAATCCAATCAATATTCCCTATTCACCTTTGAATTAAAGAAAGATTTAGTCCCTAGGTAAATCCAATCACCTTCTCGATTTACCTTTGAATTAAGGAAAGATTCAGCCCCTAGGCAAATCCAATCATAGTTTCCGATTCACCTTTGAATTAAGGAAAGATTCAGCCCCTAGGCAAATCCAATCAATGTTCTCGATTTACCTCAGAGTTAAGGAAAGATTCAGCCCCTAGGCAAATCCAATCATGGTTCTCAATGCACCCCTGAATTAAGGAAAGATTCAGCCCCTAGGCAAATCCAATCATAGTTCTCAATGTACCTTTGAATTAAGGAAAGATTCAGCCCCTAGGCAAATCCAATCATAGTTCTCGATTCACCTCAGAATTAAGAAAAGATTCAGCCCCTAGGCAAATCCAATCACCGTTCTCGATTCATCTCTGAATTAAGGAGAGATCCAGCCCCTATCCAATCATTGTTCCCTATTCACCTTTGAATTAAGGAAAGATTCAGCCCCTAGGCAAATCCAATCATTGTTCCCTATTCACCTTTGAATTAAGGAAAGATTCAGCCCCTAGGCAGATTCAATTACATCAGTTCATCTCAGAATCAAAAAAAATATTCAGCCCCTAGGCAGGTCCAACCACCATTTCTGGTTCATCTCAGAACTGAAGGAAAGATTCAGCCCCTAGGCAGGTCCAATCATCATTTTGGTTCATCCAGAATTAAGGAATGATTCAGCCCCTAGGCAGATTCAATTACATCCAGTTCATCTCAAAATCAAAAAAATATTCAGCCCCTAGGCAGGTCCAACCACCATTTCTGGTTCATCTCAGAACTGAAGGAAAGATTCAGCCCCTATGCAGGTCCAATCATCATTTCGGTTCATCCAGAATTAAGGAAAGATTTAGCCTCTAGGCAGATTCAATCACATCTAGTTCATCTTAGAATCAAAGAAATATTCAACCCTAGATTCAACCACCATTTCTGGTTCTTCTCAGAATTAAAGAAGGGTTTAACCTTTAGGCAGGTTCAATCATCACTCCCAGATCATGCTAAAATGAAGAAGGCATTCGGCCCCTAGGCTTTTTCGCCCTTCACCTCCTGTTTAGGTTCTGATTCATGTTGGAACTAGGAAAAATTCCATTCATTTGAATTCAATTAGCCACTAGGCTTATCCAACCATCAACTTTGGTTATGGTTCCAGTTCATGTCGAAACTAGAAAAAGTTCCATTCATCTGAATTTATTTAGCCCCTAGGCTTGTCCAACCATCAACTTTGGTTCAGGTTCAGATTCATGTTGGAATTAAGAAGAGTCTCATTCATCTGAATTCATTTATCCACTAGGCTTATCCAACCATCAACTGTGGTTCAAGTTCTGATTCATGTTGGAACTAAGAAGAGTTCCATTCATTTGAATTTAATCAGCCCCTAGGTTTGTCAAACCGTCAACTCTAGTTCAGGTTCTGATTCATGTCGAAACTAAGAAAGGTTCCATTCATATGAACTCAATATGAGCATGAGTTAGCCTCTAGGCCTGTTCAATCATTACCTTTGGTCCATGTTCCACTTCATAAAGGAATCAAAGAGAATTTCAATCAATCCATCATCTCTATCAATTAGAGTCTAATCCATGATTGTCTTCCTTGGCCTCTATCAATCGGAGCCCAACTCAAGCAATCCTTGCCTCTAGCAACTAGAGCCCAGTCCATGACTATCAATCTTGATCTCTATCAATCAGAGACCAATTCAAAATCAATCTTGATCTCTATCAATCAGAGACCAATTCAAAATCAATCTTGATCTCTATCAATCAGAGACCAATTCAAAATCAATCTTGATCTCTATCAATCAGAGACCAATTCAAAATCAATCTTGATCTCTATCAATCAGAGATCAATTCAAAGTCAATCTTGTCTCTATCAATCGGAGACCGATTGAAAATCAATCTCTGGCTCTATCAATTAGAGCCCGATCCATGTCCATCATAGCCCAGTGCTACAAGTTAGGATCGCTCGTCGGGAATGACGAATGATAAGCATTACTCATTGCTTGTCAATAAAGATCAATTCCAGATTCTAGAGTCATCAAGAGACCATGAAACTTCAACTATGACAGTGTTATCCCATCACAGGCATTTCTATCCCATTGGCCAGGAAAATGTTAGAATCCGAAGAGTTGCCCTCACATTTTTCATTATTCAAAGAGAGGGAATGGAATTTCCTGAGCAATAGGGTAGACCAAAGATGAGATCTAATGTGCTCCAGGCTAGGATAAGAACCAGAATCACAGCTGGGGAATGGTCCAATGATGAAGCCCTGAGCCCTAAGTAGGGCATGAACCAGATTGACCTTGGACCCAAACTGAATGCGGTCTAATGAGGAAAGCCATTTTGCCTTAAACTGGGCATGGACCAAATTGACCTTAGACCCAAATTGAGAGTGGTCTAACAAAGAAATCCATTGAACCCCCCAAGCCAAGGCATAAACTAGTCTAATCTTGGACTCAAAATGGTGTAATGCAATGACGATACCCCTTGCTCCCCAAGCTGGGGCATAAGCCAAAATGATCTGAATTCAGCTAGAAGTGGTCTATCGATGAATCCACTGAACCCCAAACTGGGGCATGAACCAGAGTAACCTTGAGCTTAAAAAGCAATAGTCCAGTTATGAATGGATCCCAAACTGAAAAAAAAGAGGGAGAATTATATGGAAAAGGTAGGTATCTTGCACCTATTGATAGAGGGGCATGATGAGTCTTGCTATTAGAGATCTGAAGGAAGACTTATTCCCGCAACGACTGAAGGTGGTCGTCGAAGGCGTTATGCCCAACTAGAGCTGCTTGGACGAACTAGTGGTTTCAACTTTCTATTATCGGTATTCGATAAGTCATCCATGTCTGGGTCCAAAATTAATATGCTTGTTGACAAGTCCAGCCCAATCTGCCCTGTAAATAAAAAAAAATCACCCCGTTTGGGATTTCAAACTCTGTGCTTTGTCTCTTCCATACATTTCCTCCCAGTTTCATACATCCTCCTATTCTACGTGCGCAATCAATTCGACTCGAAGATGATTGAAACGATGAGTCGTCCCCTGAACTTCTACGCCACCGGCCTCTTGAGAAAGAAAGGTCCAACCCGTCTGGGAAAGCTTTAAATGATCAATCGGGAGACACAAGAGTAGTCTCAAGAAACATGTATTGGAGAAGCTGCCATTTGTTCTATCTATGAAAAGATTTCAAGAAAAGCATTACATAATAACAGATCATATCAACAGGTCAGCCAATCAGTACAAATGAGTGGAGGAAAGATGTGCCACCAAGAAGATGGAAATACCAAAGTTCTTACAAAGTATATCATCTGCAAGCAAGAGATACATGATGAATGATCAATCTCAAAATCAAAGAATGAGGTCACTGGGATACCAAAAAAAAAAAAAAAAAAAAAAAAAAAAAAAAAAAAAAAAAAAGAAAATTCAAGCCTATGTTTTATCTACATCCATAATGGGAAGGCAATCACATCAGATAGAAGGTGATGATTAACTTCTAGAAGACAAGCATACAGATTCACCATTCGGATAAAAGCGGATACTAGATGAGCAATCACAAATGTTCATAAAGTTTACAAAAGATCAAAGTACTAACAGAGGCAAAGATGTTCTATCTTATTGGAAATGTTTGGAAGAAGAAGATTCAAAACCAATATTGAAAGTCAGGATTCAACTTCGCGATCAAGCGAAGCACTGCATTATGTGGCCTTCACATCCAAAAAAATTAAAGAAAAAGAAAAAAAAAAAAAAAAAAAAAGAGAAGAAAAGAAAATAGTAAGATGTTGAATGGCATTGGAGCTCGACAGTAAGCCAATTGTCCCTCTCATTTCAAGAGGATGATAGTTCCAACCAAAGCCCGATAGCAAGTTCGATCATTCGTCGAGATTTACAAGCATGTTGGACCGGACTTTTGATTTTGGCCAATTACATCCCGCCTTTACAGAGACGATCTCATCACTTCTTCATCACGGAGAAAGATTTCTCATCGGCATTAGACTCTCTTGCCATCCATCAATCCGACGGCCTTCCAAGGAGTCTCTATCACAAGCCCTTCTTTTGATTATCAATTTTTTATGGCATTGTATCTCATGATCATGTCATCATTTTATGTACAATTTCATAAATCTGGCTGGAACTCTCATCTGTCGTTCATTACATCCGATGGCTTCCCAAGGTTCCTATAAGCCCTTCATTTCTCAAGCCAATAAAATGGGATCTTCTCGGTAAGATAAATCCATTCTACATAAACAACCAAACACTCTCCCAATGGTAGACCCATGTGGACAGTTTCACATCCGTCCTCTTGGACCTTCAACATTAATACTTGTCAACAAACCTAAAGGTTTCAGGCCCAGATATGATCGTGACTGATTCAGAATCTCGATATAGCTTGTTGGGACACGTGTTCCATCTGAACATCTCCAAGAAAGGAAAACATAATTTGGCACCATTTTCAATTTTGGTGTGGGACTGCATTTCCCTAAGATCACTTTTAGTGATGATTCAAATAGCTGCCCGCCTATCAATACGTGTAGGTGTCAACTTAAATAGTAGGGCAAGGCTACCCATTTGTCAAGAAGGTCATGCCATTCAGATTTCCCCTAAGGGTTTCAGACCATTGGATATGACCATAATTTTGGCAATATCCTCACCATATCAGGACTCTTTATTCAACCCAAGATGGGTTTTGCGAAAAGAAAAAATAAAAGAATAAAGGGAAGAAAAGAAATCTCAGCAGGGAAAGACAACCCGAGAAACCTCAATGGGCAACCCATAATACCTCAGTGGGGATAGGCGACCTGATGCAGCCCTAAAGCATTGCCCTCATTGGCCTTTCATAGAAAAATTCAGTGGTTCATGTAGACAAGTGTCATACCAGTCTACCCTCTATAAGGAAAGGAACCCCTCTTGCTCCCCAGTGAATCATACTCGAAGGAGTTGAACAAACCATCATCTGCTAGGCTCCATAGCATTGCCTTTCAACAGAATTTTATCTTCAAATCCTTTGGTCATGTTAGGGAGAGAGCAAATTCTCATGGCCTGGTTACGGATGTAGCCAAATTCATCAAATCATCAGCTCCCTCATTTTTCAAGATTCAACAAGGGTTTATCTAAGAAATCATTTTCTGCAATCAATCTGTCAATCTTCCCTTGACCTCAGAAGCATGGTCAAATTCTAAATGCAATCCAGATTCAACCTTGTTCTAACTCCGTTAGATTTCCCATTTCCTTCTATAGTAGCGGCCTGTCACAACATGCAGACACTGGGGCATAGATATACCCTATGCAGAGGAATTGAACTTGATCATGAACATTACATCTAGGATCCATTGTCTAGTTTGAAGTCACTGACTTTCCTAGTCAATAGAAGTAGGTCCGTCCAAGTTGGTTTTTGCCAATTTCTCAGTTCTCCCAATCATGTTGATGAAGAAAATCCAATGTGGTCACTCACCTGTTAGGATTTGGTCACCAAATTCTCTGAAGGAACACTTCAAATCCTTTGCTCATCATGCCTACTTTGGGGCCATAATTCATTAATCTTTCAAAATTGGCACAACAATGTTGCAATGCCCTGAGCTTTTCATGAGCCTAGATTGAGGGCCAAAACCATGTCATATTTCATCGTCGCTTGGCTATTCTACCAATTTGTTCTACCATAATGCACAGTCAAAGAACTTAGTTGATCAGATGCCCCTCGACAGTTTAACACCATGGTCAATCAATAAAGTCACTTTGGTTAAAGACTGTCAAGGTCCCCTCATTCTTGTCCAAAATCCTCGCTAGAGTTTCTTGCAATCCAAAATCCAACAACACCAATGTTGGCTAAAGAAAATCAACACCTTCAAATTACATGAAACCCTTCAAAGGGAGTAACCAAGTCATCCATACCATGCTGAAATTGAGTCAAACTTTCAGTACCAGATCATAAAATGAAAATTTTCAAATCTAGGTATCATGCCAGCGAAGTCCATGACACCATTTCCATTGATGTCATGTTTTGTGCCTTCACCAATAAAACAGGAGCAAAAAAAAAAAAAAAAACTTGGAAAACTGCCAAGGAGTTCACCATCATTTCAAATATGTCCAGCACTCTATAGGTTCAAAGTCAAGAGACTTCCAAGATGGGACAGATTTCAACCCTAAAGGTTCAAAGTCAACAAAGCCTTCCTGTATGGGTCACTTTCAAGCATCCTAAAGGTTCATAGCCATAGAGCTTCCAAAAGGATATTCCTATTTTCAATCCCGAAGGTCCAAAGCTGGTAGGAACTGTCAAGATGAGTCATTCAGTATCACCCTATAAGTGACCTTCTGAGTTCTTACTCATTTCAGAATCAAATGTGGAGCCCTAGCTCATCCAAAGATCAAATCAATCTCAGATTATTGGTGAATCAAATGTAGAGCCCTAGCTCATCCAAAGATCAAATCAATCTCAGATTATTAGTGAATCAAATGCAGAGCCCTAGCTCATCCAAATTTCAAATCAATCTCAGTCTATAAGTAAATCAAATGTAGAGCCCTAGCTCATCCAAAGATCAAATCAATCTCAGATTATTAGTGAATCAAATGTAGAGCCCTAGCTCATTCAAAGATTAAGTCAATCTCAGCCTATAAGTGAATGCAGAGCCCTAGCTCATTCAAAGATCAATTCATTCTCAGCCTATAAGTGAATCAAATGCAGAGCCCTAGCTTATTCAGAAAAAACAATCTCAGAATCTCAATCAAAAGAGCCTCACTTCAATCAAAGAGAAGACATCAAGTCTTCCATCCAAACAAATCAAATCCGAGCCCAAGCTCATGCAATCAGCCTTGTATTCACAGCCTAGCTCTATACAAGAAGAGGTTTATCAGCCTACAAATGGATCAAGCCGGGTCCAAGCCCGCACGTACCTTGCATCATGAGTTCCATCTCAGCAAGAAGAGGTTCCCAGCCTACAAATGAGCCTTGTATTCACAGCCTAGCTTCATACAAGAAGAGCATTCATCAATTCTCCAAGAAGAGCAAACCTTCTTGCCAGTCGAACTACGTTCTGGGCTTGATTTCTAGGACACCCTTAGAATACGTAGGTAGTTTAGGAAGAAATACCCTAAGTGCAGCCCAATAAACAATGTCACTCATACCCCAAAAATGTGGTTCTTTTATCTTTAGCCTTCAACTGATAACAATCTCGGCTAAAGAGGGGCATCTGTAAGCACCCCATTTTTGCCACCCTCGGCATAAGTGAACCAATATGGCAGGTTTCAGACCTTTAACCCAAAGATTTGTGATTCTCCACTGATCCTCACAACAAGGTCATGGGCTATTATCTACATGGATGCATAGGTCATAGAATTATCTTCGAAACGAGACCGTAATTACTCAATTCGATATCAAATGAGGAAGATATGATCATTTTAGTCGGATGATACATATAAGGGAGGTTTCTGAAATTATTATAAAATAATAATCCCAGGGGCTTTCATACAAATTATCCTAAGTCGGATTGCTTGAATTTCAAATCATCATATATTGATCATCTGACATCGGATTCAGATGATTCCAAGACCATTATTCTTCATTCATGATGTTCTACAAAGTGGACGTAAAAAAATCCCGGGTAGAAGTCGCCAGTGGGTCCCATGCAAACTTGCATGCAAAATGATCGTTAGAACTTCAAGGCTTCATATCTTTCCCGTTTTACATCGGATTCAGGTGATTCCAGTCTCATTATGTTCCATTTTTAGTGCTCTACAAAGTGGACGTAAAATATTTTCGGTAGAAGCCTCCGAAGGATCTCATGCAGAATGGTCAACCAAATTATCGGTAATTGGTCCGTTTAAACTTCAAAAATTCATAAGTTGACCATTTTACTTCCAAATGAGGTGATTCAAGTTTCTATATTCCTCATATTTTATGTTCTACAAAATGAACGCAAAAAATTTGGAATAGAGGCCATCGGAAAATTCCATGCGGGATGACAGCGGAAATGACCTGTGAAATGACAAGGAGAGGAAACCCAGTGAATTCCAATCGGTCCAGTCAACTCAATTCAAATCGGTTGTCAACCTAAGTCGGTCTCTATATATATTATAATATATATATATATATATATATATATATATATATATATATATATATATATATATATATATATATGTGTGTATGTATGTTATTAAATATATATGTATAATATATATGTGTAAATCATAATTCAAAAGATTTTTGAGAAGAAAAAGGAAAGAGGGGAGAAAAAAAGGAAAGAGGGGAGAGAAAAAAACGTGGAAGAGAATGAGGATTTCGATTTTGGAGATAATCCAAAAGATTTTGAGAAAAAAGGAAAGAGGGAGAGAGAAAAAACGTGACCTTTTTCTAAGAGAATCCAAAGGATTTCTTTGGAGAAAAAAAAGGAAAGAAGAAAGAGAAAAATTAGGGTTTTTTTAGGAGCCACAGTTTTAAGAGTTGTTTTTTAATTAAAAAAAAAAAAGGGAGAGGGAGGACGTGAAAAGAGAGAGAATTTAGGGTTTCTAGATTTTTTTTTTTTGAAAAAAAAAAGGAAAGAAGGGGAAGATAAAAGGGACGTGAGAGAGAGAAGAAAGAGGAGGTTTTTTTTTCAAAAAAAAAGGAAAAGAAAAAACGTGAAAGGGAATCACATTTTGGAGAAAAAAAAAGGGAGGTTTTTTTTCAGAAAAAAGGGAGAAAAGAGAAGGAAAAAACGTGAAGAAGGAGTTTTGATAGAGTTTGGGCTCTCGGTTTGAAAAAAAAAAGAAGAAGAAGAAGGGAGGAGCAAGCAGAACCTACGGGCATCTAGGTAAGCTACCTTTACTTTTATTTTTCTTCTATTGTTTTGCTTAACTACAAATCTCCATCTCATGAACCATTCTACCTCATCATTAACCAATTTTCATCATCAATCTAGCCTATACTTGATCCCTATACAATCAGCATCTCGACCGATTTCATCTCATACTCCAACAACCAACACCCCACGCCACTTACCCGAACCTAGCTATGTTACCTTCCCTCATCTTACCCTTGATCTTTCCATTAAATATGGGTCATTGAGTGAACCTATGATCATGATACGCTTGAATAAAAAAAAAATCTGAATTTTTGATTCTTTATCGTGTTAATATGATGTCCATTCAAAATCTGATCCATTGAATATGAAATTTGTCTTGATCATGTGATAAAAATTTGTCCATTGATATTTGAATGAATGAACTTGATTAATTGATGTGAATTTAATCTGAATCGTTGATCTTTTAAGATCCAATCATGTGAATAGATGGTTAATTAATCGGAACCATTGATCTTAATCTGAAGATGATCCAATGATGAATTAATTTGAGCCATTAAAGTCTTATCAATTGAGGGTATATGATCTAAACTGTTTTAAGATCTTGTATTACTTTCAATCATCAATCAAGTGTGATTTCGGTTACATTGTGGATAATCGATGCATTGAATCTAAACCGTAGATCTAAAATACGTTTTGATTGATTGATTCACATGCCTTGATTGTTTATCACATGCCATATTTTGATGCTATATTGTTCACATGCTATATTAAATGCTTATTGTCATAATTAGGGTAGAAAACCCTAAAATAGAAAGAAAGTAACATTTAGGGTAGAAAACCCTAAAAATAGAAAGAAAATAATAATTAGGGTAGAAAACCCTAATAAAATAACACTTAGGGTAGAAAACCCTAAAATGGAAAGAAAATAATATTTAGGGTAGAAAACACTAAAAATAGAAAAAAAGTAACATTTAGGATAGAAAATCCTAAAATAGAAAGAAAATAATAATTAGAGTAGAAAATCCTAATAAAATAATAATTAGGGTAGAAAACCCTAAAATGGAAAGAAAGTAACATTTAGGGTAGAAAACCCTAAGATGGAAAGAAAATAATAATTAGGGTAGAAAAACCCTAAAATGGAAAGAATGTAACAATTAGGGTAGAAAACCCTAAAAAAAATGGAAATAAAATAATAATTAGGGTAGAAAACCCTAAGATGGAAAGAAAATAATAATTAGGGTAGAAAACCCTAAAATGGAAAGAAAGTCACAGTTAGGGTAGAAAACCCTTAAAAATGGAAATAAAATAATAATTATGGTAGAAAATCCTAAAAAAAATAGAAATAAAATAATAATTAGGGTAGAAAACCCTAAAATGGAAAGAATGTAACATTAGGGTAGAAAACCCTAAAAATGAAAATAAAATAATAATTAGGGTAGAAAACCCTAAATATGAAAAGAAAATAGCAATTAGGGTCTTGCCATGCTTAGAAGATAGCATACTAGATCTTACTATATTAGGCTCTTGCCTTATTTGCAATACATGCCACATTTGAAAGATATTTAAACAATCTTACTATATGTGAATTTCTTGCCATAAATGTTTTATGTGCCATGTCTAGATAGAATATTCTATTTTTTGGCAATAACTTATTTTATGCAACACCCTAGTCAAACTGCCATATATGCACACTTCTAGAAGACAACATAGGTGTGGGGACGTGCATTTAGGCACCCACATTCTTGGGAAGGGCATAATGGGAATGATAAAAAAATCTTAATGAAGAAAGAGAATGTCTTGCCAAACCTTTCAAAATTAGAATTCAGAATGAAAAGGGTAATTTAGGACGTTTTGCCCCTCGACAAACCCTAAACCTATAATAGGTTCTAAACCCTAAACCTAGAATAGGTTCTCAATCATTAACCTAGAACAGGTTATCCATCTCGAACTACGCGGATTCTGATTCCTAGGGCAAACCATAGGATACGTAGGCTATTTGGGAGAAACCCAAATTCGGATCCACAGCTTAGTCCACTCGGACTATCCATAGATCCACTAGGATATTTACCCATACTTTAGTCCACTCGGACTATCCATAGATCCACTAGGACATCCCCCATATTTTAACCTAAATAGGGTTATCCACACTTTTAGTCCACTTGGACTATCCATAGACCCACATAGGGTTATCCACATTCCAACCCAGAATGGGTTATCCATATTTCAACCCAAATAGGGTTATTCTTAGATCCACTAGGACTATCTATCAGTCCACATGGACTATCCAGATCCTAACCCATAGGATTTCTCAGCCTTTCAAGCATAAATTTTAACTTGAACAAAGAACTTAATCATGCACAAGCATAAATCACAACCATAAATTTTAATCACACCTGAACTACGATGGTGAACCTGATTTTCGAAATAATTCCGTGATACATAGGCAATCTGATGGATACAGATTCGGTTCAATGATATCAAACCACTTGGTTTGGTTTAATTTAATAAATAGAGTCTAGCATAGGAAAGGTATAGGAGACCGATTTCGATCGGGCGGTTTGGGTGCCTAACCTCTTCCCATAACCGTAACCTGACACTTATCCAATCTCTGATGGACCAGAATTCCAATCTAAGGGTTATGAGTCAATCGAAGTCTTACCTTCGGGTGAGATTTCACATTTCTAAGGTCCTAGACCTAAATCTAGGTGACGACTTCTAAAGATTTCCATCTTTGTCCTCACAACCTTCTATTTTTGTACTTTCAAATTTAACCTTGTTTAGCATAACTTTCTTGGTCCCCTTTGATTCACTCTCTCAGCATCCCATTGCTGCAACGACTCACCACTCGAATTCTCATGTGCTCATTGCTGTCTCAAATGCCCATCCCCTCTCCTGCCCCTGTCTTCTCCTGTGACCCTTCCTCACCGGTGGTTGCTTATCACCAAGTCACAAATCTCGACTATGGTACACACCTCCGGTGAAAACTCCATACCCTAATTTACTATTTTTCGACAGGTGTACCAATAATCAGGCACCAAATAAGGGTAGTTCAAAAGAAATGATTAGTTTCTAAAAATTTGAAATAGATCTAATGGTTAACTTAGAGGATGCCTATGTTTAATAGGATTAATGTTAAAAATATGAGAAGAAATACCTTTGGTATGATTTTTAAAACGTGAGATACCTCTGATATGAT
Organism: Protea cynaroides; assembly: GCA_028583415.1. Lineage (NCBI taxonomy): Eukaryota > Viridiplantae > Streptophyta > Magnoliopsida > Proteales > Proteaceae > Protea > Protea cynaroides. Next base: position 86,806,512 of record CM053275.1, read on the forward strand.
TTCTCATAACATCAAATACCTCTTATATAAATTAGTCTTTTTTTTTTATAAATGTCAATGGTCCTGTGGAAGTGAAATTGCTAATCTTGAACTCATCCATGATTTTATTTCTTTCGGAATCAGTTCAAAATGAAAGTTGGACCCGAGAAATTAATCCATTAGAGTAAAAATAATAAAAAAAAAAAGTTTGAACACAATTTTAAATGATCAACCTGAAAAGTTTGATTTCAGTTGTGGACTTCAAAACTTCAAACTCATTAATGCTTCACTAAAAAATTATAAAATCATTAATGAATTCTTTTGTAAAGAAATCATTAATGATTTCATGGCTCGACTTTCTACACCCAAAATTTGTCATTAAGAGATTCGAGGTTCCATTAATGTCATTAGTAATGAATTATGGGACCCATAGCTGCATTTTGACTCTTTTCATTTCTATTTCATTTTTTATTGCTTTATTGTCACAATAGTGTTTTGTTAGCTGAAATACCATGTATCTAAAGGTGTCACTTTGGTATCAAAATTTTTCCCAAAAAACAAAAAATTGGTATCAAAACCGTGTATTGAATCCGGTATCAAAATATTATTTATTTATTAAAAATAAATATTTTTTTTTTCATAAATTACATTTAAAAAAAAAATTTTGACCTACAAAATTTACATGTAGTTATGCAATAAGAACTCGAAAAATAAAAATAATTGCATATGTTATTTGTTATTCTAGAGAATCAAAATATTGCCGAAGAGTAGGACCTTCTCCAAACTCACATCTAGAGTTGTATGCGAATCAAATGTTAGCTAGTAGGGTATGGTTGGATCTGGATACTCCAACGGGAATGGATGCAAATTGAATCTAGATTTTTTACTATCCATTTACATTCATGACTTAGATAATCCGGACCTTCCTAACCTGATAGATATATATAATTCATTCTCAATTCATGTCTCTCAATTGTCTTAGTGTCATGATTTTTTTCCCTCATTCTTTAGAATTTGTTGAATCTTCTAAAACCCTCAAGATCATTAAATACTTAATTTTTCGTTACGAATTAAATATCTATTCTGAATCAAAGAAATTATATTATGAATTATCTAAATTCTCCTTTGCCAGATACATACCCCCCAACAAAAAAAAAAAAAAAGAAAAAAAGATATGAATGTCTCCTAGGACCCACATGGACCTTTTCAACACTTTCTTGCTATTAGCCTTTTTTTTTTTTATTAGTGATGGGGGAGGTTAGGAGATCAATTACCTAAATAATCTGAATATATTATTGTATTTCACTGAAAATGAAATCTAGCTAACATCTGCTTGCATCTCTGATAATGTTGTTGAGAGAAAATTCTTGAAAACAGAACCTCTAAGCAGCGGCAGATGATGGTAATAATGATACAAGACATGTGAAATAATGATCATCATTTCCAGAATCCAGCAGACTCCCATGTATACTTATTAACATATGAAATAAAAGAAGAAAATCCTTCCGTCTCTTCCTTAACCCCACTTCTTTTGAGATTTGATTCAAGAAAATTTCAGAACTCGCTACCAACAACCAAGCGAGTTTTGCAGTCCCCACCCTAGTTTTAATTTTAGGTATGAGACACAGTATCAGCTGTATTTGAAATCGATTCAGATCTGATATAGCTTCAATGATAAACTGACATGTAGTCAATCAGGTATCATATCGAGATCGGCAATGACTAAAACTAATATGAATCAACTGATCCCATAAAAATTCCAAAACCCATGGTCCCACCAAGTCATTCATGATTGAGTTCATAGATGAATGGGAGAATTAAGAGCTTGATCACAGGCAATAAAAGATGAGATTTGGCCGTAAGCTATAAATAAGCACGCCCCATATACGCGCACTTCCCGGTGCTCAAGAGTCAATAGATTCTTCAGGCGTGAGGCCAAAGGCTGGCAAAGGCCAAAGGCCTCACCCTCCAGTCCTCCACAGACACACACACACACCCACCATCGTAACTCGTGCATTCCAAGCCCCTCTTTCACCCGGCAACCCTCCTCCCTCTGTACAGTTCAAAATTCTATTTCTGTGACCCTGCCTTTGTTTTCTTCCTTTTTTTGTTTGTCTTTCTCTTTCTCTCTCTAGCTTTCAAAGTCGGGATCAGCTTTGTTTTGTCTAGTGATATTTGGGTATCCAATAAGCTTTACTTTATTTGATTACATATCTCAATGTTGTCTTCTTCTGATGGACTAGTCCGTTGAATCGTTGGAAATCATGGTTTTGTTCAGTAAACAAAAGAGTTGTTAAAACTGAAAACCATATGTTTCTGGACTAGTGCACACAGGTAGATAATCAGATAAAAGGTCAAGCTGGGTGATGAGAAAACTTGTCGTTTTCAGTTTTAATTTCAGTGCACCTTGCTTTCTCCTCAGTTTCCATTCTCCTTCTATTCTTATATTCTTCTATTCTTCCGTTCTTCTGTTCTCTTTTTCTTTTGGTTGGGTGCTCTCTTTGTTTATTTCTTTCTTTCTTCATTTTCACTGGGAAGGAATTATTCTTCTATTCTGTCAACTCTCATCCCTTGAATGAATTTAAAAAAATAAAAATAAAAAAATAAAACCCACCCCATCCCTCTTAATCAGTCCCTTTAATACTTAACCTTTTTTTATATTCCTTTTTTTTTAACTATTTACCTTTTATTTATTCTTTTGTTTAACAATTATTAGTAATATTTTACCAAATATATTTTTTAATAGTAATACTATAGTGGGTATGACTCATGCATGGCTGTCTACATTAGAGTGGCTGAACCCAATGTTTATGCCATTAGATTTTAACATCACATCCTTTTAAATATCAAAACTATTTCCTATTGAACACATGTGGAGATGCTATTGTCACCCGGTTACATTCAATCTGACCCTTGATTTTGAAGACACTTTATGTAGAAATTGAATATTAAGCACTATGCAGAAAAGTAAAATAAAATAATCACATAACACAAAAGACTAATGAAGTTTGACAAGATATCTTGTCTACTTCCACCGTAAGATGATAATTACTTCAATATCAATGCAGAATAGAATAGGGTTACAATCATTTGTGCTCATGCTTGTTGTTTTGTTATAATACAGAATAGGATTACAATCGTTCCTCCTCACACCTCTTGTTTTGTTAATTGTTACAGAAAATGTCCTGTTTCACTATTTGTTACATTTATGAGAGAGAGAGAGAGAGAGAGAGAGAGAGAGAGAGAGAGAGAAAGAGTTGTTGATCTGTTGAGCTTTGATCAAGCAAACAGGTTTTAGTTTTATGTCTGAAGCCATATGGGTTACAGTATAATAATGTGCTTAACTACTTGTTAGAAGGAATGGCCCTATGTCAAGAGGGGAAAGGGTGAGATTATGCCCTGATATATGGTGGTTCTCTCCTTACCTTTTAGTTGAATCAGTAAAAAGGATCTTTAGAGAACCATCCCTTTCTTAAAATAATTAATCGACAATCTAACATGTTTATCTTACACTAAATCACGGAAAGAAAAAGAAAAGGAAAGGAAAGTAAAACAGTGAAAATATTTAATCTCTACTTCAAGAGAAGAACTTTCAATATTAAGAACAGTGAAAATATTTGCTGCTTGTTTGGTAGGAAATAACAGTCAGTACCTTCCATTGAAGGGTTTGTTGGATAGCCTGCATCAATCAAAACAAAAATTGATTGTGATCCAGTGACAGATTGATGAATGCTTCTTCTCTATTCCATCTCTTAATGGTCTAATCGTTGAAAAAAATTAACCAAAAAATTATAGGTATTATATTCTTTTTAAGTACAAAGTATTCTTGATGATATGTATAAAAATAACCCATCAATTGATGGACGATATGTGGTAGTGATGTGTCAAAAGATTAGGTCAAAGTTAGTTCGAACCTAAATAAATTATAGATCCTCATAGCGATGATGCAATGTCCCAGGCCACTACCATACGATAAAAGTATCTCATAACTCATACTACCTATTTTACTCTCATACTCCCAACATTTGTTACAATTGCTCGAATAATTGACTAGGTCTGATCCTCTCAATTACTTGATTCCGGTCGTTGCAGCATAAGTCTCCCCATCAATGTGTCGATCCAGATTAGCACCGCTTGAATCCATCAAGTAGATATCCAATCATATGGTAAATTAAGTAAAAAAAATCTTCTATAGTGACTGTTAACTGATAGTAAAGATCTTGATCGCTCAAAATGCATCGACACATGTCCTAATACATTTTAAACGGCCAAGATCCTCTCAATCACTAGCAATTACTATAGAGGATCCTGATCGTTCTGATCTATCGTATTCTCAATCACTAGCAATTACTACAGAGGATCCTGATCGTTCTGATCTATCGTATGACACGTTGGAAGTTATAAGAATAGTATTAATGACTTTTGGCTTACCCAAAAGAAAAAGAAAAAAAGAAAAAAAAAAGTATTAATGAATTTTGTCTCTTATTAAATGAACTTTCGATTTCCGTGATCTTGAAAATTTGGAGAGGGTAATGTGGGCATTATAAGGAAAGAGTGAGAGAGAGAGACTCATTTAACAGCAAGTGCTGCTGTATTATATCTTTTGACTCTATCTGAAACTCTGAGCTCTTCCCTCCGTTTGTATTCATATTTCAGTAATGTAAATGAGATTTTAATAGAGAGTCCAAAGAAAAAAAATCTAACCTTTGTCTTCGTTAATGGCGACTGGTTGGGTCAAATCGTTACAATGTAAATCTAGAGCCTTCGAAGACGTTTACCACCCAAGCCCTAAACACCTCAACCATCTTCTCGCCACTTCAAGTTGCAGAAAGAGCATTCAGAATCTCAAGGACGTGGTCGACACCACCAAGAAGAAGCCCCGAAAATCAAAACCACCTTCTCCAACCCCACCCACAAAGTCCACCGTCGGTTCAAACCCAACGAACCGGGTCCGACGCAGTGTTTCAGCACGAACTCCCCGAACGCAGGAATCTTTTTTCCCGACGCTGACCGAGCTGCCCGAGGGACACCCATCTCGCAACGTTGTGGAGATAATCTTCCATACGAGCTGGTCGCCTAAGGTATTCTCGGGCAGGATCGAGATGATGTTCAAGGTTCAACATCTGCCCAAGACGGTGGCTCCGTTCGAAGAGTATCGAGAGATGGTGAAATCTCGTGCTGGTGCAGGTGACAGGAACAATGATTGCAGCGGCGATAGGGAGGATGATGCAAGGTGTGTCGCGGATGGAAACGAAGTGATGAGGTTCCATTGCCTTGGCCCCACCACAGGATGGATCTACGATGCTGGTGGGATGTGTACGTTTTCAGGCAAAGATGCAGCGATTTGCACGTTTACCGGCAGTGGAGTGGCTCATGAGAGCGCCGGCGGGGGTAAAGGTAGGAGGGCTATGTTGGTGTGTCGCGTCATTGCAGGTAGAGTTCGTAAACAGCTTGGGTTGGATCCGTTTTTGGAAAACCGAGTTGGGTTTGACTCGGTGAGTGGAAGCAGTGGGGAGCTCCTTGTATTTGATTCCCGGGCAGTATTACCTTGTTTCCTTATCATCTATAAACTATGACAACTTCAAAAAAAAAAAAAAAAAAAAATGTTTTTGTATTTATCAACTCTTTTTTCTTTTCTTTTTTTTGTAATATTATCCTTAGAAATTTGAGTTGATAAAAACTTCAACATTTATTATTCCACTTTATTTTTATTTTTATTTTAAAATCCTTTATAATTATTATATTTTGGGGGGGGGAGGACGGGTAAAACCGTAAAATGGTATCTGGGTGGTCTTCGAAGAAGGTTTTGAACTGGTGATTCTGTAAGCAGTTGTACTGATAAGTGTTAATGAATGATGAATTTTGATTGATTTGGTAATTGTATATTTTAGAGAAACGTAGAAGGGATTGAAGTCTGCAATCTGCGTGCATGTGAGTAAAAGCAATGATACTGTTTGGAACTTGGGATTTATGAGTAGTCAGAGTGGGTCCTACCTCTTTGATGTCTATTTGGCAATATTATACAATGATTTCCTGAGGAATTCACGAGCTTAGTTTTTGAGAACAGAAATCGTTTTCAGTTTGGGTTTGGGGGGAAGACTGGGCGATCCGGATGGATAGCCGCCATATGACACTCGGAGGGATCCGAACCTTTTATCTGAGTCGACCACCCAGTCGATAAGCTGAGCTGATTGGGAGGTCGGCTCGGATGGAGGGTTCGGATCCCTCCGAGTGCCACATGACACCTATCCATCCGGGCCGCCCTGTCTCCCACCCAAACCCAGGCTGAAGACGATGTGGATCCAATTTTTGAAATTTGGTAAATTTAGGAAATACAATTGATGCTATTGTTGCCAGTTGTTAGGGCCCCTGGTCTATATTGTCGCCTTGTGTTGTGATGTTAGGATGAAGGATGGATTTAGCCACTTAGGAGAGTCACAATCCCATAGAGGGTACGATTATTATCATTTTTTTTTTCCAATAAGAGGACAAATCTTGGTGTAATGATAAGATTGTTATAGTATATTTTAGTGATTATGAGTTTGCTATGGAAATAATTTTTCTACGTTGTGAGAACAAGACTATATATATTTTGCTTCTTAGACCTTGTAATAATGGAAACTTCCTTCATTAGGATATTCTTTATTTAAATAGAAGGTAAGAACATAATGGGTCCAATTAAAGGGAGAAAAGAATAGTGGAATTAATTTTTTTTAAAAAGATTTTATAATCATTAATAGTGTAATCTATATAAAATTCTTATCATATTTAGTAGTTATATTTTTGAGAAGTATTTTTTATTTTACTTTTTAAATCTAAGAATTTGATTGCAAAATAAAATAAAAATTTAATACTTATATCTTAAATGATTTGAATTAAGTTAAATGTAATCATTAGATGATATGCCTAAATCATTGATTTTAAATTATAGAAAAAATTTCATCGATACCCCACCAAAGATTGTTAACTTCATTTACATCCACAAGAATGTAAAAACATCATCTACATCCCAAAATTTTAGCTGTGGTAATCAAAGAAGTCCACTCGTCAGTTGATTCCTGTTAGATGCTGACGTAAGATGGATTGAAATATTACAAAGACAATAATAACCTTTTGGCCTATTGAAAAGATCATTATACCCTTTAGGTGGATTATAATATAAATGAATATCTTTTCAAACAAAAATGCATCCAACACTCTCTCTCTCTCTCTCTAGGACCCACGATGAAAGTTGTTCTTCTAAGGACTGTTACTGCGTGTCGAGAACTCAAATTAAATTATCTTACTTTGAAACGTAGATAATAGCAAGTTAGGGTCGAACCCACAAGAATTGTATGATCAAGATTAAAATGTTTAATTAACCTAAAGAGAAAAAAAAAACAAATGAAAATTAAATAAGACTCAGAAAATAACCAATTGTTGTACTAAAGTAGATTTTGATTGATGTTATTAGCACAACTTCATTGGCTATCCTACGTATGGAGGGGGGTATGTTTGCAATACAGAAGAACAGTAATTAATTATCTAAAATAAAAAAATAAAGAACAAGATAATACAAATATCAAAGATTAAACCAATAAGAGAAAGTTTCGATCAAAAGGATACTTACATCATCTTCGTAAACTTATTCATTGACATAAAGGATAATCTATTCCAATTGAATAATCAATCAAGAAAATTAGGACTAGACCTAAAATCCTTAGTCTTTCTTTAAGATTGATCTATTAAAAAATAACTTATTAATAGTACCCTTACTCTTAAATTAATCTCAAGACTAGGCTCTCGATTTGATTCAGGAATAGCATTAACAATTAGAAAGATGATTGAAATTAAACGTTAAGCACATACCAGCGTGATTTAATTACTTTAATTCGATTTCTCCTAGGAATATAATATTAACTTCTCTATTAACATCAATCCACATTGCCACTAACATAGAATAATCAATTGATAGCAATCCAATTCTAATCTAACAATCGATTAGATAAATAAATCAATTAGGAGTATTCCAAATCAACCCATTCATCAATCATTCTACACATAAATTAAAAAAAAATTAATTAAAAATTAATAAATAAGAACAAGTCTCACAAGTTTACAATGATGGCTTCAGCTCCGTCTAACCGAAGATAAGAAAGTTAGCCACACATGACTTCTTCAAGAACACAAGAATAAAAGAGAATTGTTCTTCAGCCACTGCCTTCTTTCTCAATCACTCTTGAATGATCTTTACATAGGCTTTACATTATTTAAATAGTCAAAATACAAGACTAAAATTGGTATGCCTAGATTTTACAACCTTATTAAATAGAAATAAAATTTAAACAAATCTTCATTCCTAGATTAAATGAAAATCATTCCATTATTGAATAATTGTCACCCCCAAATCTATCAAATTTTGTAAGATTCTATAGTTGTGTATATTATCCTTAAGATTTTCAATAATCAATCAAGGTCTTCCAATAGTGAACATTCCGTGTGTAGCAACCTTCCTTCTTTGGTTTAGATTTGGATCAATTTTTTAGATCAGATTTTAAAACCACATTTGGAAGCCCAAACGAACTCTTTCCATGTCAGAATCCTACATGAAATTCAAAACGTTAATATTGAGAGTGCTAGAATTTTTTCATCTTTTATTAATTAATTAACAAATTTTCTAAAATATATCAAACTCATAAAATAAATTCTATTAAGCTCAATAAGGTATAAAACACCCTAAAAATCATAATGCAAAAGGAACAAAAATGTAAAATTATACACTTATCAATTCCCCCACACTTAGTCTTTGCAAGTCATCGGGCAAAATAAAATAAAATAAATCCTAAACTACTCCACTTTCGTAAGAACCACAATTGCACTTAGCATATACAACAAGTGATTGAACCCCTATGTTACCCCTAGTGGACGAGTTGTGTCTCGTGAGGATTTGCAGTGAATCTACCCATAAAATTCAAAGAAAAATATTTTTAGGTTTAACAAATTACAAGAATTAAATAAAACTCTAAGTACTCCATAGTTATAACTCATAAACAGAATTAAACTCAATAGATAATTTAAATCTTATCAAAGATACAATAACTTCATTTTAGTCACCATCTTCAATAAATTCATATTAATATGCATCTATAGTGTGAAGTAATGTAACTCAATTAATAAGGAGCTTTACAGTATACTTCAAGAAAAATAACACACTTTTTTTTTCGACTTGTGCAACGTCTGTTTTCTTAGGTTTTCTAAGTTACCCATGTAACAAGTGTTGGGTCAGTGACTCCCAAACCAGTTGGTTTTAGGGCACTAGGTGTAGAGACACCCCTAGGACTTAATAACTCAAGTAACAAAGGCCACAAAATCAAAAAATTTAGAAATCAATTTTTTTTTCTACTTGTGCAATGTCCGTTTTCTTAGGTTTTCTAAGTTACCCATGTAGCAAGTGTTGGGTCAGTGACTCCCATACCAGTTGGTTTTAGGGCACTAAGTATAGAGACATCCCTAGGACTTAATAACTCAAGTAACAAAGGCCACAAAATCAGACTTAGTCAATTAAACTGCTTATAACCATCATCTCAAATTTTTTTTTTTGAAGCATTTTGGATATTGAAGCAGTTTTTTTTTTTTTTTTGGAATTGTCATTTCTCAAATTCATCGTTTATTCCCCACATCTAAGAGTTGGTGCAAATGTAAAATACAAAAACACATAACAATAAAACTTTATCTCAGATGGTGATTCAAATTTAGTTGCATATCTAATCTAAGGTTCAAAAATTCTAATAATTTAATCATATTTATAAAGTTCAACATGGTCACTTTAGAGAATTAATCCAAACTTGTAACTGAACAAATAATTTTTTTTTTGAAAGAAAATTTGAAGTCAATTTTTTTTTCAGTTAGTATATACAACTAATATATTTTTTTTTTCAGTTAATATATATAACCAATATATATTAATAACATGTAAATAAAAACAAAACACATCCTAGAATTCCCCTGCACTTAAAACTTACATTGTCCCCAATGTAAGGTTAAATGCAAAGAAAAAGACAAAAACAAACATAATATCTATGAAAATAAAAAAAAGAAAGGATTAAGAAAGCAAATCTGATTTCTTGGGTTGCCTCCCAAGCAGCGCTTTTGTTTAACGTCGTAGCTCGACTCTGCAGCTTTCCTCAATCTAAATAAAGTGGATCTTCTAAGTCCATAGCTTCCTCAACTAATGAGTTAACTTGAAAACCTTCATGGTAAGGTTTAAGTCTATATCCATTGACCTTAAAAATCTTTTGAGTATCCAAACTTTGAATCTCAACTGCACCATGTGAAAAGACATTAATAACAATAAAAGGACCAATCTAGCGAGACTGTAACTTACCAGGAAATAATCGAAGCCTTGAATTATAAAGGAGCATTTTTTGTCCGACAATAAATTACTTCTTAGAAATCATTTTATCATGAAAGACATTTGTCTTTTCCTTATAAATCCGAGAGTTCTCATAAGCTCCATTGCGAATCTCCTCTAACTCCTGCAATTGTAACTTTCGTTGCTCCCCCCCTTTATCCGTCTCCATATTACAATGCTTGATTGCCCAGAATGCCTTGTGCTCCAATTCTATCGGTAGATGACATGTTTTTTCATAAACCAACCGATGTGGAGACCTCCCTATAGGTGTCTTATAAGCAGTCTTATAAGCCATAGTGCATCGTCAAGTCTTGTACTCCAGTCTTTCCTATTTGGATTAACTGTTTTTTTTTAAATTGACTTCACCTCTCTATTAGATACCTCGGCTTGCCCATTAGTTTGTGGATGATAGGCAGTTGAAATCTTATGGTTTACAGCATACCTCTTAAGCAGTGCATGTAAGACCCGTATCAAACTAACCTGATCTTACCACCTTGAACCAGGTTTATCCATCATTGACGAGATGAATGGACCAAGGGCGTGAAGGAGATCGTGATCTCAGGTATCAAATCGACCCAAAAACACTTAATTTAAATGGAGGGTTGCATACCCAGCAAGGGAGGGTCGGACCCCCCAAGACAGAAAGTCAGACCCTCTGTTTTACAGGGAGGGTCGGACACTTTAGGAAACCAAGGGTCGACGGGATCAACGACCCTCAGTTGCCGCCAGAAACTAAAATTAGGAAAGTTTTCAAATTTCGATTGGATTCCTTCCAAATCTCAATGGGACTTAGTTTAGGAGTTTCCACCCTATAAATAGGACGTTCCTAAGCCTCTTTTACTCCTTTTACAATCCTAATTGAATTGAGAGAAAGAGAAGAGAAGGAAGAGAAGCAAAGGAGAGAAGAAAAAGTAAAAGGAGAAGAGTTGCAGAGAAGGAGTATTCTTCCCAGGTATGGATACTAATTCCATGAATTTCTACAGACCTTAGGTTAGATAAGGATGAGAGTGTGATCTCGGAGAAATCCAAACCATCAACCCATGGTTAGGTTTCCATGGAAAACCATGGGAGAATACATAAAAGTTATATAGGTGGATGATTCATGGTTCTAGACCATGGAATGTATGTTGAATGGACTGTAGGAGCAAGCCATAGGACCCCAAACACAAAGAATGGACTAAAAGGAGGAAAATTGACCAAAACCCACAGGGGGTCGCACAGAGGGTCGATGACCATCCGACCCTATGTGATTCTGAGTATCGACTCTCAGGGTTCTGGAAGTCCAGATTAGGGGAGGGTCGCACCAAGGGTCGGTCATAACTCAGACCCTACCTCCGACCCTCAGTTAACAGAATAGTTTTAAAAATTAGAATAAATTCTAATTAAATTTTATCGACTTTGTTAGGTCTTCTAGCAATATAATAGCAATATAAAGGGGATTCTAAAGCTTGGAAGATGATCTATTAACAAGCTAAGGTGAGGGAACAAAACCTAAACTAATTGGTTAATAATAAACTACTTTTATTTTTTTGAGTCCAATGCCATGCTTGATTCTTTGCGAATATGCTTGTAATGTGCATTCAACATGTCATCCAATATTCCTGCTATTATTGTTCATGCATATTTAATTTTCTTTACTTATAACATGATGATGATGATTGATGCTAGGAATAGGCATGTGAATGTTTGTGTGTGGTTAGTGTGCTTGATGCGAATAGGGCATCAGGGGAAGTGTTAGGTGGTGTTTGATCCGGGCACTTTAGCTCTATCTCTGACTCAAGTCTTGTGCATTAGCATCGTCGTATCGCCGTTACCTTAGCAAAACTATTGCGACGTAGGGCATCAAGGAGGGTCTCGGTCCTTGAGTCCTATACTCTACCGAGGGGCCTTAGCTCTATCTCTACGGGTGCTCTGAGGGATGCTGGGGTGAGGCCTTGGATACATTGTTTGACATTAGGATTGGTTAGTAGCGAGCCCCGTTTGCAGCCCTAGCCATCAGGGGTTTATTTGTTGGTATGGAGTTGTGCAGCGATAAACGTGACCTTCGTGTACAATGTCCATTGTGGGTGTTGTGGGCGACGGTGAGTGTTCATCGGGCGTATCCACACTCTCGTGCATAGAGGTGCGGCGACCACTTATCCTTTCTATAGCACAGTGCAAACGTAAAATCAGACCAAAGATATGAATTGATTGCATGCATATGTATTGTTGCATTGTTTTGTATGCTCACTGAGCCGTGATGTGTGCTCACCCTCTCGACGTCGAATATTTTTAGTTGATGATGCAGGTACCACTGTTGCAGATTATATTGATGCCCCAGCGTATGGACATGTGGCGGCGATTGAAGCTGAAGATGTAGAGGATACGCATGACTCCTTTTGCGAGTGCAACTCATGCGTGTTCATTTAAGTTTCTTCTTTTATTTAATTATTTGGATTTGTTAAAGGGATGTAATGATATTTATTTATGTCTTAGTTAACGTAGAATAATTTGGTATTTAAATATTAATATCACATTTAGATTGTTCAGTTCATTTTATTATAAGACTTTCGCTATTGTGTATTTATTCTGATTATGAATGTGGATGTATGGGGTTTAGATAACACGGATATAGCCTACTCGAGATCCTGGTTGAACCGTTGATTTATTGACGGTTCATCACATCATTCTGATTAGTCCAGAATTGGGTTGTGACAGTGCTGCTATAGTGCGGGTATAAAAATGAGTCCCTCTATCACTGATCATTGGCCGTGGGATCTCAAACCTAACAAAAATGTGAGACTTGACAAAATCTACAACCACTTTAGAATCATCAGTTCGGGTGACTTTTGCTTTCACCCACTTTGACATATAATCAACAGCAAGTAAAATATAAACATTGCCAAACAAATTAGGAAAAGAATCCATAAAGTCAGTACCCCAAACATCAAAATTTTCACAAATAAGTATGGGGGTTTGTGGCATTTGATCCCTACGAGCCACATTACCTGAGTATTGGCAACGAGTGCATGACTTACAAAATATATATGCATCATGAAATAAAGATGGCAAAAAAAAAAACCACATTTAAGTATTTTTCTTGCTGTTCTTTTAGGATCGAAATGTCCATCACATGCATATGATTGACAAAAGATAAGAATGGATTCAAATTCAGTTTTGGGTACACACCTTCTTACCATTTGGTCTGAACATTGCTTCCAAAGATAAGGGTCATCCCAAATGTAGTATCGAGCATCACTCTTGATTTTCTCTCTTCGTACTCTAGGTAGCTTTGATGGTAAGGTTTTGGTAGCCAAATAATTGACTAAATATGCATACCAGGGCACTACATTTGTCATCTTAAGTTAGTTGTTCACCTGGGAAGAAATCTTGTAATGGTATCGCATCACCCTCCTTAACCACCCGACTGAGATGGTCTGCAACTAAATTCTCAACTCCCTTCTTTTCCGTATTCTCCAAATCAAATTCTTGAAGAAGAAGGATCCATCTGATCAATCTTGGCTTAGATTCCTTTTTCACCAGCAAATGCCTAAGAGCTGCATGATCGAAATAGACAATAACTTTAGTTCCCAATAAATAAGATCTAAATTTGTCCAAAGCAAAAACTATAGCCAATAGCTCTTTCTCCATTGTGGAGTAATTACACTGTGCTTCAGTTAGTGTCCGTGAGGCATAATAGATAGCATGAGCAACTTTCCCCACACGTTGGCCCAAAACAGCCCCAATAGCATAATTGCTAGCATCACACATGATCTCAAATGGGAGTTTCTAGTTCGATTATTGAATCACTGGGGCTGTTGTTAGCAATTCTTTGAGCTTGTCAAAAGTTTTTTTGCACTCATCATTAAAATCAAACACCACTTCCTTTTGTAAGAGCTTGCATAAGGGCAATGAAATTTTTGAGAAATCCTTGATGAAGCGTCGATAAAAGCCTGCATGTCCAAGAAAGGAACGCACTTCCCCCACAGTTGTGGGGTAAGGTAAAGATTGAATAAGATCTATCTTTGCTTTGTCAACTTCTATACCTCTAGAAGATATCACATGACCTAAAACTGCTCCTTGTATTACCATAAAATGACACTTCTCAGAATTCAAAACAAGGTTAGTTTCTATGCACCTCTTACGAACAAGTGTAAGGTTATCCAAGCATGTATCAAAAGAGTCTCCATAAACAGTAAAGTCATCCATGAAAACTTCTATAATGTTCTCTACATAATCAGAAAAAATGCTAACCATAAACCTCTGGAATGTGGCTGGGGCGGTGCAAAGACCAAACGGCATTCGTCGGTAAGCAAAGGTACCAAATGGGCAGGTGAATGTTGTTTTCTCCTGATCTTCAGGTGCAATCACAATTTGATAGTAACCTGAATAACCATCAAGAAAACAATAGTGCGGACGACCTGCTAACCTCTCCAACATTTGATCGATAAATGGAAGAGGAAAGTGGTATTTACGAGTTGAAGCATTCAATTTCCTGTAATCAATAAAAACACGCCATCCATTTTGTTTCCTAGTAGGGATTAACTCATTTTCTTGATTCTTAACAACAGTTATGCCCGTCTTTTTAGGTACCACTTGAATCGGGCTTACCCACTTACTATCAGAGATGAGATAAAAAATTCCAACATCAAGGAGCTTTAGTATCTCCTTCTTTACAACTTCCATCATATGAGAGTTGAGTCTACGCTGTGCTTCTCTAATCGGTTTGGCTCTCTCCTCAAGAAATATGCGATGCATGCACATGGCCGGGCTGATTCCCTTAATGTCGGCTATTGTCCACCCAATGGCTGTCTTATGATCTCTCAAAACTCGAATGAGTTTCTCCTCTTGTAGCTTGGTCAAGTCCCTTGCTATTATCACCGGTAACGTCTCATTGTCTCCTAAGTAGACATATTTGAGATGGTCTGAAAGTGGTTTCTGCTCAACAATATGTGCCTATACAATGGAAGGTAACAACTTTGTATGAGATATAGGCAACTCAATGTGAGCAACATCATATCTTTTTAAAATTGGGGGTAAGGCCTGCAATGCCATCAACATCTTCTCTAATTCAACATTTAACACAAATTCTGAATTGAAATCCATGCTATTCAAATGTTTGCTAATGGCCACCATCAACTCATCTTCACCATTTAATTCAAAAACTTAATGTACCATAGAATCAATTATATCAATAGCAAAAATAGAATTTATATCACTAGGATACTTCATAGCCTCAAAAATATTAAAGCGAACTATCTCGCCATCAAATTCCATAGATAAGGTACCATCATGAACATTTATTTTTGTTTTAACAGTCTTTAAGAATGGTCTACCCAACAAAAGAGGTGTAGAATTATGAGATGAGTCATCCTCCATTTTTAATACATAAAAATCAGCAGGAAACACCAATTCATTAACTTGAACTAACACATCCTCAATCACACCTTCAGGATATACATTTGATCTATCAGCTAATTGAATAGTTACATCAGTTTCTTGTAAAGGTTCTATATTTAATGAAGCATATATTGAATAAGGCATGACATTAATTGATGCTCCTAAATCTAACATAGCTCTATTGAAATTGATGTTACCTATTTTGCATGGGATAGTGAATGTACCTGGTTCTTTACACTTAGGGGGAAGCTTCCGTTGAATAACGGCTGAGACATTTTCATCCGTACTTACATTTTCATCTTCTTTCAATTTCCTCTTGGATGTGCACAATTCTTTGAGAAATTTAGCATACCGTGACACTTGCTTAATTGCTTCAATAAGAGGTATATTTATCTCTACCTTTCGAAAAATATCCAACATATCTTTTTCTTTTTCTTCCTTTCTAGATTGAGCAAACATGCTAGGAAAAGGAGGCTGAATAGGAAAAGAAATAGAAGGTTTAGAGTTTACCCCAGATGAGGAAATAGATGTCGAAACTGATTTTGAGGTCTCTTTCTCTTTTTTCTTTTCTATATTTTTCACTTCTTTCCACTTCTCAAGACTATGGCATTTGCATTTTCCTTCGGATTCACCATCGGATGTGAAGGTAGCTTTTCCGAGCCTCGAGCCTCTAGTTTACTCATTGAAGTGGCCAATTGGCTTATTTGAGTCTCCAAGTTCTTTATACCTGCCCTTGTTTCCTGTTTAAATTGTAATGAATCATTGACAAGTGTTTTAAAAATATCTTCCAAGGTCATACCTGAACTTAAAGATGTTTGTTGTCTGGATTGAAAAGGTTGTTGGCATTGTTGATACCCATACTGATGATTGGGTCCATCTTGATTACCATAGCTGAGATTTGGGTGATTCTTCCATCCCGGATTGTAAGTATTTGAGTATAGATCGTATTTACGTTGAGGCTGTCCTGAAAATCCACCCATAGCATTTGCTTGCTCTGTAGATTTCTCTTGAAGCGTGGGACACATATCAGTTGGGTGTCCCGTGATGTAGGAAATTCTACAAGTTTGAACCTGTTGTAGCTTATCCACAGCCAATTGACGAACAAGTGAAGACAATTCTATAATTTTTAATTCAAGAGAAGAAGTGTTTACCTCATTAACCTTGTTCGATGGAGGGTCACTTCTTATACCAAATTGTTGAGAGTTAGCAGTCATATTTGTAATCAAATTATGGGCTGCCCCTGGAGTTTTATCCACTAATGCTCCTCCACTCGCTGCGTCAATCATACCCCTATCAGTATGAGAAAGCCCTTTGTAGAAGTATTGAATGAGTAATTGTTCGCTAATTTGGTGATGAGGGTAGTTGGTGCAGAGCTTCTTGAATCGATCCCAGTATTCATAAAGTGTTTCTCCATTGTATTGCCTAATACCGTAGATTTCCTTTCGAATATTGGCTGCCCTTGAAGCTGGAAAATACTTCTCCAAGAAAAACCGCCTCATCTCATTCCATGTGGTAATGGATCCTGATGGCAAGTAATAAAGCCAATCTTTTGCATTGTTCGCTAATGAGAATGGAAACGCCCTCAGCTTGATTTACTCCTCAGAAATTCCAGTTGATTTCATGCTCGAATATACCACATGGAATTCTTTTAGATGCTTGTGTGGGTCATCACCTACAAGACCACGAAAAGTAGAAAGGAGATGGATTAGACCAGATTTAAGTTCAAATGCAACATCGAGATTAAGATACTCGATGCAGAGTGGTTGTTGGTTCAGATTAGGAGCCGCTAACTCCTTAAGAGTGCTTTTGTTGTTGTCTGTCATTTCTTTAAAGTCTGAATTACTAGTGCTGCAAGAAGCTAAATTAATGGCTACGTTATTGCCTTGTGAAGAATTTTTTGTTGTCTTTCTACTTTCTCTCCTTAGCTTGTGCAGAGTTCTTTCTATTTCTGGATCAAATTGCAATTCCCCCGAATGAGAATATCGGATCATTCACTTAAGAGAACAAGCAGATAAACAAATAATAAAAAAAATCAATTAAATAACCAAACAAAATCAACTTAATCAAAACAATCCCCAGCAACGATGCCAAAATTTGATGCATGTCGAGCGCTCAAATTAAATTACCTTACTTTGAAACGTAGATAGTAGCAAGTAAGGGTCGAACCCACAAGGATTGTATGATCAATATTAAAATGTTTAATTAACCTAAATAGATAAAAACAAATGAAAATGAAATAAGACTCAGAAAATAACCAATTGTTGTACTAAAGCAGATTCTGATTGATCTTATTAGCACAACTTCATTGGTTATCCTACGTATGGAGGGGGGGGGTATGTTTGTAATATAAAAGAACAATAATTAATTATCTAAAATGCAAGAATAAAGAGCAAGATAATACAAATATCAAAGATTAAACCAATAAGAGAAAGTTTCGGTCAAAAGGATACTTACACCATCTTCGTAAACTTGTTCATTGACATAAAGGATAATCGATTCTAATTGGATAATCAATTAAGAAAATTAGGACTAAGCCTAAAATCTTTAGTCTTTCCTTAAGATTGGTCTATTAAAAGATAGTTTATTAATAGTACCCTTACTCTTAAATCAATCTCAAGACTAGGCTCTCGATTTGATTCAAGAATAGTATTAACAATTAGAAAGATGATTGAAATTAAATGTTAAGCACACACCAGCGTGATTTAATTACTTTAATCTGATTTCTCCTAGGAATATAACATTAACTTGTTCATTAACACCAATCCCCATCGCCACTAACATAGAATAATCAATTGATAGCAATCCAATTCTAATCTAACAATCGATTAGATAAATAAATCAATTAGTAGTACTCCTAATCAATCCATTCATTCGATCATTCTACACATAAATTAAAAAAATATTCAATTAAAAATTAATAAATAAGAACAAGTCTTACAAGTTTACAATGATGGCTTCAGCTCCGTCTAACAGAAGATAAGAAAGTTTACCACACATGACTTCTTCAAGAACACAAGAATAAAAGAGAGTTGTTCTTCAGTCACTGCCTTCTTTCTCAATCACTCTTGGATGATCTTTACATAGACTTTACATTGTTTAAATAGCCAAAATACAAGACTAAAATTGACATGCCTAAATTTGACAACCTTATTAAATGGAAATAAAATTTAAACAAAATCCTCATTCCTAGATTAAATAAAAATCATTCCATTATTAAACAATTGTCACTCCCAAATCTATCAAATTTTATAAGATTCTACAGTTGTGTATATTATCCTCAAGATTTCCAACAATCAATCAAGGTCTTCCAATATTGAACCTTCTGTGTGTAGCAATCTTCCTTCTTTGGTTTAGATTTGGATCAATTTTCTAGATCAGATTTTAAAACTACATTTGGAAGCCCAAACGAACTCTTTCCATGTCAGAATCCTACATGGAATTCAACACATTAATATTGAGAGTGCTAGAATTTTTTCATCTTTCATTAATTAATTAACAAGATTTCGAAAATATATCAAACTCATAAAATAAATTCTATTAA
Organism: Protea cynaroides; assembly: GCA_028583415.1. NCBI lineage: Eukaryota > Viridiplantae > Streptophyta > Magnoliopsida > Proteales > Proteaceae > Protea > Protea cynaroides. The sequence continues at coordinate 86,825,801 of CM053275.1, forward strand.
GCTCAATAAGGTATAGAACACCCTAAAATCATAATGCAAAAGGAATAAAAATATAAAATTATACACTTATCAACCGTTTTCTCACCGGTTCAATACTCCATGGTTCCCTGTTCACCGAAGCTCTCCTTCTCTTGTACTGGCCATGATTCTGTCACCTCTACACTGTTCTTCGACGAAAACAAGAAGTAAATGTTTTGAGGTCAGAAGTTTTGAACACCTGTTCACAGTAATCCTCATAAGGAGTTTTCTTGAAGGGAAATTTCGCACAGAGGTGCCTTGAATGGAGATAATCTCGACAAGCCACCTATCAACATATTATCAAATACAAAAATCCAACGAAAATAATCTGATTAAGAGGCTGAACAGAAAGGAAGGTTGTAGGCGGTAAGTGATGGTTGCAGGTGGTAAGTTGCAGGCGGTAATGGAGGGAGGCAGTAGTCTATTACAGCCTAAGAAATCAATGAAACCTTAGACCAAGAAATCAAGAATCTGAAAATCGATGAAATCCTAGACCAAGAAATCAAGAACTTGAACAACCCCAAATCGAAGCTGAAAAACCCACCACTCTCCCTTGAGGCCCTGGTCATTTCCCCCACGCCACCCTTCCAAACCAAATTAAAAACTCCTCTCATCTTGTTTCGTCTAAGCTCAAGGTCTCTAGTTCAACAATGGCTGTTGTCACTTGATACGGCCATCTATGAAAAAGACGCAAAGGCGTTTCACTTTATCGAAGAGATGACCAAAACTGCCGATGCCATCCAAGAGAAGGTTCTGGCTGAGATCTTGAACTGAAATGCAGAGACTGAATACCTCTGCCGATACCAGCTTAACGGCACAACCGATCAAGAGACTTTCAAATCTAACTTTAATTTAAGAAGAAAAAAAAGAAGCTGAAAAACCCCAAATCGAAGTTGAAAAACAGCAGAAATGGAAGAATTGAATGTAAAAGACGGATCAATGGGAAGACATTAGGAACAGAAGAAAAAATCAGAGAAAGAATCGGAAGAGAATCCAAAATGTTTATGAAAAGAAGAAAAAACCAGAGAGTGTATGCCCTTTTTTGTTTATGAAGAGAATCCAGATTATTTTTTCTTCTTTTTTTGGATTAATGTTAATGGTGTTTAGCACCTTGTTTGCTTTGCTTGGTCCTCTTGAAGGGATTATTACTCTTAGATTCTGAATACGTCGGATTCCCATTTGCAGACTCCGATCGTCTTCACAAACTCCGATCGAAAGAGAGAAATAGTAAATATAAGTTTCAATACAAGGAAAATTAGTAAATTAACATAATTTTTAATTTTTTAATTTATAATATGAGGGGTAAAACTTTATTTCAACAATTTTAGTGATTTCCGTCAGTTAAGGGGACCTAGGTGATGTTTTTGTATTCTTGTTGGTGTAGATGATGTTAGCAATCCTTGATGGGATGTAGATGAAATTTTTTCTTCTTTTTATTATCATCTCATTCATTTACTCTTGCTCAAATCCCTGGCTTAAGTATCAGAGTGTATCCTTTGAATCCTACCAGACCCACTCTAGTGCTCATTTTATATCATTTAGTGTATAATCTTACATTGTATATCAATGTGATATGAAATCAAATCTCAAAGTGTGATTAGTCATTTGTCATGATCTATGGAATGGGATTGGGTGTAGCTTTAGTTTTTTTAATTCACGCACAAGAGAGGGAATTCGGTGCTTGATTAGGACACACTGTCCGCTATGGCTGTGCCTAACTATTTTAAAACTTTAATGTGGGCAGCCCTTAAATGTGTGGAACCAAATCCTCTCCTCCCCGACTCCCCGGCTCCCACCCCATCTCACCATTAAAGTGTGAGTCGGTTCGAACTCCAACACACTTCAATGGTGAGATAGGTTGGGAGCCGAGGAGTCGGGGAGGAGAGGATTTCGTTCCTAAATGTGTTCTTTTGAGACTATGGACATGGCCCACCAACCCATTATTTCCTGCAAGTTGAGTTTGTTCATGGGGTATATTTTTATGAAAACTATCTGATTGTTCATTTTTTTATTATTATTACTAATTTAGCCACTTAATGTTTACTATAACAACAATATCTAAAAATGAGTTTAGGTATTATCAATCTATCTAAAAAGAATGTTCACTTTCATCTTAATATTTCATCTGTCTTCATATAGACATTTTTGCCTTTCCCTATTCTTCCCTCCCATCTCCAAAATCCAAAATTTCAATTGTTTGAAATAGAATTGGTGCCGGATACCACTCGAATCCCATAGATGAGACATGTGAGTCCATGTCGGTCCTCCGCCCCAATCGTACTTGTTGGAGAAGCGCTCCATTGTGATTTGCATCTTCGATGTGAGAGCCAGGATGGTTTGTAGCACTTTGGTGTAGCAGAGTTTATCCTTACCATTGAGAGTGCATCGGGACATATGATGATACACTCTCAATGGTTAGGATTAACTTTGCTATAGCAAGTGCTACTGACGATTTTTTTCCTCAATGTGGAGACTAAGAGATGGAGATTCACTTTAAATCTGATCTTTCTATCATCAGATTCACTGACAACCGGCTGGTGGATCTGATAAGCGAACTAGAGATGTTGCAAGTTGGGGTTTTGAGAAGTTTGATGCTTCTTCATAAACAAAGGATTTCGATTTCAAAACTTGGCTCCAGGCTTCTACTCTCTCTGTGTCTGCAACCATGGAAGAAGACATCCATCTTCCGTTTCATTATTAAAACCTAAAGAAATTGAAATGAATTACCCAAGTGATTTAAAAAAAAATGGATTGAAAGCAAAGGGGGAGAAAGAGAGAGGATTGAGTCACCGGATAACTGCCCCATGCAACATAACTACAATAATTGTCGGACCACCAACTTCAGAGTAAATGATATTCTAGACTTCAGAGTTGATAGCGCCTTCGAATCACTACTGCTCTTTCCGGTTCGTCCTCCATGGCCTCATCTGTCTCTTCACCCTTTAATGGGTTTCAGGTTCTCTCGTCTAATCATCTTCCTCCTCTTCTCCACCACCAATGACAATCCCTCTTCCATCACTAAGACATTAAGGCTTTGTTTGGTTGCAAAGAGAATTGAAGGGAAGAGAAGTGAAAGTTTTTAACTTTAAAAAGAAACTTTTGCAATGATTACAACACATGCTATCATATTATTACGTGACTAATTCTAAATCATTTCATATTTAGTTATTTAACTTACACTTTATTTTGCGTCCAAATCCCTTGCATTTGAAAAGGAAAATAACTTTTACATCTTACAATTATCATTACAACTATAAAAGTTTTCTTTTAAAGTCAAAAAATTTCTCTTCCCCTCTCTTCAATTCTCCTTGCAACCAAACAAAGCCTAACTACCTCTATGACACAGCATAGCCTCAACTCCTCATCACCCCCACCCCTACCATCACCACCACCACAACCACCGTGGATCAATCATTGTACGCAGCTGAACATTTGGATTTTGGTGAGGGAGTGAAGAATATGAAAGGGAATAGGAAAGGGTAAAAATGTTCATTTAAAGGCAGATAGTGTCAAGTTTCCAACTCAAAAGTTCGAACTTGTAAATGGAGGAACTCTCCATATATAAGACCACAGGATTCTAATCTCATTAGCAATGTGAGACTATTCCCAATACTCCCCCTCACTTGCAACCCCACCGTTAGGTGATGTATATGTGGTAGTATATGTGGCAATACATGACACTTTTTCAGGTGACTAGTCCCTCTTGTTGGGTGACTGATCCCTCTTTGGGTGATATATAGTCCCTCTTTTGGGTGATCGTCCCTCCTTGCATCACCACTCTTCTGTGCATCCAACGTCCCTCTTTCGGTGACTTAGCCTCTTTTTTTAGGGTTATTATGAAAGGAAACATGGAGTTCTGATACCATGTCAAGTTTCTAACTCAAAAGTTCGAACTTGGAAGTGGAGGGATTCTCCATATATAAGACCACAAGATTTCAATTTCATTAGCAATGTGGGACTATTCCCAATAGGGACTAGGATCATTTGTAGTGAGGATCCCCTGTATTGAGCTGTAGTAAGGATCTCATCTACTCAAAGTGGATCGACATATATCTCGATGCACTTTGACTGCCTTAGGATATATGTCGATCCACTATAAATAGGTAGGATCTTCACTACACGACTGGCCTCACTATAGAGGATTTTTTTCTTCCCAATAGATAGAAGGTCATAAAGAGAAGTGAATACTATTTTAAGTACATTTTTCCTTCCCAATAAATAGAAGGTCATAAAGAAAAGTGAACACTATCTTAAGTACATTGGTATTGAGTATTTTTATTATAGCAAATATTGAATAGTTAAATTGATAAAATGAAACCCAAAAATAGGTAATTAGTTAATTTTTCCAATATTTTTATGATATATTATCAGGTGATGGAGACAAGATAAGGTGGTCTCTGGCAGATCTTAAAGACGGATCATCTAATTAAGGTCCTCATTATGAAGTCCTTTTGAGTTGAATGGAATAGTGGATCTCAGAATGGTCATGATCATGCATTTCCCCAGCAGAAGAAGAAGATACTGCTTTCTTCAGGAGATCACGCAACCTGAAGCACGTTTTTAGCATTAATGTGTTCTGTTGAGTTATTTATACACCAGAGGCAAATATGAAAGAGAGAGAGAGAGAGAGAGAGAGAGAGATCCAAAGGATCAACTTAGAAAGCCATGCATAAAATGGTCCATCCACTGCTAGAAATGAATTTCTGCTTTTCAAGCTATCAGGGGTCCACCATGGTATCAAAAACTGTAGGTGGATGGTGATGATCTTATGGTCTTGATCTCAAGATTATACAGAATAGAACAAGAGAGATTCCAACTAATCTCAGTCACTTATTGGCCTCTATATTAATTCTATTTTATTTTATTATTTATTTTAATATTTACTAAAAAAATTAGGATAAAAAAAGCAATAAGTAAAGTGGAACAAATTTTCATATCTTATCTTATTCTCAAAAAAGACATCTCAGTACACGAGGTTCTTGCTACAGTAAGGTCTGAGAAGGGACAGAGTGTACACAAACTTACCCCTGTAATGCAGAGAGACTGTTTCTGTATTTCAAATCCGTAAACAACAATTTATAATATAACAATCTTATTTTATTCTCAATGGAAATATAAATGATGGAAGGATGTTTCCAGTTTACTCTATAAAGCTGCGTGTATTCTATGCCAATGGTCTCTAAAGGAAAGGCAGATACAAACATCCATGAAAAAAGGGTAAAAAAGGATCATTTCATAACCCATTTGAGAAGACATAGGATTATAGAGGGACCATTTCATTATTTGAGGACGCATGATGAAGACATAGTCGGACTGAAAACTTTTTCCCATAAGATGTAAACACTGAACTTTCACATCACAAGTCAATAACTCTTTTAGCACTCTCCGGGACCTACCAACTTTTGGGCATATTTAGATCTTGATAGGTCCCAGGGTCCAGACACTGAATTTTATATTTAAAAAATTAAATAGCAATATAGAAACACTATGTATTTTAACATATTTGGATGTGACATTTTGATGTTGATTTTTTTTAAGAGATTCCTGTGGCACCTCATGAATGAAAAGTTACTCTTTTGAGATCCGATGGTCGTTGATTTGAATCTAAAAACAGTCTCTACACAAAAATAACCTCTCCAGAGTCTAGACCTGCAACAGCGGACCACTGGCATGCCCTTTTTACTAACAAGATTAACTGCCACCAACCAGTGAGAGGTGAAGAATAGATCCACTGGCTTTAGGCCATAATGGGTAGGGTGGAAGAAGGTCCATTTTACGTTTCAAAGGATGGCAAGGGATGACTCTTCCAATAAGAGGACATCTGCATGGCCCGCACAGAGAATAGAGGTTGCAGCAACCACATGGGTTTGGCAGTTGAAAGTTCAGTAGGGTCAGAGCAAATCGGAGCCCACAAGAAGACTGGAATTGGAAAGCATCACAGGTCAGTAACACTTACTACTTACTAGTTGTAGTTAGTCTTGCTTCCTTAGTAGTTGGTACACAAGAACCCAGCAATCACTGCTGAAGATGTGGGGTTCACATGGCTTATGTATAAATCTGTGTTTGATCTATCATTCGTAAAGCAGTAACAGTTCATTCTATGTTTGGCTGGCTACAATATCTTAGCTTAGAAGCACAAAATCAGAAGCTGATCCAGTAGGATATTCTGTTTGTACACAAATCAGTCCAAGCTTTCTGGGTTCAATCAGAAGGGAGTACAGAATGAAGTGAGTTATGAAACTATTCCCCAACTCGTTCTACTCGGAAAAAGATCCTCTGTAGTGACTGCCAAGAGGCAGTGAGGATCCTGGCCTCTCGAAGTGTATCGACAGGGGCCTTATGCACTTTGAAAGGCCAAGGTCTTCACTGCCACTGGCAGTCACTACAGAGGATCCCACCGCTAGGGAACTCAGTACCTCGCAACATATTTTTACGCAACAGCAATACCATCAAGACAAAAGCATTGGTGGCTCCTGCAGCTTGACTATTTTCACAATGAAAAAGGTAATTAGCATGCAGTAAAACCATACCAAATAAAAGTCCTCTCAGAACCATCAAAATGACCTACAAAACAACCTATTACACTGTTTGAAAAGGAAAAATGAAAACAATATTCAAGTTTGCAAAGGAATCCAGCAATAACATCCTCTCCCATATACAGAACGAGCAACTATTCACTCAGAGCAGCAATGCTGGTGTCATTAGAGAGATTCCAAAAGGGTAAACAATGGCTTGCCCTCCAGTCGCTCACGACCCTGCAGCATCACACCACAGATCCACAGTAAGAGGCCAGTTCACCTTTTTCTTTCATAACTAACTAGGTTGTAGAGGGGAAGAAAAATTCAATGTCCATATTCAACTTAAGATTCTTAAAATTTTCTGCACTTATGAACCCCATGTATAGGAACATGTAAAATTTATTAGGCACTGATCGTTTGCAGGGGTTGCGGGGCGAGAATAAAAGGGTGGGAAGCGAGGCCACTTTTCCAACAAAACAGTGAATTCCAGGCCTGTTTGGAAGACTGAGGTGGGAATTACACAAAAACCAATGAACTAATGAAAATAGTAGGCAGGATCCCCGATTCAATTAAGGGATTTATATTTATTACGAGGTTCCAGCCTTTCAGGAAGTCATATCCTCAAGCAAAATTATTTAAAGCAATCCCAAATTTGTTTGCCGCCTTAAAGTTTCGTTAACCATATCCACAGGTGACGGCAGCAAGCAATGCTTGCTGATATCATATTTCAAACTAACAACAATGCCTCGCTCAATTATAGGAGACTTCATTACTCTAAAGAGCAAAACCTGAATTTACCCTTGACATCTAATTATCCTGCCTAGCATAAGTCGAGATCAGTTATTTTTCAGTTACAAGATCACAGGCTCTGTTTAGCATTGTTTCTTCCTACTCAAGTCCAATTTTCCAGTAGTCAAAACCAACCAGGCTTTTGCAGTTTTGCTTAGTTCTTACTTCTTAGATCATGGTGTTTTTGTTAACCAAGTAAAAACACAAGTATCATCAGGATGAAAATTTGAATCTAGATTATTCATATAAAAAAGGGGAGGTGGGGGGCAGAGAGGCTTCACTTGGCATATGATAAACTAATCAGAAAGCTGATGAAGTTTATCAGCAGATGGATGATAAACTACCCCAGCCAAAACAAATCACTTACTCACAACTTGAGAAGAAACAATCTATTGTCCTTCAACCAGAAACAATATTGTTTTATCTTTTTCTTTTCCATTTGGTTTTTGCCATTGTCCTTGGGGGAGTGTTTACGCTTTACAGTTAATATATTGTGAGGAACAGAGCTAAAAAATTTATATGCCGATTCCCAAGGATTATAAATTTTAAACTTCCTCAATCGGGTAAGGGTATTAGAAAAAATATATATACACATCAAGCCAATTATTAGGATAGAACAAACGAAGCAATCAGGCCAAGACCCATCAATCTATGTACTCGAGAAAATGATGAGCAACCAGCATAAGAGGGCAACGAGGAAAGAAAACAAAGAAAGCACGCACCTTGAGTTCTGGTAGTTCAATCACACATGCACATTCAATCACTTCTGCCCCAACACGTTCTGAGAAACAAAAGAATCAAATCAAGTCAATTAAAGCAGCTAATCATGCACATGTATCACGTACACAAAATTATGAAATCAAAAAAAAAAAAAAAAAGATGCATACCATGCATGTGTCACAGACACACACACACAACCAGCAAACAAAGGAACAAGCAATGCGATGTCCAAAGATAGGGAGTAAAGAAGAGAGATAGGTACAACCCACCCTTCCCTACTATCTGACACATTGTAGATTGCAATGGACCCAAAATTTTGCATGCAAGTAGGGCCCAAAGTTAGAATATTAACAGCTCATGTCAAGTTTCAACCCAAATAGAGTTGACTACATGGCAGAATAAAGCTTCAAAATTTCACTAAGAAAATGAAACTTAAAAAAAATGGTTGCGAATAAATGGACGACGTAAAATACAAGGGAAAATTCAAATACATGGAGAGGATATAGTCGAACTTGGCTGAGAAATTTAACATGTGGCAAATCCGGACCATGAACTCTCTCTCCAGCAGCTGGAATTACCACATCACCTTGCATGTGGCGCAATTAGGTGAAAGCTTTCCTATGCTACAAGATCCTTTTGCGAAATAATTAATCGTGGGGAGTAGCAATAAATTGACATTAAAAGATGCGTGGAGGATATGGATGAATCAACATGGATATGACCATAGTTCGAAATCTCGGATCTCGAGGGTGTCTCGACCTTCGAAAAAACTGAGATTACCGAGATCTCGACCGACCGGCGAGAACCTGCCGAAACTCCCAAAGGGTAAAAATGGGAGTTTTTTTTTTATGGTTTAAGCCATTTTTTGATGTTCTAAGGTCATTTTAAAACCATTTTAAGGCTATATATTGCAAAAAAATACTTATTGAACATATATAAACACATTTGAAGCATAAAAAGTAATCACATTGTCGGAAAATCATACATTCATAAATCATAAATCCCACAAAATGACATTAACATATATAAACACATTTGAAGCATAAAAAGTAAGATCACATTGTTGGAAAATCATACATTCATAAATCATAAATCCCACAAAATGACATAACTCACAAGTGCTCATTATATAAAAGACTTAAATACTCAAAATGAAATAATACATTCCCATCACTCCATCAATCCATCCCAATGTCTAATCATATGTAGAGTGGCGGGTCGGTTCCATCTGATCAGATTGACTTTGCTAAAGAAAATATATCTCGGTCTGATAAACAAAGTCCTGCCACGACATCCTTCGGCTATAGAAGGTCTGGTAGCCTTCCACATATTTCTCATACACATGATCCGGAAAATTTTTAAAGATACCTAACCTTGGATACAATTCACTATAATGTGGAATAAAGAAAACATATATTGGCTGGTGTGTGGGCGTGGTTCTCTGCAAATTTGGGACTGAAAAGAAACTGTCCACAAAGTTTGAGCCAGTCTGTGATGTAGCATTACTAGTATCAGCGGAATAATCATATGCACTTCCCACCATGCGGTCATCATCACCGGAATAAGAACCGTACGCCGAAGTGGTGCCAAATCCATGAGCACTCCACTGCCCTTGCTCCTGTCCACTGCTACCCTCAATGCTCAGTCCTTCAAAGCTTGTGGACATGCTATCAATTTCAACATCAGGCATAATATCAGGATCAGGAACGATGTCAAAGAAACGATCTTTTTCTTCTTCCACTGGTTGCAAAGGGCATTCCCATTGACGAGACCTACGTGTACACCCAGTCGTAGGCTGTGATGAAGATGCGCGTCCACCATAATCTGGATCCTGTGTAGTGTGTATACTGACTCTTGCTGGTCCATCTAATAATGGGTACAGTCGATCTAGGATCACCACCACCACCACCACCACCCTCATCATCACCACCACCATTACCATCATAACCACTACTATCAAAAGTTGACCAGCCACTTTAATCCATTGTATCATCATCGCCTTCTGGGTCACTACCAGCTAGGGGGTCAAACGATCGAAGAAACTGTGCGTGTACACGGCCCTCATCCGAGGACATAAACCGCTCGAGATTAGAACCCATCAGAGCAGACACAATAGGGTAGGGCATCCCACCAGGCTCATCCATCACTGGAACTGCTCCATCCCTCACCCATTGTACATAGGGATCCTCTTCATCTGAAGATAATTGGAAGACATCGGCTAACTCGATCAGCTCTTGTTCATTTCTTTGTTCAAACTTTAAGCATTGTACCCTCTGTCTCATGTTGTAATGGCGTACACCAAGTCATTTAGCCGTTGAAAGCCCAATTTATTCCGCCTCTTTGAATGGATAAGAAAGAAAGTACTCCAATTTCGCTCACACCCAGATGCGAAACATGTCTGAGATAGGACTTTGATTGCTATTCTCTTCAACTTAGGTACATGTTCGCCATACAACAACCACCACTCAGCTGCACAAGAAGAAGAACACATTTTAATACACATATTAAATAAGATATGTCACTTGGAAATTTCAATTTCCATAATTCCATACCAGGATCGGTCTTATCTCGTCCAGCTACTGCGGCGGGAGTTCCAAAACTCTCAAGACCATCTCTGAACGTTTTAATCTACACCTATTTCAAAATTTATAACCATTAGCCATAGTAATATATGGATATTCAAATAATTCAACACTTAAACCATACAACTCACCTCTAGATTGACCAGTGCTTGTATAATCTGACACCAATTTTTCACAACATCTTTTACCGCACCGATAAGGTTAAAATTGAGCCCAAGCACATGTGAATAATGATACATGGGGTTCAAATAGTATGCTGCAAAATATGAGTCGCCAGATTAAAATATAGTATTAACTATTAAGTGGAACTAAATTAAAAATATTATTAAATATACTCACCAGCATTATGCAATGGGTGCATCAGCTGACTCTCCCATCGATCTTTGATAATCTTCACAAAATGTTTGTTTCCACGTGAAAACACAGTTTTTATATGGCCCTTCAACATATCCATGGCAACATATAAATGTGGCATGGTGAGCTGGAATGGTGTATCTACTAATCTCAGCACCTTCACCACTGGCTCCAGAATTTTAACTACATCCTTCAGTGTTCTCCAAAATTCCTCTGAAGCTATAGTAGTATGTGCTTGAACCCCAACAGGAGAGCTGGACTCCTTCAACCCAAACCAGTCCTCAGATGCAAACATCGATCTGAGGCCTACCATCTTTGCCTGAAAGCTCTTTAGTGCTATGCAGTTAGTAGCAAATCTGGTAATGCCAGGTCTTACCAAGTCCCCTCCACATCTCTCCCTCAACAAGTTCAAAGAATAGTCATGGTTGTATACAAATGTTGTCACTTGGCGTGCTTGTTCAACAACTTGCTTTACTTTTTAGATCTTACCCATGTCCTTCAACATCAAGTCAATGCAATAGGCAGCACATAGAGTCCAGAAAAGGTTATAGTTAGCCATTATCATCTCTCCCGCCTTTTTGTAGTTGCTGCCATTTCTGTCACAATTTGCACCACATTTGTAGCACCAACTTCATCTACCACTGTAGCAATCCATAGATGTAGTTAGCATCTTTTGTGAATGCAGATGCATCCACAGTCTTCAAGAATAATGTATTCATATCAATGTAGACCAAAAAATTTATGATGGACTTTCTAGTAGGACTAGTCTAACCATCACACATAATAGTGACCTCATATGTACCCCAGTTATACCTTAACCTTTCTATCTATACTTCTAGCTCTTTTTTAATTCTTGGGAGAAAGAAATTCATCACTTCATATGGAGTGGGGGCTTTAACACCAGGACCAGCCTGAGTAACTGCATTAAAGAAAGGCTGATAATATGAGCCACCACTGACATTTGCTGGGATACTATTATAAATGGACCACCTAGCATAGGCATCACCAATAAATTCTTTTGTACCCTTTCAGCTCCACATACTCTTTAATCTCTTCTGTTTGGCTCCAACCTTCTAAAAAATGTTGATCCTGCTGTAGAATCTCAACATAATCCTCATCTCTAGCAGTAGGTGGTGGTGTCTGGGTTTGTGCTCTAATACTTTTTGATCTTCTAAACATAGAAGCCAACTCTCCCTTACTCCGTGTTTGTAGTTCTTCAGGCTGCTTACTACCGCCTACCCTTAAGGCTATTTGCCTCAACTATTCCATTTCCATCTCATGACTGACTTTAATAGCCATTGTTGCCCGTCTCAGATCTCTGGCCTCTTCACCAGTCAAACCCTTCGCATCTAGACCATCATTTGAACTATCAACATCCAAACCACGCATTGTGCCACAGATTGCTTCCTCAAATTGTTGTTTACTTTTTTCTTTCTCTGCCCTTCTCTACTGGCCTCCCTTCATCTGTGCAGTTATGGCCCTAGTAATCTCCACAGGAACTATAGCACACTTTGCCACGTCTGTAGAGGTCTCACTCAAGTATTGCTTAAATCTGGTAATCCCACTAGACATAAGCTTCTTCCTACAAAATTTGCATTAGGTTTTCTTTCTATCTCCGTCAACGGTGGTACAATACTGCCAAGCCATGTCAGTACTACCAGCATCAGCACCTCCCTCACGAGAACCCGAAACAGCCATTATATTTAAAACGAGGCACTGTTACATAAGATGATAAATAGAGAAATTTAAATCAAATAGATTTATAATAATAAAACTTAAAATGGAAGAACATAAAAGCATCAAATATGCGAATACAGTTCAAAACACAATGAAATTACTTTTCAAAATTTTAAAACTATTTTATAAGAAAACAAAATATTTTTCCTAATTTTACATAATTATTTAGATATTATTTTTAATTTTGGATATTAAATAAAAATAATTTATTTTTTCAAAAATATAATCCGACAACATGAAACCATATATTGGCCAATGGTGTTCAACATATATTATTTTGATCACCAACAGATAAGTATTAATATTTTTTTATTAATTTTTTATTGTCAAAAAATAGGATTTATTAATAAAAAATTCATAAAAATAAAAATTTGTACAGAAAAAAAAAACTGAAACAGTGACCGTATAGATCGGCCGACGCTGTTCAACATATATTATTTGAAAGTAAACCGATTAATATTTAAAAAATATATTTTTTATTTTTTTAAACAAAACATTATATATATATATATATATATATATATATATATATATATATATATATATATATATATATATATATATATATATATATATACACAGAAAAAAAAAATGAAACCGTGGCCGCGTAGATCGGCCAATGGTGTTCGTCATATAATATTTTCAACATCTAATTAATATTTATCATATTTTTAAAATTTTTAATTGCTGAAAAATACCTTTTTTTTTAACTGAAAATCAAAATAAAAAATAGGAAAAATTACACAGACCTCTACTGTTGTGAAATTAACAGAACTACCCTATTTTTCAAAAATTACACAGAAGACCCCTCTAACAATGCTATCATACAATCTCACCCCTACCGTTACTTTCAACATAACGCCAGATGGTCAAAATTTTTAAAGACAAAAATACCCTTTGTTCCTCTTTATTCTCCAATTACCGCCTGTATGTTCTTCTCCAACGATTTGGGGAGGTCTATAAATTTGGAAAATTGGGAGAAATTAACAGGGAGTTTACCAGCTTCAGGTATTATGCACGAGATGCCGTCTGAATCTGGAATGCAGCCCATTCTTCCCTTACAACCTTGAAATCCTTTGGTGGAGCCCTAACGACAGTAGCAACTTCGTCAAGAAAGAGATGCATTTGCTTTCACAGTTTCACCTTCATCTATTTGATTGAGGTCCACAGAGCAATTCCGTTACGACACTAAATCAACAGCCAGTAGAGAACTTAGCTCAGAGCTCCTCGGAGCTCAAAAGAACGATTTTCCCTAACCTCACAGCTCACAGTCCCATTCCATTTCGAACAAGTCACATGGATGCTAGCTAGGTAATAATTTGTTTTTCTAAGATTTAAATGGACGGTAAAGCTCACAAACTCTTTGAATCCTGCAGACAGCTAACAACTAAGGTTCCAATCTGCAGAATCATTCATCGGAACTTCGAATCATAATTTAATTAAAACAAAACTTGAATGCTTACCGATTATAATGAGATAGATGTCCAAGGTACCGAAGTTATTGATCATGATACAGATCTGAAACACAACTGATCCAACTCTCCCGAACGCCTCACTCATGACACCGGCATATGTCGTCGAAAAACCAGCATTTGTGAACCTCAGTAGGAAATCGACGGAGATACTGGAAAGGACAGCAATGATCAAGATAAGCGCGAACGCTGGAACGACGCCTAAGACCTTGAGAGTTGCAGGAATCGACATTATTCCAGCTCCGATAACGTTGTTCGACATGTTGAAAACTGCGCCTGCAATCGAAGCGTCGCCGCCGGTGGTGGAGCTTTTCTTCTCCAGAGACGGCAGCAGGAGCTCAGATAGGAGCGGCTTGTTTATCTTTGGTTCTATCATATTTGGGATCCCTCAATCTGGAAGACGAAGAAAACTTAAGTTGCCAGTTCAGGGAGGACCGAAGGGTATTTTTGTCTTTAAAAAATTTTGACCATCTGCCGTTAAGTTGAAAGTAACGGTAGGGGTGAGATTGTATGATACCATTGTTAGAGGGGTATTCTGTGTAACTTTTCAAAAAGCAGAGTAGTTCTGTTAATTTCACAACAGTAGAGGGGGTGTCTGTGTAATTTTCCCTAAAAAATATATATGCAAGAAAATAATTTTGAAAGAGTGAGAACCTAGATTGGCCTAATGACTCTCACATATATAAATTTCACAATGATTCAACATATATTAAACATATTCATGTAAAAAAGTAAGTTTTAAGGAAAAAAACAATACCTCAAACCTTAGGTTTGCCAAGAACAGATTAAAATAAAGCTCCAACAGCACTTTGATGGAGAGATTTGCAAAGAACAAAGGTTTTCGAACCTTAAATGCAAGGTTGGAGAAGGAGTGGAGAAATGAGGGTTACAGAGAGAGTTGAAGTCCAAAACAAGGCTCTCGGTCGAAATCTTGACCAAGGATTACCTTTTTATTCGAAACCAACTCGAAACTGGTCGAAACAGGGTTGAGTTGGTTCGAGATGGTTCGAGTTGGGTCGAGATTTTCGGGACCAGTTCGAAAACTGGTTGAGATCCAGTCGAGAACTGGTCGAGACTGGTCAAGACCCAGTTTCGAACCTACTTCTCGTCTCGACTCATTCAAAACTGCCAAGAAGGGTCAAGATCGTCGAGATCTCGACCCTTCTCAGTCGAGTTTTAAAACCATAGGACCAAAGATGAAGAAACACGTGGAAACTAGTCCAAAACACATCAATTGTATGATGCAAAAATAGTATTTGGTTTAAAACATAATTGAGTAAGGTGTATATAATGGATATTCAAAACAAATTTGAATAATATAATTAGCTAAGTACAATGGATATCCAACAAATTTGAATAAGGCAAATAGCTATATTAAAAACTCAGTAGCCAGAAGTATAGGTTGAAGCTGCCACTCCATATGAAAGCAGATCAAGCATTTTAGATCATTTTTAATGAATAAAACACCAAGAAATCAGGGCCAGAGTTCCACAAATTCAGGGTCTAACCCATCAGTTCCCCTTCATATTTCCTAATGTCAAAGCCATGCCTTTCTGTTTCCTCAAATATCTTCCACAACCACTTGTGCAGTTGTGCCTCTATCTATCTCCTATCCTACAACTTTGTTAACCATAGCAAACCAATTTGTTGCCCTTTCAACCTCCCAGATTTTTGTTTAGTTACTCATCTCTTTTTTGCATATTTCAATATTTTTTCCTGTACCATATAAATGTACCCATGTTTTTGCTAGGGAATTCAGATCCCTTAATAACAATGTCACCAACCCTACATTTCCCTTCTCTAGTTTAAATTTTGAATAAAATGTCTTTAGTCAAAATAAAAAATAAAAAATACACCACCACCCTTCCGTTGAGCACCTCACAATTAATCTTCACAGATGGGATTTTAATCTTCACCACAAGGAGGTAGCTCAGTTGACAAAGGCCAACACCTCACATTTGAGAGGTCACGAGTTAATCTCTCCTTGGGGCTTACCTATCCCAAAAATATATATATATATACACACTACACATTTTCTCATTTTTGGTTTCTTTTATGAAAAAAGCTCGATAACAATGTGTAGACCTATACTATAATTTCATAATGGATCTATTTGAAACATCGGTTCACCAAATATGGAATGATTTATCTCAAGAACATCTCAAAGGTTTGGATAGATTAGCCAACTTGTGAATAACCTTTTACGTATAAGGATTAGCCACAACAGCATAACGCCAGAGAAGTGAGGTAGTTAGAAAATTATGATATCAAAACTTGTGGGTGTCCTGTGGAGTGACTTGTCAAGAGTGTCCATGTTCTAGTACAAGCATTATTGATACATGTGATATGGTGAGATAAGCTTAGAATTTTCACATTACATGTTAATTTTCTATGAAAACTCCACAGAATGGATATGCATTAGAGCAAATCACGGGAGACATATAAATACTTTAAACCTTGCCTATAGGGTTTATATAATATGGAACTAATGTCCAACATCTTTATTGTATGAATAGTGAGAAAGCAGGAAGTATTATCTGGCACAGCTACTGGACTTGAACACAGGCAGCAATTTAATGAATACCACGTCATTTACTTCTCCTCATTAAGCCAATCAAGATTCGCAAAGTAAGCCATGGCCCCAGACATATCATCTCAGTATTCCTTTCCCAAACTAGACTTGTATAATGTTTTGAGGCATTCTAAACCCATAAAAATAAACTAATAACACAAAGAAAATACTTACCAAGTAACTTCATTGCTGCACAAAGTGTACCTCCAGTGGCTATCAAATCATCCACTACCAAAGCACGTTCACCTGGTTCAACTGCTCCAATATGCATTTGTAAACAATCCTTTCCATATTCCAAGACATATTCTTCTGAAATAACTTCACCTACAATGCAGTAATTGATACAAGCTCAAAATGCCAAATATTTATTTGACTAAGAGAACATAACAATGGATAAAATAAGCACAATTTCAAGCACTACGAAAACAATAACATTCACCAATCTGAGCAAGATTGGAAGCATCATAATTTTTAGGGTAATTTACTCATACCACCCCTGGAATCCAAACTTACTACACGGCAACCTATAAGTTGACGATATTTACTTATACTACCCCCTAAATGTTTGTGGACCATTATACCCTTAGTCCATTTTCCAACAGAAAAGGAGAAAAGACATTTTTAACTTTATTGGTGATCCCCATTTCATCCTGTGAGGTCAGTTAGACTCCAGATCCTTCGAGCTCAACGGCAAAGCTTCCTCCATTGCCTCAATCCATTTGTAACCAAAGCACTGGAAAAGCTCGAATTCCATCTCTCAGAATAGTGATAAAATGATCGATGAGAACCCTTGCCGGTGTCATCAGATACTGGAGCTGCAACCTTCAACTGCTTCCCTAGAAAAACCTCATCATAGATTTGGCATACCTCTGCCAACAGATTCGATCGTTTGGGGGGATAGCTTTTGCAGGTAAAAGATGGGCTTCTGCACTTGAACACAACCGCAGCTTCCAAGGTATACTGGGACGGAAGAGAGCATCCCTTCCGAGAGGGGAATGAACATTCAAGCCGCCGGCGAATGGACAGGACATTCGTTGTCTAACCAGTTTCCAGTTGCAGATGCTAGAAAACAACGCCACCGACTACTTCAACAATGGCTCTTCCATCGACTCCTTCCATGCCGTCAAAGCTGGGATTGTCGTCGTCTACTAAAACTCTGGCCCGATCGACAGCACTAGGGATTTTAAGATGAGTTATTGAAAACCTACAACAGATCTCAAGTTGTATAACCCTATCTAAACTGACCATCGTAAAGACCACGGAGGAAAAAAAAAATGACAAAATTAAGCTTGAAACCGACTCAGTAAAAACAAACAGAAATAACAGAGTTTCTATTGATTCTCTCTGTTCTACAAAACATTTCAGGAAAACATCTCCAACCAACTCACCGACATCAAAGGAACTGACATGATCATAACAGTTATGGCAACCAACTCACATGTGATAATACCGTAATACCAGTAGTTGTATTCTATTGAAACTCTGCTTCTGTATAGCATGTAACCGAACCTTTGTAAAGTATAAATCACCATTGTAATCTCAGATTTGTTATTGAATGAATTAAGTTCAAACAAAGAGGGGGAGCGGAGAGAGTCAAAGAGGGAGGGAGGGAGGGAGGGAGGGAGGGAAGGAATGGGTTACAGGTTTTGTAGAATTCTGAGAAACTAAGAACCACAAAAGTTGCAAAATCAAATGAAAAGGCAGATCTAACGATTCCAACAATCATCAGCAGATGATAGTAGCAGACTCATAAGCTTGTATGGTCGGAGGAACAAAGGAAATTACCCAATCTCATCATCGCAAGAGAAAAAGTGAGTATACAATCCTACGACGCTGTCACCTTCGCCGGAGAAGAAGAAGTTTGAATCGTCGTCGGTCGTCACCCTCTCAAACTTTGGATTTGGGGATTTAAGAGCAAAGGTAAAGGGTCAAGCCTAATTTTATCCTTTTACAATACCCATAAGGGTATTTTGGACATTAATTTTTTTTTATCATGATGACATCAGCATTTGTGGGTCTTAATGTAACAAGGTTTGAGATTTAGGGATAGTATGATTAAATATCATTAACTTATAGGTTCATGCGTAGTAAGATTGGATTCTAAGGGTGGTATGAGTAAATTACCCTAATTTTTAATATAAGACCAGGAAGCAATCAAATTGTGTTTGACAGTAACAAGCCCCTCATCCGTTTGAATCAACTAGAAACAGGATTGCTCCGCAAACCATCCAAAACCAACCAGAAGTAAAAAACAATGGCAAACCATAAGCGAATCCCAACATAAATTTTACAAAATATCATCAATACAAGTATTGCAAACTTTCAACTATTTTCCAACTTTTTTCAGATTATGCAATTACAAATCTAACAATCATTTGAGACCCAAACCACATATTCTAAAGTGAAATAAACATAAAATGGTTTAAAGGCATGAAACAAACAACAGAATGGTTTCCAGTATTGGGATCAAGGATTCCCCTGTTCAGCTGACTCCCGATATTTGATGGTCAAACAAAGGGAATGAAATGTAAAAAGTGTAGGATGCTATGGTTATAAAATGTTGCAATGGATCATAAAAAATTAATTCACCACTGATTGAGATTTAAGAAGATTTACAGACTCCCACATTACAAATGCGGGTAATGAGATAGAGAACTTGTCACAATCTCACCAATCACTTTCAACCCCAAATAAGAATGTCAAGTGGCTTAAAAGTTGTGTTCAAAGTTACAAAATACTACATGTTATGTTTTTAATTTTCACCTAGTGGCTTTTTTTTTTTTTTTTTTTGGTGCCATTTCTTCATAACATAGCTCTCACCAAGCCACTTGTTGTGGGGATTTGAGGGTCCTCTTTCACATGGACCATGCTCATTTAACCACATGGCAATCAGTGAATTCGGTGGGCGAGATTTAACTTTAGCGATAGCCTCTAAAATTTAAAGATGCAGGAATGATAAAAATAAGGAAATGCTAAGACCATATATGTTAAATAAGTGCGGCACTTCCATATAGGGTGTGTCCCACTATTGTTGAGAAGCAAGACCAATTTATGAGGAGGCCCTAGCTAGCATGGTACTAACATTCCTTATAATAAAAAAATCTTTAATCAAATATTATCTTTGGATAAGTTGTTTATCTAGTTATGAAATCAAACAGAGCTGATTGGAGGACAAGATTCCATATAGCCGACCCCATTTAGTTGGGATAAGGATTGTTGTTGTTGTTTTTTTATCTAGTATTCTACTAATTAAGACACAAAAATATATCAATTACATAAAAACAACTGCTAAAAAAAGTTATATCAAAAGGAAAAAAAAAACAAATGTTAAATGCCTCTGTTGTGACATAAAAACTATTCAAGTGTCAATCAGTTAGCTGTCTATTCAACACGACATAAATCAAAACCTGGCAATTTGGACAGAGTTTACCAAACAGATACCACCCAGCCAGTATGCTATATGGCAGCTTCAAGCCAAACTAACTTTAGGAAGTGTTGACAAATTATGATACAATACTTTTCTTTGGATTTGTGCAGTGTTTATCATCTTAACTAACCTATACCAGATTCCCCTTACGCATATGAATGCATGAACAGATTTCCTACACATCCTGTTTAGCAAAGGATTTCTCCTTAGGCAAACATTCATAGAAACCACAGTACATTTAGTTTCAACCCCTACTAAGGTAGCAAGTTTCAGGCCATTAGCAGCAGAATTTTGTTTAAAAAAAAATATAGTTTCTCAGAATCATAAATTTAAAATGGTCAAATAATTAAAGTTTTACACAATAGGGGATTGTGCAAGACAAAGGAAGGGATAGGGATGATGTGGATGGTGTTGTAGTCTTCAGAGAATCCATAAACACACACAAATTCAGGGGACTAAAGAAAAGAGAAATATACCAGGCAACTTCCCAGGTTTCCGTAAAGGAACAAACTTCGCTCCAATAGCCAATGCAATAGGAGGACCGAAGATGAAACCACGAGCTTCAACCCCTAGGAAAAACAGAATAACCTGAGAATGAAATGCATGAAACTGCTGTTTCGGAAATTATCTTAGCTCCAACACATATCCAAGCAAACGAACATGAATAAATGCATACAAATATAAGTCCATAAGTACTTTCTCTTTGGGTGGGTTGGCACTACATGTGCACACACAATATAATCATGTAGCAAAAGAAGGCAACGGAGATAAAATAATAAAGACAACAACAGGTAAATAGAATATCCAGACTACCTGCTAATAATCCATGAAAAAGCATGATATATTTGATAAAGATAGCACAAAAGCATCAACCAATTGCACAATAGTAGCTCACCAAAGCAATTTTTCCAGACCACAATATCAACACTACAATCAAGCCCCAAAGTTGCTCAAAAGAAATCTCACGCGATTCTCAAAAATCTACAACTATCAGAATAAAATGAAAAGGAGGAGAACAGACAACCTTCAAACCAAAAACAACTTTTATTCTAAGAACAATAAACATCTGGAACTAAAGTAAACCTACATCACCCAAATCAACAATGCAGAACCAAATATATATGAATAAACTGAGAGGACAAATGTGGATCAATTTTAATAAAATGAATCCAGATTGCCGCAGCATATGACAATAGCTCAACATAGTTTTACCAGGCTCCCAGCACTAATATGGACACTGATATACTAAGACAGAATGAACATTGAAGTTTACTTATTCTTTGAGCATAAGATAGTGAATTGGGAATAATAAGCTTCTTTCACAGATTTAATTTATACTTTGATATTTCACAATACACTTAATGGGAAAAAAAAATTTGCTCAGATAACTACTGTAGATAACTTAATAGTACCATTTGAACAGGATGCAACTTGGCGTAGTTTTCTTCACACCAGATATTTTAAAGTTCGACAACAGTCCTCCATGTATTTTATAAATTATAAGGTTTGACTTTGAGAACAACATATAATTCCCAATACGCATTAATTGACACAACCAAAGCTATTCATTGTAGGGGAGTTGCAAACAACTGTAACAATTGAAACTGGATAAGACGCATTGACAACATCATTCTATCAAGTTATTTGTCAAACGGAAGGGGAAAAAATGTCAATCTATCAAAGTTAAAGTCCCAGTTCTACAATAGATGCCCTGTGTCTTAAAGAGAAAAATTATCTATTACTGCTAGAACTTCCAAGGGAAATAAAATAGAATATACAAATATCACCAGCACTCAAAAGATTCACACAGTGAATAAACCTAAAATATATAGTGTTCCAATGGTTCTTTCTGACATAGCAAATTTCTTTCTATAGTAGAGGCCTGGTTCCATCAAGTTCAACTATAAAGGAATCCAGGAATCCAGATAACACTAGAGTACAATTGAAACCAAACCCCATCCCACCAAAACTCTGTCATAATCCTGGCAACAATGATACATATTCCAAGAGGCACTTGAATCTGGACGAGAAAATAAAAAAGGACAACAAAGGAAATAAAGAAACAAGGTCTGAATCGAATCGTTGAACAGTATAACCTGAAAAATCACACAGGTAGGAGCCAATAACAGTCCCACTCTGAACATGCACAAGGTGGGACCACTGGACTAGGTGGGCAACAATCAATCATCATGCGCCTGCCACTAACCATGCAAACAGGATCGGTACACAGTTCACAAGAGCATTGTGAGGCGTCAAAATCTTCAGAGCCAATACTCGATAACACAGCCCACTAATAGAACTCATAGTCAAACACCATCACTCGATGACATACTCACAGCCGTAAAAGAAAAAACAAAAGAAAACCCAAAAAAATCCCAAGAAAACCCGAAACGTCAGCAATAGCAGAAATGAAGAAAAAGGGAAGCAGGGGAAGCAGCCTGTGCTCCTCAAACTTCTTGGCTGAAAAGACGGACCCACCAGCCAATAAAAATACTAAGCAAAATCCAAAATTTTAATTTCAAAGAAAATGCATCCAGTATACATGATACACCGATCAAATCCATCATTTGAAAATCATATCAAAACAAATAAGCATACAATTGAGGAAGAAGCAGATAATAGCCCGTTACCTGCAACGACAGATATATTTTCCTTTTTGTACCTCTCAACGAACAAATCTACTGCGTTCTTGAATGCATTAGGATCAAGTAACAGGGTCGTGATATCTTGAAACATAATCCCTGCATTACCGGTATACTGTGAAAAAAACTTCTAAAAAGAAGAAAGTGAAACCAAAAAGTTGCCTCCTTGGGCATTACACTCAAGCCGGGAAAAATCAACTTGTACTTTTTAGAGCAGAAGATTCGAACCCAAATAACATATAAAGCTCTCCGATAAAATGAAAAGTTACAAGTTTCTTTTTTCTTTCTTTTTTCTTTTCTTTTTTTTTTTTACTTTAAATGTTACAAGGTTATCAGACAGACATAAGAAGTATATGAAACCTGGTTTGGGGAAATTGGGAACGACACGGATTCTAGTTCTGATGCCTTGGATACGAGGGTCTTCTTCCTTGCAACCTGACATTATAGACTACCGGAGCAAACAAAATGAAGCTCCTTCCTCTTCTCTGTCTCTCCCCCTCTGCTAGTGTTTCTGCTCTGTGTAGCAGTTAAAAGGAAGCTCCGCTCTGTAACAGCAAATTCATCTGAGGATACTAAAAAGGTGGAGCAGAGACTAGAGAGGGAAGTGTTGAGACTTTGGGGAGGGCTCTCTGCACAAGAGGAAGTATACCCAGCAAGATATAGGGAGACAAGTAATTGTGGTGGGCCATTATCAACTCTCATATTTCAATCCAACGGCTGCATGTAATTTTAATTCGAAACCCAAACGGCGTGGATCTTAATAGATGAGAATGAAAGCACCCACGAATGATATTTCGAAACGTGCTTGCGTCTGAGTTTTTCCTTTAATTTCTGATGGATGATCCTTTCCGTTGGCGCGGTATCTGAGAATTACAGCTAAACGACCGGTTTTAACAACTAATATTACCCTTTAGATTCTTTAATATTCCAATCGTGTCCCCCCCCCCCCCCAAAAACACCCCCCCAAGAGGATGCGAAAAGTCGAAAACCTGGTTTCGCTCGTGATTCCCTAAAAAAAGGCTCCAACATGCAGGCGTTCTTACAGCCGTAGGATGAGCAGCCCATGTTTAAATTAGAGTTTGAGATGTGGGCCCTACCAAATGTGGGCCAGTTTCCCCCAAAGAGTCTGGAAATTAAAAAATTATTAAAATTCGTGATGAGAGTCAAGAGCATTAAACTTAATTTAATTATCTTAAATTTTCCTAACTATAAAGCCGGTCGGAGCTAAGATCCAAATTGAGGAACATGGGCCCCATTTTGTCTGCCTCAATAATCTAAAACCGTCAATTTGGACGGTTCCAATCAATTCTCATCGTACATAATTTGTGTTTCCTCCTCACTTTGAGGGGCGGCGAATGATTTCGGGAGAAGAGGTATGGAGATATCGGTATCGTATTGAAATCGGCCGATTCCAAAATTGATCTGATATCATGTGAATCTATACTAAAACCAATGGTTCAGTGATAGTGGGTAATACAATTTAAGAATTAATAAAAAAAAAAGGGTATCATATCAGTCAAAACTGATACGAACTTATCAATACGAACAATCCGATATCAATTACTATAAACATAGTGTTGCTGTTAAAACTGGTAATGCTGATATGACCTATCTCTTGAAACAAAAGTAAAATCTTCAGGGTCCGACTGGGTAGTCTGGCAGCCACTCCAATATTCAAACTAGTAACAGAGCAAATAGTATGAAACTAATATCGTAAACTTCTTAGAAATATGGGGTAAGGTTTGATTATTCTCAGAGTATTTGTTCTCCTTCTTTATCTATGACCGTGGAGTGATTATATAGACCATTGTAGTCATGTGCAAGTTGGATATGTCATTTAGAGACTTTGATCGATTACCATCTAAGATCGTTGGATGATGATCTCACAACCAAGAACTGACATGTCCTCCAATTTCCAAAAAGACCAACGAATGTTATCGTCAATGGAGGTGGTGGTCCAAAGCACGTCTTTGGAGTCTGACTCCCATCCTATTCCCATGAGGAATATAGAGAGTAATGGATTATCAATAGTTTTTCGCAATCGCACGTTAAGTACTTGTGAACTTGACATGTAACAATATACACATGCTTCGCTAGAAGAATGAAATTATTTTATAAATACCACGTGTCACCTCTTAATTGGTGAATAAGAAGATCCCTTAACAAAACATAATTCGGTGGGGTATGTGTGAAACCGAAAGCTAAAACCAATTTATTGTAACACTATGTAAATAGTATAATTTAATCAATATTGTAGTACGAAATAATCTATACCCAAAAAAAAAAAAAAAAAAAAAAAAGTAGTACGAAATGAACCATAAAGCCTTACAGAGTAAAGATTATATCACATCAAACTCCCTAAAAAAGCTTAGTGGTTGGCAGACAACGACATTCAAAACCATTTTTATGGCCTTTATTTTTAAGATCCAACTGACTTGTTTGGGCTAAGAGAGTGTATGATGTCTTTCTAAATTAAATTAAAGGGTCTTTCGACTTTCTCAACACCAATGTAAATACATGGATGGTATTGGTATTTGAGACTAGAGGGGTGTCGAGTTTTATGATGATTCGATAGACACTGAAAGCTCCCATGTAAATATTGAATCAGTGTCAATAAAAATATTTTTTTTTAAAAGCTTAATTCTACGAACACCATGGTTCTTTAATTAGATACAAAGGAAATTAAAGAAAAAGGAAGTAAAATCTTTTAACTAAAAGAAAAAAAAACTTTTTAATCTGCATAAATTTTACATAAATAAAGAAAAGAAAACTCTAAAACAATCCATATTAAATTATTAAATTACATTTTATTTTGTATTCAAATTCTTTGCATTAGAAAAGTTTTTTTTTTTTTTATCATCTAATTAAATAACATTAATAAATATAGTGAGAAATTTAAGTAATTTATACAATCATGTCGCGTTAGAATTATAAAAATGTGTTTTTAGATTTCAAAATTTTTACTTCCCCTTCCTTTGATATCCCTTTCAACCAAGTTGAGCCCATGTATCTCATGGTTGAATCACATGTTAGAACATTAAATTTTTAATGGAATGCAATCCAATGGGATGTGTTTCTAATTTTTTTGAGTTAAAAAAAAAATAATAATAAATAATAGTAAACATAGGAAAATTTCATGCACCTAACTAAAAAAACATAAGGAAAGAATAGAATATTGAATAAACAGCTACATAGTGACCATCTTTAATGCCCAAATGGGTTGGTGAAAATCTTGGTATCAATATTTGTCCTAACCAATGGTTGAAATTTATACGACATACATACCAATATATTGATAAACACATCAAGGGAACTCCAATCATTGGATTACGATTGAAATCCCTCCAATGATATGAGGGAATCCAAACCCACCTCCAAATGATATAATGCATTGGATGGGACCCATTTCCTAAAAAACCACTTAGGCCATATGCCTACATGGGCGCGATGGATGTCAATTTCAAACATGTCATTTTCGTTTTTTCTTTTTCTTTTTCTTTTTTCTTTGAAGAAGACCTCGTACTATTGTCCCTAACTAAGTTTAGGGTGAACATAACATGGGAAAAGCTATATGGTTTCCCCAAATATGGACAAAATGATGGAAAAAATCTCTCTCTAATTTCAATTGGGTTTTGTGGACAGGTGGAATTGTTAAATATAAAGAATATGAGTCTTGATCTAGTGTATGAGCGTTATATTGGATCAGTTTAGTATGAATTAGATAATAGAATGTTACATGTTACATAACCCATGACAATGACTTACAGAGAAGAAACAAAAGCATTTCTTCCCTTCAGTCTCTCTCTCTTTCTTTCAACTTGTCTCCACTGTTGTCGTTTTTTAGGTGTGTTGAGTAATGGGATGTTAGGAGAATAATGATCGTACCAATCAAAGAAGAACACGTGTCCAGACACATGACCCAACCACTAAAAGACACATATATGTATAAATAGTTATAATAAATGTGATCACAAATCTGATCTCCATGCTCAAGCAGGAGTAAAAAAAGTTCGATAGAAGGAGTAAAAGACATGTGATCCGCCATGTAGAGACACTCAAGACACCCAACAGCCACCTCATCGTGATTAGCCACATGGAGGCGCCACAAGCCACCTCATCCTTTTTAGATACATGGAGGTGCACAATGCAGCTTCCTCAACATGGGCTGCCAAGCGTGGACACACAAAATTCCCACCTCAGCATGTTGAACCATGTGAAACCGCATAAAGTGCACAGCTACCTCAGCGTGATCAACTACATGCCGACACCTAAGACTGCCACCTCAGTATGCTAAGACATTTACATGCACACAAGGCCATTCCGTGCCTCTCCTATAAATATCTCATAATCTTAAGGTAAAAAAGATGGAATTTTTCTACAATCACTCTCTCTTAATTTCACTTTACTAAAACTCACTTTCAGGGGCTCGTATTTTTCATTCCGAGCTCCAAACTACTTGACTTTGGACCTAGGTTAGGCATCAGAGTGGCCTCAAGGTTTTCAAATTCTCCCACACGTATCTATTTGCTTCCTCGTACACAAGTTCGTCCAGCTGAGGAGAGCAACGACTAATACCAACAGGGGTTAAAGTTAGGGCTGCAACAAGGTCGGATTGGGCCTGGTATTTGCAAACCTTAACCCTAGTCTAGGCCCTTTAATGTTAACCGTAACCCAACCCAACCTTGTGAGGGTCATACAAATGTCCAACCCTAACCCTACTCTAACAGGGTTTAACTGAACCTTACCCAACTCTGATTGACCCTGACTAGGCCTGGTTGACCTTGACTAACCTTGAATCAGGGAAGCCACCAAAGAGGATCAGTTGAGAATCCAAACTGCTCTGGATGATGAAGAAGCTATACCCGATAACAAGGACTAGGCTGTAAAGCTAGGAATCAATCTCTATTACAGTGCCAACCTCAGTAGCTCTCCTCTCTATAGTAGGCAGGTGCTACAATTCAGTTATATACTAGGCATTTGGCCGGAGCTCTCCAGCTGATTCCCCTATGAAAACTGAGTTTTCAAGGAAGAGGCCTGGCAAGCAGAAGAAAACTGTTTGTGGCAGGGAAATGGTGTGGGAATTGTTTTTCCATTAGAAGTAGGTCAAGGTGAGGGGTAGGTTTAGGCATTCTCATGCCCTACAATAGTCGACGATGTAGGGAAAGAGGCGGCGAGGAGATTTTAACATGTGAAGCTTGATTAGCAACCGGTAAGGATGAGCTCGGGAGAGGAGGTAGGCGCACTAGGCAGAGAGGTGAGGCAAGCAGAGAGGTGGAGATGAGAAGAGAGGAGAGGAGAGGAGGCTACTTCAAGTTCAGACAGAGTTAGGGTTGCAAGAGAGAGGTGGATTGGCAAAGTGCGACTATGTGAGTGTGTTAGGATTAGAGTTTGGGCCGGGCCGGACCGGACTCAGCTAGAGGCCTCAACCCTAGCCCGACCCCACCCTGACAGGGTTTTAAAAATATTTGGCCCTTACCCGGCCCTATCAAGGTTCAGGGCTAGTTTGGCCCTGGCTGGGTTCTGGACGGATTCGAGTGGGTTAAGGTTGTCAGGGTAAAACTTGCACCCCTAGTTAAAGTCGATCTTAAAAATAAAAGTTTATTTAAATTATACCAGTCAATGCTGGTAGGAACCATTCAAATAGAGAGAGAGAGAGAGAGAGAGAGAGAGAGAGAAGAGGGTACATATATGATATTTTAGGGGTAGGGTTGGTCAGGGGAAAAAAATCCTCTCCCACACGTCAGTCCGTCAACTAACCATCTGACGAATTGAAATACATCGGCATACATACTGATGTATTCCAGTCCATCAGATGATTAGCTGATGGGTTGGCGGGAAAGGATTTCAGTCCTTGGTCAGGATAGAATGATGGAAGGATTGGGAGGTGATCGGTGTCAATTAATTGTAAGTGAAAAAAACCCATTAAATAATAATTAATAACTTCCAAATGGTATAATGCAGTGGGTGAGAAGCTGAGAGCTACCCACCTAAAGGGGGAGGATGGACGTAAATTTCAAACATGTCGTTTTCATTTCTTTTCTCTTTCTTTCCAGCAAAAATGATAGTATTCTCCTTAGCTAAGTTTAGGCTGAAAGACAACATAGAAAAGCTGTATGATTTCCCTAAATATAGACAAAATCATGGAATTCCTGATTCCCCAATTCTCTCTCTCTCTCTCTCTCTATAAATCTCTGTCATTCTCTCTCTGGTTTTAGGAACGGCTGGGACTGTTAAAAACTAGAAATCAAACCAGGGGAGGGTGGAACCCTACAAGAACCCATTAATTAAGCCATGCCATGGAGAGAGAGAAAAGCATTACTTCCCTCTTGCTCTCTTTCTTTCTCTTTCTCTGTGTCAATTTGTCTCCATTATTGTCGTTTTTGAGTTGTATCAGACATTTGTTCTGATAAGTTATTAAAAAATGGAACCTGCCAGGCTGCACAATCTCAACTCAAAGTTCAACACTTTACGGGAGTCCATGGGAGGGGACAGGATTAGATTTAATAAAAAAATAAATGAAGTTACTCTACCGAGAAACCTAACTAACATACTTTCTTTAAGAAGAGTTTTATTCCAACGATGTCTGCCCGTGAATTAAAGTGTACTGAAACAGGATTTTTAGGATGGATTTTCTGATTCTGACTCAAAAAGATTTGCCTTTCCTCCTTCCCATGCAGATCTCTGCCTTTTCTCCTTCCCATGCAGATCTCTCTTTCTACTGCAGATATACATAGTTATTGCGTAGGACTTGGAAGGCAGCAGGACTTTAGACCATCTCTTCATCTCTCATCAACTTCAACCCCACCTGCTTTTGTCCCATTATAAAGAGTTTGAGAACATTTAGAGAGGTTTGGAGTTCATATTTTAGGGTTTACTATTAGGTTTTGAGGTCTTAGGGTTTTCATTGTGTTTGTGTTCTGGGTTGGAATCAATTCTAATATTATTACATATGATATTGGCTATTATGTGTCAGTTCTTTTATTAGATTCGTATGATTATACATAGACATAGCCGATATCATGTACGATACCTAGATTGATCCAATCAGTCCTAGCCAATTTCAATCCAATTATGTGCCAGATCTGTAGAGTCGGTGCAAAAAATCCTAGAATCAGTTTAATGCATGTGAGAATCGGCCTTGCATGACTCTGAATCGAGCGTGACACTAGATCCAAACTGAATTGGTCAATCCATGCCCAAGTCCTAAAACCCGATCTTGAAACAAAACTTTGTACTTAATTAATTAGTACATAACCTTTAGCTTGGCAGAGATTCCAATAGAATTCTTTTTTTCTTTTGGAGATAAGATTTCTATTGCATCTCTCTCCCTAAACCCTTCCCTTCTTGTTTTTTATCAACTATGAATTACTCTGATTCAAGAACTTGTTTCGTCAATTTGGAACCTGATTCAAGAACTTGTTTTGTCAATTTGGAACCTATATACATTGAATGATGGATGGCATGTTATTCCTAAACTTATCAATTTATTGTTCTTGCTTGGAAGAGCATGGGCATGTGCAAATGTTTTGAATAGTTGGCTAAGAATTGATTGCATGTGTTCAAATTGATTATTCTATTTGCAAAATATTTTATGCAAGGTAGGTAATGGAAAAAGTTCTTCCTCTTTTGTCAAATTCCTTTACCTGTGATATAGCGGTTGGAGTTTATTTGAAATGCATCTCAATTTATTGGTATGCGCACTGAATGAAATCCAGTTATTGGATCATGGCTAGAATCCCTCCAACGACAGGAGAAGATCCGAACCCAAATATAACCCATATATAATATATGGAAGGGCAAGTCTACTCTTGCCATCATATAGAAGGCATTTAAGGAAATTCTTACCATTGAATATTTAGAAAATTATTTGGATTAGTCATATGTTCGGACTCGTAATTGATCAATAACTCTCCCATGTATTGGCATACCTTACCATTTATTTTCATGCGTCCTCTTGGTAGTTTTTACACTTTTTGTTGTCGTGGAGTTTTCAATGTTGTGTTTTGCCATTCGGCCAACTGCACTTGGGTTGAAATATGTGGTTTAGAAGATTCCCCAAACCTACAGCTTACAAAACACTTCCCCAAATTTTATTTCATTCAGCGAATGCAATGGGACCCTGCCATAGCTTATTTGTACTTTATAAGAGAGTTGTTGTGGTTGTGTATTGTATTCTACGGAGTTTATGCAATTAATTAAACTTGTATATATTAATGGGAAAAAAACAATTACCTCCCAACTTACCTTAATGATAGTTGAACACCAAAATTTTAGGAAAAGACAAATACCTCTCCTAAAAACACTATTAAAATACAAATAGACCCATGCCGTTAGGAATATTCCATTAGATGCTAACGGTGGGAGCTTAATATTTCCTTAATGGGCAAATTAACCCTTTACAAGAATGATTGACTAAAATAAAAAAAATAATATAAAAAGAGGAAAAACCAGAGCTTGACACAATCCCGCGCCCGAATCCTCTCTAATGCATACGGTCACTGGAGGAGTGGCAGTGGCCGCTCGATAAGCGACACCTGCCACTCTTTTCATCTAATGGTCGCAACCAACAAGGGACGACAGAACTGTTACTGTTCATGCAACAGGGAATAATTTTTCATCGTCTTTCACTCAATCCCCTGCAACACCTCTCTCATGGGTCACCACAGATTCCTGATTCATCAACGAAACCGGGTTCCTCATCTTAACCTTCGATAGAATATCAGTAGCCTTCTTCACCTCGTCGCTTCTCTACTATCCAGATTGAGGATTGAAGATTGGGGGATACTAGGGGAGAGGCTCTTGGCTGAAGTTGAGAATGATTCTGATCTAGTTCATGGCCTATTAGAAGTAGAAGGCGTTCTGGTGGGATCCTCACGGACAGAAAAAGATTGCAGTCAGTTTGATAATGATCGAGTGACATTGCTTCTTCGGTCCGAACCAAGGAATCCCTTAGATATGATCCAAAATGCATCTTGTTCTATCGTTGATCAAAGATTTCTATATGAAAAATATGAATTGGAGTTGGAAGAAGGGGAAGGAGCCCTCCATCTTTATGCATCGGTAAAAAAAAACATGCTTTTTTGGAGAGAGATACTATTTCACTAATCGAGTCACAAGTATCTAACATATTCATATCTAACGATTTTCCACAAAGTGGTGGCGAAATGTATAACTTGTATAAATCTTTCCATTTTCCAATTCGATCCGATCCATTCATTCGTAGAGCTCTTTACTCGATCGCAGACATTTCTGGAACACCTGAAAAGAAATATAAATATCTCCATATACCAGATGCTCACTAACGAGTACCGCGTCTGTTGGACTTTATGTTGTCATTGTTGGTAACTTGGTAGATGTGACATAGTTGATGAGCATACAGTCAGATAAATGAGGAGAGAGAATGTCAGTGCAATGGCAAAGATGGAGTAACCTCACATGTGTGTTTTCTACATCTCTTATAGTATGTTTTAGATGACTTGCAATGAGTTGAATGTGATTTTACATTGGGTTTCTACACTAAGTTGGCTGGGCAGGAGCAGTTTCGACAGTCAATAGCATTGTACTTGTGTTCAGTGATATTTTAAGAAGATCCAAGGTGGTAGACTGTGTGGAGGAGTGCTTGTGAGCATGCACGCAAAGTTTTGGGTCCGAGCAAAGTTTCAGGTCTGAATTCTAGGGTTTAATAGAGTTTTGACTTTGAGGTTAGTTTTGATGGGTCCCCCAGCAGGTTCATGGAGATCCAGCATTGGAAAGATGTAGAGCGTCGAGTTAGCTTCCCAACGCAACTTGAATTGCTTAATTACTACTTCGAACGAGGGAAATATTGCAATTCCCGTCCAATCGTGCGAATAAGGTCAACAATCCATGTTCTCAGTGACTTTGTATACACAGGGAAAACCGTATAATTTTCATATACTCCAAGGGCCTATTTGAAATTATCAAAACTTGAAGGATTTTGTGAGTAATTATTGTAAACGGACTTAAATTCCATTCGGACGGCAGAAAAAGAGCCGTGTCGCTGAGATCCGCATCTGACAGATCATAAATAGGCGGGCTAAGGTGTGTGTAAGCCATCACGTCGAGATTCCATCGTGAGCACTTCGATTGGTCGTGTGCAAGATAATACAGTGTTCCGCATCGCTTGAAGGTATAGCCGTGATTACATGAGGCGCGTGTTCGTTACAGCGACGGTAGAGATCCTGATCCAAAGGCTGTAATTAGTGCGGAAGACATTTGACGTGATTAAGCCAATTGGTCGGCTATAATCAAATCCCGCCTTTTTAAGGCTTATTCGACGGCCATATATAAAGATCCTTCTTTGTCCAATGAAAAATCGACAGCACATAAGGTGGTTGTGCTCCAGTGTATCGTGACTGCCCGGTAATGAAAGAAAAGATTCCATTTCTCTTAATTCTACTGGCCGAACTTCAAACCGACATAAGTCGGTCATCTGAGCTCCAAATCATTCCGTTCAAGTTGCAGTTTCCTTATTTTCGAGCCCTCTTTCTATTGAGCGGAGTGAAGAGTCATAAAAATACTGAGAAAAATTGAAAAGAGCATTTTAAAGGCAGACATAAGGTTTTTTAGGGTTTCATGCCCTGTAGGAGTGATCAATCACCAACCACCTCTTCTCTGTACATCAATGGAATATTAAATCCCTGTGAGAGGTTGGTAGAGCTTTTATATTTACATTCATGGTGATTATGGATTGTGTGGAAGAGATTGGAAGCCTGTGAGCAAGGTATGCTCTGTGAATCGATCTCTATCATCATTGAAGGCTGTTGGAGAGTACTTGAGGGCAGTGTGAAGCTTCAAAGAGATTGCTGGCCATTCGAAAACAATTGATTGTGAGATTTTCTTATTCCCCATCTTTTTATTATTTTCTATTCATTGTATGCTATCATAGGTGAAAGAAAAAATTGAATACCTATCTAGCCTGTGGGTTTAACTGTAAGGCAATTCTATAAGACTAAAATTATTATTTGCTTCCTGTGGATGTGAGTTAAGCGTGGTGTATTCAGTGGGTGCTGGACACTAGCTATTAAGCCTGAATCTTGGGGTTGTTACGCCCTCTCAGTTTTATGCTGAAAAAATCTAGGGTTAGTATCCTTGTCTTGTTAAAGACTAAAAGCTGAGTGTTGAGTAAATACGGAGCCCGTTGGGCATTACTCCGTAGACTAGCCATCACACACTGTGGTGATGAACCACATAATTACTTGTTTTGTTTTTCTGATATATTTTGGAGTGCATGGAATGACTTACAGGGTGGGTGTGGAAATCTGGTGGACTTGACCACTGAGTGGTAGCGAGGTAGATTTGCATGCGCTTGTGTGTGTATGAAAAAATAGATATCCATTAGCTCTGGACAGCAGTGAATTTATCAGGAAAAAGTTTCAGACACTGATTCCCCCCCTCTCAGTGTCATATCAAGTTCATCAGCATCTTCAAAATTGTAACCTTCCCATGGCATATAGGCTACTAATACATTTTTTCCCAAAGCAAGTTCGCCACCAACTGTAGCAGCACCGTCTGCTAAAATTTGTCCATTTTTAATGCATTTACCCGCTATATTTCAATTCATCCTCTTCTTCCAAGGGTTTCATAATTAGACCTTAAACCCATTTCATATGATGGGAGTGGCCGGTGTATTGGGTGCTGCTCTGCTATGCGCTAGAAAATACTTTATTCGAAGATGGTGATGGTGAAAATACATTCCGTGCCTTTAACCCAACTCAAGCGGAAAAGACTTATTCAATGGTCACTGCTAACCGTTTTTTGTCCCAAATTTTTGGGGTTGCTTTTTCTTTATTAATTGGTCTTTTTCATTTTCATATGAACCCAATTTTTTTGAATCTTGATTTTGAGCCCTACGACATTCATTGACTCTATTTAGCCATTTTTGTGATACTAATATAGCCCATATAGTCTGAGATAAATTATATTGATAATGACTCTTTAACCTGTTTTTCCATTCATTTATTCCAAAATTCCTAAATTTATTATGCCTTGATTCGCAATGCAATATTTTCTGTGTTCGAAAAAAATTCTTTAGTATATCCTTAAGAAAAAGAGATGGATTGTCCAATGAACTTTAAGGTATATGAAATTTCGTATTTGACTCTTTGAGCAGAGCAATAGAGACTCCATTTAACTTAGGTTAATCTAGGCCAGAGGCAAACCTACGTCAAGGTAACCCTTCCCTTCTTTGAAACACTTTGGTATAGCTTTTGGATCAGAAGGAAAATAATGAATCAGAGCACGTTTCGGATAATTCTTTTTTCTTACAGATCCATTTTTTTTTTACCTATATCCATGATTAGTAATCGGGAACCTTCTATCAACAAGATAAAAGAGTGAATCTTTCCTTACGCCAAATTAGAAAAATAAAAATAATTTCATGTTCCCTTCTTACATATTGACGCTCAAGGGCAACACTGAATCAGAGCTCAAGTGCTCTCCACTCCTTGTGGTCAATTCATCGCCACAACCTACATCCCATCTCCCCTGTTCGTGTAATTTGTCATCCGCGACCTGCATCCCTTACCTGCAACTCATTGCCATGATCGACTTGCAACTCCATACTCTCTTTGCTCAATTGGGCCTCCAGCGTAGTTGAAAACTCAAGATTGAAATCCCCAGTAACTGAGAAACCCAATTGCACCCGTCCAGCGTGGAACTGCATTTTTTTATATATAATATAGCGAGGTTCAAGCTCGCGCATCTCCCAGTTGCAGAGTAAAACAAAGCATTGAAGAAATTATGGAAAGTGATATGAATGCAGAGCTTTATCGGTTTTTAGAATTGGGCATTTATCAACTTGGAAGCTCTATGCCATTTTTATGGACCTTGATCGTGTCCTCAGCTCTTCTTATTCTCGATATAGGGTTTCTCTTTGCAATTACTACTCGAGCTCCTCATAATCTAAGGGCCAAAGGAGAAATTGCGGTTTCTATAAATCCAAGAAAATGGAAGCTTAAACAGAGAAATTCTTATTCTCTATGTAAGAGAACTAATCGTCGACCAACGCTATCAGGTGAAGTTTAACATTATTTTACTTGGTTTCTCAAATGTACAAGTTTTTGGGAGTTTCTTCTTATATTACAATGATGAAACTGATGACCATGATCATCTGATGCCAGGAAGAAATAACAAACCAACACCTCTAACTCCACCTTAACACTAAACTCCAGTTAAATTGAAACAGAGGAAAAACCAGAGCTTGACACACAAATCCCTAGTGCAAGAAAGCCCCAGATCCTGGAAAAATCTAGAAGATACAACTGAACAAAGACTAAAGTGCAAAAAAGAAAGGTAGCCTAGAATCCCATCAAAAACCCTATCAACACCCCGGAATTGGAAATGAAATAATAAACCAACACCTTAACACTAAACTCCAGTTAAATTGAAACAGAGGAAAAACCAGAGCTTGACACACAAATCCCCAGTGCCTCTGGTTCCAGCTCTGCGGTGCCTCTTTCGTCCTATTCTGCATGGCGATCTTCTTTCTCTGGCCCTCCAATCCCCACATCAGCGTTGTTTGTCTCCGTCTCGACCCTGTCCGAGTCCATACCGCTCCCCTCATCTCTCTCAACATATCTATGCCCATCACGGTTAAGATCCATAACCCTGATTTCTTCTCCCTCGACTACCAATCTCTCATCGTCGCCATTAGGTGTCATGAGAAGCAGCTTGGCTTCGTTACCTCCCATGGCGGGAATCTGAGGGCTAGGGGTTCGACAAATTGCAGAGACATGAAGATTTCATTTTTTTTTAAATGGTGATTTGATACGCTGTAGCGGGTTCATGAATTCGTTCTCAAGTGCAAAACGTTTCGTGAACATCGGATCAAACATGGGATACTTATAGTGCATTTAATCAACTCAGCCAAGTCAACAGGAGACGATTTGGAAAGGTCGTTCAAGGGTAGGGTTGTCCACAAAAAATATAATTTTAACTTCGTTAAAAATTGGGGCTGTTTTTCTAAAACTTGGGTGTTTAACTATCATTTAGGTAAGTTATAGGGGAGGTAACTGTCTTTTCCCCTATATTAATGGATTGGGTTTAGGACCCTTACTTGTACAAGAGTAATATTGTACTTGTATGGGAATATGGTTCCTTGGAAGCCAATATATATTATCTTTTTTGGGATTATATCTTAAAAAATAGAGGAAGAGAGTAAAATGGCAAAGAAGATTACTTTATGAGGTGGAGAGAGGTGGAAGACTTGCATGTCTTAGTGAATAAGAAATTTTATGATTCTCTGGAGCTAGATGTAGGAATTTCTCATTGGGTGTTGAACTATGATAATTTCTCATATTTGTTTCAGTGATATGGAATCAACCAAGTCAAGATTAGCTGGTTGCTTGACCACTAACACATGAGCAAAGCCACATTTCACTGCCCCTCATGCAACGTGAGTGGATCTTCACTAAAAGCTGACTCTATTGGCGGACACTATGTGTTGACCTTTGGATTGTAATTGTTGGCAAAATTGGCTTCGTTTAAGGAGAGAGAGTGTATGTGGGTTTCTCTGATGATGTGGCCGAGTTTCTAATGTTGAGGCAGTGTTGCGGCATCTTGAAGCATTACATGAAGAAAGTAGATGTAGAGAATGAAGAAAGAATGAGGAGAGAAAAAGAGGAGAGAGAAAATGGCAGTGGGACCCACCGTGCCATGGTTGCATGCCGCGGTAACAACCACATGGCCAGCCATGGCATAGCCGCATGGCATAGCCATAGGCCGACACCAGTAGCAAGCACAGCAATAGGCCATGCAGCAACTGCCTGGGCAGCCACACTTAGGCCGGCCTGCATGCACAGCAAGGTGCCACAGCCGCAAGCCCACTGCCACATGCCCATGCCCATGACCTTGGCCGCACTCCCTTAGCTTGCGTCCTCATTGTTCGACATATTGCTTAGAGAGAGATTGAAACACTGTTTAGAGAGAAGTTCTCTCGAGAAGATTGACATTCTACAGGGTTTTGTTAATGAATATTGATTACAGACGCCATTAGAAATGTACTTGAGGGTATTTTGGGGAAATCCAGAAGTTAAATAAACCAAATCAGTAGCATGAACTGAGTTTTATCTCAGAGATTCCAATCCGAAGGCCCAGAAGAAAGCGGGCTACAGTGTATCGGAGCTGGCGCGTCAAGATTCTATCGCACTCAATCTGATTGGCCGAATGCAACTTAAAATAATACATCGCAGTGCATGAAGAATGTCCTGTGATTCAGTGATGCGTGTCTATGGTGCGCATCGGCGTAGATTCAAATCCAGTGGCCACGGACTTCTCTAATTTTCGGAGGTGTGATCTGACAAGATCCGATGGCGATCGTTAAATCCCGCTTTCTTGCTGTTGATCCAATGGCCAATTGCGGAGATTCCGTGATCGACTAATCATAAGTCGACAACGCATAAGGCGGCGACGCTAAAGTGTAGCGCGGGTGCATGATAAATCTTTAAAAGATTTCATTCAGAATGTTATGGTTGGCCGAACTTCAAACCGCCATATCTCCTTCATCTTAGCTCGGAATTGGACGGTTCAAGTTGCATCGAGTCCAAAATTCGATGCTCTACCTATTGGGTGTCATTAGGAGTCATGAAGATGAGAAAGAAAATCAAAAAGAAGGTTTTTGAAGCTTGAGAAAAGGATTTTCTAGGGTTTCGTGTCCTGTGGGATGATTCATCACCAACTACCTCTTCTCTACTCATCAATGGATTGCTGAATCCCTGTGAGAGGTTGGTAGACTTTTTATTTTTCCATTCATGGTGATTATGGATTGTGTGGAGGAGATTGGAAGCCTGTGAGGAAGGTGTGCTCTATGAATCAAGTTTTACTATCATTGAAGGCTGTTCAAGAATTCTCAAAGCAGTGTGGAGCTTCAAAAATTATTACTGGCCATTCGATAATATCGGTTGTAAGATTTTATCATTCTCTATCTTTTTAATGTTTTCTATGCACTGTATGCTAGTATAGGTGAAAAGAAAAAGTATAATACCTATCTAGTCTGTGGGTTTCATTGTAGGACAAATCTATAAGCCCCAAAATATTTTATTTGTATTGTGTTCAGTTGGTGCTGGACACTGGCTGTTAAGCCTGAATTTTGGCGTTGTTACGCCCTCTCAGTTTTATGCTGGAAAAACCTAGGGTTAGTATCATTGTCTGTAAGAGACTAAAAGTTGAGTATTGAGTAAGTACAGAGCCCGTGGGGCATTACTCCGGGGACTAGCCATCACACACTGTGGTGATGAACCACGTAATATCGTTGTGTTGATTGTTTTATTTTCTAGTATTTTTTTGAGTGTGTGGAATGGCTTGCAAGGTGGGTGTGTAAATCTGGTAGATCTGGCCACTGAGTGGTAGCGAGGTGGATTTGTATGCGCTTGTATGTGTGTAAAAGAATATATCTCCATCAGCTCTGGACAATAGTGTTATTATCAAAAAAAAAATTTCAGATACTGATTCATCCCCCTCTTAATGTCATATCAAGTTCATCACTATGGACAATTCACTCTATCATGCGAACAAAAAAAGCTCACCTCCCTCGAGCATGAGATGTTAATACTGAGATGTTAATACCGATAGTGTTTTCAATTGAATGGTATGATTGTTTGTTTGTTTTTCTTTCCCTTGTCTCTGATATTATTATTTCTCTCTTTGAGCGAGGTTGAGAGCTTAAAATGGTGACTTAAATATTGATGGATGGCTAAATTCAATTACATGCCAGAAAATCCCAAAACCAGCCACACCATTCTGCTCCACTCCAAAGAATATCCACCAACATCCTTATCTGACATCTGCTGAGCGACAGCATAGAGATTGTAAAATATCTTAAAATATCTTAAAATATCTTTTAATATTGTTGTTAGTGAGATTTTGTAAAATTTTAATATCCCAAAAATTACATGACTATTTAGTAGTTTGGTAGTTGGGTGGTCGTGAGAATAAACTCTAAATGTGTTTTTCGCACGGTTAACAATATATGATGTGTCGCAGACAGGTTAAAATCGGAGATAATTAAAATCCACTTTGATAGTATGTAAAATTTTGATATTCTAAATAATTCGTACAAATGAATGAAAATACTCTTGAGTATAAAGGAATGGTAAATATATGAGAAATTTACTCAAAACATACTTTTGACAATTGATTTACTATATAGATCTTTTTTTTCTTGACAAAAAGTTACAAAAACTACCTCTGAAATAATATTTTATAATAGTATAATCTAAACCGGATGTAAAAAATTGACGAGAGAAATTCTGAGTTCTTTTTAAGACAATACTATTATTACTCAATGTAAAATTAATAAATATACTACGCATGAAGAACTTGTAGATAAGGGTGTCAACGGGCAGATCTGATCTGATTTCTGTTCAGACTTAAACGGTGTGGAGCTTTACAAGCTAGAAAGAAACATGTCCATTAATGGTTCGGGCTGGGGTGGGCTGCGCTGGATAATAATTAATGGATGTCTGGTGTTGGGTTGTTATTGAGCTGGGATTATCGAGTTGATTTCAGGTTAGCTCGATCTAGGTTGATTTTATCGGGCTGCCTTCGCATTTAACTATTTTCACACGACAATAAATTTTTTTGTGTGACACTTTTTGTTCATATTTAATACAATTGTAAGGAATTGAGTTTTGATTGATCTTAGGGGCATCTGAGCATGGATAATGAATTGTATGTTTGCATTTATCTAGTTAGAATCGATAGATTCTTAGTCAATTGGTTATTATTTGAGTAGCAGAAAGAATCCTTTCAAACTAGCTTGAGTTTCTTAATGGGCTTTACCAGTGTTTGGGTTTGGTATTATTGATTCAGGTTAGCTCGGGTTTCTTAGGCCCCGTTTGATAACACTCTAGCTCCCATGGAGCTACTTCTGGTCCGAAGTCGTTTTCTACTTCTTCTCCAGAGTCAGAGTTTTTAAAGTAGAATGCTGTTTGATAACGCTGCTCTAAAATCAAAAGACTATGCTTCCAGAATACTGTTTGATGGTAGTGGTGGTGGTGGTATTGGTGGCGGTGGGGGGGGGGTGGTGGTGGCCACGATGGTGGTGGTAGAGGCGTGGGTGATGGGTGGTGGGTGGGTGGTGGTGGCGATAGTGGTGGTAGGTGGTGGGTGGGTGGTGGAGGCGACAGTGGTGATAGGTGGTGGTTGGTGGGTGGTGGTAGGTGGTGGAGGTGGTGGTGGCGGCAGTGGTGGTAGGTGGTGGTGCCAGCATTAGTGATAAGTGGTGGGTGGTGGTGGTGGCGGAGGTGGCGACTGCGGTGGTGGTGGTGGTGGCAATGGTGGTGGTCACGGCGGCTGTGGGTGGTGGGTGGTGGTGGGGATGGTGGCGGTAGAGGGGTGGTGGTGATGATGGCAGTGCCAGTGGTGGTGGTGATGACAGTCGATAGTGGTAATAGTTCCGGAGCAAGAGAAGTAAGTTTTTTTAGTTCCAGTTTTTTAGCTCCCAGAGACATTTTTGGAGCGGTTCACTCCATTGGAGTTAAAACTTGAACCGTATTTATCAATTGTCATTCTACTCCGGATTAGCTCCGGAGCTAAGAAGTAAGGAGCTGGAGTGTTATCAAACGGTGCCTTAATAGGTCAGTCCGGTTTGATTTTCAGTTTGGACTGAAACGGTGTCGATCATTACAAGCCCAGAACAAAACATGTACATTAAGGGTTCGGTCCGGACTAGGTTTGGGTTATATCAGGCTGGCTTGATCGGTGCTTTCAGGTCGAGTCGATTTGAAACCCTTACTTATAGAGGCCTCGTTTCAGAGATAGACGAGCATAGAGAACTTGCAGAGGCCTCATTCGAGAGATAGACGAGTATGAAGGCTTTGCAGAAGCCTCGTTCCAGAGATAGACGATGGTATATTTATGTAATTTTACATTGAATAAATGTAGTACTATCTTAAAAAAATTTCATCAGTTTTCAACATCCAGTGTCGTTTATATTGTTATAAAACATTGTTTCAAGGATAATCCTTGTAATTTTTGTCAAGAAAACTATAGAAAATCAATTGTCAAAGGAGTGTCTAGATAAATTTTCCATATATATATATGGGACCCATATGATGAGCCAAAAAAATTAAAAAAAAGAGAACGACAAAGATACCGAAGTATCAAGCTCGGTGAGGACATTTAGTCACTCCCACTCCTCAATCCTTCAGGGGCCCATGAAGCAGACTTCATGTATTCTAAAATCCAAAGCATAAAACTGATAAAAGTACGCTTCCTCACATTTTGGCCTTGTTGCATTATACCTGAATCGCCCACCCAAATAGCTAATGCCCCGGAATTCATAACTTGCTATTTGGATCCAATCTGCAGTGTTCTGAATCGACTGATCCCATAGATTTTCATTGAGTTATAAATATTCGGAATTGGGCACTCAATTCTGGAACGAATCATCACGGAATAGATAGATGCTAAGATCCCATATTAGTTTTATGGGATTATAACTTGATATAGTTTTGGGTTCCCTCACTTTAGAAGTCGGTTCTTTAGAAGAAATTCTCCCTAGATTTATCAATTGAACCCAAATGAACTTATGCGAATTGGACCGGTTTTAGCACATGTAGAATCTGGTTAGACTGGAGTTGGTTCCAACGAATCTAATCCAAGTTTTAAAACCAGGGTCACCATTAATGGGGAAAAAAAAAGGAAAGATGATTGATGGGTTACCCAAAAAGGGAAGAGAGAGAATGGTGACATTCACCAACTACACTACAATCAAGTAAAGCAAGACCATTGCTACTTCCACATGTGATGGGGTGATGATTAAAATTTTGAGAGTGTACTTTGGAGGGATAATCATGGGGTTGAAAGAGCATCAGAAAAAAAAAAAAAAATCATTATGATTGTGGATCTGCATGACACCATTCAAGCATATTTGGATGATCCCCAAGATCCTGTATCCTCCACTTAGTACTTAATCATCCATTGCAATCTTCCACATTCAATGATATATCATCATTTTGGGGCTTGGGCTGAAATTTGATCAGTGAGGTTTGTGAAGTACTCATGATGGATCCACCAAGGTAATGGTATAAATGTTAGCTAATGGTGGTGATCTAGCTTGTAAGTAGTAGGGGGCCCAAATCCAAGGGTAGCTCATGAATTAGCCAGATTAATGGGCTGGCTTTAAAAGTCCATGCCAGATATTGGGCCTGGTTTTGATAATTAGTTCCCAAAGTTCAAGCTACTATGGGTTTTGGCTGCAATACTGGGCGTACCCAATGCACGAGGCTCTTGTCACTACAGAGTTTAGGGAAGGATTAATGTACGTAACCTTACAGATAGAAATCCTCTCATGCCCGTCATGTTGGCATGAAGAAATTTAGTGGTTGTAGTTTACTATGCGCATATACCGATGAATTGGCATACATGCATAGTAGATGACAACCATTGGATTTCCTCATGCCGGCATGAGGTGCATGTGAGGATTTGAATCCCAGCCTTACCCTTGTTTTATGGTGATGTTGTTTTTAGATTCGAACCCATGACCATTAGGTCACAATGGAGCAATATTACCATTGCACCAAGGCCCGGTTTCAACAGTGTTTATAAACATTCAATCATTTCTCACTAAGAGGCTTTGGAAGGATGTTTAATTTATAATTAAAGCTCTCTTTGGTATCATTTTTATTTTTGTTTTTCTGATATGCTTTTTATTTTTGTTTTTCTGATATGCTTTTGTTTTTCATCCACTCATCTTTCTTTCTCCCTCT
Source organism: Protea cynaroides (assembly GCA_028583415.1). Classification (NCBI taxonomy): domain Eukaryota; kingdom Viridiplantae; phylum Streptophyta; class Magnoliopsida; order Proteales; family Proteaceae; genus Protea; species Protea cynaroides. The sequence goes on from CM053275.1 coordinate 86,869,358, forward strand.
TTGTTTCAAGGATTCGTCCACCATGAACACTTTTTCTGGCCGTCCAACCTTCGATACATTCCATTAGATGTCAAGTACAGAAAAAAAATGGTAAGGGTTTCCAATTTTAAAGAGATCGGAGAAGGAGATCATCATACATCAAGATTTGAACATTTTTGCAAATTGAATAAATTCAACGCTTGTTCTTGATTTTGGCTATCTCAGTTGTACTTTTCTGGTCATTCAACCTCTGATCAGATCTGTTGGATGTCAAGACCATGAAAAAAAGAGAGGTAAGATTGTCCAAATTTTAGGTTGATTGGATAAGGAGACCACAAAATATCAATGCTTAGACAATTATGCAACTTGAAGAAATCCAACTCTTGTTTTTTATTTTAGCTAGCTCAGTTGTACTTTTCTGTCTGTCCAACCTCCGATCAGATCCATCGGATGTTAATGCCAAGAAAAGAAATAAGAGTATCCAAATTTCATGACGATCGGATAAGGGTATCATAAGATATCATGACTAGAAAATTATAAAACTTGAAGAAACAAAAATACATTTTTATTCTTAACAGAATACCAAACTTATTTCTCATTCTAAAATGTATTATGTATACCAGATAATATTTTATTTTTGATCAAAAATGATTTTTGAAAATAATTTTTGATAAATAGATAAGAAAAAAAAAGAAAAATGATACTAAAGAGGACCTAAGGAAAGCCCCATTTGCAGCAATGACCCAATTTGTTAAAAAATTTAAATATTATTTTACATGAAAATTTTCTTCCAAGTAAAATTTGCCTACTTTTTCAAGGCTTTCATTTGCATCCGTTAAAGCGCACATTAAAAATCCTATTTTATGCGGAACTTCCTTTTTCCATCATTTTACAAGGAAACAAACAAAACAGAAAAAGCATAGGCCTGGATCTCCAGAAGAAATGGATCAGTCCTAGCTCCAAAGGCCTTGACAAGGACAGAAGACAACCCAATTTGCAACAAAAGGAGTTCGTCTCCAGTCAAGCAGTTCCTTCAGTCGTGATTCAACAGTTGGAGTTCACTTCATACACATATCAATGTATTGATTAATATACACGCCAACCGCTAAATCACCAACTTGATCAACTTCACAACTTGAAACGAGCCAAATCTATTTGCAACCGCATTTGCTATCCTTGCATACTAGTAGTAGTACTTTCCTTCATTTCCACAATTTTCAGAAAGCATAATTATTTATTTGTTTCTGCAAGTTTTATCTTCCCAGTCTCATCCAAAAGAAAAAAAGGATTATCTTCACATTCTCTTTTGTCTTACGCCATCACCCTTGATATATCTTTACATTGAAAAAGGGCCCACAGGAGACGTGCCCCCCAAAAATCAATGGATAGAATAAACAAGTAGCTTGACTGCTTAGGCTTTGCACCAGTTACTTCCCTAACAAAGAAACAATACAATATATAAAAACAAGAAATACAGGTTTCTCTTCTTTTTTAATTCATGCAGTTGGTAGCATCTGGTTTGGTTGGTTGGCCAGGCGGCAAAGTGCATACCAGTATATAAGATTTGACATTTCTGGACTCCTTCACAAGAAACTGAAATAAAATTAAATAAAATTTAGGTACAAAGTTCTCCATATGATCTTTCTTTTAGTTGTCGTATAAAGAAATATAATCTCAAAAACTATTTTTTTTTTATTAAATGAAGAACTGATACTCTAATCGAGTATATATTAAGACGTATATGAAAACCATCTCTTAAAATTTATATGTAAAATTTACCAAAATTTCACTGAAATATTTTAATTTCAACAAAAGGCAAAATCAAATTTGGAACCTTGCTGTAACACAGACAACCTACTTATCAACTGACAAACCAAAGCAGCTGGATTAAACAGATTATTTTTGGCATAATCTCCCTAGTCCTTCATCAAACCTCAGGATATTCTCAGCAGTAAATATTCTCGTGTGGTTCATCTGATGTGATACTGCTTTAGTAATTACCAAGGTCCTCAGCATGCCATCAGTGTAGAGAAAGACATGTGCAAAGTAATATATACAAGAGATACCAACCACCAGTCAATCTCTTGCAGTTTTCCTATTAGGTGAGAGAGATGGTATAGATAAAACAAAATTCAATGACTAAACAAACTTTCTACTGATAAGTCTAAAATTGGAAGAAGAAAGCCTCCTACTAATAATGCAACTACAGATTATTTGCAAAGATACATTGATTCATAAACCATTGATGCTCCATTGTATGCCAATTTAGAGACCTACACCTGACTTTCAGTAATAGTTTCTTCGACCAATGTAATTGAGTTTTGACCGCCGGCCTTTCACAGGCACACTCCAGTTTTCACCACCAATGTTTCTACATCTGTTTTTCCTATACTCCCTTGATCTCAAGGCAGTCCCAATAATGTTTGTCTTCACAAATTTCATGCCTCGAAAGAGATACAAGACCAGGCAATATGTCTTTCTGGAAATCTTTGAGCCTGCTTCCCCTCTTCAACTTCCATCCACACCCTTTGTCTGTCTCATTTACTTCAACTGGCATTGACGATACCAAGTAGACATCCGCACTGCATTCTGTCAACCTTAGTGTGTTCAACTCAAAAGAATCAGAAGAATACTGGGGCTGTTCACTCATTTCCTTATCTTCCAATGTATTTGATCCTGCCTCACCAAATAAGCCCTGAGGACAAAATGAATTATCCAAAGAAATATGAATAAGAGATTCGGCTGCTTTCTGGACCAAAATATCCATTTCCTTTTCAACATTGTGCTGCTGACTATGACATTGAAGTTCTGTTTTGGTTCCACCAGAAGATCTTGACTCCGTACAAACACAAGTATAAATCCCAGTGACCACAAAGTCCTGTTCAGAAGAGCAGATTTTTGTGAACTCAGATCCTAACAGTGTAGCTTCAGATTCCTCTAAGACAGAAGATTTTGAATTTTTCAATTCTCCTTTACCTACTGTCCCAGACCGCAGATCCTTCAAACAGCAAGAATTATTGCCAGTCCAGCAATTGGTCTTGCTTGTAGCATCAGATGACTTGCAATGTTCAGCTTGAACCTCAGCATGACTTCTTAACGGACATGAAGACACCGTATCTTCTTCACTCCTCTCGAAGTTTATTTGCCTGACTTCTGCATCATCTACTGCTTGGGGTGAATCTGTACACCTTAAAGATGTGCATAGTTCATTACTTGCCACTTTAGATATGGGAGTTACATCCGAAGTACCTGCTTGATAATCCTTGTAGGAAAATCCATTTGGTAATCCCAGTGAGAAGTCTACATCTTCTTTACTCAACATGATACCTTGGTTGCTGAAGACTTCACAGTGGTTGACCAGATCCCCAGGTACACGCTCGAGATCTATAGCCCCAACTTCATTTCCATTATTTTCTCTGCACTTTGTGCTAGCATTGCGAGCTTGTGTACCACTAACTTTGCCCTTTGAATCCATTGGAATGCCATATGCAGATTTATCTTGTTGAACCACAATAGAAGCTTCATCAGAAAAGCTATCATCTGTTTTCCTCCCAGAAGTAGTGACACTCCGAGTCCCTTTATCAGATTCATTAGAGAGTTCATGGACAACAGCTGGTGAACTTTCTGTCAGAGAAGGAAAGATAAGCAAGGGATCACTTGAGAAAGAAGATGATTCATCACGCTTAACTCTGTCAAGGTCAGCGTGTGTTGTCTCACATAAAGAGGATTGTTGCTTTGAGGTAAACAGATTGATAAAGCGACTACTAGATTGGCAATCATTATATCCTGCAAAAGGGTCCAAATGAAAAACCAAAATGAAAACCAAATCCTTGATCAGGGCTGGAATGCAAATAATACATGAATTGGATTCTTGAACTGCAATAGTTAAACAAGTGGATAATTTCAATGCCATTCTCACACGATTGGCACATAAAGTTTGCAAGACCACAGGAAGTGGCACAGAAAATACACAAGCAACGGAAAATGAAAAAATTCTAGCATGAAAACTTACCAGTATCTGCACAGCATGATTTATTTTCTTGATTGCTTCCATTCTGGTTTGCAAGGGAATAATTATTCATGAAAGTCCTATAACCTATATCCTTTTTCAATCCACCTGGAAAGTTCAAATCAGATAGGAAAGGACCTTGTATCCCATGTTTGTCTCCAACAAATGTTGTTGGAGCTTCAGAAGTGAGGGAAGAAAGGGGTTTCACATCCCCATTTGATTCCCTTTCAATGGATTCTTCAGAATCTATCACATACAGGGTAGAAAAAGAAGCCTCTTTATTGTAACAAGATCTGCTAGAACATCCCTTTTCAGTTGTGCCCCCTCTAGTACTGATAGAGAGTTTCACTTCCTCTGGATCTAGACCACAGTTAGCATGGATAAACTCCTTTGTTCCACTAGATTCTTTGAGAATTGGCCCTAGATTTCTATTCTCAGGAAATTCAGTTCCTGCTCTACTAATATACTCGTCAGCAGGAAGTTGAAGGTTGAGAGGCTTCTGCTGAAGCTTAGAATAAGAGCCATGGCAGTCCTCCAGCAAATTCCAGTTGGCAGTTGATGTTGATCCCACCTGAAAATCATGTGATCATGGTAACATTACATTGAATGTAAGAATCAAGAGGAATCCTCAAGTAGTTAAGTCAAAAAACGGATCACCAAAAGATGCATATCCCTGCTTCTGGAAATGCACATTGCACTCAGTGATAGAGCCAGTCCCACCACTCCATTGTTCCACTGAGCTTATATGCAAATTATGATAGTTGGAATGAAGAAAATATTGCATAATAATTGGTTAAATTCAGTTCATAGGCTCAAATCTTGCCAGGAAATTTCCTTGGTGAGACCATTGGATGTTCTTCACATTCCTGATGGTGTACCAAAAGCACAACAGATGAAGCAGAGATCACTTCTGGTCATCATCCTCTCTTGATATATTATTAATTGAATTTCAAAAAACTGAGATGGCAAAGGCTACCCTGCTTTACCATTGATGGTCCAGAAAAGATTCTTTCTCCTGCCAATGTTCTATTCTTTTGTGGATCTTGAAATGGTAAAGGAGGTGATTTCGTGTTTGCTGTCCAAGATGTATATTTTTCAAATTCCTTCCAGCTGAGGTCCTTCATCAAGGTCTTCTGAATTCTGTATAGGCGATGCAGTTCATAAACCTGATGAACAACCAATCAGTACCCTAATATTTGAGAACATGCAAATCAGGGCCTTCACATGAACACTTGATGCAGTGTTCAAGTGAAGGCATTCTGCTCACCTGGTTCCTAAATATAGCTTCATGATGGAGCATTTTCTGCTTTAAAACTTCCTTAAGGGAATCAGTATAATGTGGCCCAGAATTTAGATTGAAATCACTTCCCATCAACATCCTATCCTTGTGAAAATAGCAGAAACTGTTGTCACCCTCAGACAAAATCTGGTATCCGTTGCTATCACCACGTTAAGCTGAGATCTATTAGACAATATTTTAAGTCCCATGCCTAAACAATGTAGAAAAATGTCAGGAGAAATGGCAAAGGAGAGAGAAAAAAGAACTAAAGAAAAGCAGGGAAGTGCATAGCATGAACAGATGAAAGAGAGGGGGGGTATTCACTCATAACCTAATTCTTTATTTTTTTCAAAAAGTAAAAAAAAAAAAAGCCAGTTCTTATTTCGAATCAGTGCAAAATTCTTCAATGATAGAGCCATAATTAAACCACTTCAAAAGACATGATTTGTGTTCCGATAAACTCTAATATAAACTACTTGGCAATATTTTGATCACCTCTGGTGAGGTTTATGAGAAAAGGCAAAAGGCACAATATAAAGGGAACACAAATCTTTTAAAATTAGCATCAATCGAATATCAAAAAGAAGAATATCCAACAAATATACAGGCTTGATACAAAATGGTAGGTTTTCTCTAGGAGATCACAACTATTACAACATAAATGTTGCTATTGTAAGTTTTTCAACTTGTTATTAGCATTATATGGTTTGGAGGTTGTCTGCAAATTAGTCTGAATATCCTCCACCCAATGAATACCCATTTGAGCGTTACCAAAAAAAAAAAAAAAAAAAAAAGTGAACCACACTCGTGTTTCTTCCTCTTCCTCGATGTGAAAATTCGCAAAAAGTAGCAGTTCAATAGTTTTCAAGGCACTCCCTCCTCCATTTATGATATACTGCCCTGCTTAACCAATGATTACGGAAATAAATCTTTTCCTTTCTAAATCGACGTTTTATAGGATATGGGCTTCTGGAACGATATGTCACTATGGCAAAGAATCTCTAGTTAATAAACATATAGGCTGTGAGTATTTAACATTGTAGAGACTAGAGCGAACTGTTTACATATAAAACCGAGTCCCCTCCCAACCCCAAGGAACAAAACCATGAAGAGAAATTTCAAACAGGAAAACGACCACTGGCAGATCCAGATAGCCCTTTGACAAGAATTTCACCTTAAAATCGGATCATTCAACAGGGACAAAAAGCAAAACTCAACTTGTTTAGACAAAGAAAGACGAAAAGTCTGCTGCAAAAAGTTAAAATGTGCAAACACAGAAGATAAAACAGAAGAAGAAGCCTCGGGGAATCGCATGCTCAATCAAAACAAGAGGAGGAGAGATAGAGATGAATATACAGGGGAATGCATAAAAGGAAACTAAAAAGATACCTGAAAACAAAGAACGCAAGGACAAGCAGCTTCCAATGAAAGCAAACGGGAAATCTCGGAAATTACCATCGCTTGGATTCCACGTAGAATTGACAAATGCAGATTCCAAACCCTTCTCACTCTCCAACCAAGGAAGATCATGAGAAAACAAAACCGGCTGAGGGAATAGCGGAGCCAAGAGCTATTCAATAAGATCACAAACTCCAAAGCCGCATAGGGTTTAAGAGAGAGAGAGAGAGAGAGAGAGAGAAAAAGAGATCTCTGGGCACAGAAGGAAACTGAACTCTTTCTATTTCAGAGAGAGAGATCCTCAGTTTACTACTACTGTAAACCTGGTGGGGATTACCGCATCATCCTATCCTTTCTGGCAACGAAAGCAAATAAATAATCACAAATTCGTTTATTACAATATCAATCTCTCTCCTCTTTCTCTCTCCTCTTTCTCTCTCTTCTCTCTCCTTCTCTCTCTAGTGATCCCTCGTTCGCCGTTGCAACTTCCTCTGTACGATTGTACAAGTGTACAACATCACTTTTCCTCTCTCTCTCTTTCTCTCTCTTACTTTTCTTTTTGGGGCTTCGGTTTCTGATTTAAGATGACCAATCAGCCCTGTCACGGTTCACGAAATCTTCCATTGGGACGGAGACTGAGAGAGAGAGGGAATTCTTGCTTTACTTTATCTTTACCCTCTCCTGGATTTTTACCTTTTTATCCTTTATATTCCACACAAAAATGATAAAAAGCTCCTCAACTTGTTGCATTTTATCGGGATTTGAGTGGCTATTCCGATGATCGTAACCGTCCATTGTGAATCATCTGAGTTGCAGCAATTTCTAATAACCGGTCGGACATGGCTAAACACCTACCAAATTGGATCATCTTGGTTGGGTGGATTGAGACAGTTATTACAGTTTTTATCGATTTTGTCGTCAGATCAGACGGTTGGGATCTTGCTGACCATCATATGCTGACTTCAAACTGTTATACAAGCTGTCAAAACTGAAGCCGAAAAGTGTATGAAATCGAATCAAACCATTTAAATAGAGACTATGAAACTCAGTTATTAAATCGTTCCATTTTGGTTTTTAAAAATAAAATCGTTTAATTAAGTACTCTGATTATGATATTAAGAATAAAATCATTTAAATCAATTATTTGGAATTATTAAAATCGACTAAGCTTTTACTTTAATCTTTTAATGGTAAATGTTTATATCTGTAGAAATAAATTTATTTTAATGCTTATCACATGACATATTTTTAAATTGTAAGTCCACTTTCATATATGATTAATATTATTTTAATGATTTCCTTGGTTTTTTCTCTACTTTGATCCTAATGCTCTTCTTCTCCAGTCTAGAAATGAAAAACCATTTGAAAATCGAAACCTATTAGTGTTCGATTTTAGTAAGCATTTTGAAACCGTTTAATAAATGATTTGGTTTTAGTTTTACTCGTTACATATCGTACCGAAACTAAATTACACTGTTAAATCAAAACTGTACCGTTTAACACCCTTAGTACTTATACTAATACCCTAATGCGGGATATTTTCCCTCACCTTCTCATATACGGATATAGTTTAAAAAGACAGATTGATTTTGTCCATTTCAGCATGCAAAATCAGTGAAAGGCGATTCATATAAATTTTTTTTCATATGGCCAAGTCAAGATCACGATCGACCCCCGACTGATCTGACTCTTGATTTTGTACTATTTAATTTTGTATCCTAATCATATTTGATCTGTGCGTATATTCTCCCTCTTATCTAACCATATGGATTTTTCTATTGATAAAATGATTTCATACATCATGATTGATAAAGCATGAGGAATATAATATTATTTTTCTTAATTTCCAAATGTTGGATGGCCTCGTAAAGATCGAAATATTTCCATCAAAAGGTCAACCAGAATATGGGAACTTGCCAACTTGGGATATAATAGAAAAAATAATACTTTTTTTTTTGTTTTTTATTTTTTTTTTGTTTTACCCCGAAAAGCCAGGATTTTATTGATGCACGCAGAAAATTGGATATAATACCATGCAGATCTACAGGGTAGGTGATGAGTACCTTTTTTTTTTTTTTTTTTTTTTTTTTTTTTTAACATATGAATAAAACAGCAAGAATAAAAATTTGAAACTAGCGGCTCTATGTTGAGAATTAGGGGTACAACTTCTAATCCAAAATCGAATCGATTATATCAGAACTAAAAATCATTTAGTAAATGATTCGGTTCTGATTTGAATAATCGAAAGTTTAATCAATTGGTCCGGTTCGATTTTAGACCCTTTAATCGATGGTTTCATATCGGTTAAGCACCAGTTAACCCAAGTAAGAGTTTAGCCGTTTAGACCGTGTAACCCAGTTACTTACTGAAATTCATAACCCTAACCTTAAACTAAGCCTTGAAAACCCTCTCTCAGACTTCAGTTTCTCAATCAAGTGAGTAATCTATCCATGTCCTGCTAAATTTGGATATAAGGTTTCTGCCATTGTTGTCTCCCTGCACATCTGCTCTCCTTTAGTTATAGATATCCTCTCCTGCAGCAATTCCGGCTGCCAAGGGTCAGCGCACATACTGATGAATTGGTATGTGTGCCAGTTGAACTCCAACAGTTGGATCAATCAACAGTTTCGATTGCCCCATGAGAGGATGTGGATCCTTCCTTTAGCTATGTTGGACTTTGTGTTGTAATTGTTGGCAAATAGACCAAGTTTGATGAAAGAGACTGTCTGTGAGCCCCACTGGTGATGTAACAGTGTTTCTGACAATGTAATAGTGTTTCTGGTGATGTAGCAGAGATACTAGTGATGTGACAGAGATACTAGTGATGTGATAGTGTTTCTGGTGTTGAGGCATCTTTAGACGAGAGAGATTGAACAGAGAGATAGAAGAGAGAGATTGATGAGAAAAAAAGAGAGAGATTGAAGAGAGAGAGAGAGAGAGAGAGAGAGAAAAAGAGAGAGATTGATGAGAGAAAATGGTGGGACCCACTGTGTTGAGGTGGCATGCCACCATGGTAGCCAGCTTGGCCGAGGGCCGCTGCACCACGGCAGCACCCAGCCACAGCAGAAGACATGGCTCGGCGATGCTTGCTTAGCCCTACAGTCAGCACAGCCGCAAGCCAACAACAGCAGGCCCATGGCCAATGCCACATGTTAGCAGCTAATGCCGCCAGCAGCAGCAGGCCCGTGCGCACAGCCACTACTAGCAAGCCATGCCGCAAGGTAGCAAAGCCCCACAGCACAATCGCACGCGCTCATGGCTCTACCTCATGGCCCATGGCTTTCCCACTCACACACACCAGGTGTTCGACCCAAGTCGCGTGCTCTTGGGAAGATTTGTCATCTCAGGGTTCACAAAGGTCATCAATGAATTTGTCTAGGGGTATTTTCGATAAGAAAAATGAAGAAAATCCATCATCAGCGGCCACGATGGAGCCACGAAGCTCTGATATAGATCGGATGGCCATATAAATGGCGGGATCAGATGTTACTCAAGGAGTGCATCAGGATTCTCTCACGCTTATTTTGATTGGCTGGGAACAGTTTAAAAGAATGAGTCACATCGCATGGAGGTCTCGCTGTGATCCAGTGCAGCGCAATCACGGTATGCTGAAGAGAAGATCTTGATCCAAAGCTAACAGATCATCCCGAAAATGACTGATGGGATTTGAATAGATCCAACGATGGATAAGATATTACGCCTTTTTCAGAACATCCAACGGCCATTTTTAAAAGATCCTTTGGGCCGCCAATAGCAACTAGACACCTTGCGTGCCATGTCAGCGACGGCGCGGCTTCGGTGCTTCCCAGGTACATTACAAGGACTCCGAATATGCTTTTTAGAATAATCCGGTTGGCCAAACTTCAAACGATCATATTTCTCTCATTTGGAGGCCAAATCCAACGGTTCAAGTTGCTCCGAGTTTGTTTTTCAATTTCCTATCTATTGGGAATGAAGGGAAGGTCGTAAACAGAGCTAAAAATCAAAAAGTCAGAGGAGAAGGGAAGATGAAAGAGGTTTTAAGATTTTTGTGTGTTGGGTGAGCATTTAATCACCAACGACCTCCTTCTTGCTCACTAATGGAGTGTTGAACACTAGTGAGAAGTTGGTGAAGCTTAGTTTTCATATATCAATGGTGGTTGGTTGTTTGTGAGATGATGAGTTGAGCAAAAACTCGGGAATATGGATTTTGACGAGAAAATAGTGAGTTTGTGGTGTGAAATGGTTTCTTGGAAGGTTTTGGTGAGTTTGTATTGATTCTATCTCTTTCACCAACATTCCGAGTATGTATTAGGGTTTTATTGAGGAGTATTGACGAGTCACATCGGTAGTGTACCATTAATGGAGCAATGTTGAACAAAGATAGAAGGAAAGGGGGAAGAAGAGCATAGAAGAGGGATTTATGGGTTCTTGCTTGGGAGAGAGATGGTCTGTAAGCAAGGAGTTGCCTGAGGAGCTTTATTTTTCCAACATTGGGAGTTATGGGAGATTCCACTGAACCGCTGAAAACATCAAAGTGATCACCAAATGTCTGGAAGCTATAGTTGTAAGATTCTCTAACTCTGTAATTTTTCATTGCTTCCAGTATATATATGTTAGCTGTAGGTGACTGTAGGTGATAATGTTGAATGCCTAGGTAGTGGGGAAAAATTGTAGGGTATCATTATAAGCCCAAAACTGTTACTATTAGCTTCCCGTGGGTGCTGGTTAAGCGTGGTATGTGCAGCGTGTGGTCAGTACCGACAGTTATAGCTTGAATTCTGGCATTGTTATACCCTCTCAGTTTTATGTTGGGAAAACACATGGTTCACTTCCTTGTCTTGTAAAAGACTAAAAGTAGAGTATCAAGTATATACGGAGCCCATTGGGCATTACTCCGTGGATTAGTCATCATACACTGTGGTGGTGAACCATGTAATATCCTTGTGTTATTGTTTGTTTTATTTTTTTGTCCATTGTGAAGTGCGTGGAATGAATTACAAGATGAGTGTGCAAATCTGGTAGACCTGGTCACTGAGTGGTAGCGAAATAGATTTGTATACACTTGTGTGTGTGTGATAATTTGGTTCATCATCAGTTCTGGACAGTAAGAGAAGATTAAGGAAAAAAATTTCACACTAATTCACTCCTCTATCAGTATCATGCAAGGTTCATCAAACTATTGATTTTGCATCAAACTTGGGTTTTGGTTGGTTCTTTCTCAAACTATATCACGTTTGTGTGCTCATATTATTTCATCATCGGTTTGTTGATTTGACATCATCAATCATCTAAAACATATTTTCCATTTTCTGCAATCGATTGTTGATGGGTTAGCAATCCTAGTTCAACAAGGTCTCTTCTATAATTTGAAATCCAATTGCCACAAGGTCTTCTATTTTGAAATCCAACTGCCAGATCACTTACAATATACTGTTGACCTTATCATTGTTTGAGACTTATCCTAAATTATAATTCACATCCACTCGCCGGATCTCCATTTTTTTATTATTTTTATATTCTGGCCATCGTCCCTTTCATTATGATCCTAGATTATTGTGTGTTTCTGAACCCCAAATCCATTTTTCTTTAAAAACCCCATTTTCAGTTTCTTCTTTCCAAATTCGAAAGGGACATAACCAAGGGGAGTGTAGAATTACCAATATGTTAAACTGTCTATAAATCGCAAGTAAATTTCATTAATGAAAAATCGATTAAAAATTAGTGAACTGAAATCGATTATGAATCAATTCTGGTTTCAATTTGAATACTCATTAATTAATTGATTTAATTTTAGTTTTTATCCTCCTATGCATTGGACTACTTCGGACCATTAACCAATAAATAACCGTTTAACACCTGTATTGTGAACCATAGAGATGGCTCTAGCGAAGGCAATGAAACAACATAAACTGCTGAGAAGAGAGTTGCAATCAGAGAAGCATCAGATCTTCTGAAAAACCAACTATAAAGCGGAACGGATGGCCAATCGAAATGGAAGGGCTTCACCCATGACATGACAAGAAGGAGCCATATCATTCGAGGCCACAAACATCAGATGATCATCCACACCTTTCAAAAAAACAGCTGAGTTCCATTAACTTTCCGGTGCGGATGCACATCGTCTCCTCCCAGTGATTCTGGGAGGACGCGACAACCTATCTCAGATGGCTGCCACGTGGCTCTTGGTTGAATCCGAGACCCACGTCTGAGCCGACAACCCCTGTCGGCTCGGCTTGTCGGCTGGGTGTCGGCTCGGACATGGGTCTCAGATTTACTGAGAGCCACGTGGCGGCCATCCAGGACAGGTTGCCACTGTCCTCCCAGTGGTCTCCCAGAACCACTGGGAGGACAGGATGCGGATCCTTTCCGGTGCAAGAGAAAATCAGACAATGGTCAGAAGGCTTAGTATGTAACATCAATCACATGAGAACCACAATTGATCCCTATTTTTCTATTTACTTAAAATAAATAAATAAATAAACAAATAAATAAATAATAAAAATAAAAACATCAACCACATGAGGGGTAGCTGCAGCCCAAACCGATCTCCCCCTGCAAGGAAAGTAAGACATTCCTCCACCCTTAGATCAAGTTGAAGAATCCAAGAGTTGAAGAGGATAATAATTTTTTGAAGCAAAAACCATTTTAGAGCCAAAAACCAAAAACCAACAACCATTTTCTTTTGATATGACGTAGGACACAATCTATATTTATTTTAATGCTTTCCACTTGATATATCTTTAAATCATAAGTTTACTTTCATATATGATTAAAATTATTTTAATGTTTTTCTTGACTTTTCTTCTCCTTTGTTTATAAATTTCGTCCTCTCTCTCCTGGCAATGAAACCATTTAAAAATCGAAATCAATTAATAATTAGGTTTGGTAAGCATTTTGAAACTGTTTAATAAATTGTTCGATTTTGATTTTACTCATTACACACTGAACCAAAATCAAACCACACTATTAAATCGAAACAACACCATTTAACACCCTTAGTCGACATATTATAGAGTCTATAATCAGATATTTTTTTATATTATAGTCCAACAAAAATCCAACTTAGAACCATATAAGATGCTTTAAAACACTATCCCAATTTGGGTAGGTTTAGTTGACGGGATTCACATCGTCTCCTCTCAGTGCTTTTGGGAGGACACGACAACCCAATTTGGATGGCCGACACGTAGTTCTTGGGTGAATCCTAGACCCACGTTCGAGCCAACACCCCCTATCGGCTTGGCTTGTTGACTGGATGTCGGCTCCAACGTGGGTCTCGAATTCACGGAGAGCCACGTGTCGGTCATCGGAATAGAGTTGCCGCTGTCCTCCCAGAAGCAGTGGGAGAAGAGGCACAATAAACTTATATGATTGGTATGATAGGGTTTCTCTAGTCAAACCAACCACGGACATAAATCCTCCAATATTAGAAAGAATTTGAGCAACCATCTTCATGAATGAATCACTATGTTACGATTTTTTTTCTTTGATATTCTATATTATAATTTTATTTACATTGAGATAAAGTCTCATATAAAATATCATTTCAACTATAAATATACAATTAAACAAACAAAACTATTATGTATTTCCAAGTGTTATATTAAAATCTTTACCCAAAAAAAAAGTGTTATATTAAGATAACCAAACTTGAATTTGATTATATTAAGATTTCTAAACTTGAATAATCAACACATTTTCAAAACTTCATATCCTCAAATGAGAAAGATTAATTAGGCTAAAACTTACTATATTGATAGAAAAAGATGATGTGGAATACATCCACAAAATTTTATTACCATGAGATTTATGACATTCTCTCTCTCTCTCTCTCTCTCTCTCTCTCTCTCTTCAAGGATCTATCACTTCACTTAGATCAATTGCAGATGCTCGGATGATTGTTTCTCCACCATGATCTGCTTACCTTTGATCAGTTTTTCACTCATCCAATAAGTGTGTTAAAATAAAAGTCAACTGATCTATTCAAAAGATACTAAGTGGACTTGCTCCACCAAAGTAAAGCGTCCACGGGTCCATTCTCTAAGGTTTCATTTGGCTGCAAGAGAAATTACAAAAAAAAAAGTGAAAAATTTAAAACCTGAAACAAAGCCTTTTATAATAATTACATAACAAGATTATGATTATGTAAGCCACTTAAATTTCTTACAATATTTAATAATAATAATTTTTAAATATAATTTGTATTTTACGTTTCATTTGCAAGTATTTTTTTTAGAAAATAAAAACCACATGTCAAATGAATTGAAATTAATTACATAGTCATTGCAATATAATGATTACAAAATTTTCTTTTCAAAGTTTGAAGTTTTCCCTATGATTCTCTTCAGAAAGAATTAGGGCTGCAAGTTTGGCCCAGCAAACCCGAGCCCACCTGAACCTGGATAGGGCCAAACCCACCCTGAGCCAGAACATGACGGGGTTTGGGCCCATGTTATTGCAAAAAACCTATCTAAGTCTAGCAGGGCCTGGGTTCAAGCTTCGGACTGAGCCCAACCAGGTCCAACTCGACCCTGTATACATCATATATAATATATGTACAACACCCTACATCTTTATCGCCCCGACTTTCACTCTCACTCTTTTCTCTTTTGTTTTCCATCGTCGTCTAACATTGGAAGGCTCTCCTCAGCGGTCTCAGCTCCTCGCATAATTGCGTGAAGGCAGCCCCGTTTCCCCCCTCGCATATTGGCTGGATTTTTATTCATCCTCTCTCCATCGCTCTCTACTTTTACTCTCATTCTCAACTGTTACCACCAGAAAACAAGAAAAAGATAGTGAAAAAGGAAACATGAACAACGGCAAGAAGCAAGTAATGTTGTCATCGTTGAGGCCAAAACCGATAATGAAACATCAAGCAGTAATGGAAGATGAAGAGATGGACGGGGATGTTGTTACACCCCAAATCCGATTCAACCAGAATGGTGTGAGTGAACCGCCATTGAACCAACGGTTCACACCAGGATCTCGAATAGGCCGTGTCCCCTCATACAAACCCATTGCACATAACCACAATCAGAATATAAATAGTACAACAGAAGTCTTTAAAAAGAATGAACTGAGAATCTATTGATAAATTTAAATAAAATATCTAATTATTCAAATTCAAACATATAATATAATATCCTTACATCCATTTAGTCCAACTGAAAATAACTGAAAATAAATAAATAAAACCAATCAAAGGTACACGCAGAATGGACACTCGCATGAAGCGTCATGCTCGTCCTCTCCTGCCTGTACACCCAGAGCAGCAACATCACCATATGCCGGAGCGTTCATAAAGTCGTCCACTGTGTAACCTGCATCAACATCTAAAACAATATACGTACAAAGGGTGAGCTCACAACACAGCTCAGTAAGACAATCAGACAGTTTCACAATATTATGCATGAGTAACAATCAATTTTATGATGTGGTCTGGTTTTAAGTTTGCAATGTGCTATAGAAAGGTTTGGTGGCCCCCGCACCTCTATACACGAGTGTGTGGCACCTCATGGATCACACCCCCATTGGCCCACATGCACCCATCATGGAATAGAGATAGAGCTAAGATACCCACGTACCTCCCCTGATACTCCACCCATACCAGTACCTAAGCCCCTACTGGCCAGGGCTCGCAAACTGGGCTCGCAACTAACCAATCCTATATGTCATCAATGTATGCTCTATCCCAGCACAGCCGTCTACGGCATAGAGATAGAGCTAAGGCATTCCCACACCTCCCCTGATGCCCTATCCGCAACTAACCCACTAGGATAGAAACAATACGCAGGTAGACCCTATCCCAACATAACTCCCTACGACATAGAGATAGAGCTAAAGCATCGTGGACAAGCCAGCGTCGACTCGGAGACCACAGTGCCACATAACCATGGCCAACATCAATATCGGAGACCACAGTACCACGACCTTCCCCTGATGCCCCACCGGTACCAAGCATGTTAAGACAGAATATTACAAAAGGTGCTAATGTGAAGAGCGATCCCAGGCCCATGCCCCACTCCACACACTAACGAAAACAATCACATGCCTAACAATCACATCCTATCAATGCATGAACAGTAATAATAACTGAAAGTAAAGGATGGCATGTGAATATGCACAAACAACACATCTCATATAATCAGGTGATTAACAATAATTTACTGTCCATTAATTATTAGGTTTAGGTCAGATTCCCTTACCTGACGCTCGTTCAATAACTTGCTCCACGTCGCAAGATCCAAACGATAAGTCACAAAGTCCTACAATAATATTTGGGTTTCATTAGAATATATTGCTTAGGGTTTCATGTTGGTCGAAAACCAACATGGTTACAAAATACCCTCACAGAGCTGACCGGTGGCATGTATCGATCGTAGATCTGTGGGAAAGACTGGCGACCGGTATGGTTAGCCGGTCCCCACAGACCAGCCTCCCGAGGGATACCGGTGGCAACATACCGGTCGCACTATGTGCAACCGGTATAGTCGACCGGTATGTCTCCGGAAGACCATACATGGGTTTTTTCGATTGCCGTCGATCATCCTCCATGGATTTTTAGGGTTTCTCCTATCCATTCTAAGTCTAGGCGTTGAGTTAGAGTTACCCCCAACTCATTCAAGTCTTATTTCGATGAACATCATCTCGAAACTCAAATCTAGGGTTTGACGACAACTTAGGGTTTATTGGCCAATTTAGGGTTTTAGATCAATACCTACTTTGCATGGTATTGATCCACCCACACAACTAACATAGGATAAGAAGAATAGTTAAAACACTTACCGTTGACTGGCGTAGCGTGAGCTTCGTCGAACGGTAATGGCGGCACCTTCTTCTTCTTCTTCCTAATTCCTTCTCCTTTCCCACCTCTTTCTCTTCTCTAAGGTTTGTGAGAGATAATGGAAAGGATTTGAGGAGGTTTAAGGGTGTATTTATAGGCTAGAATTAGGGTTTAGTAACCCTACTAGGATTAGGAAAGTCTAGGATTCGAAATCAGGAAAGTGGGACCCTCAGAAGTCAATTTTTGAATTTCCACTCTTAGCTGCACAGCCCTGACCGATCGACCGGTACCAAGACCGGTACCATCGACCGGTCAACATAAAATTATGCTGATTCGATCGTCTTTGGTCCGATTTCATACCTGTTTGTCATCCGCTTGTCCCATTTGGCCCGATGATGATCGGAAGACCTGCTACGACACAAAACCAAGGTTTAGACCGGGTTTACGGAGTGCGGGTCTTACAACTCCCCCACCCTTAAAAGAAATTTCGTCCCGAAATTTGAATGTAGGTTTCACAACTCCCCCACCCTTAAAAGAAATTTCGGCCTCGAAATTTGAACGTACCTTGATCGTCGAAAAGGTTAGGGTACTCCTTCCTCATCGCGCTCTCTTCTTCCCAAGTAATTTCCTCCACATTTTGGCTTTTCCAATGCACCTTCACATAATGGATATCCTTGGTTCGAAGTTGCTGAATTTTTCGACTTGAGAGCATACAGGCACCACTTCGAAAGTTAAGTCTTCAGTCAAGTTTGGGGGATCAATGGTCAAGATGTGCGATGGATCTCTGACATACTTCTTCAGTAATGATACGTGGAACACATTATGAACACTGGTCATAGATGGTGGTAGAGCCAATTGATATGCTACATTACTACGTCGGGTCAATATCTCATATGGTCCCACATACCTGGGGCATAGCTTTCCCTTTTTACCAAACCGTTTCAGACCTCGCACCGGTGATACCTTCAAGAATACCTTGTCACCCACTGCAAACTCCAGATCTCGACGTCGATTATCCGCATAGTGCTTCTGTCGGACTTGAGCTTTCTTTACTCTCTCTTTGATCTGATCAATCACTCGATAAATTTCTTCAATAAACTTCGGTCCCACAATTCTTCTTTCTCCCACCTCGTTCCATAACAGAGGTGTACGACACTTCTTCCCATAGAGTGCTTCATATGGGGCCATCTGAATTGTAGCCTGATAGCTGTTGTTGTAAGCAAACTCGATAAGTGATAGCTTCTCATCCCAAGCTCCTTCGAAATCTAATGCACAAGCTCGGAGCATATCTTCTAAAATTTGAATAGTTCGCTCTGACTGTCCGTCCGTCTGAGGGTGGAAAGCTGTACTAAACTTCAACTTTGTTCCCATAGCTTTCTGTAATCCTTCCCAGAACTTTGATGTAAAACGGGGATCTCTGTCAGATACTATACTCTCTGGGACGCCATGGAGTCTGACTATATTATCAACATACAACTTGGCCAGCTTCTCCATGGTATACTGAGGTCTGACCGCAATAAATCGAGCTGTCTTGGTGAGTCGATCTACTATAACCCAAACTGCATCCACTGACCTTGGTGTCAAAGGTAAGCCAGTGACGAAATCCATGGTGATACAATCCCACTTCCACGCAGGTTCCGGTAATGGTTGCAGTAAACCTGCGGGTATCTGCCTTTCCGCTTTAACTTGTTGGCAATTCAAACACTGGAACACAAAGTGAGCTATATCAGCTTTTATACCCCTCCACCAATATAATCTTCTTAAATCATGGTACATTTTGGTACTCCCTGGATGTACCGAATATGGAGTGTAATGAGCTTCAGTCATAACTCGATCTCTGATATCGCAGTCTTCACTCTCCGGTATACATAACCGTCCACGATACCTGAGTACCTATTCTGAATCCAAGGTAAAGTCGGGATTGCTCGTACCCTTCTCTAAGTCTTCTTGCCTTGTCTTGAGATGTGGATCCTGTAGGATTGCTACCTTGACTTCATCAACTAGATCCGGTGAGATCTTCGAGCGGCGAACATCATGGTGAACTTATGAATTAAGCCTTGCTCAACCGGATCTTCTCGCGATCGTATAATATACTCTTCATCACCTTCGATTGAACTTGAGGCTGCGGCACACAATGCAGCAAAAAAAAAAAAAAATGTAAGACCCGCACTACGAAAACCCGGTCTAAACCTTGGTTTTGTGTCGTGACAGTCTTCCGATCATCACCGAGCGGCCGGGGCAAGCGGATAACAAGCAGTGCGAATCGGACCCGAAGTCGACCAATTATACCTGGTTTTAGGTATACCGGTCGATGGTACCGGATGATGGTACCGGTCGGCCGGTATGGCCTGCACGGCTATGTGCGGGAATTTGGAAATTAGTCTCTACGGGTCCCACTTTCCCGATTTCGAATCCTAGAAGTTTCCTAATCCTAGTAGGGTTACTAAACCCTATTTCTAGCCTATAAATACACCCTTAAACCCCTCAAATCCTTTCCATTGTCTCTCACAAACCCTAGAGAAGAGAAAGAGCTTGGAGAGGAGAGGGAGCTAGGAAGAAGAAGGAGGTGCCGCCATTACCGTTTGGCGAAGCTCTCGCTACGCGCGTCAGCGGTAAGTGTTTGGATCCATCTTCTTAACCCTATGTTAGTTGTGTGGGTGGATCAATACCATGCAAAGTAGGTATTGATCTAAAACCCTAAATTGGCCAATAAACCCTAAGTTGCCGTCAAACCCTAGATTCGAGTTTCGAGATGATATTCATCGAAGCGAGACTTGAATGAGTTAGGGATAGCTCTAACTCAAAGCCTAGACTTAGGATGGATAGGAGAAACCACGAAAATCCATGGAGGATGATCGCGGCGGTCGAAGAACCCATGTATGGTCTTAGGAGACATACCGGTCGACTATACCGGTTGCACATAGTGCGGCCGGTATGTTGCGACCGCTACCTCTCGGGAGGTTATTTGTGGGGACCGGCTGACCATACCGGTCGCCCAGTCTTTCCCTGAGGCTGCGACCGGTACATGCCACCCGGTCGGCTCCGTGAGGGTATTTTGTAACCATGTTGGTTTCCGGCCAACATGAAACCCTAAATAATATATTCTAATGGAACCCTAATATTATGTAGGACTTTGTGACTTATCGTTTGGATCTTGTGGCGTGGAGCAAGTGATCGAGCGGCGTCGGGTAAGGGAATCGACCTAAACCTAATAATTAATGGGCGGTAAATCGTTGTTAATCATTGAATATCTGTGATGTGATGTTTGTGCATATTCACATGCCATCCTTTACTTTCGGCTATTATTATTGTTCATGCATTCATAGGATGTGATTGTTAGGCATGTGATTGTTTTTCGTTGGTGTGTGGAGTGGGGCATGGGCATGGGATCGCTCTTCCTTCGGCACCTTTTGTAGTATTCTATCTTAACATGCTTGGTACGGGTGGGGTATCGGGGGAAGATCGTGGTACGTTGGTCTCCGATATTGATGTTGTCCCGACCATCGTTGGGTGGTGCGAGGATTCAGTCGTCGCTGCCTTGTCCGCGATGCTTTAGCTCTATCTCTATGCCGTAGGGAGTGGTGTTGGGATAGGGTCTACTGCGTATTGTTTCTATCCTAGTGGGTTAGTTGCGGATAGGGTATCGGGGGAGGTGAGGTTTTGGAGGGTCTCAGGCCCGGCCGCCGCGCTCTAGCTCTATCTCTATGCCGTAGGCAGCTGTCTTTGGGATAGAGCATACATTGTTGACATATAGGATTGGTTGGTTGCGAGCCCGGTTTGCGAGCCACGGCCGATAGGGGCTTAGGTGCTTGGTATGGGTAGAGTATCGGGGGAGGTGCGGGTATACCTTAGCTCTATCTCTATTCCATGATGGGTGTATGTGGGTTGGTGGTTGTGTGATTCTTGTGCGACGCCACACACTCGTGTATAGGGGTGCGGGGGCCACCAAGCCTTTCTATAGCACATTGCAAACTTAAAACCGGACCACGACATAAAATGATTGTTACTCATGCATAATCTTGTGAAGCGTCGGGTGCCTTGCGGCTGTGTTGTGTGCTCACCCTTTGTATATACATTGTTTTTAGATATGGATGCGGGTTATGCTGTGGACGATTACGTAAGCGCTCCGGCGTATGGTGGTGCTTGCGGTGTTGGATGTCCGGGCGCGGGACGGGGCGAGCATGGCGCTTCATGCGAGTGCCCTTTTCTGCGTGTACTGTGATGGATTTTATTTATTTGTTTCGGTTATTTTTCGTTTGTTATTAAGTGATGTAATAGATATTTATTTTTATGTGATTGAATTTGGATAATGGGATATTTATTTAAATTATCAATAGATACTCGGTTCATTCTATTTAAAGTCTTCAGTTGTATATTTATATTCGATTGTGGTTATGTGTAATTGGTTTGTATGGGTGGACCACGGCCTATTCGAGATCTGGTGTGAACCGTTGGTTCAATGGCGGTTCGCTCGCACCGTTACGGTTGGATCAAGAATTTGGGGTGTGACAACTTGGTATCGAGCTCTCGGGCTCTGTTCCAGCAAACCATGCTACACATAATGGGGTCGATGGCCGGGTTAGGAAGTTTAAAAATCTTAATACAAACACACCCTAAGCATTGTTTGATACGAGACGGACTAAGAAGAGAATAATGTACTATTCTAAATGTGAAACTTAATCATGTGCACATACACTAGATAGGTGAACCATGAAACTTTCATTAAATGGAAAAATAGTATCAAATGTAATAGTGCTACGGGGTACAGTCCACAAACCGGAAAGTTACCTGTTATATAAGCGGTCATATGAAAAGAAAGTAAATGGAAATCATGGGGTAGGAGGCACGGGAGGAATGGGGTCCGCTATGTCATAGTCCCGCTCGTATGCGACCCTAAGCCAGTGCACCTGGTCTGAGTCACTCGTAGACCACGAGCCGGGCGTCCCAACTCCCGACCCATCGCTCAGTCGAGACTCCGGGGATGACCCTGCGGGTGTCCACGATCTCGGTAAACATACTCAACGCGGTCGGGAGGGGCTGAGATGGCCCGGGTGTGGGGGCGGATGGTGGTGAGTGCAGGTGGAGGCGTGGGGCGGGCGGGCGGTGCTTCCCCCAGCTACATCGTCATCATCATCATCCCCCATCTCTGCCGCATAGGCCGCATTGGCCGCGGCTGCGCTGCTGCTGCTGCTGGCTGCTCTCTCTCCCAAGTGGGCGGGGCGGGCCTCCCGGCTCGTCATCACTAGCGGGCGGATCAACCATACGCATCCTGTTTATCGCATCCCGGTCGATGTCGGAAGTCATGGAGTCCTCGGCGGCTGTCTCTCCTCTGCGAAACTCACGCCCGGGCGGCGAAGAAGGAAAGTGGCGAGGCGGCCATAGGGAAGGTTGCTGGCCCGATCGGTCCACGGCCGCTCGATGCATAGTCCGGATGATGAGGTATGGAAGTGAGATCCGCTCTCCGGTGCGGGCGCAATAAGTGGCGTCTTGGGTGAGCTGGGACAACTCATTGTAGTGACCGCTCCGTGGCACTATATCGTCTTTGGATGATGCGGGTGTAGGCCCGGGGTATAGGTCTCAAGCTAGCTGCCTTCATAGGAGCCCCGGGGTTGAGTATCGATGCGCTATCTCTCGGCGCAAATCCTCGGTCTAAGTAACCTTTCGCCTTGGGGCGCAGTATACCAAATCTCCATCATTGGGAACCCCAAGCGGATCAGCCAGCGGTGGGTGTTGAAGGAGATATGTACACCCCGGACGTAGCGGTGATGCGCAGATCCCTACTTGGTTCGGGTCTTCGACATCCCCTTCGAGCTCGGTTCGCATAAAAGTGCTTGACCGGGTTAGGGCGTGTGGTCTCGTGTAGGAAATAACCGGCGGCCAACCTAGAGCGCCAAAAGCCGTCTCTACATTGAACCGGTGCAATTGTCCCACATTGACCCGTCGCCGGATACGATACTCTTGTCATCGGACCAAGGAAACCGAGGCTGAGCTTCCAAGGGCGAAACCATAGCTCATCTAGGCGGGGATAGGTGGAGAGGGGACCCGAGAACTAGAACCATGTGATCGCTTCCCGAGGGTTGCGTCTAGGAGCCATTTAAAATCTGTAAAACAAAAGAAAACAAAATAAAAGTTAGAAATTTTTGAAATTTCGGCAGCATAATGGCTATAAATTGGGAAAAAGCCTCGAACTCACCCAAAAACATGGGGAGGAGGACTTACGTAACCCCCACACTCTTCCATAAACCAATCACAAGCAATTATAACAAGCAATTTCAAGAAATTTCAAGAATTAAGAAAAATTAGAAAAATTTTGAAATTTTTTGAAAACCTAGGTCAAAAAGATTAAAAATTCGATTTTTATCAAAACCTTGCGGTGGAACCCCAAATTAGTTGAGGGCTTTTTGCTCTTGGGGGTCCCTAAACCCTTTCTAAGCCGAAGGAAAAGAATTCCCTACGGTTAAAACATCTCGAACAAAGAAAAACCTAAATTTCTACATAAAGGCGATATGGAAAATTTCTAAAAATTTGAGAGAGAGGGAGGAGACCTACACGGAGGCGATGTTCTAGCTTTTGAATGGAAGAAATCGGCTTCAAAGAGTACCGGTCGGGCTGTAGCAGCTCGGTTCGGGGTAGAGAAGAATCGCCACTGGAGAGAGGAGGAGAAAGGAAAAGTGAGAAAATTTCTCACTTTTTCGCGATTTTAAAGCCATTTTGGGCATACCGGTCGGCGGTTATGCCTATACCGGTCGACCGGTATCAACCAGTGTGCGCGACCGCTATGTCTCGGCCAGAAAATTTTTCGACCCGGTCGGCTATACCGGTCGCAACCTTGTCTGAGTGGCGACCGGTATCTCATAGCATGCGGCCGGTATGTCTCGGCCAGAAATTTAATTTTGACCGGTCGACTATACCGGCCGCAGCATATTTCTACGGGTGTGCGACCGGTATGTTGCGACCGGTACGCCCCAAAAGAGCCGGAAAAAATTTTAAAAATTTACAAAAATTGTGCAAATTGAGATGTTACTTCCCGACTACTTCCTGCATTACTCAAGACTAACACTATTATTATTGATGAGTCTCACGTGTTATGTCTTCTTCTCAGATCCAAATAAATAGTGCGAGATGGCGGGTGGAAGGCGGTCGAAGGGGTAGAAAGCATCATCATGCCGGGGAAGCGCCTAGAGGAAGAGCAAGGCTGAGCGGGACCGGGTTAGAGAAACCAGCCACGAAGAGGGATGAGGAACGGGTCCCGGAAGTACCGGCGGATTACCGGGACCACCTCACGGGGGATTCGGGACCATAGTTACAAACTTGGTCTATCGGATGCAAGCTCAGCGGAAGGAATTTACGAGGTGAGGTACTAGCGATGCTCGGGTCGGCGGGTTCCGTTCCCGCGGTAATACGCTGGAGTGCGGAGAGAAAATGTCTTCTCACAGCGGGTGCGGAGTAGCCCAAGGCCAAGGGCCCAAGCACGGAATGTACCACCACCGCATCGCTTTCCGTCGCCTTCCGGCGTATCCGGGGGCATATCCGTATCCACCACCATGGTACGGAGGCAGATACCCGGGGGACAGCCACGATCTTAGCGGTCGGTGGACGGGTTCTTGAAGTTGAAACCGTCATCATTCCGCCGCGGAACGGGGAAACCATTGTGGCCAGCACGGTGGGTTTCGGAAATGGAAAAGAACTTCCGATTGATGGCGTGTGCGAGGAGGAGAAGGTTCTATTTGCCACTCACATCTTTGGGAGAGGGCGACGAATGCTTGGTGGATTCCACGCGGGCATATTTGGAGAACCAATATACATTAGTTGGTCGGGAAGTGTTTAAAGCGGCTTTCTTCGGCAAATACTTCCCAAAGAGCTTAGGGGATTCAATGGAGAGAGGGTTTCTCGGCTGCGGCGAGGGTCGGTCATTTGTAGATGCTTATCATCAACGGGGTACGAAGAGCTATTCTTCTTCGCACCCGGTCGGTATGCGGGAAGAGGAGACAAAGATACGTAGGTTCACCATGGGACTACGTGGAAGCATTAGAGAGCATCTTTTGGGTGCGGATAAGAAGACCTACAATGAGGCGGTGCGGGTTGCGAGGGTGATAGAGTCCGGTCGGAGGGACGGCTTCTTCGCTCGGAACAGGGGAGTGAAGAGGTCTGGCTGGAGAGGCTCGGGTGGCAGTAATCCTAGACCATTCCGCCCCATACGGGGGACGGTTGCTGACACACTGCGAGACAAACTATTGGCACCACTGTGCCACAATTAGTCAGACCCAACCCAAATATTAAGTGTTATAGCGTCGGCAAGCGGGACATGTTGCAAGGAGCTGCTGCGCTACCTAGGAAGCAAGCTCCCCGGCAAGCCGGAGTTTATGCGGTCCCGCCGAAGAGGCAGCCGCATCTTTGATGATGTGGTAGCGAGTGCGACTTTATCCCTTACTATTTGGTTTTATTCTTTCGGTTGCATGAGCATATAGAACTAAGGGGCAATATATTCCGGGAATTGTAAATGTAGCCGGGTTTACCCGCGGAGTATTATTTGACTGCGGGGCCACGCACTCCTTTGTTTTTTGTTTCTTTTGGGAAGCGAATGGAGTTACCAATCAAGCAATTGAACCCAAGCTTGATAGTTCGCTCTCCACTAGGATTCGAGTGGCTTTGACCAAGTATTATGGACCATGTCTTTGTAAGTATCGGGGCCGAGACCTAGAAGCAAGCCTAGTAATACTTGAGATGGCAGATTTTGATGTCATTTTAGGGATGGATTGGCTAGGCCATCATTCGGCCGTCCTTTTATGTGGTGAAAGGAAGCTTATGCTTCTTGTGAGGAGAGGGAAAGGAATATAGTTTCGCTGGAATTAAGCTATCTAGGAAGCGGAAGTTGATCCTCTCCGCCCTAAAGACTAAGAGATGCTTGGAGAAAGGGGGAGTGGGTTATCTCGTATGCGTAGTCGACCTCACAGCGAGTCACTCAAGATGGAGGATATAGAGGTGGTTCGGGAGTTTCCGGATGTATTTCCGGGAGGATCTTCCGGGCTTACCACGGGACGGGGCTACGGGAATTTGTGATAGACCTTATACCGGGTTCGGCTCCGGTGTCTAAAGCGCCATACGGGATGGCCCCAACCGAGTTAAAGGAGTTGAAGACCCAATTACAAGAATTGCTGGATAAGGGCTTCATACGACCTAGTATTTCGCCTTGGGGAGCACCTGTGTTGTTCGTCAAGAAGAAAGATGGAAGTGTACGGCTATGTATTGACTATCGTGAGCTGAACAAGTTGGCGATCAAGAATCGGTATCCTTTACCTAGGATCGATGATCCGTTCGATCAGGCTGCGGGGGTGCAAAGGTTTTCTCAAAGATCGATCTCCGGTCGGGGTATCACCAATTGAAGATCAAGGCCGGAGATATTCCGAAGGCGCTTTCGGGGCAAGGTATGGGCATTATGAGTTTACGGTTATGTCTTTCGGGTTGACCAATGCTCCGGCGTCGTTTATGGGGCCGATGAGCCGAGTGTTCCATGACATGTTGGACACTCGGTCATCGTATTCATCGGCGACATATTGATTTACTCTAAGGACATGGAGACTCATACGGCGCATTTGAGAGCAGCCCTACAGCGGTGGGGGATGTGAGGCTTTATGCAAAATTCAAGAAGTGCGAGTTTTGGGTGAAGGAAGTGGCTTTCTTGGGCCATGTTGTATCTGGAGGCGGTATCAAGGTTGATCCAAGCAAGATAGCTGCTATAGTAGGATGGGAAGCACCAAAATCCGTTGCGGAGATTCGTAGTTTCCTTGGGTTGGCTGGTTATTATAGAAGATTCGTGGAAGATTACTCCGGGATCGCGGTTCCACTCACCGGGTTGACCAAGAAGGGAGAGAAATTTATATGGACGGATGAGTGTGAGAAGTGCTTCCGGACTTTGAAGTCAAGACTTGTCTCTGCACCTATCGACCATCCCGAACCAAGCGTACCGTTTACTCTATATACGGATGCTTCGGGGTTGGGTATTGGGTGTGTTACGATGCAAGGAGACCGGTGATCGCTTACGCATCAAGGCGGTTAAAAGAGCATGAGAAGAACTATCCTACGCATGACTTGGAGCTAGCGGCGGTTATTCATGCAATCAAGACTTGGAGACACTATTTGTGCGGTGAGAAGTTTCGGATCAAGTCGGATCACAAGAGCTTAACGTATCTCTTCACTCGGAAGGATCCGAATATGAGGCAGAGAAGATGGCTGGAATTGTTAAAAGATTATGATTGCGACATCCGGTACCACCCGGGTAAAGCAAATGTGGTGGTGGCGCCTTAAGCGAGAAAGTGGGCATCGAGCACGAGGCGGGACCGAGTACAAATGCCGCATTGTGTCTTTGCGGCCTCGAGTTCGATGGAAATTGATGAAGACCATATTATCGAAGCTGCGGAAGATCCGGTTGAGCAAGGCTTGATTCATAAGTTCACTATGATGTTCGCCGCATTGAAGATCTCGCCGAGCCTAATTGATGAAGTCAAGGTAGCAATCCCTACGGGATCCATATCTCGGGGCGGTGCGGGAAGACTTAGAGAAGGGTACGTGTAATCCGACTTTACCTTGGAATCGGACAAAGTACTCAAGTATCGCGGACGGGTATGTATACACGAGAGCGAAGGCTGCGATATCGGAGGCCGAGTTATGGCGAGGCTCATTACACTCCATATTCGGTACATCCGGGGAAGTACCAAGATGTACCATGATCTAAGAAGACTCTATTGGTGGAGGGTATGAAAGGCGATATGGCTCGTTTCGTGTTTCAATGTGCGAATTGTCAGCAAGTTAAAGCGGAGAGGCAAAGACCCGCGGGTTTACTACAGCCGTTACGGAACCCGCATGGAAGTGGGATTGTATCACCATGGATTTTGTCTGGCCTACCTTTGACACCAAGGTCGGTGGATGCGGTTTGGGTTATAGTAGATCGGCTCACCAAGGCAGCTCGATTTAGTGCGGTCGGACCTCGGTATACCATGGAGAAGCTGGCCAAGTTATATGTTGATAATATAGTCGGACTTCATGGCGTTCCGGAAAGTATAGTATCGACGAGAGATCCCGTTTTACATCGAAAGTTCGGGAAGGATTACGAAGCTATGGGAACAAAGTTGAAGTTCGGTACGGCTTTCCATCCTCGGACGGACGGACGGTCGGGAGCGAACCATTCAAATTTTGGAAGATATGCTTCGAGCTTGTGCATTAGATTTCAAAGGAGCTTGGGATGAGAAGCTATCACTTATCGGGTTTGCTTACAACAATAGTTATCGGGCTACAATTCGGATGGCCCCATATGAAGCTCTCTATGGGAGAAAATGTCGTACACCTCTGTTATGGAATGAAGTGGGGAAAGAAGAATTGTAGGACCGGAGTTTGTTGAAGAAACTTGCCGAGTGATTGATCGGATCAAAGAGAGAGTAAAGGCGGCTCAAGTTCGGCGAAGCACTATGCGGATAATCGGCGTCGAGATCCGGGTTTGCGGTGGGTGACAAAGTGTTCTTGAAGGTGTCACCGGTCGCGAGGTCCGAAGGCGGTTTGGTAAGAAGGGGAAGCTATGCCCGGGTATGTGGGACCATATGAGATATTGAATCGGCGTGGTAATGTAGCATATCCAATTGGCTCTACCACCATCCATGTCCGGCGTCCATAATGTGTTCCATGTATCATTGCGAAGAAGTATGTCGGAGATCCATCGCATATCTTGGCGCCGATCCTCCGGACTTGTCGAAGACTTAACTTTTGAAGTGGTGCCTGTAATGCTCTCGAGCCGAAAAGTTCGGCAACTTCGAACCAAGGATATCCACTATGTAAAGGTGCATTGGAGAAGCCAAAATGTGGAGGAAATTACTTGGGAAGAGAGAGGCGCGATGAGGAAGGAGTACCCTAACCTTTTTGGCGATCAAGGTGCGTTCAAATTTCGAGGCCGAAATTTCTTTTTAAGGGGTGGGGAGTTGTAGTACCTACATGTAAATTTCGGGACGAAATTTCTTTTTAAGGGGTGGTGGAGTTGTAAGACCCGCACTCGCGAAAACCCGGTCTAAACCTTGGTTTTGTGTCGTGACGGGTCTTCCGATCATCAGGGCCGGGCGGGGCAAGCGGATAACAAGCAGTGCGAATCGGACCGAAGTCGGCCAATTATACCTGGTTTTAGGTATGCCGGTCGATGGTACCGGATGATGGTACCGGTCGGCCCGGTATGGCCTGCACGGCTATGTGCGGGAATTTAGAAATTGGTCTCTGCGGGTCCTGCTTTCCCGATTTCGAATCCTAGAAGTTTCCTAATCCTAGTAGGGTTACTAAACCCTATTTCTAGCCTATAAATACACCCTTAAACCCCTCAAATCCTTTCCATTGTCTCTCACAAACCCTAGAGAAGAGAAAGAGCTTGGGAGGAGGGGGAGCTAGGAAGAAGAAGGAGGTGCCGCCATTACCGTTTGTGAAGCTCTCGCTACACTGTCAGCGGTAAGTGTTTGGATCCATCTTCTTACCCTATGTTAGTTGTGTGGGTGGATCAATACCATGCAAAGTAGGTATTGATCTAAAACCCTAAATTGGCCAATAAACCCTAAGTTGCCGTCAAACCCTAGATTCGAGTTTCGAGATGATATTCATCGAAAGCGAGACTTGAATGAGTTGGGGGATAGCTCTAACTCAAAGCCTAGACTTAGGATGGATAGGAGAAACCCCGAAAATCCATGGAGGATGATCGGCGGCGGTCGAAGAACCCATGTATGGTCTTGGGAGACATACCGGTCGACTATACCGGTTGCACATAGTGCGACCGGTATGTTGCGACCGCTACCTCTCGGGAGGTTGTTTGTGGGGGACCGGCTGACCATACCGGTCGCCGGTCTTTCCCACGAGCTGCGGCCGGTACATGCCACCCGGTCGGCTCCGTGAGGGTATTTTGTAACCATGTTGGTTTCCGGCCAACATGAAACCCTAAATAATATATTCTAATGGAACCCTAATATTATGTGGGGCTTTGTGACTTATCGTTTGGATCTTGTGGCGTGGAGCAAGTGATCGAGCGGCGTCGGGTAAGGGAATCTGACCTAAACCTAATAATTAATGGGCGGTAAATCGTTGTTAATCATTGAATATCTGTGATGTGATGTTTGTGCATATTCGCATGCCATCCTTTACTTTCGGTTATTATTATTGTTCATGCATTCATAGGATGTGATTGTTAGGCATGTGATTGTTTTTCGTTGGTGTGTGGAGTGGGGCATGGGCACGGGATCGCTCTTCCTTCGGCACCTTTTGTAGTATTCTATCTTAACATGCTTGGTACGGGTGGGGTATCGGGGGAAGATCGTGGTGCGTTGGTCTCCGATATTGATGTTGTCCCGACCATCGTTGGGTGGTGCGAGGATTCAGTCGGCGCTGCCTTGTCCACGATGCTTTAGCTCTATCTCTATGCCGTAGGGAGTGGTGTTGGGATAGGGTCTACTGCGTATTGTTTCTATCCTAGTGGGTTAGTTGCGGATAGGGTATCGGGGAGGTGAGGTTTTGGAGGTCTCCGGCCCGGCCTGCACGCTCTAGCTCTATCTCTATGCCGTAGGCGGCTGTGTCTTTGGGATAGAGCATACATTGTTGACATATAGGATTGGTTAGTTGCGAGGCCCGGTTTGCGAGGCCACGGCCGATAGGGGCTTAGGTGCTTGGTATGGGTAGAGTATCGGGGGAGGTGCGGGTATACCTTAGCTCTATCTCTATTCCATGATGGGTGTATGTGGGTTGGTGGTTGTGTGATTGCTTGTGCGACGCCACACACTCGTGTATAGAGGTGCGGGGGCCACCAAACCTTTCTATAGCACATTGCAAACTTAAAACCGGACCACGGCATAAAATGATTGTTACTCATGCATAATCTTGTGAAAGCTGTCGTTGCCTTGCGTGGCTGTGTTGTGTGCTCACCCTTTGTATATACATTGTTTTTAGATGCGGATGCGGGTTATACTGTGGACGATTACGTAAGCGCTCCGGCGTATGGTGGTGCTGCGGTGTTGGATGTACGAGGGCGGGACGGGACGAGCATGGCGCTTCATGCGAGTGCCCCTTTCTGCGTGTACTGTGATGGATTTTATTTATTTGTTTTCGGTTATTTTTTCGTTTGTTATTAAGAGATGTAATAGATTTTTATTTTTATGTGTTTGAATTTGGATAATGGGATATTTATTTAAATTATCAATAGATACTCGAGTTCATTCTATTTAAAGTCTTCCAGTTGTATATTTATATTCGATTGTGGTTATGTGTAATTGGTTTGTATGGGTGGACCACGGCCTATTCGAGATCCTGGTGTGAACCGTTGGTTCAATGGCGGTTCACTCACACCGTTACGGTTGGATCAGAATTTGGGGTGTGACAAGAGACTAGTCTTGACTTCAAAGTCTGAAAGCATTTCTCACACTCATCTGTCCATACGAATTTCTCTCCCTTCTTGGTCAATCTGGTGAGTGGAACAGCGATCCTGGAGTAATCTTCCATGAATCTTCTATAATAACAGCCAACCCAAGGAAACTACGAATCTCCGCAACAGATTTTGGTGCTTCCCATCCTACTATAGCAGCTATCTTACTTGGATCAACCTTGATACCGTCTCCAGATACTACATGGCCCAAGAAGGCCACTTTCGTCAGCCAAAACTCACACTTCTTGAACTTGGCATAAAACTTCTCTTGTCTCAGCCGTTGTAGGGCTGCCCTCAAATGTGTTGTATGAGCCTCCATGTCCTTTGAGTAGACCAGTATGTCATCGATGAATACGATGACCGAAGTGTCCAACATATCATGAAACACTCGGTTCATCAGTTCCATGAACGACGCTGGAGCATTAGTCAACCTGAAAGACATAACTAGAAACTCATAATGTCCATACCGTGTTCTGAAAGCAGTCTTTGGAATATCCCCGGCCTTGATCTTCAGTTGGTGATACCCCGATCGAAGATCAATCTTCGAGAAAACTTTTGCACCCTGCAATTGATCGAACAGATCGTCGATTCTAGGCAAAGGATATCGATTCTTGATCGTCAACTTGTTCAGTTCACGGTAGTCAATGCATAGCCTTACGCTTTCGTCCTTCTTCTTTACAAATAATACCGGTGCTCCCCAAGGTGATATGCTAGGTCGTATGAACCCCTTGTCCAATAATTCTTGTAACTGGGTCTTCAACTCCTTTAACTCGGTAGGGCCCATTCTGTATGGTGCTTTAGACACCGGCGCCGAACCTGGCATAAGGTCTATCAAAAATTCTGTAGCCCTGTCTGGTGGTAAACCTGGGAGATCTTTTGGAAATACATCTGGAAACTCTCGTACCACCTCTAGATCTTCCATCTTTGGCACCTCAGCTTTGGTGTCGACTACAGATACTAGATACCCCACTCCCCCTTTCTCTAAGCATCTCTTAGCTTTTTGGGCGGAGAGAATCAGCTTCTGCTTCCTAGATAGCTTGATCCCAGCGAAGCTATACTCCCTTTCCTCTTTGTCAGTAAGCACAAGCTTCCTTTCACCACATAATAGGACGGCTGAATGACGGTCTAGCCAATCCATTCCCAGGATGACATCAAAGTCTGCCATCTCGAGTAGTACTAGGCTTGTTTCTAGGTCTCGACCCTCAATACATACAGTACATGGTCCATAATATTCAGCCAAAGCCACTTCGACTCCTAGTGGAGAGCAAACTATCAAGCTTGGGTTCAAATGCTTGATTGGTAACTCCATTCGCTTCCCAAAAGAAATAGAAACAAAGGAGTGCGTGGCCCCAGAGTCAAATAGTACTCTGGCAGGTATACCAGCTACATTTACAATTCTTGGAATTTTTATTATCCCTTAGTTCTATATGTGCATACACAAAATGAAAAATAGTAAGCGAAATAGTAAGGGATAAAGTCATACCAGTGACCACATCCTGTGATGCAGCTACCTCTTCAGTGGTGACCGCATAAATTTTTCCTTGCTGGGGAAGTTGCTTCTTAGGTAGAGTGCAGGTCCTTGCAATATGACCCACTTGCTGGCAGTTGAAACACTTTATATTCGGGTTGTATCCGGCATTCTGTGGCACAGGGGGTGCCGTGTTGTTCCTCGCAGGTACTGTGGCGGTCTGAGCCCTGTATGGGCGGAAGGGTCTATTGTTACTGCCACCCGAGCTCTCACTAGCAGGTCTCTTCACTCCCCTGTTCTGAGCAAAGAAGCTGTCCCTCTGACTGGACTCTATCACCCTCGCAACCTGCACAGCCTCATTGTAGATCTTCTTGTCCAAACCCAGTAGGTGCTCTCTGATGCTTCCACGTAGTCCCATGGTGAACCTATGTGTCTTGGTCTCTTCCTCTTGCATACTTGCTGGTGCAAAGAAAAATAACTCTTCGTACCTCTGCTGATAAGCATCCACGGTCGACTGAGATTGCTGTAGGTTGAGGAACTCCTTCTCCATTTGATCTCTGAAACTCTTCGGAAAATATTTATCGAAGAAGGCAGCTTTAAACACTTCCCAATCCACCAGTGTATACTTAGTCTCCAGATATGCCCGTGTAGAATTCCACCAAGCATTTGCATCTTCTTTCAGCATGTGAGTGGCAAATAAGACCTTTTCCTCCTCTGTACATGTCATTAGACGAAAATTCTTCTCCATCTCTGCAACCCACTGTGCTGGCCACAATGGCTTTCCTGTTCTACCAGTGAATGATGAAGGCTTCAACTTCAGGAATCTGTCCACCGCTCTGCTCAGATCATGCGGTCCCTGGGTGTTTATTCCTTACCATTGTGGTGGATACGGATAGGCTCCCGGGTACGCCGAAGGCGACGGAAACTGATGCGGTGGTGGTACATTCTGAGCTTGGCCCATCTGTCTTGGACTACCCTGCATCGGTTGTGAAGAAATTTTCTCTCCAGATTCAGGCGTATCTCCAGTGGGAACAGAACCCGATGGCCTGAGCATCTTCAGTACCTCGCTCAGGAATTCCTTCTGCTGAGCTTGCATCTGATAGACCAAGTTTGTAACAATGGTCTCAGAATTCCTGTGGGGTGGACCAGGTAAATTTGTTGGCATTTTTGGAACCTGTTCCTCCTCCACTTCCGGACTTGGCTCTCTAACATGGTCTTGTTCAACCTGTTCTTCCTCTAGGCGCATCCTGGCCTGATGACGCTTCCGACCCCTACGACCGTTTCCGCCTGCCATCTCAGACTATTTTATTTGGATCTGAGAAGAAGACATAACACGTGTCAACCACAATAATAGTAGTGTTAGTCTTGAATAATACAAGGGGAAATAGTCGAGAAGTAAAATTTCAATTTACACAAATTTTAAAAATTTTTAGAAAATTTTCTAACTTTTCTGGTGCATACCGGTCGCACCTCTGTATACAGGGTTGCGACCGGTATAGTCGGCCGGTCAGAATTAAAATTCTGACCGAGACATAGCGGTCGCACCTCTGGGAGATACCGGTCGACCGGTATAGGCAAAAACCGTCGATCGATATGCCCAAATTGGCTTTAAAAATCGCGAAAAAGTGAGAATTTCTCACTTTTTCTTTTCTTCTTTCTCTCCAGTGGCGATTCTCCTCTGGGTTCCGAGTTGCTAAAGTCCGACCGGTGCTATTTGAAGCCGATTCCTTCCATTCAAGACCTATCACATCGTCTCCAGGTAGGTCTCTTCCCTCTCTCTCATGTTTTTACAATTTTTCCATATCGTCTATATGTAGAAATTTAGGTTTTTCATTGTTCGAGATGTTTCAACCGTAGGAACTCTTTTCCTTCGGCTTGGAAAGGGTTTAGGGACCCCCAAGAGCAAAAGCCCTCAAGCAATTTGGGGTTTCACCGAACGGTTTGCTAGAAAATTGAATTTTTCACCTTTTTGACCTAGGTTTTCCATTTTTTTCGAAATTTCTTGATTTTTCTTAATTTCTTGAAATTTCATATTGTAAATGCTTGTGATTGATTTGTTGAAGAGTGTGGGGGTTACGTAAGTCCTCCTCCCTATGCTTTTGGGTGAGTTCGAGGCTTTTTTTTTTCTTGAATTACAGTCGTTATGCTGCCGAAATTTCGATAATTTTTAACATTTTATCTTGTTTTCTTTTGTTTTGCAGATTAGTATGGGTCCTCGACGCGCCCTTGGGAAACGTCCTCACCGCTCGAGCTCACGTGCTCCCCAGCCACCAGTTCCCCAGCTTGACGAGCACTGGTTTCAATCTGTTGAGGCACAGGCTCGATTCCCGTGGTTCGATAACAAGAGCATAGAATCTGGGCGTTGGGTTAACTTGGAGCAGTTAGACCGGTTCGACGTGCGAGCGGCGTTTGACAGGCTTGGTTGGTTGCCCGTCATTTCATACACAGACACCACCCGTCCTAACCTGGTTAAGCATTTCTTTGCTAACCTGGAGCTGCACGGAGATGCGAACGATCCCAACCAAGGTAGGGATTTACGCATCTCTAGCTATGTCCGGGGTGTTCCCATTTCCTTTAACACCCACCAGTTGGACGACCTTCTAGGGGTTCCAAATGATGGAGACCTAGTGTATTGCCCTCCCAAAGCGAAGGGCTATCTGACTGAGGACCTGCGCCGAGAGATAGTGTCACACCCCAATTCTGATCCAACCAGAATGGTGTAAGTGAACCGTCATCGAACCAACGATTCACACCAGGATCTCGAATAGGCCGTGTCTACCCATACAAACCATTACACATAACCACAATAAGAATATAAATATACATTGGAAGACTTTAAATAGAATGAACTGAGTATATCCCATTATTCAAATTCAAACACATAAAATAAATATCTTTTACATCTCTTAATACTAAACAAAAATAATTGAAACGAATAAATAAAAATCCATCACAAGTACACGCAGAAAGGGCACTCGCATGAAGCATCATGCTCGTCCTCCCCTGCTTGTACATCCAGAGCAGCCACACCACCGTACGTCGGAGCGTTCACATAGTCGTCCACGGTGTAACCTGCATCAACATCTAAAAACATGTATATATACAAAGGGTGAGCTACCAACACAGCTCAGTAAGACAATCAGACAGTTTCACAAGATTATGCATGAGTAACAATCAATTTTATGCTGTGGTCTGGTTTTAAGTTTGCAATGTGCTATAGAAAGGTTTGGTGGCCCCCGCACCTCTATACACGAGTGTATGGCTCAGCATGGATCACACCCCCACCTGCCCACATGCACCCATCATGGA
Source organism: Protea cynaroides (assembly GCA_028583415.1). NCBI lineage: Eukaryota > Viridiplantae > Streptophyta > Magnoliopsida > Proteales > Proteaceae > Protea > Protea cynaroides. The sequence goes on from CM053275.1 coordinate 86,905,996, forward strand.
ATAGAGATAGAGCTAAGATACCCACGTATCTCCCCTGATACTCTACCCATACCAGTACATAAGCCCCTACTGGCCAGGGCTCGCAAACTGGGCTCGCAACTAACCAATCCTATATGTCATAATGTATGCTTTATCCCAGCACAGCTGTCTACGGCATAGAGATAGAGCTAAGGCATTCCCACACCTCCCCTGATACCCTATCCGTAACTAACACACTAAGATAGAAACATAACGCAGGTAGACCCTATCCCAACATAACTCCCTACGGCATAGAGATAGAGCTAAAGCATCGTGGACAAGCCAGCATCGACTCGGAATCCATAGTACCACATAACAATGGCCGGGACAACATCAATATCGGAGACCACCGTACCACGGCCTTCCCCTAATACCCCACCCGTACCAAGCATGTTAAGACAGAATACTACAAAAGGTGCTAATGTGAAGAGCGATCCCAGGCCCATGCCCCACTCCACACACTAACGAAAACAATCACATGCCTAACAATCACATCCTATCAATGCATGAACAGTAATAATAACTGAAAGTAAGAATGGCATGTGAATATGCACAAACAACACATCTCATATAATCAGGTGATTAACAACGATTTACTGTCCATTAATTATTAGGTTTAGGTCAGATTCCCTTACCTGACGCTCGTTTGTTAGCTTGCTCCACGTCGCAAGATCCAAACGTGCTATCACAAAGTCCTACATAATATTAGGGTTTCATTAGAATATTTTCTCAAGGTTTCATGTTGGTCGAAAACCAACAAAAATCCAAAACCAGCCTTTCAGAGCTGACCGGTTTCACCATACCGGACGCAGCACTGTGAACAGACTGTCAACTGGTATGGTCGACCGGTATGTCTCCGGAAGACCATACACTTGATTTGTCGACTTTCGTCGATCACTCTCCATGAATTTTCAGGGTTTCTTCTATCCATTCTAAGTCTAAACTTGGAGTTAGAGTTATCCCCAACTCATTCGAGTCTCGTTTCGATGAATATCATCTCGAAACTCAAATCCAGGGTTTGGCGGCAACTTAGGGTTTATTGGCCAATTTAGGGTTTTAGATCAATACCTACTTTGCATGGTATTGATCCACCCACACAACTAACATAGGATAAGAAGATGGATTCAAACAACACTTACCGTTGACTGGCGTAATGAGAGCGTCGTCGAACGGTAATGGCGGCACCTCCTTCTTCTTCCTAGCCCCTTCTTCTTTCCAACCTCTTTCTTTTCTCTACGGTTTGTGAGAGACAATGGAAAGGATTTGAGGAGGTTTAAGGGTGTATTTATAGGCTAGAAATAGGGTTTAGTAACCCTACAAGGATTAGGAAACTTCTAGGATTCGAAATCAGGAAAGTGGGACCCTCGGAAGTCAATTTCTGGCTTTTCGCACTTTGCTGCGCAGACTATACCGGTCGACCGGTACCAAGACCGGTACCATCGACCGGTATACCTAAAATCAGGTATAATTGGTCGACTTCGGTCCGATTTTGTACCTGTTTGTTATCCGCTTGTCCCGTTTGGCCCGGTGATGATCGGAAGACCTGTCATGACACAAAACCCAGGTTTAGACCGGGTTTTCAGAGTGCGGGTCTTACAACTCCACCACCCTTAAAAGAAATTTCGTCTCGAAATTTGCATGTAGGTTCTACAACTCCCCCACCCTTAAAGAAATTTTGGCCTCGAAATTTGAACGTACCTTGATCGTCAAAAAGGTTAGGGTACTCCTTCCTCATCGCCCTCTCTTCTTCCCAAGTAATTTCCTCCACATTTTGGCTTCTCCAATGCATCTTCACATAGTGGATGTCCTTGGTTCGAAGTTGCTGAACTTTTCGGCTTGAGAGCATTAAAGGCACCACTTCAAAGGTCAAGTCTTCAGTCAAGTCTGGGGGATCAGCGGTCAAGATGTACGATGGATCTCTGACATACTTCTTCAGTAATGATACATGGAACACATTATGAACACTGGACATAGATGGTGGTAGAGCCAATTGATATGCTACATTACCACGTCGATTCAATATCTCATATGGTCCCACATACCTGGGGCATAGCTTCCCCTTCTTACCAAACCGTTTCAGACCTCGCACCGGTGATACCTTCAAGAATACCTTGTCACCCACTGTAAACTCCAGATCTCGACGTCGATTATCCGCATAGTGCTTCTGTCGAACTTGAGCTGTCTTTACTCTCTCTTTGATCTGATCAATCACTCGGCAAGTTTCTTCAACAAACTCTAGTCCTACAATTCTTCTTTCTCCCACCTCGTTCCATAACAGGGGTGTACGGCACTTCTTCCCATAGAGTGCTTCATATGGGGCCATCTGAATTGTAGCCTGATAGCTGTTGTTGTAAGAAAACTCGATAAGTGATAGCTTCTCATCCCAAGCTCCTTTGAAATCTAATGCACAAGATCGGAGCATATCTTCCAAAATTTGAATAGTTCGCTCTGACTGTCCGTCCGTCTGAGGGTGAAAATCTGTACTGAACTTCAACTTGGTTCCCACAGCTTTCTGTAATCCTTCCCAGAACTTCGATGTAAAACGAGGATCTCTGTCAGATACTATACTCTCTGGAACGCCATGAAGTCGACTATACTATCAACATATAACTTGGCCAGTTTCTCCATGGTATACCGAGGTCCCGACCGCAATAAATCGAGCTGTCTTGGTGAGTCGATCTACTATAACCCAAACTGCATCCACTGACCTTGGTGTCAAAGGTAGGCCAGTGACAAAATCCATAGTAATACAATCCCACTTCCACGTAGGTTCCGATAATGGCCGTAGTAAACCTGCAGGTCTCTGCCTTTCTGCTTTAACTTGTTGACAATTCAGACATTGAAACACGAAACGAGCTATATTAGCTTTCATACCCCTCCACCAATATAGTCTTCTCAAGTCATGGTACATTTTGGTATTTCCTGGATGCACCGAATATGGAGTGTAATGAGCTTCAGTCATAACTCGATCTCTGATATCGCAGTCTTCACTCTCAGGTATACATAACCGCCCACGATACCTGAGTACCTTGTCTGAATCCAAGGTAAAGTCAGGATTGCTCGTACCCTTCTCTAAGTCTTCTTGCACTGTCTTGAGATATGGATCCTGAAGGATTGCTACCTTGACTTCATCAACTAGATCCAGTGATATCTTCAATGCGGCGAACATCATAGTGAATTTATGAATCAAGCCTTGCTCAACTGGATCTTCTGCAGTCTCTATAATATACTCTTCATCACCTTCGATTGAACTAGAGGCTACGGCACACAATGCAGCATTTGTACTTGGTCCTGCCTCCGTTTCGATGCCTACTTTCTGCTTAAGGCGTCAGCCACAACATTTGCTTTACCCGGATGGTACTAGATGTCGCAATCATAATCTTTTAACAATTCGAGCCATCTCCTCTGTCTCATATTCAGATCCTTCTGAGTGAAAAGATAAGTTAAGCTCTTGTGATCTGACTTAATCTGAAACTTCTCACCATACAAGTAGTGTCTCCAAGTCTTGATTGCATGTATAACCGCTGCTAGCTCCAAGTCATGCGTAGGATAGTTCTTCTCATGCTCCTTTAACTGTCTTGATGCGTAAGCAATCACCTGTTCTCCTTGCATCAATACACACCCAATACCCATCTCTGAAGCATCCGTATATAAAGTAAACGGTACGCTTGGTTCTGGGATGGTCAAGATAGGTGCAGAGACTAGTCTTGACTTTAGAGTCTGAAAGCACTTCTCGCACTCATCTGTCCATACTAATTTCTCTCCCTTCTTGGTCAATCTGGTGAGTGGAACCGCGATCCTGGAGTAATCTTCCACGAATCTTCTATAATAACCAGCCAACCCAAGGAAACTACGAATCTCCGCAACAGACTTTGGTGCTTCCCATCCTACTATTGCAGCTATCTTGCTTGGATCAACCTTGATACCGTCTTCAGATACAACATGGCCCAAGAAGGCCACTTCCTTCAACCAAAACTCGCACTTCTTGAATTTTGCATAAAGCTTCTCCTGTCTTAGCCGTTGTAGGGCTGCCCTCAAATGTGTTGTATGAGCTTCTATGTCCTTTGAATAGACCAATATGTCATCGATGAATACGATGACCGAAGTGTCCAACATATCATGAAACACTCGGTTCATCAGTTCCATGAATGACGCTGGAGCATTGGTCAACCCGAAAGACATAACTAGAAATTCATAATGCCCATACCTTGTCCTGAAAGCAGTCTTCGGAATATCTCCGGCCTTGATCTTCAGTTGGTGATACCCCGATCGGAGATCAATCTTCGAGAAAACCTTTGCACCCTGCAATTGATCGAACAGATCGTCGATTCTAGGCAAAGGGTACCGATTCTTGATCGTCAACTTGTTCAGCTCACGGTAGTCAATACATAGCCGTACACTTCCATCTTTCTTCTTGACAAATAATACCGGTGCTCCCCAAGGTGAAATACTAGGTCGTATGAAGTCCTTATCCAGCAATTCATGTAACTGGGTCTTCAACTCCTTTAACTCGGTAGGGGCCATCCTGTATGGTGCTTTAGACACCGACGCCGAACCTGGCATAAGGTTTATCACAAATTCTGTAGCCCTGTCTGGTGGTAAGCCTGGGAGATCTTCTGGAAATACATCTGGAAACTTTCGTACCACCTCTAGATCTTCCATCTTTGGCACCTCCGCAGTGGTGTCGACTACAGATACTAGATAACCCACTCCCCCTTTCTCTAAGCATCTCTTGGCTTTTAGGGCGGAGAGAATCAGCTTCCGCTTCCTAGGTAGCTTGATCCCAGTGAAGCTATATTCCCTTCCCTCTTTGTCAGTAAGCACAAGCTTCCTTTCACCACATAATAGGACGGATGAATGACGGCCTAGCCAATCCATTCCCAAGATGACGTCAAAGTCTGCCATCTCGAGTATTACTAGGCTTGCTTCTAAGTCTCGGCCCTCAATACATACAGTACATGGTCCATAATATTCGGTCAAAGTCACTTCGACTCCTAGTGGAGAGCGAACTATCAAGCTTGGGTTCAAGTGCTTGATTGGTAATTCCATTTGCTTCCCAAAAGAAATAGAAACAAAGGAGTGCTTGGCCCCAGAGTCAAATAATACTCTGGCGGGTATACCAGCTACATTTACAATTCCTGAAATTTATTGCCCCTTAGTTCTACATGCTCATGGAAACTGAAAGAATAAACCAAATAGTAAGGGATAGAATCATACCCGTTACCACATCAGGTGATGCGGCTGCCTCTTTAGTGGTGACCGCATACACTTTTCCTTGCTGGGGTGCTTGCTTCTTAGGTAGAGTGCAGTTCCTTGCGACATGTCCCAGCTGCTGACAGTTATAACATTTGATATTTGGGTTGTGTCCAGCCAACTGTGGCACAGGTGGTGCCGGGTTGTTTCTCGCAGGTGCCGTAGTGGTCTGTGCCCTGTATGGGCAGAATGGTCTAGTATTACCGCCACCCGAGCTCTCACTAGCAGGTCTCTTCACTCCCCTGTTCTGAGCGAAGAAGCTGTCCCTCTGACTGGACTCTATCACTTTAGCAACCTGCACAGCCTCATTGTAGATCTTCTTGTCCAAACCCAAGATATGCTCTCTGATGCTTCCACGTAGTCCCATAGTGAACCTACGTGTCTTGGTCTCTTCTTCTTGCATACTTGCCGGTGCAAAGAAGAATAGCTCTTCGTACCTCTGCTGATAAGCATCTACGGTCGACTGAGATTGCTGCAGATTGAGAAACTCTCTCTCCATTTGGTCTCTGAAGCTCTTCGGAAAGTATTTATCAAAGAATGCCGTTTTAAACACTTCCCAATCCACTAATGTATACTTATTCTCTAGATATGCCCGTGTAGAATTCCACCAAGCATTTGCGTCTTCCTTCAGCATATGAGTGGCAAACATAACCTTTTCCTCTTCCGTACAAGTCATCAATCGGAAGTTCTTTTCCATCTCTGCAACCCACTGTGCTGGCCATAATGGCTTCCCTGTCCTGCCCGTGAACGATGAAGGTTTCAACTTCAAGAATCTGTCCACTGACCTACTCAGATCATGCTGTCCCTGTGTGTCTGCTCCGTACCATGGTGGTGGATACGGATAAGCTCCCGGGTACGCAGAAGGCGACGAAAACCGATGCGGTGGTGGTACGTTCTGTGCTTGGCCCCTCGGTCTTGGGCTACTCTACATCGGTTGGGTAGTATCAATTCCTCCTGACTCGGGCGTATTTCCAGCGGGAACAGAACCTGTTGGCCTGAGCATCTTCAGTACCTCGCTCAGAAATTCCTTCTGCTGAGCTTGCATCTGATAGACCAAGTTTGTAACAATGGTCTCAGAATTCCTGTGAGGTGGACCAGGTAATTTTGTCGGCACTTCTAGAACCTGTTCCTCCTCCACTTCAGGACTTGGTTCTCTAACCTGGTCTTGTTCAACTTGTTCTTCTTCTAGGCGCATCCTGGCCTGATGACGCTTTTGCCCCCTTCGACCGTTTCCGCCTGCCATCTCAGACTATTTTATTTGGATCTGAGAAGATGACATAACACGTGAGAACATCAATAATAGTAGTGTTAGTCTTGAATAATGCAAGGGGAAATAGTCGAGAAGTAACATTTCAATTTACAAAATTTCTGAAATTTTAAATTCAATTTTTTTTTCTGGCTCTTTGGTGCGTACCGGTCGCAACATACCGATCGCACCCCTGTGGGATATGCTGCGGCCGGTATAGTCGACCGATCAAGATTAAATTTCTGACCGAGACATACCGGTCGCAACATACCGGTCGACACCCTGTATACAGTGTTGCGACCGGTATAGTCGATCGGTCAGAATAAAATTTCTGACCGAGACATAGCGGTCGCATATATCTGGGTGATACCGGTCGACCGGTATAGGCAAAACCGTCGATCGGTATGCCTAGAACTGGCTTTAAATCACGAAAAGTGAGAAAAATTCTCACTTTTCTTTCTTCTTTTCTCTCCGGTGGCGATTCCTCTCTGCCAAACCGAGTTGCTACAGTCCGACCGGTGACCTTAGAAGCCGATTCCTTCCATTCAAAGCGTAGAACATCGTCTCCAGGTAGGTCTCTTCCCTCTCTCTCAAGTTTTTAGATATTTCCCATATCGTCTATATGTAGAAATTTAGGTTTTTCTTTGTTCGAGATGTTTTAACCGTAGGAACTCTTTTCCTTCGGCTAGGAAAGGGTTTAGGGACCCCCAAGAGCAAAAGCCCTCAACTAATTTGGGGTTCCACCGAACGGTTTACTTAAAAATCGAATTTTTCCATATTTTGACCTAGGTTTTCAAAAAATTTTGAAATTTCTAATTTTTCTTAAATTCTTGAAATTTCGCAATTGAATTGCTTGTGATTGATTTGTTGAAGAGTGTAGGGGTTACGTAAGTCCTCCTCCCCATGTTTTTGGGTGAGTTCGAGGCTTTTTCCCAATTTATAGTCGTTATGCTGTCGAAATTTCAAAAATTTTCGATAATTTCTAACTTTTATCTTCTCTTTCTTTTGTTTTGCAGTTTAAATGGCTCCCAGACGCGCTCTCGGGAAACGCTCACATGGCTCTAGTTTTCGGGTTCCATCTCCACCAGTTCCACAGCTAGATGAGCTATGGTTTCGCTCCTTGGAAGCTCAAGCTCGGTTTCCATGGTTTGATAATAAAAGTATTGAGTCAGGGCGCCGGGTCAACGTGGAACAACTGCACCGGTTCAATGTGGAGACGGCTTTTGGCGCTCAAGGTTGGTTGCCGGTTATTTCTTACACGGAGACCACTCGCCCTAACTTGGTCAAGCACTTCTATGCAAACTTGGAACTCGAAGGGGATGTCGAAGATTCGAACCAGTGTAGGGATCTACGCATTACCAGCAACGTTCGGGGTGTACATATTTCATTTAACACCCACCAGTTGGTCGATCTTCTTGGGGTTCCCAATGATGGAGATTTGGTGTACTGCGCCCCCAAGGCGAAAGGTTATTTGACTGATGATTTACGCCGAGAGATAGCGCATCAGATCTTAAACCCTGGAGCCCCTATGAAGGCGGCTAGCCTGAGACCTATACCTCGGGTATATAGTCGCATTATTCAGCACAACATAGTGCCACTGAGCGGCCACTACAGTGAGTTGTCCCAGCTCACCCAGTACGTCACCTATTGCGTCTGCACAGGGGAGCGGATCTCACTTCCCTACCTCATCATCCGGACTATGCATCGCGCGGCCGTGGCCGATCGGGCCAGCAACCTTCCATATGGCCGTCTCGTCACTTTCCTTCTTCGTCGTCTGGGCGTGAGCTTCAGAGGAGAGGTAGCCGCTGAGGACACCATGACATCCGACATTGACTGGGATGCCATACAGAGGATGCAGATGGTCGATCTGCCGGTTAGTGACGACGAGTTGGAGGCTCGCCCTCGTCCACTTGGGAGAGTAGCAGCGGCAGCAGCAGCAGCAGCCGCGGCCAATGCGGCCTACGCGGCAGATATGGGTGATGACGATGATGACGATATGGCTGGGGAAGCACCAGTGCCTACCCCACAGCCTGCACCTGCACCACCACCATCTGTCCCTACAGCTGGACCATCTCAGCCTCCTCCCGACTCAGTGATGGGTATGTTTATGGAGCTCAGGGACGCTCAGTGGGAGATGAGCCGTGATTTAGCATAGTTGACTCGCAGCCTCCGAGTCACCCTGGATCAGGTGCACTGGCTCCGGGTCGCTTACGAGCGAGACTATGATATAGCGGACCCCATACCTCCTAGGCCCCCTACCCCATGATTTCCCCTTTTTACTTTCTCTTTCTTATGACTGATGTATATATAATCGGGTAACTGTCCGGTTTGTGGACTGTACCCTATAGCACTATTTCATTTGCTACAATTTTCTTAGTTAATGAAAGTTTCATGGTTTCACCTAACTAGTGTATGTGCACATGTTAAGTTTCATAATTAGAATAGTACATTATTCTCTTTCTTAGTCCGTCTCAGGTATCAGACTATGCTTAAGGTGCGTTTGTATTAAGATTTTTAATTTTTCTCCTAACTCAGTTCATCGACTCAGTTAAGTGCAACATGGTTTGTTGGAACAGAGCCCGAGGGTGAGCTCTGATACCAAGTTATCACACCCCAATTCTGATCCAACCAGAATGGTGTGAGTGAACCGTCATCGAACCAACGATTCACTCCAGGATCTCGAATAGGCCGTGTCCACCCATACAAACCATTACACATAACCACAATCAGAATATAAATATACAGCGGAAGACTTTAAATAGAATGAACTGAGTATCTATTGATAATTTAAATAAATATCCCATTATTCAAATTCAAACACATAAAATAAATATCTTTTACATCTCTTAATACCAAACAAAAATAACTGAAACGAATAAATAAAAATCCATCACAAGTACACGCAGAAAGGGCACTCGCATGAAGCATCATGCTCGTCCTCCCCTGCTTGTACATCCAGAGCAGCCACACCACCGTATGCCGGAGCGTTCACATAGTCGTCCACAGTGTAACCTGCATCAACATCTAAAAACATGTATATATACAAAGGGTGAGCTACCAACACAGCTCAGTAAGACAATCAAACAGTTTCACAAGATTATGCATGAGTAACAATCAATTTTATGCTGTGGTCTGATTTTAAGTTTGCAATGTGCTATAGAAAGGTTTGGTGGCCCCGCACCTCTATACACGAGTGTGTGGCTCAGCATGGATCACACCCCCACCTGCCCACATGCACCCATCATGGAATAGAGATAGAGCTAAGATACCCACGTATCTCCCCTGATACTCTACCCATACCAGTACCTAAGCCCCTACTGGCCAGGGCTCGCAAACTGGGCTCGCAACTAACCAATCCTATATGTCATAATGTATGCTCTATCCCAGCACAACTGTCTACGGCATAGAGATAGAGCTAAGGCATTCCCACACCTCCCCTGATACCCTATCCGCAACTAACACACTAAGATAGAAACATAACGCAGGTAGACCCTATCCCAACATAACTCCCTACGGCATAAAGATAGAGCTAAAGCATCGTGGACAAGCCAGCGTCGACTCGGAATCCACAGTACCACATAACAATGGCCAGGACAACATCAATATCGGAGACCACCGTACCACGACCTTCCCCTGATACCCCACCCGTGTCAAGCATGTTAAGACAGAATACTACAAAAGGTGCTAATGTGAAGAGCGATCCCAGGCCCATGCCCCACTCCACACACTAACGAAAACAATCACATGCCTAACAATCACATCCTATAAATGCATGAACAGTAATAATAACTGAAAGTAAGGATGGCATGTGAATATGCACAAACAACATATCTCATATAATCAGGTGATTAACAACGATTTACTGTCCATTAATTATTAGGTTTAGGTCAGATTCCCTTACCTGACGCTCGTTTGTTAGCTTGCTCCACGTCGCAAGATCCAAACGTGCTATCACAAAGTCCTACATAATATTAGGATTTCATTAGAATATTTTCTCAAGGTTTCATGTTGGTCGGAAACCAACAAAAATCCAAAACCAGCCTTTTAGAGCTGACCGGTCTCACCATACCGGTCGCAGCACTGTGAACAGACTGTCAACCGGTATGGTCGACCGATATGTCTCCGGAAGACCATACACTTGATTTGTCGACTTCCGTCGATCACTCTCCATGGATTTTCAGGGTTTCTCCTATCCATTCTAAGTCTAAACTTGGAGTTAGAGTTATCCCCAACTCATTCGAGTCTCGTTTCGATGAATATCATCTCGAAACTCAAATCCAGGGTTTGGCGGCAACTTAGGGTTTATTGGCCAATTTAGGGTTTTAGATCAATACCTACTTTGCATGGTATTGATTCACCCACACAACTAACTTAGGATAAGAAGATGGATTCAAACACTTACCGTTGACTGGCGTAATGAGGGCGTCGTCGAACGGTAATGGCGGCACCTCCTTCTTCTTCCTAGCCCCTTCTCCTTTCCAACCTCTTTCTTTTCTCTAGGATTTGTGAGAGACAATGGAAAGGATTTGAGGAGGTTTAAGGGTGTATTTATAGGCTAGAAATAGGGTTTAGTAACCCTACAAGGATTAGGAAACTTTTAGGATTCGAAATCAGAAAAGTGGAACCCTCAGAAGTCAATTTCTGGCTTTTCGCACTTTGCTGCGTAGACTATACCGGTCGACCGGTACCAAGACCGGTACCATCGACCGGTATACCTAAAATCAGGTATAATTGGTCAACTTCGGTCTGATTTTGTACCTGTTTGTTATCCGCTTGTCCCGTCTGGCCCGGTGATGATCGGAAGACTTGTCATGACACAAAACCAAGGTTTAGACCGGGTTTTCAGAGTGCGGGTCTTACAATTCCACCACCCTTAAAAGAAATTTCGTCCTGAAATTTGCATGTAGGTTCTACAGATAACTCATCAGATACTCAACCCTGGGGCTCCTATGAAGGCGGCTAGCTTGAGACCTGTACCTCGGGTCTACAATCGCATCATTCAGCACAACATCGTCCCCCAGAGCGACCATTATAGTGAGTTATCCCAGCTCACTCAATACATCACTTACTGCGTCTGCACTGGGGAGCGGGTCTCTCTCCCATATCTTATCATTAGGACCATGCATCAGGCGACCCTGGCCGATCAGGCCAGTAACCTTCCTTACGGTCGTCTCATTACCTCCCTGTTACGTCGTCTGGGCATGAGCATGAGAGGCGAGGTGACCGTGGAGGATACTATGACGTCCGATATAGACTGGGACGCCATTCAGAGGATGCAGATGGTTGATCTACCAGTTAGCGATGACGAGTTGGAGGCTCGCCCTCGCCCACTTGGGAGGGTAGCAGCCGCGGCAGCAGCAGCCAATGCGGCCTATGCAGTCGTGCTCGAGCGGGATGATGACGAGGATAGGGTCGAGGGCGTACCAGTGCCAGCTCCACATCCTACACCAGCAGCACCACCTTCTACCTCTACCGCTGGACCATCTCAGCCTCCCTCCGACACCATGATGGGTATGATGATGGAGATCAGGGACACTCAGCGCGAGATGAGCCGCGACTTGGCGCAGTTGGCTCGCAGTCTCAGGGTCACACAGGATCAGGTGCACTGGCTCAGGGTTGCTTATGAGCGAGACTATGATATAGCAGACCCTATTCCTCCCAGGCCCCCTACCCCATGATTGTCCTTTCTTATTTTCTTCTCTCATCAGACGGTTTATAATACAGGGTAACTGTCCCGATTTGTGGACTGTACCCTGTAGCACTATTTCATTTCATACTCATTTTCTTGTTAAATGGAAATTTTCACGTTTCACCTAACTAGTGTATGTGCACATGTTAAGTTTCATATTTAGAATAGTACATTATTCTCTTTCTTAATCAGTCTCAGGTATCAAACAATGCTTAGGGTGTGTTTGTATTAAATTTTTTTTTTTAGTATTTCCTAACTCAGTTCACCAACTCAGTTAAGTGCAATATGGTTTGTTGGACAGAGCCCGAGAGCTCTGATACCAAGTTGTCACAACCCAATTCCGATCCAACCAGAATGGTGTGAGTGAACCGCCATTGAACCAACGGTTTACACTAGGATCTCGAATAGGCCGTGTCCCCTCATACAAACCCATTGCACATAACCACAATCAGAATATAAATAGTACAGTGGAAGTCTTTAAATAGAATGAACTGAGAATCTATTGATAAATTTAAATAAAATATCCAATTATTCAAATTCAAACATATAATATAATATCCTTACATCCATTTAGTCCAACTGAAAATAACTGAAAATAAATAAATAAAACCAATCAAAGGTACACGCAGAAAGGGAACTCGCATGAAGCGTCATGCTCGTCCTCTCCTACCTGTACACCTAGAGCAGCAACATCACCATATGTCGGAGCGTTCATAAAGTCGTCCACTGTGTAACCTGCATCAACATCTAAAACAATGTACGTACAAAGGGTGAGCTCACAACACAGCTCAGTAAGACAATCAGACAGTTTCACAATATTATGCATGAGTAACAATCAATTTTATGCTGTGGTCTGATTTTAAGTTTGCAATGTGCTATAGAAAGGTTTGGTGGCCCCCGCACCTCTATACACGAGTGTGTGACACCTCATGGATCACACCCCATTGGCCCACATGCACCCATCATGGAATAGAGATAGAGCTAAGATACCCACGTACCTCCCCTGATACTCTACCCATACAGTACCTAAGCCCCTACTGGCCAGGGCTCGCAAACTGGGCTCGCAACTAACCAATCCTATATGTCATCAATGTATGCTCTATCCCAGCACAGCCGTCTACGGCATAGAGATAGAGCTAAGGCATTCCCACACCTCCCCTGATGCCCTATCCGCAACTAACCCACTAGGATAGAAACAATACGCAGGTAGACCCTATCCCAACATAACTCCCTACGGCATAGAGATAGAGCTAAAGCATCGTGGACAAGCCAGCATCGACTCGGAGACCATAGTGCCACATAACCATGGCAATGCCAACATCAATATCGGAGACCACCGTACCACGACCTTCCCCTGATTCCCCACCCGTACCAAGCATGTTAAGACAGAATACTACAAAAGGTGCTAATGTGAAGAGCGATCCCAGGCCCATGCCCCACTCCACACACTAACGAAAATAATCACATGCCTAACAATCACATCCTATCAATGCATGAACAATAATAATAACTGAAAGTAAAGGATGGCATGTAAATATGCACAAACAACACATCTCATATAATCAGGTGATTAACAACAATTTACTGTCCATTAATTATTAGGTTTATGTCAGATTCCCTTACCTGACGCTCGTTCAATAACTTGCTCCACGTCGCAAGATCCAAACGATAAGTCACAAAGTCCTACAATAATATTTGGGTTTCATTAGAATATATTGCTTAGGGTTTCATGTTGGTCGAAAACCAACATGGTTACAAAATACCCTCACAGAGCTGACCGGTGGCATGTACCGATTGCAGATCTGTGGGAAAGACTGGCGACCGGTATGGTCAGCCGGTCCCCACAGACCGGCCTCCCGAGGGATACCGGTGGCAACATACCGGTCGCACTATGTGCAACCGGTATGTCTCCGGAAGACCATACATGGGTTTTTTCGACTGTCGTCGATCATCCTCCATGGATTTTCAGGGTTTCTCCTATCCATTCTAAGTCTAGGCGTTGAGTTAGAGTTACCCCCAACTCATTCAAGTCTTATTTCGATGAACATCATCTCGAAACTCAAATCTAGGGTTTGACGGCAACTTAGGGTTTATTGGTCAATTTAGGGTTTTAGATCAATACCTACTTTGCATGGTATTGATCCACCCACACAACTAACATAGGATAAGAAGAATAGTTAAAACACTTACCGTTGACTGGCGTAGCATGAGCTTCGTCGAACGGTAATGGCGGCACCTTCTTCTTCTTCCTAACTCCTTCTCCTTTCCCACCTCTTTCTCTTCTCTAAGGTTTGTGAGAGATAATGGAAAGGATTTGAGGAGGTTTAAGGGTGTATTTATAGGCTAGAATTAGGGTTTAGTAACCCTACTAGGATTAAGAAAGTCTAGGATTCAAAATCAGGAAAGTGGGACCCTCAGAAGTCAATTTCCGAATTTCCACTCTTAGCTGCGCAGCCCTGACCGGTCGACCGGTACCAAGACCGGTACCATCGACCGGTCAACATAAAATTATGCTGATTCGATCGTCTTTGGTCCGATTTTATACCTGTTTGTCATCCGCTTGTCCCGTCTGGCCCGGTGATGATCGAAAGACCTGCTACGACATAAAACCAAGGTTTAGACCGGGTTTACAGAGTGCGGGTCTTACAGATGTCTTCCTTGACTAAACCCTCCTCCATGAAGAAGAAGAAGAAGAAGAAGAAGAAACACTACTCTACGATGCAGAAGAGTGGCAAGCCCTCGCTTTTCAACTGCCCAAATGGAAGCGCCTTCCTCTCTCTTTTGCTTACCTCTCTTCAGAGCATCAGTACTCTCTCTCTCTCTCTCTCTATCTATCTATCTATCTATCTATATATATATATATATATATATATATATATATATATATATATATATATATATATATATATATATATATATATATATATATATATATAGGGTTGTTGTTATTGTAACAAAGGTTTGTTACGTTTGAAAACGTAACAAATAAATATGGACCATTCATTTTTACTATTTTTTTAATCTAACCCATTCAAATTTGGAGAGTGTTATAGTAATGTTTAGAGTACTCATACACATGTATAGGCATACACGGGATGCATGCCAATATATATGGGGTATTTGATTGAATTAGAGTTTGAAATTTAGCATGTGGGTAATCTAGACCATGTTCTTTCTATCCAACGGTTGGAATAGACACATCATCTGCCCATGTGACAGAATAAATTCCTTGTTACGTTTGAAAAAATAACAAACTCTTGTTATAATAACATTTCCCTATATATATATATATATATATATATATATATATATATATATATATATATATATATATATATATATATATATATATATATATACACAAGTAAATCCTGTGATAACAAAAGAGAAGGGAAAAGTGGTTGGGTCGCTAGCCCCAGAACATTTCGAGGCCTAAGTTAGATCCGAGTACAAGCAGTCAAGAATTCAAATAGTTATGAGTTCTAGTTTATAAGTAGGGTCGTAGAGGGAATTCATGCATTGAAAAATTAATGAATTTGTTACTTTTGGGACTGCATGTATTTATATAATGTGTCATAGAGCTTGTAAGTGCAGATTTAGCTCTAAGAATATAGTGTAAGATATTTTTATGGGCTAAATTAATTATAAGGTTAGTTGGTTCAGTCAGAGTCTGGTTACAGGTAGAGTAGTTTAAGTATGATTAGAGATGGACCAATTTGGTCCACTGTGGGACTGGTCTAGGGTTGAGGTGGTATTATAAATACCAATGGTTAGAGTCCCCACAGCTACGGTGTTATTTTCTTTTTCTATTCCCATACGCAGAGAGAAGGTCAAGGGATCCCGGCAGGCTGTGGAAGACTCTGATCCAAGCATTCAAAGTGAAGGAAACAATCCAAAATCAATCTACAGCAAGAGGTATGTATCTTATCATTTCTTTTTCATTCCCATTGTATTCTAGTATTCTGTGTGGTGTGCTCATTAGGGTTCATGAGAAATCCCATGGAAAAACCCAAAGGAGATCTAAAAATTCTTACATATAGAGCAAATCGTCAGATGTTTACATCAGACGACTGAGATCTTCTCCCACTTCTTTTGGAGTCTTAAAGTGTGACTATGAGTTGGAGACTGATGCACGAACAGACGAATCCGGATATAGCGGCATGAAAAGTGTCTTCATGTTATCGAATCCTTCAGGGAGTAGGAGACCCATCAAGATAAGGTGTTAACAGCCGGCCCCAAGTATATCGGGATAGCGGATGCCTTCGAATTGTCATGCTCATATGGGAGTAGGACTCTTGCTAGGATAAGTCCTGATTGGTCGGCTCCGGATATACTGGAACGTTAGTTACCTCCTTGTCATCGAAACCTCCTAGAAGTAGGAATCCTCTTCAGGATGGGACTCAACCCAGAACGTATTCGGCTAACATAATGTGTTGAGCGCACCTAGGCCTTGGATAACCGGTCTAGTCTTGTAGTTTGTTAGTGAGCTGACTATGTTGAGGCCTAGGATGGTCAGCCTATTTCGATAATTTACCACGTGTTAGTTTTGGATATATATATATATATATATATTTATTTATTTCTTTTCTAAATTGCACAAAGAATCTATTTTGCTACGTGGGCAGATGACGTATCAGTTCGGATAAAGAGAACATGGTCTAGATTATCCACATGTTGAATTTTAAGTTCTAATTCAATCAAATACCTTTATGTATTGATATGCATTCTGTACATGTATATCCATGCATATGTACAAATAGTCTAAATATTATTATAACACTCCTCAACTATATATATATATATATATATATATATATGAAGCCATTCTAAGATATTTCGTTTCATTTTAGTTTTCCATCAATTGGAGAACCAATAGTGATTGGAGATAGTCACAAGAGGTTGATGCCAATTGCCAAGTGTGATTGGCCAGCTGCCATTCTCATGATCTTTGGTGTTACTAGGGAAGGTTTGCTTTCTGTTTTTTGCTTAAGATCTGAATTGTCTTACACTTAAGAGACCCAGCGTTTATGCATAGGTAGCCCTATAAACGACGCATAGGCTAGCTGTAAAAGACCCCGGTAGGATTTGGATTTGTAAATATCTGGCCCAACTCTATTCTAATTAAGACACTATCTCTGAACTTGCAGGATTCAAATTGTCTCCTGAGACCCGGCTGCAATCAGTCGATGTCCGATACATGGGCATTGACTAAATCCAAGCCCTTCAACCATAATCCAAGCCTCTAAGGTGAGAGACGGAGAGAAGGCTTGGATTCTGATTGGATGGTTCAGATTCAGCCGATGCCCATGTGTTAGGCATCGACTGGCCGTAGCCGGATCGCAATTGCATTTCTTTGCAGGAGATGATTTCAATTCGAAGTTGCATGGTTTTTGTTTTAGGTTATTTCAATCCTCAAATTAAGCTCAAAGAATGGCATCAAACAATGGGTTTCATGAAGTCAAATTTCCAATTTTATAGCTCAAGGTTTCCATGGATTTTAAAGATTTTAAATAAAAATGTTTCAAATTTCACGGCATTTTCGTGGGCTTCTTTCAAACCACAAAAAGAAGTCTAGGAACATTTCCCGGGAAATTTTTACAAGGTAAGTGAAACAGAAGAGTCCCATCAGGATATGAGGAGCTAAGTAGGACCCAGTCTCTATACAAGACTTTGCTGTGGTTACAAGATTCGCCGGCCGGACAACTGAGGGGTCCAAACAAAAAAGATGATGTATCCACAGCCGGCACCTGAACGAAGAACCTTTCTTGATTCGACTAAGTTGTTTCTTTATAAACATTATATGAGCTGGAGTTGTAAAGACATATCCTTGTTTGAGTCCAAATCACTTGTATGTACTTGGATCTTTTTTGGGATCCCATTAAAACAGATGTGATGGGATCCACTAGAAATGAATGATGATAAGATCCTAAAAAAGATACAAATACATGTAGGTAAAAACTATTCTCTTGAAGATCACTGATCAACACAACGATAATACCATGAATTACATATTTTGATCATAAAAAATTTGCTGTCATGCAAAACAAAAAAATTCTATTCTATACATGCATCATACAATATATATATATATATATATATATATAGTCCCAAACATAATTAGTAAATAATTGTATTACGCGTATAATATGCGTATTAAACACATCCTTTTTTAAATGAGTTTTTTCATTTTTTTCGAATATACGTATAGAGTCTCATAACATTTAAAAAAAAATGAAACGTATTATATATACACGTTTATACGCATACGGTTTATTAAACCCGTATAATACGTTGACAATTATTAAAAATTAATAAATTAAAAAACAAATCGTAAAAAAGGAACCCTAAAGTGTATTGTCGTGGGTTTTGTTCCCCAAAGTAAAACAGAACCCTTCGTTCCTTCCACGGCCGTCGGCGACTTCAGTGGCTAAGTCCTAAACTCACGATTTGTTCCCCAAATCCCTTCCTCGTCGACTTGTTTCCCAAATCCCTTCCATAGCCATCAGCGTGCAAGTATCCTGCAAGCATATAAACCGTCTGCGGCACTGTCAATTTGAGCTTTGGTCTTTTGCATATAATACGTTCATTATTTTTAAAAAAAAGTTACAAGACTCTATGTATATTCGAAAAAATATAAAAAAAATAATTTGAAAAAGAAACGTTACACCTATAATACGTGTATTATACACGTATTTACTAACTATGAACATGAGATTCAAAAGCTTTACAGTGTTGAACCCATAGTTAGTAAATACTTATTGTGAAAATTTTGCACATTTTAGAACTGTAATATTTTAGTTTTTATGTTTGATGGGATGATGGTTTTTCACTTTATATGTTTAATAGAATAATAATTTTGTATGGGATTTCATGGATTGGAAGGTTTTTTTATTTATAAATTCTATTTATATCTTAATATTTTATTTATTGAATACTATAGATGTTTATTGCATAGTGAATATATGTCCTCATTTTTTGTCCCGATTTTTCTACAGTCTACAATATTAAACACGTATTAAACACGTACCGTATTAATGTTGTACATATTTTTTTAAAAAGAATTATTGGCCCCCATATCAAAGTCTGACTTCGTTTAATACCCATACGTATCCGTATCCGACTTTTTACCTTATTTGAACTTACTAACTATGGTCCCAAATGCATTGGTCATTTCACGTAAAATTAAATAATTTTTCTTGATAAGGCAATTTTTTTTTTTAAAAGGACTCGTAGTTTTAGAAAACTTTTCCTTTTTATTTTTTTCTTATTTTTTAAATGTTAAATAAAAGAAAAAATTTCATCTACACTCAATCAAAGATTGTTAACATCATCTACACCCACAAGTTTGTAAAAACATCACTTAGGTCCCAAAACTTTGGTTGTGGTAATCAAAGAAGTCCACTCCGTCAGTTAATTCCTGTTAGATGCTGACGTCAACTGAAATAAAATTTTCCATGGACAATACTGCCCTTAAAGTAAAGATAAAATATCATTTTACCCTTCTTCTTCTTCTTCCTTTCCTCTTCTTCTTTCCTCTTCTGCTCTTCTCCATAGTCAGATTCATATGGCAGAAGCTGGTAATGGTTGTGGATGAAAGCATATTAATAAATAATTTTTAATTTTATTTTTGTTCTTCATCGACTGAAATAGAGAGAGAGAGAGAGAGACGAATACGCTCTGATTAAATTTATAGTTGAACCTTCAATCATAAAATTTGTGTTCCTTTTGAGGAAGAAAAATGATAGCAATTATGAGAATCACTCGAATTCGTGGGACCTGTTCCACCCAGCTAGCAATTTTTTTGGTAGTTCTTTGATTATTAACGAGGGTTGAAAACAGAAAAACCGGAGCCCTAGAGAGCAGAGAGAGCGAGAGAATGAGGGAAGATGAGGTACCCCTGTTAGAAGAGGGAAGCGAAGGATCTGTGATTCAAAGGATATGGGTGGAATCGAAGAAGATATGGCAGATCGCAGGTCCTACTATTTTCAGTCGTGTAGCCTTGTACGCCATGACTCTAATAATTCAAGCATTTGCAGGACATTTGAGAAATCTCAACCTAGCTGCAATCTCCATTGCTTCCACTGTCATCATCTCCATCAGTTTCGAATTTTTGGTACTGTTCCTTTCTTTATTTTCCATTTTCCTTCAATAGATTGCTCCTCTGATCCATCTCGATCTAGGGCTTCTAAATTTGATGAAACGAAGGATTTGTTTAGTTGAGTATGGCAAGCGCGTTGGAGAAGAATTCCTCTTCATCATGTCACGAATTCTTGCTGGATTCAATATTGATACTGTAATGGGTTCTGCAGTTGCCGACGCGGTATTGTGAAAACGGTGGAGTGCAAGCATATCCAGATTTTGTCTCAAGCTCACATTACCAGAAAAATCTTTACGTCGCCGGAGAAGAAGGCTGTTTGGAATAAATCTTTTAAGTTTTATAAAATTAAAAAGATAAAATATAAAAATGAAGGGTAAAACTGTATTTCAACAATTTTAGTGATTTTCGTCAGTTAAGTGGACCTAGGTGATGTTTCTGCATTCTTATGGGTGTAGATGATGTTAACAATCTTTGATGGAGTGTAGATGAAATTTTTTCTTTATAATACTATCCCTAACTCAAAACCATTCCCACAGTGGACAGGATTGGTAGTCTCTAACTAGTGACGAACCAGACCTAAATCGATCAAACCAATAATTGAACTCTTACTTAACAACTGGTTAAGTAATTGATCAAGCCCACACAATAGGAATCTAGAATTTTATTCCAAAAATATTTACAAAAACAATCGAGACATAAAAAATTGAGATGGAACAAAAAAGAAAGGCGCTAAAATTCTAACCCTAGGGTTCTGACGTGCCATTGCAAAAAAAAAAAAAAAAGTTCGGGTAGTGGCCGAGATCGCCCATGCCGTAGGGTCTACTGGAATGGCAGCTGGTCAATTTTTAGAACTGAATAGTGAAGACACCGCCGTCAAATTAGTCCATGAGAAGAAGTTCCAGGAGAGGGTTGAGTGTTCCGCCGTCTGCGGAGCATTGTCGGGATTAAGAGAAAAAAAATAATTATTTTTAAAAAAAAGATTAGTTAATATACTAAGAAATTTCCAAAAGGGTAAAAATGATATTTTACAATAGCAGGGGTACTATTGCCATTGAAAACATTAGTTACGATTCGTTTCATCACTTAATGGACTGACGAAGGTGTTAATACTTATTTTCAAAAGTAAGGGAGGTGTTCACATTATAGGTCAAGTTGAAGGTGATTGATTTAAAAGTATATCTCTAGGGAGACGAGGGAAATTTTCCCTTTTTTTTGGGTAAGAATATGTGGCATGAATCAAGAATGTCATAATTGTACTTTTGATTTTTACCGTCATAGTCATGTCAACATTAAAAGGATAAATCAATCTATGGTGTCGTTGAATATCATATATTAAAAAAAAATACTTATTAAAAATTAAATAAATAAACAGGCAAAATGAAAAACTATGGGCTGAAAAGTTTACTGTTTGATAGGGGAAGGAATCATTTGCCCAGACTACAATGGTATTGGAATTTGACCCTTTTCTCTTTGTTGTTCTTGTTCTTTTGTCTCTTTAGTCCAGATCTCCAGCATGTATATGTACTCTTTATGAAATCTCAATCTCATCACTATGGATGTAGCATGAGAGCCACCTCTAGAATATGGGGCCCATTATATATGGAAAGTGATGGGAACCCAAAGAGGATACAAAAATATTCTCTTGCCTATCTTACAGTACAACATTAGCCATATGGTCTTGGCTTTAGAGATCCTTATCTCCATAATAAAGCCTTACTTGCTATAGTAGCATGGAGACTGTGTTCAAATCCTTCCTCAAATTGGGCTTTGTTATTTAAAGTTATTTCCTTCCCCCATATAGATTTTCTACATGCCTCAATTGGATCAAATCCCTCTTGGGCATGGCGCAATATCATAGAAGGCCGCAAAATTCTGCAGCATGGTCTTATTTGACAGAATGGTAATGGGGAGAGGATTAATATTTGGCAGGATCAGCAGGTACCTTCATTAAAAGGATTTAAAATCCGATCTCCAAAACTTGAGAACTCAAGCTATCATAGTGTTGCAGACCTTATGGATCATCGTACCAAGACTTGGAACAGATTGATTCTTAATTCTCTTTTTCAAAGAGATGAGGTAGAGGCTATTGCAAAATTTAACTTTGAATTACTTCTTCAGATGATCACCTTGTTTGGGCTGGATCGAAGAATGTGATTTTTTCGGTTAAATCTGTATACCATATGCTTGCTAACAAGTTAGAGGAAGAAGAGGCTAGTCTTCTTTCTACCTCCTCCTGCCCTGATTGGAAATTGTTTCCTACACAACTATTGAATAATTTTTGGCATTTTTCTATTCTTCCAAAGATAAAATATTTTCTTTGGAGAGTTTGCGCGATATGGCTTATCGATGGAATCTATAGACCATATCTTTTTATCTTGCTCATTTGCACAAGTTGTTTGGTTTGGATCGAAAATTTCAGCAAAGATACCTTCCATATCTCATCCCTCAATCACAAATTGGCTTAAAGAATGGTGTGATGAATCGTCAATAAACCAACGGTTCAACTAAGATCTCCTATAGGCTATGCCAACCATGTTAAACCAAAACACATTCCACATTAATCAGAGATAACAAAGTAAATAGCGAAAGTCTTATTAATAATGAACTGAGGTCTAATCATGATAAATAATTAATATTCCAATTATCTCCAAGTAACCAAAATATAATTTAATACATATTACAAATATCCAAATACGAAAGTTAAACACTAAGCGTATCCATAGTTGAAACGCTCGCTTAACGAATCATAATAGTCCTCCACAGCTTGCTCATCCATAGCTGCCACCTGTTCATATATTGACGTGTCGACATAATCTTTAACCGTAATACCTACAACATTAGAAACTAAAAATAATTACGCGCGCGAGGGTCAGCTCTTTAACTTGAGCTTAGTGAGAAAACAAAATAATGCAACAAACATATGCATGCATTCAATTCATATCTTTGGTCTGGTTTTTAAGTTTACAATGTGCTATAGAAAGGATTTGAGGCCCCCGCACCTCTATACACGAGTGTGTGAATCCGTCCAATGGATCAAACACCATTGTCGTCCCACATGCACCCACCATGGAATTGAGATAGAGCTAAAGTGTCCGGATCAATCACTGCATAACACTTCCCCTAATGCCCTACCCATACCAACACGTAAGCCCCTGCTGGCGAGGGCTTGCAAACTGGACTCACAACTAACCAATCCTAAATGTCATCTAGTGTATCCAAGGCCTCACCCCAGCATCACTCAATAAGTCCATAGAGATAGAGATAAGGCCCCCCGACAGAGTCATAGACTACACGGTCCGAGACCACCTCCCCTGATGCCCATGACATAATAGTTCTGCTAAGGTAATGACGATAGACGATGTCAGTGAACAAGACTTGAGTAGAGATAGAGCTAGAGTCTGTTGACCAGGATGAACCACAATGTCACGTCCTCTCCCTGATGCTCCACTCGCATCAAGCACACTAACCACACACATACAATTACATGTCTATCCCTAGCATCATCATCATCATATTGTAAATAGACAGAAATAAATATGCATGAGTAAAATATAACAATAATATTGGATGACATGTGAGAGGCACATTACAAGCACTCAATCATAGAATCATTTATGGTATTGGACACAATGAAATAAAACAGCTTGTTAATATCCAATTAGTTTAGGTCTTGTTCCCTCACCTTTGATTGATGTTTGTTCCTCTCCCAAGCTTTGGAAGTCACTTTGAATCTATTAGAAACCTAAACAATTAATGTATTTAAGTTAGGGTTCAAGCTTATCAAATGACAGTAGTCAAAAATCTTGTTTAGTCTCAAAATATGCTTGCTGTCATCGTGTGGTCGAACCTGTGGTCGCAATATATGAGACCACACATTGTGTGGTTGGACCCTGTGGTCGACCACAGGCTGTGACCACATGATGTTTGGTCAGTTTTCATCTTTAATACAAATTCTTCTTGAGTTGATTCCTTGGCTCATCACTTGGGATCATCCTATGGTTATCATATGGCCATTATTTACAGTTTTTCATTAACCATTATCCCTAATCCATCCCTCATGGTTATCCTTGAGATTTACTCAAAGGATCACATTGATTATATTGGTTTGACATCCCCAATCCACAATAGAAACCTTATTCAATAGAATCTACATCTACAGAGATAAGTTCCATACCTCACTTGTTGTAGGGAGCTAGAACCTTCTCTTGTAAAACCTTTCTCTCAGCCTTCTTCTCCAAATCTCCTTCTTCTTCTTCTCTTCCTCTCTCTCTTTTCTTCTTAGGTTTAGAGTTTCAATTTGGGTTCTAAAAGAGTAAGAGAGATTAAGGAACGTCCCTTATATAGAGGGAAACCTCCATATAGAGTCTCACTTTAATTAGGAAAGAGCCCCCCTCAAATTAGGAAAGTTTCTAAACACGGAGTTAGTTCAGCATCGTGTGGTCGCACGTGGGGTCGCAGAATCTATCGACCACAAGTAAAAAATATGCGACCACATGTTGTGTGGTCTCATGTGTGGTCGACCATACGTATCGACCACACCCCTCAAAACTGCTACCACACTACCAAAATTTTTTGGTTTTAAGTTTTTGATTGGTTGCTTCCACACAATCTTAAATAGTCAATCACACCAACTAAATTTGACTCGTTGCTTACCTTATCTTGTGATTTCTTCATACAATTGATTCACTTGAGGAGATTATGATGGGAAGACCGGTCACGACACGAGAATGTAAGGTTAGACCGGGTTCGTGGCGTGCGGGTCTTACATGGCTCATTCCCTTGCTCGGAAGACCATGACAAGTGCAGACTTGTTTACTTGGTCATGTTACTCTCCTTGACTTCAGGATATTTGTTCTCTTGAAGCTTTGGCTTGTACTTGTTCTCTTATTCAATAAATTTGTGTTTTACCAAAAAAAAAAAAAGTTTAGATAGAAAAATCATCTCCTATTGCTGGCGTCTTTTATGTGTGGCGACAAAAAGTGGACATGGCATTGCTTCATTTATGTGTATATTCAATGAATCCCACATTCGTGGTTCCATATTCCATGGTCTGTAATCAATTTCTGAACAATTCATTTCCGTGTACTTGTACACTGCAAGGGGTTTCATCATCGTCAATATGCAGTGGATCCTATTACCATGATGTAATCCCTTGACATATATGTCTAATGTCGACATATTAGACATGTGTCATTCATGTATGTATTTAATAGTATATGAATTTATATAAATAACTCCATAATAGTAACATCACAGACATAATATCATTTTCCACAATTGAAGATTCCAGAAGTCACTTGTGAGGACAAAGCTGTTTTTTCTAATAAAATATAGATCATTGACTTTCGCTTTTGATCTTGTCCACCCACGCTGATGGACGGCAAAGATTTGGAGTCATTACCTAGATTAAGGTCTAGGACCTATAAAAATATAGTCTCATTGTAAGACAAGACTTCTATTGATTTGTGACCCGATATATTGGCTTTGGCCTATCAGAGAATGAATAAGAGTTTAAGGTACAGTTTGGGAAGGTATTAAGCACCCAAAGTTGTCTGATCTGAAAATCGGCCTCCTATATGATTCTACTTTCCTTAAAGTCTATGGTTCTGACTGTTCATGGTCAATGAATGATAAATAGGACTCATGGGGGATCTTATATCAAGCTGCTAAATTCCTATAACCTAGGGTTTAGCCAAATATATTTTTAAAATAAATAAACAAGCAAAATAATATACAGTGAATCGAATCGAAGATGGTTCGATAATGGACTGAATCTGAGACATCCATATCAAATTGTCTAAGTATTCCATTCCTAAAAATGAAGTCCATAACGTAGTTTGAACGAAATGTGATTAAGGTTTATGGATATGATTTATGCTTAAGCTTTCTTAGATTCAATTGTTCAAGTTGAGATTAATGGTTGATAAATGCTTGAGATTGAATCTAGATAGCCTATGTAGATTGAAGTGGATATGGATAATGGATAAAGATATGGATAGTGGATATAGAGAACCTAAGGATATTAAGATGTGGTACCATACTTGGAGAGTCATCCAAGTTGCCTACGTATTTTAGAGGTCCTAAAAATCAGGTACAACGTAGTTCGTTGTGATGGATTGTAAATATGGATATCCTAGAACTACTCAGGTGTACTCTACCTTGGTTTAGGAAACAAAATAGGTATTGGGTGGCCTAAGATCACTCAGGTGAACTTTACCTTGATCTAGGAAGGCTGAAATGGTTAGTCTTTTAAGACCACTCAAGTGTACTCTCTAAGACCCGTATCAAACTAACCGGTCTTACCATCTTGTACCAGGTCTACCTATCATGGTCGAGCCAAATGGACCAAGTGCGTGAAGAAAATAGCGAGACCAGGTATTAAACTGACCAAAAAACAGTAAAATAGGGGGTAGGGTCGCATACCCAAATAGGCAGGGTCGGACCCCCCTCATTAGGGAGTCAGACCCCTGAATTTTAGACCGAGGGTCGGACAATTTAGACCCGAGGGTCGACGGGATCTCCGACCCCCTCATCGACCCCCTCATTACCGACAGAAACCGTAAATAGGAAACTTTCCAAATTTCAAGGGGATTCTTTCCTAATCTCAATGAGACTTATTTTGGGAGGTTCTCCTCTATAAATAGGATGTCCCTTAGCCTCTTTCACTCCTTTTGAAACCCTAATTGAAAGTGAGAGAAAGAGAAGAGAAGGAAAAGAGAAGGAAAGTTGGAGAAGAAGACTAAAGAGAAGAATTCAGAGAAACCTCTGAATCTCAACAAACCTAAGGTATGGGTATGCTTCCATTAATGATTTAAGACCTTAGAATAGTTCATGAAGAGGGTATGATCTAGGAGAAATCCAAATCATCCATCCATGGGAAGATTTCAATGAAATCCATGGAGGGAATCATGGTAGGCAAGTAAAGAAGTAACCTGGAGTTTTAAGCTATAGAACAAGCATAGAATGGACTGTAAAAGTAAGTCATAGGACCCAAACTTGAAAGATTAGACTATAGAATGAAAAGGTCGACTCAAACCACGTGGGGTCGCACGTAGGGTCGATTGGGAATCGACCCTACCAGACCACAAGATCGACCCCCAGCTTTCGAGAAGTCCAGGGAAGCTGTGGTCGCACCTAGGGTCGATGGAACATCCGATCCTAGCATCGACCCTACAACCTGGGGTCGCAGAAAACTGCTACCCTACCTGCGACCCTCGCTTAACAATAAACCTAAAATTATCGGAATGACTTTTAATTAAAATTTATCGACTTATTAGGTTTTTCTATTGATATAAAGGTGATTCTTAGAGCTTGAAAGAGGAATTATACTTAAGCAAAGGTGAGGGAACAAGACCTAAACTAATTGGCTAATAATAAACTGTTTTTATTTCTTGAGTCCAATGCCATGACTGATTCTATGCGTGTATGCTTGTAATGTGCATTCAACATGTCATCCAATATTCCTGCTATTAATGTTCATGCATATTTAATTCTATTTTATTTATAACATGATGGTGATGATGATGCTAGGAATAGACATGTGAATGTATGTGTGTGGTTAGTGTGCTTGATGCGAGTGGTGCATCAGGGGGAGGATGTGACATTGTGGTTCAGCCTGGTCACTAGACTCTAGCTCTATCTCTACTCAAGTCTTGTCCACTGCCATCGTCGTATCGCCATTACCTTAGCAGAACTATTACATCGTAGGGTATCAGGGGAGGTGGTCTCGGACCGTGTAGTCTTCGACTCTGTTGGGGGGGCTTAGCTCATCTCTATGGACATATTGAAGGATGTTGGGGTGAAGCCTTTGGTATATAAATTGTCTATACTTTTGATGGGCTCTTATTATGTTAGCAAAAATATGCATTAGATATTCTCACATATTCAAGCCTTCTTGGCAATAAACCAAGCCCATTCCTTATGGAACATAATCTTAAACTGGACAATGAAACTAGTGACCTGTTGACAGATCCGGTTGCTTATTGACGTCTTATTGGCCTGCTAATATATTTGATTGTCACTAGACCGAACTTATGCTATTCGGTTCACATTCTAAGTCAATTTATGCACAACCCATGTGAGCCTCATTTACTTGCTACCCATCGGGTCTTATGATACATTAAAGGCTCTCGTTTACTTGGTCTTTATATGTCTACATCTATTACTAGTCATCACTGGTGATTGAGATTCAGACTGGACAAGCTGTCCATTTACTAGACGGTCTACCATGGGGTATGTTACTTTTTTTTGACGATTGTCTAATCTCATGGGAGACTAAGAAATAAAAAACCGTATCTAGATCATCTGCCGAGGAGGAATATCGGGCATAACAACATTGACTTGTGAAATAACTTGGTTAAAAGCTTTGTTCTCATATTTGGGCCTTCAACATATATATTGTGATAATAAAGTTGCTCAGCATTTAGCAATGAATCCGGTATTTCATGAGAGAACAAAGCATAATGATGATGTGCGCTGCCACCTTGTTCGTGAGAAATTATAAAATAGGCTTTTACAAACTCATCATATTCGCTCTAACTTGCAACGGCCGACATCTTCACAAAAGCAGGGGAGCTGTTAGATACAAGAATCTCGACGTGTATGTCTAATGTCAACTCGTGTCATTCACGTATGTATTTATCGAATAGGAATTTATATAAATAGTTCTGTAATAGTAACATCACAGACATAATTTCATTTTCCACTTCTGAAGATTCCGGAAGTACTACAACTTTCTGATTTTCTCCTCCGTAGTTTTCAATGTTTGACAGAGAGTGCAATTACGTACTCGCAGTTCCTGATGAGCGATTCCTTGACGAAAGTCCTCGGAATTTGGTCTCTTGCATGGACATTGCCAGTTCAAGTCTCCAAGACAGTGATGTACAACTCCAGAAGCTCTCGTAATGTCGCTGTGATTGGTGCTGGCGCCGCCGGCCTCGTGGCAGCTCGAGAGCTGCGCAGGGAAGGTCACAAAGTTGTGGTCTACGAGCGAGGTCAGAAGGTCGGAGGTACTTGGATCTACGATCCGAATGTCGAGTCTGACCCTTTAGGACTCGAACCTTTCCGAGTCATCGTCCACAGCAGTCTTTATGATTCCCTCCGCACCAATCTTCCCAGAGAAGTCATGGGTTTTCGCGATTACCCTTTTGTCGCTAAGGAAGGCAGAGACAGGGACCCTCGACGATTTCCTGGGCACTGGGAGGTTTTGCTTTTTCTAGAGGACTTTGCTCGCGATTTCGAAATCATGGAGTTGGTTCGATTTGAGACTGAGGTGTTACATGTAGGGATGGAGGAAGGGAAATGGATCGTGAGATCAAGAAAGAGAGCTGGAGCTGATCGAGACGATTTGCTAATCGATTCGGATGAGGTTTATGATGGTGTGGTTGTTTGTAATGGCCACTATACAGAGCCATTTATTGCAGAAATTCCAGGTACGCTTCTAATTTCCCTTCCAGGTGAGTTTGGCAGAGCAGAGGGGATAACCCCTCAAATTTCGTGAGTTGAGTACGATTGAATTTGTATTGTTGGATGGAATTACAACATTTTTTTTTATCTCGATTGAAAGGACAGTTACTAGTCATAGTATCATAGTAATTCAACGAACTACTTTTAAAAATTAAGTAATTAGTTTATCATTTTGACATCTAATTATTGTTGATTGAATTTCATTTCTTCCAGGAATTGATTCATGGCCCGGGAAGCAAATGCACAGCCACAATTATCGTGTCCCTGATCCGTTTCGTGATCAAGTATGGTTTGAAATATATTTTCTGACTGATTTTCACTCTTCTGCATGCTAGACACAGTTCTGTGACGGTTCGTATTTTGAGGTTGCTCTTCTGTTGCCTCTATGTCTCTCATCCAAATCTGAAATAACAATGTCTTCTCACAGTTATGAAGGTTAAATGTTGAAAGATACTATTAGTTGTTATTGCCTTAGAAATTTCAAAATTTCTTCTAACTACTGGACAAGTGCTGCCGAATTTTATATGTTCAAGATTTGTCTTAGAAGCATGGATTTTAATAATGTTCATTAGAATGCAAGAACTCCTCTATGTATAAGATCACATCACAGTAGCCTAACTAGTATATGCAACAAGTAACGACCTAGTCATAATAGACATGTCATGACTTTGTATGTAAAAATTGGTTAACTGATACCAAACAATAAAAAACAAATATCATTGCATTGTCGACTGAAATAGATAAGAAAGTAAATGACTAGAAGTGTCTCTTTGTTGTGGTCTTTCCTTTCAATATCTTCTTTCAACATGCTCAGTTTGTCTCATCCACTTCCTTCTATTAACAGGTTGTGGTTTTGATAGGGAGTTCTTCTAGTGGTGCTGATATCTCCAGGGACATTGCGAGAGTAGCTAAAGAAGTTCATATCTCTGGACGATCTATTGCAAATGAAACAATTGGAAAGCAGCCTGGCTATGAAAATATATGGCTTCATTCTATGGTAAAGCCATTCAGAAGTCCATCAAAGGAAACGTTTGAACCTGATGGTGGGATCTTGGTCAGTACGAAATTCTAATTTCAGCTGAAATAATGCAGATAAAGAGTGCTCATGGAGACGGCACTGTGGTATTCCAGGATGGGAGTTCAGTCCTTCCTGATGTTGTTCTACACTGCACAGGGTATGTTGCAATTACTTTATCATTAGCAACAGATTGAAGAATTGATCAATACAGATGAGGGCAGGGAGTTAGATGAAATTTAGAGTTGTAAACATATATGATAAGAGATGAAATTAGCGCTGTTT
This sequence comes from Protea cynaroides, assembly GCA_028583415.1. Taxonomy (NCBI): domain Eukaryota; kingdom Viridiplantae; phylum Streptophyta; class Magnoliopsida; order Proteales; family Proteaceae; genus Protea; species Protea cynaroides. The sequence continues at coordinate 86,937,065 of CM053275.1, forward strand.
TGTTTTATTTTATTTCAGGCTTATACTTTTGTTGCAGCACCAAGGGATTGGGGTTAGTGTAGGAGCTGGCACCGGAAACTATAGATGAAAAACTTGGGATTAGAATCTCTGGCTTGCCTGGGTTGAATAATGGTTTTATTGATTGAAAAAAAAAAAAAAAAAAAAAAAAAAAAAAACCAGAATCTCCGACTTTCCTGGGTTGTAAACCAAATCTATCATGGTTGATGGTTTTCATTCCTTTTTGTCCTGGCAATGAAAATTTTATCTTCTCTAGGTGATATCTTTTTTGCCTGTTGGGGAAAGAGAGAGTGAGTGTGTGTGTGTTTTAGTGGGGTGGGGTGGGGTGGGGTGGATGTAGATTATGGTTTGCAATTAATATACGATTACCCCTGATGGAAGATGCCTGATTAATCAACCTGCAATATTATAGAATTTAACACAAAATTTCCAGGTCAATAATAAAAAAATCCACCCATGGTGTCGTATATGAAAAAATCTACAGGATTGTGAAGCACACATTTTTACAGTTCCACTTAGTATCACTAGATGGTTATGGGAAAAAAAATTTTTGATCATTCAACTGCTTAGGACTAGTTGAGTTGCTTCTCAATAGCTTTGAATCTAAAGATTGTATTTTTATTTGTTTTTCAGATACAAATATCATTTTCCTTTTCTCGACACTCATGATATTGTCACGGTGGATGACAACCGTGTGGGACCACTCTACAAGCATGTTTTTCCACCGTTATTGGCTCCATGGCTTTCTTTTATTGGTTTACCTAGGGTATAACTATATATCTAGATACTTAATTGTCCTTTCCCCCCTCCAGTAAATTTTACAATTTATTCATTTTAAGGTTGGGAAGTGACTTTTGGGATATATTTGCTTTAGGTTCTTCCTTTTCCAATGTTTGAATTTCAAAGCAAGTGGGTAGCTGGTGTTTTATCTGGCCGGATTGTGCTACCATCGCCACAGGAAATGATGGAAGATGTGGAAAATTTTTACTCAAAACTTGAAGCTGCTGGCTGGCCCAAAAGATATACTCACAAAATGGCAGATTATCGGGTATGTAACTGTAAGTGTGTTCTAGACTAGAGTCTTTTGGATAGCAAAGCTTACATGAAATCTGCTATGATTGAATGTTATCAACTGAAAACAATCTGACCTCTACACACGACTCAACTCAACTAAACTAAGTCTTTTGTAAACCAATCTGTTATCCTTCATATGTGTATGCAAAAAGACATATAAAAAAACTAGGAGAATGGGCTCTTTCTGTGATTAAAGCTTCTTCTGTAATAAATCATTAGATCCCCCCCCCTCCCCCAAATTTTTTTTCCCTTTTAATTGCATTAGGCACCTTCCTCAAATCCCATCCCCTCAAAAAAAAAAAAAAAAAAAAAAAACCACTCTGGAGCCTTTTATGCGGCAAACCATGTTGAACATGATCAACCCATGGATTACTGGTGTGAGATGATGCAGCCCGAGGTCTTTACAGCATAACTGTGTCAGACCCTCAATATTAGGTTAGAAGCTCCATTCTGCTTGGTGATCAAAATACTGATCCATGGATCAGCATGGTTTCCTTGATTTATCTATTCCAATTAGTGGCAGGGAGTGGATTGTTAATGCCAGGACAGTACTTCATATCTTGGATAATTTAGGCTGCTTCCCCTGTTATTTCAATATATAAAAGTTGTTTGATTGTAAATTGAATTAGAGTCATTGTATCTTTTTTCCATAACCAATCAATTCTTAATGATAGATTTGATCTTGTTGTTTGGGTTATGTATGATGACTGAAACATTGCACGTTATGTCTATGGGTAAGTGGGTGATTTCATAGTGATAATGCTTTGGGTTGTTTGGTGCAGTTTGAGTACAATGATTGGCTTGCAACAGAATGTGGGTGTTCAGTCTCAGAAGAGTGGAGAAAACAGATGTTTGATGCAACTAGGAGGAACAAGCAAGCAAGACCAGAAACCTATCGTGATGTATGGAAGGATCAGAATCTGTTCTCGCAAGCAAATGAGGACTTTCTCCAGTACAAGTGAAGATAGATAATGTCATTCAGCAGAAAGCTTCTTGTAAGACTTGAGCTTGTGCATCCTTATCTGTGCTAAGGTATAATATTATGATGACGACACACGGTATTAAATTACTAATGTGCTCTTCTTTAGGATTTTCATAAAATAAAAAGAGATATTTTTTTATTACATCAATTTCGTGTCAAATCCCATTATCATTGTATATCGGTAAAATCTAATTCTTTTTCGACCCAAAAATTAATAGGGAAAATTTCCCCTATCTTTTGAGCTATACCCTTAAATCAACTACCCCTGCCTTAGCCCATAATGTCAACCATTTGTCCCCCGTCTTGGCCTACAATGTCAACCATCTCTCATGCTTTTGAAAATAAGTATCAATATACCTTGTTAGTCCATTAAGTGATGAAACGAATCTTAGTAATTATTTTCAATGACAATATTATCCCTGAGATTGATGTCCTCTCCTCTCTCCTAAAGTTTTATGAAAATTGTGACATTAAAACAACACTCAATTGCAAGTGTTTGAAGGAGTTCCACATCCAAATCTCCGACCGCCTGGAGATTATTGAATTGGTCGGGTGGGTGCATCAGAGAATCCCACCTGGGTTGTCGGAAGGGGGAGGGGTTTGTGAAGTATGAGGGAGTGAAGTTGCCAGAAGCTTCTTTGGTTATGGTGAACAAGAGCATGGATCTCGAGAATTGCCATTTGCAGTGCTTGAGTAACTGTTCTTGTATAGCTTATGCTGAAATGAATATTGGTGGGGAGATGGCAATGGCTGTTTGACATGGTTTAGGATTTGATTGATATTAGACAATACAGTTCTAAATGGCAAGATCTGTATGTTCACATGGCAGCTTCTGAACTAGGTTGGTCTCTGATTTAGCTGTTTCCTTCTTTCAATTTGGCGTCTATTGTTTTGCTGTTCTGAGTTCAGAATTGCATAGGGCGGCCCTTGAACTGAGAGAAGCATCTTGGATTCAAATCTTCTCATGTCCTCATGTTGGCATGAAAAAAATTCTGTGGTTGTCATTCACTGTATGTGTATAACTATATACCAGTACATCGATATATGTGCGTATACCAACATAAAGACATGAGAGGATTATAATTCAAGCATCTCATATCTAACCCAGGAAGTTAATGACTCTGGCACTGTCAACCATTGTTAAAAAAGTACTTAACAATGGTCTAGCCCAGTTTGGCAGGCTGAGACAATCGGTTGGTTATCTTTCAGCCAGTATTTACAAAATCTGAATAATAAATCAAATTTTGGACTAAATATTTTTTTCTTTGGGTAACATACAAAATACTGAATCTACATGAAAATAATTTGCTCAAAAAACTTGCAAAACTCAATAATCTGTTTAAATGGCCGGATTTTATCTCGAAATTTAGAAAGTAAACATTAAATTAATCTGTTTCAGCCTTTTTTTTCTTTTTTTTTTCTTCCATATTATGTTATTAATTATGATCCAAATTTGCAAATTATGTTCATAGCCAGCTATTATTTACACTTTTAACTTGGACGATAGGTTTAAATGGTTGTTCGACACCGTTGTTCTACTCAGGTGTCGAAAGGTGCGGAAATCCCAACAATAATCTGCTTGTGATGCTGAAATGAACATTGGTGGAAACAGCAATGACTTTGAATTAAATTCTCATCTCATCACTTGACGGAGTGATAGGATATGTTGATATTTATTTTCAACATTATGGGCCAAGATTTTTTTTTTTGGGGGTGGGGGGAGATTTTCCTATATTAATAATATCCCTTATTTATGAGATTCCTATGATGGTCCAGTGATTACTCTCATCAATAAGCAAATATAAAGAAAGGAGGAGAAATACTATCTGACAATGCCCCTCCACCCTTTCATAAGGGATGTAAAATGACTAAGAATGGCATGATCATTACAATTCCTCATGTGAAAGATGTTGATTGAGTTAAATTTCATTTTTTTTAATTATATTTAATTAATTAAAACGAATTATGTTTTTTATTCTCTTTAATACAAATTATTGGTGATGTAAATGATTATGGAGATCGCTTCCTTTCTTCATAACCCATGGTTGGAGTTTACTAAATCTCTTTAAAAGAGTAATTAGAAAAGTGAAAAGGGAAAGTGAAGTTTTCAATCCATCAAGGGTCGTGGAATAAAAGGAAATAACAATGGTCAGTCATCCAAAGAACCTTCTGGCAGAGGAAGAGCTCACGAAATTAGAGTACAGTGTAAGTTCTTCCAATCTGTGCGTTGATCTCTGTCTGACTCCTAATCCAGTCACTTGGATCCTTCGAGCAATCATCTTCAACCCTAGGCTTAATGTTGTTGGTTTTAAGTTCCCATATTGGGAAGTTTGAGTATTGACTTTTGAGTTGCCTCCTTTGTTGACCCTTATAAGTGCATAAAAATAATTGATTAAATGTAATATAAGTAAAAGATGAAAGACCGAGTTCAAATCATCTGTATGTATTTGTATCTTTTTTGGGATCTTATCACCATCAATGTGGTATGAAACTCACATCTGGAGTATGAGACCCACTAAATATAAACGGTGATGGAATCCCAAAGGAGGATACAAGTACATAAAAATGAAAAATCGCTGAACAACACAACAAACAACACAACAATAATGTGTGGATACATATTTTGGGCATTTTGGTCATATGAAAATATTTGTAATGCAAAACAAAACAATTCTATTTTGCACATGCATCACACAATTTTTATCTGTTTATGGAAGAGTTCCAAAACGCATTGGCTATTTTCCCATAAAATTAATTCATTCTTTTTCTGGAGGAAAGAAAAATAAAAACATTCATTTTCTTTTTTTTTTTTTCTTTTTTTTTTCTTTTTTTTGGTAAAAGGACATATGATGATTGATGAACAATTAGTTTAAGAAACATTTTCCTTTTATTTTCTTCTTATTTTTTAGGTGTCAAGTAAAATCACAAATTTGAAATATGATCCATAAGACCATAATCGAGTCTACCTAACACTCCAGTGGTAATAAACCATATTTACTTTGAGGTTATGTGGCATGAATCAAGCATGTTATAATTGTACTCTTGGACTAAACAGGAATGGTAAAGATAGAGAAGATTCATGTCAATATTAAAAGGATTAATCAATCTATAGTGTCACGAAATGTCATATATTCAAGAAAAAATATATTTATTATAAATAAATATAAAACAGTAAACTGGCAAAATGGAAAAACGATGGGCGAAATGGTTTTGTTTGCCCACGGTATTGAAATTTAACCTTTTTCTCTTTGTTCTTCTTGTCCTTTTACCTTTGAATTTAGATCACCTGCATATACATGTAGATTCTCTTATATACCATCACCATCGATGTGGTGTGGGATCCATCTTTAGATTTTGGAACCAATTGAATATGGATGGTGAAGAAATTCTAACAAAGATACAAGTACATACAGGTGAACTATTCTCTCTCTTTATGTTCCGGTACAACATTAGCCATGTGGTCATATTAATTACAATCAACCCACTGAATTTGTTAGCTGTAAATTTCAAATAGAAATCGTTTTCTGTCGCTAGCCTCTTTTAGTGTCGTGATCCAACAACTGGAGACACTAAGTGTACACTAGTGTCTTTGTCGAGCCGTTCAATGTTCATAGTCCTCTCATGCCCCTTATGTTAGTATGAAGAAATTTAATGACTGTCATTCACTGTGCATATATATTAATACATCAATATGTGTCCATAATAAACTATAGTTACTGAATTTATTCATGCCAACATGTGAGATATGAGAGGATTTCTATCTTTCAATTGATGTCCCGTTAAAAAAAACAACAATTACATAAATTGGAAAAAACGGACGTGGCATATTTGCATAGATGTTTATATTCAATGAATCCCAGACTATGTGGATTCCATAATATGTGATTACCAAAATAGTAATAAAAAAAAAGAACCATAATCTATAATGAGCAATTCATTTTCACGTACTTCTACTCTCGAAGGGGTTTTATCACCGTCCATATACAGTGGGTCCATGCTTCTTAAGCAGATCTCCACATCCCATTACCGTGATGCAATCCCTTGGAGAGTACAAGTACGTATTCAGTTCCTGAACCGCGGCAATTCCTTGACGAAAGTCCTCGAAATTTCGTCTCTTGCATGGACATGGCCAGTTCAAGTCTCCAGAGATTAGCCATGATGCCAGTTCAAGTCTCCAGAAGCTCTCGTAATGTCGCCGTGATTGGTGCTGGCGCCGCCGGCCTCGTTGCAGCTCGCGAGCTGCGGAGGGAAGGTCACAAAGTTGTTGTATACGAGCAAGGTCAGAAGGTCGGAGGTACTTGGATTTACGATCCCAATGCCGAGTCTGATCCTTTAGGACTTGATCCTTCTCGAGCCATCGTACAAAGCAGTCTCTATGATTCCCTCCGCACCAATCTCCCCAGAGAAGTCATGGGTTTTCGCGATTACCCATTTGTGGCTAAGGAAGGCAAAGGCAGGGACCCTCGACGGTTTCCTGGGCACCGAGAGGTTTTTCTTTATCTAGAGGACTTTGCTCGCGATTTTGAAATCCTCGAGTTTGTTCGATTTGAGACTGAGGTATTGCATGTAGGGATGGAGGAAGGGAAATGGATTGTGAAATCAAGAAAGAGAGCTGGAGCTGATGGAGACGATCCGCTAATCGATTCGGATGAGGTTTATGATGGTGTTGTTATTTGTAATGGCCATTTTACGGAGCCCCGTATTGCAGAAATTCCAGGTACGCCTCTAATTCCCCTTCCGGGTGAGTTTGGAGTACGATTGAATTTGTATTGTTGAAAAGGAATTACAACATTTTTCGATTCGAAGATACTTCCCTCATCTTCACTGCTCAATCTACCTCGATTGAAAGGACAGATACTGACGTTTAAAAAGAAAAACAGATTTAAGTAATTAATTTATCATTTTGACATCTAACTATTGTTGATTGAATTTCATTTCTTCCAGGAATTGATTCATGGCCTGGGAAACAAATGCACAGCCACAATTATCGTGTCCCTGATCCGTTTCGTGATCAAGTATGGCTTGGATTATATTTTGTGACTGATTTTCAATACTCTGAATGCTAGACACAGTTTTGTGACAATTTATATTTTGAGGTTGTTCTTCTGTTGCCTCTATGTCTCTCATCCAAATTTGAAATAACAATGTCTTCACCACAGTTACGAAGGATAAATGTTGAAAGATACTATTAGTTGTTATTACCTTAGATCTTTGTCTCTTGGCATGCATTTTAAATGTAATTAAAATTCTAAGCAAACCTAGAAATTTCAAAATTTCTTCTAACTACTGGACAAGAGCTGCCGAATTTGATATGTTCAAGATTTTGTCTTGGAAGCATGGATTTTAATAATGTTCATTAGAATGCAAGAACTCCTCTATGTATAAAATCACATCACAGTAGTCTATATAGCATGAAGTAGCTAGTATATACCACAACTAACGACCTAGTCATAATAGACCTGTCATGACTTTGTACCCTCTTCGATGTAAAAATTTGTTACCTGATACCAAACAAATAAAAAATATCATTGTGGCATTGTCGACTGAAATAGATAAGAAATAAAGTAAATGATCAGAAGTGTCTTTTTGTTGTGGCCTTTTCCTTTGAATATCTTCTTTCAGCATGCTCAGTTTGTCTCATCCACTTCTTTCTATTTACAGGTTGTGGTTTTGATTGGGAGTTCTTCTAGTGGTGCTGATATCTCCAGGGACATTGCGAGAGTAGCTAAAGAAGTTCATATCGCTGTAAGATCTATTACAAATGAAACAATTGGAAAGCAGCCTGGCTATGAAAATATATGGCTTCATTCAATGGTAAAGGCATTCACCCAGTGTGAGCAAGAGTTGGTGTTTCTCGTGAGAAGTCCATCAAGGGAAACGTTTGAACCTGATGGTGGGATCTCAGTCAGTACGAAATTCTAATTTCAGCTGAAATAATGCAGATAAAGGGTGCTCATGGAGACGGCACTGTGGTATTCCAGGATGGGAGTTCAGTCCTTCCTGATGTTGTTCTACACTGCACAGGGTATGTTGCAATTACTTTATCATTAGCAACAGATGGAAGAATTGATCAATACAGATGAGGGCAGGGAGTTAGATGAAATTTAGAGTAGTAAACATATATGATAAGAGATGAAATTAGCGCTGTTTTGTTTTATTTTATTTCAGGCTTATACTTTTGTTGCAGCACCGAGGGATTGGGGTTAGTGTAGGAGCTAGCACCAGAAACTATAGATGAAAGACTATGGATTAGAATCTCTGGCTTTCCTGGGTTGAATAATGGTTTTATTGATTAATAAAAACGAGAATTAGTGCAATATGACAAGAACCTAACAATTCAAGAAATACAAAGAACCTCACACCCTTAACATGTAGGGACTACGTGGACATATACTCTCTCATTGCTTCAGTCGGGTAGCACAAGAGAATTTTTTTTTTACTGTTTTGATCTCTTTTAGAACAAGGTGTCCATCAGGTTGCACAAGAGATATATATAGTTGTCTAAGAACCTTGGATAATCTCCTTAGAGCTATCAATGAAGGAGTAGTGAGCCCACAATACCTCCAATATCTTGATGTTTGGATTAAAAATGTGCCAAGACCATAAAATAATGCCCTGAGCTCTGCCATGCAAATGAAGGGATCTGAATCATGTTCCCCAAGCTATCCCTGGAAACTTCTCCTACACAGGTAGGTTCAAGGATTCCAAAAGCAATAATCGAAGATCAGCTTAATGGGGTAATCTGAGGAGAAATCCACCACTTGTTTTCTGTAATCACCTTAGGGAAGTCGATACAACTGGCCCATCCTTCCTTTCTTTCTTTTTTTTGGGGGTGCCCACTGTCGGGGGGGTTGTAAACCCAATTTATCACGGTTGATGGTTTTCATTCTTCCATAGTTCAAATTGTCTAATTCCTCTTGTCCTGACAATGAAAATCTTGTCTTCTCTAGATGATATCTTTATACCTATTGGGGAAGGATAGAGGGGGGGAGTAGAGACATGGTTTGCAATTAATATGCGATTACCCCTGATGGAAGATGCCTGATTAATCAACCTGCAATATTATAAAATTTAACACAAAATTTCCAGGTCAATAATAAAGAATATCCATCCATGGTGTAGTATATGATAAAATTTGCAGGATTGTGAAGCACACATTTTGACAGTTCCACTTAGCATCACTAGATGGTTATGGGAAATAATTTTGATCATTCAAATGCTTAGGACTTTATAGTTGAGTTGCTTCTCAATAGCTTTGAATCTAAAGAATTGTATTTTTATTTGTTTTTCAGATACAAATATCATTTTCCTTTTCTCGACACTCATGATATTGTCACGGTGGATGACAACCGTGTGGGACCACTCTACAAGCATGTTTTTCCACCATTATTGGCTCCATGGCTTTCTTTTATTGGTTTACCGTGGAAGGTATAACTAAATATTTAGGGACCTAAAGTCTTTTTCCCCCTCCAGTAAATTCTACAATTTATTCATTTTAAGGTTGGGAAGTGACTTTTAGGATATCTTTGCTTTAGGTTATTCCTTTACCAATGTTTGAATTTCAAAGCAAGTGGGTAGCTGGTGTTTTATCTGGGCGGATTGTGCTACCATTGCCAAAGGAAATGATGGAAGATGTGGAAAATTTTTACTCAAAACTTGAAGCTGCTGGCTGGCCCAAAAGATATACTCACAACATGGCAGATTATCAGGTATGTAACTCTAAGTTTGTTCTAGACTAGAGTCTTTTGGATAGCAAAGCTTATATGAAGTTTATTATGATTGAATGTTTTCAACAGAAGTCTTTTGTGAACCAATCTGAGATCCTCCATATGTGTATGCAAAAAGACATATATCAAAAAACGAGGAGAATGGGCTCTTTCTGTGATCAAAGCTTCTTCTACTTTTTAATTGGCATTAGGCACCTTCCTCAAATCCCATCCCCCTCCCCCCTTCAAAAAAAAAAAAAAAAAAAAGACTCTGGAGCCTTTTATGAGGCAAATCATGTTGAGCATGATTACCCATGGATTACTGGTGTGAGATAATGCAGCCCGAGGGCTTTACAGCATAACATAACTGTGTCAGACCCTCAATGTTAGCATAGAAGTCCCATTCTGTTTGGTGTTCAAAATACTGATCAATGGACCAGCATGGTTTCCTTGATTTATGTATTACAATTAATGGCAAGGAGTGGATTCTTAATGCGGCACAGTTCTTCACATCTTGGATAATTTAGGCTGCTTCTCTTGTTATTTCAATATATAAAAGTTGTTTGACATTGTAAATTGAATTTAAGTCATTGTATCTTTTTCCCATAACCAATCAATTCTTAATGATAGATTTGATCTTGTTGTTTGGGTTCTGTCTGACAACTGAAACATTGCACGTTATGTCTATGGGTAAGTGGGTATTTCATAGTGATAAGTTTTTTGGATGTTTGGTGCAGTTTGAGTACAATGATTGGCTTGCAACAGAGTGTGGGTGTTCAGTCTCAGAAGAGTGGAGAAAACAGATGTATGAAGCAACTGGGAGAAGCAAGCAAGCAAGACCAGAAACATATCGTGATCTATGGGAGGATCAGAATCTGATTTCGCAAGCAAATGAGGACTTTCCCCAGTACAAGTTAAGATAGATAATGTCATTCGGCAAGCTGCTTGTTAGACTTGAGCTTGTGCATCCTGTGTCTGTGCTAAGGTATAATAATAAGAGGCAATAAGTCAAAATGATAAACCTTGCCATATCCACGTATAATAAGTCCATAAAGATAATTGATTAAATGCAATATAAGGAGTGCAGGATTGCTGATCAGCATGACTATGGTGCGTGAATGCATTTTTCGGGTATTTTGGTTATAAGGAAACATTGCTGTCATGCATACATAAAGATTCTATTTTACATGTATATCTTTCTTGGGAAGAGTTCCTCACTGTCAGAAAGCGGCTATTTCACAATGCCTTCCAAGCTGAAGTCTCCCATATGGCATTGAGAAAATGGGCCGAGAAGGCATTGGGAAAATGGGCTTTCGCATTGGTTATTTCACCCTTCATATTGGTCTCCTATATGGCTCAAGAAGTTTTCCATTATATCAGAAAGCTGAAGAAAGGGGAAAAATAAAATATTTGGTTGCTCTTAAACTGGGTATGCGGAAAGTCTGATCGCTTGGATTGGCGGTTTGTTGAGCAAATGTTGTTACGGCTGGGTTTTACTTCTCATTGGATCCATATGGTGATGTCTTATATTACTATTGAAAACTATCACCTTCTGGCTAATGGCTCAATCATTGGTATCTCCCCTACTCGTATGATCCGCCAAGGTGATCCCTTATCGCATGCATTATTCATTCTCTGGTACTAAGCTCTTACTGCCACCCTTACCGTAGCAAAGGCTTCTGGGCTTATCCATGATATTTGGGTATGAAATTGCTCTCTTTCCCTTTCCCACTTTTTATTTGCAGATGGTAGCTTATCGTTCTCTGAGACTAATCTGCATGAACTATCATCCCTAAAGGATTGTTTGGACCTTTATTGTAAAGCCAATAGCCAGGAAATTAATCTCAAAATATCGTCTCCGACTTTCAGCCCAAAACACACCCAACCGTTTTTAAAGGTGGTTTTCTTGAGTTCTGAAAGCTCCCTACGGTGATGGTCCCAGTAAATATCTTGCCTTACCTTCATATTTTGGCACTTCAAAGGTCGCCCTTTTTCATGTGTGAGTGATAAAATAACCAAGCGTTTGAGTGGATGGAAGCACCAATTATTATATCATCCAGGGAAAGAAACTCTTCTCCAATTCAAGGCTCTCTCCATGTCCACTTATGCTCCGTCACACTACAAACTCCCAGTAGCTCACCATGATCAGATTGACAAAGCAGCAGCTAGGTTTTTTTGGTGATAACGAAAAAGAGCAAAAAATTCACTGGGTTTCATGGAAGAGGATGTGTCAACCCAAGGAGAATGGTGGCCATTCACTGGGTTTCGAGATTCCAAAAAACATAACCTAGAACTTCTAGCTAAAGTTGCTTTTTGTGTTTATGGCAGAATCCGGATTCTCAATGGTCTTTTATGATGAAAATGATTTATTTTCCTTGCTCGGATTTCTTGCATGCTAAGTTGGATCACCAGGAGGGCCCTGCCCTGAGCCGGAGATCTCCCCGGCTACTCAGTTACTGACTTCTCTTCAGTGTATGTTTTGGCTTATTTCTTACACTACAACAATGTTCATTTTTTGCGACGGAAGTTTTCCGTCGCTAAACAAAGGTTTCCGTCGTCGTTTATATTTACCGATGGATCAATTTCCGTCGTATATTCTATCGGCGTAGCTGCCGTGGGTATTAATTCACATTTTTTCCCACGGAAAGTAAGATCCCGTGGCTAAAATATTATATTTTTAACCACGGATAGTAGTTGAAATTGTTGATATTTACCGACGGTAAAAAATGTTCCGTTGGTAAAAATATCTATAATTACCAACACGTTCTCTATTACCGTCGCATATAATACCACATTTTTTCCCACGGAAATTTGTCTATTTACCGACGGAAATCTAATTTCCGTCGGTAAAAATAGTCTTTTTTTTTTAAATTTTCCCAAGCAATACGCATACTGAAATATTCCTGTTAGAAACACTGAAAACTATATATCCTGTCATAAAACCCAAATAACTAGAAAAAAACTAGCAACTAAAATGTAGAAGAATTCCAAGTGAATTGAAATTTATAACTGATATTCCAACCTTTACAGGGAAATAAGCTAAGTTAAAAAAAAAGCATTGTATATATACAGTACTCCAAAGTACAAAAAAAAAAAAAATGCATTATATACAATAGCATTCCAAAATCTTGTAACTCCAATCCACCAAAATGCTTCTCAGTTTCCTTCCCTTGTCTGATTCACACCACACCACTTTTCATTTCTTAAATACAAAAAGAAGGCAGGCATTCAACCATTTCAAGCATCCCATTGAACTTCTTCAAAAACCTAAATCATGAAATGCATTGAGCAAACAAATGTCAGCCTTCTATGCTTGCTGTTTGTTAAAGTCACATAAAAAAGAAAATAAGAAAAACAAAGTAGTTATATGAGATTCTACATGTACCACCACAAACTTTAGAATTTCAATATTGTTGCACTTTGGATTGTCATTGTCGGCAACTCGGACCAAGTCTGATGAGGGAGATTGATACTGGTTGTAGATTGATACCGGTTGTAGTCTTGTGGTTCGTCATGCAATTAAAGAGAGAAATTCAAGAGAGAGAAAGAAGAGAGAGAATCAGAAGAGAGAGAAAGAGGAGAGAGAAAAAATGTGAGTGGGACCCACAGGTATGGTGGCAAGGTGACATGCCAACACGGCAGCCCACGGCACTTGGCATGCATGCCCACAAAGTTTCGGGTTCAAATTCCAAGGTTTGACAGAGTTTTGACTTTGGGTCTATTTTTGGTGGGTCCCGCAACAGGTTCATGGAGATCCGGCATTGGAAAGATGTAGAGCATCGAGTTAGCTTTCCAACGCAACTTGAATCACTTAATTCTGACGTCGGATGAGAGAGATATCGCAGTTTCTGTCGGATCACTTGAAAAAATCATTTCACAAGTTGTTTAGGGGCAATTTCGGTATTTCATAAGTTATTTAAGGGCATTTTCGGCAAGTAACAAAGAAGAAGATCCGATATCGGTGGCCAAGAGAGAGCCACGCTTCTCGATTCTAATCGATGGACCGGATTGAGGCGGGCTAATGTGTATCGGAGCCGACGCACGGGAGATTCTATGCGCGCTATCCGACCGGGCCGGGAGCAGTTTAATACTGTGGATCTTGTTGCGTGCAAGCTTAGCCGCGATCCAAGGTGTGTCGCGCTTACGGTGCCGCGACTCTAATGATCCAGATCGTGCGGCCGGTATCAAAGCCGCCGGATTCGACGCTATTTATGCAGATCCAGCGGCGAGAATCAAATCCCGCCTTTTTAAATGAGATCCGACGGCCAAAATATTTGATTCCTTCTTCAACCAATCAGAGCGCGACACCCAGACGGTGGGCGCGGCTACGGTGCAGCGCAGGCGCACCATATGGAATTAAAAGATTCCATTTGGAATTTTTTCAGAGGCCGAACTTGTTTATGCCATAACTTGGCCATCCGGTGGCCAAATCCGACGATCCAAGTTGCACCGAGCTAGGTTTTTAATGCTCTTTTCATTGAGAATGTTTAGAGAGACTGCTGGCCGCAAGAAAAATCGTAGAAGGGGAGTTTTTGAAGAAAAAGGGGAAAAACCTCTTATTTTTGATTTTTTCTTGCTTTGGGATTTGAAGACAGTCATTCTCCATTGCTGCTGATGCTAATGCCGATACATTGAAGTGTTCTTGAAGGCTGGAAGAGCTTGATCGCATATGGCAAGGGTTTTTTTTGACTACCAGATGAAGAAGAACATCGTCAATTATCAGAAAATTGGTTGTGAGATTTTCTTATCCCTTTTATTATTTATTGAACCAATCTATTGTATGTTCAAGTAGGATAATGATGTTGAATGCCTATGGGACATGAGAATCTATTGTATGCTAGCATTAGGCAAAGAAAAAGAGAAGAAAAATATTGAATGCCTTGCTAGGGTGGGATTTAATTGTAGGGCATCATTATAAGCCCCCAAAAATTGTATCTGTTGTGGTGTGTTCGGTGGGTCTTTGGACACCGGCTTTATGCCCGACGGCGTTGTTACGCCCTCTCGGGTTTATCTTTGGGAAAATTTAGGGTGAGCATCCTTGTCCCGTAAAGGGCTAAAAGTTGAGTATTGAGTAAATACGAAGCCCATTGGGCATTACTCCGTGGATTAGCCATCACTCACCGTGGTGGTGAACCACGTAATTTTTGTGTGTTGTGGTTTGCTTGTTTATGAGGTTTGTGAAGTGCGTGGAAATGAATTGCGGGATGGGTGTGCAAATCTGGTAGACCGCCACCGAGTGGTGTGAGGTAGATTTGCATACGATTGTGTTTGGGACAAGGTTATTTTGTGAATATCATGGGGGCAAAGAAAGAAATTTCAAGGGAGAAATTATTCACACTGATTCACCCCCTCTCGGTGTCATTCAAGGTTTATCAATTGGTATCGGAGCACCGGGCTCGGATGACCTTAATCAAAGAATCGAGAAGATCGGTAATATAATATATGGCACGGGAGAAGGTTCAAACAAGCCTCCCTTGTTTGATGGGACGGATTTTGTCTTTTGGAAAAGAAGAATGGAGGTCTATGTAGGATCTCTTGGTTATGATGTTTGGGCTTCAGAGAGAATGGCTACACTCCACATGATACAAATGCTCCCACGGTTGTAGATAAAAAAAGAATTTTGAGAACAATAGAAAAGCTCTCAATGCCATTCAAGGGGGACCGACAAATAGTGAATCGGCTAAAATCATGGACTGCGAAGACAAAGAAGGAAGTATGGGACAAGACCGATCAACATATATGAAGGAGATAAGAAAATCAAGACTGTCAAGTTACGGACATTCGGAGGTCGGTTTGAGAATCTGAAGATGAATGAAGATGAAACCATTGATCAATACATGAACAGGGTTAATGATGTGGTCAACTCTATTAGAGGACTTGGTGAAAATTTGAAAGGTCATATAGTTTGTCAGAAGATTTTGAGGTCTCTCACCCCAAAATTTGAGTCAAAGGTATCTGCACTTGAAGAAACCAAGGATTTGAAACAAGGTTACAATTGATGAAATTCATGGAGCTTTGTGACTTTTGAAATGAGGATTGATCCAGGGAACCACTTGGTGATAAGCAGGTTGCTTTTAAGGCTATGAAGAAGCTGAAGATTTTTGAAAAGAAAAATGAGGAAGAAAGTGAAGATGAAGCCACAGCTCATTTCACTAAAAAATTAAAGAAGGGCACGGTAAATACAAGAATAAGCTTCCTTTCAAATGTTTCAACGTGGCAAGGTTGGACATTTTTCCGCAAAATGCCCCATGAAGAGTAAGTTTGACAAGTGATGATGAAGATGAGAGAAAAATCAAGTTGAAAGGAAAGAAAAATTATAACTTCAAGAAAAACAAGTCCAAAGAAAAGGAGTTTTATCTCTAAGAGAAGCCCGAAACTTGGGATGATGACTCGATGAAATCTCTCGAAGATGAGCCTAAGCGAGGCTTTGTTTATGGTGTACATTGAAGCTCAAGAGAAGATCACGGATAAAGGAAAAATTGTGAATTCTATCTCAAGTGGTGATGAAGAGAATGATAAGGAAGATAATTTCTCAAGCAAGTGATGAAGAGGGTGAGATAAATTTTGAGGAAGAACTTGTTGCAGCCATGAAGGAGCTTAAGAAGGAAAGAAAACACAACAAGCTTGCCTCTCAAGAAGTCCAAAAGCAAAAGCAAATAATTCAAGATCTGAAATCTCAATATGAAGAGTCCAAGAGAATTATAGAAAATCTCAATACTCAGATTAAACAGGCATCCGTAGATTACACCATGGTGTTGAATGAGAATGCAAGTCCGAAAGTTCAACTTGAAGAACAACTTCCTATGGTTGAACGATTTGAAGAATTTGAAAATGATTTTACTCTTCTAAAGACAAAAGTGGCTGAGTATGAAAAAGAAGAGGTTGAGAGACAACAAAAATTATCTCAACATGAAGAGGTAAATAAGTCGCTTTCGGTGCATCCCAGTAGTAACAAGCTTGACGGGATCATCAATGCTCAAAGACCTTCCCACATTAAGTTTGGCCTTGGTTTTGAAAAAGGACGGACATCAAAACTGCAAGTTCAAAGGGAAAAGAGCCCATATCTTTTTATGAAGGAAATTGAAAAGGGTAAGGACCCAATAGTTCATTGCCAAAGTGGAAACAAAATTTCTCTTCCTAAGACTAACTATACAAGGCCAAGACAAAATACATGGCAAGGAAAGAGAATGGAGTATGATAATTTCTACAGAGAAAACTATCCCGGTGCACCACGAGAGACGGATGAGATACATGGAAACTCCTTCTAGGTCAAGATCCTATTTTCATGGTTCCTGTTATAAATGCAATACCTATGGTCACAGAATAGCTACTTGCAAGTTCAATATGAGTCAAGTCGATTTGAAAGCGAAATCAATTTGCCCCTCTTGAAGAAAATTTTGTTGAATGCTATAATCTGTAACAATTTTGGGCATATAACAAGGAACTCAGAACCATCTTTCCCCCTATGCCACCTTCACGAGAGACAAGTATGAGGGAATTAGAAGCAAGATCCCAAGACGAAGCAAGATGAAATATCTAAATCAAATAAGAGGATCTAGGTTCGGAAAAATAGCTCTTTGGTTGTCGACAGCTCTCAAGGCTCAAAATAGTTCTACACCCTGGATTCTTGACGGTGGATGTTCAAGCCATATGACAGGAGATAGTAAGAGGCCTGAAATTTCAATAGTATGAAGGAGGCTCAGTCAAGTTTGGTAATGATATTGGTGCAAAGATTGTTGGGAAAGGAAGCATTAGTCTCAACAATGGGAAGTTAAAATCTCATGAGGTTCTCTATGTTTCAGGCTTGAAACATAATCTATTGAGTGTTAGTCAGCTTTGTGATAAGGGCCACATATTAATTTTCAAGTGATCAAGGATGTGAGATTCGAAGAACCGACAATGGCAAATTGATGGCAACCGGAAAGAGAACTTGGGAAATCTTTATACTGTCGAAGAGTTTGAAGAGAATTGTATGATGAGTCAAGAAGAGGAAACATGGCTATGGCATGGAAGATTGGGACATATTGGTTTTGAAAATCTGTCCAAGATATCTAACAAAAATCTGTGAGAGATATTCCTTCATTGAAAAAGCCTTCCAATGATATTTGTGCATCTTGTCGGAAGGGGAACGGGACTAGAACATCATTCAAGCCTAAGGAATATCACACTACTCAACCATTGGAGATAATTCATACAGATTTATGTGGGCCGTTGAGAACACAAAGCATTGCAGGAGAAAGGTACTTCATTCTTTTTATAGATGACTACTCAGAATGACTTGGGTAATGTTTCTAAAACATAAGTCGAAGCTTTGGCAAGATTCAAGATCTTCAAGACTCAAGTTGAAAATGAAACAGGGGAAGAAAATCAAGTGTCCGAGATCCGACAGGGAGGAGAGTACACTGGATTGACTTTGCAGATTATTGTTCGAGAATGGCATTAAGAGACAAACTTCACTCCTAGAACACCACAACAAAATGGTGTTGCGAAAAGAAAGAATAGAACTGTTCGGAAAATGGCCGGAACTATGTTAACGAAATGACATGGGGAATAAATTCCGGAGAGAAGCGTGCATACAGCAATATATGTTCGGAATAGATGTATGTTGAGGCCACATGAAGACAAGACACCCTATGAATTATGGTTTGGCAAGAAGGCTACAGCAAAGCACTTCAAGGTATTTGGTAGTAAGTGTTATATCAAGAACACTAGTCATGGTCTAGGGAAGTTTGATGATCGAGTAGATGAAGGGATTTTTCTTGGCTATTCTACCTCAAGCAAAGCATATAAATGTTACAATAAAAAACTTGGCAAGATTGTTGAAAGTGCAGATGTGAGAGTTGATGAGCACAAGAATTCTTCTACGGAATCAAATAATGAGGTTCCTATTTTTGAAGACCGGACAAAGTGAAGCGGAATGACATTGAATCGTAAAAGGAGCGAGGATGTTACAAATGTGCCGGAACCGAGAACAAGTGGCTGAGACGGAAGAAAGAGAAGAGCAGTCTAATTCGAGGCAGATAGGCAGAACAAAAGTGGCTCAAGCAGAGTTAAAAGAATCATCCCGATATTAATTCTTGGTGATCCATCCGCCGGTATGCAAACAAGAAAAGTGAGACAACCAAAACAAATGTTTTCATTACTATCACGGATTGAACCAAAATCGGTTGTAGAGGCATGTGAAGATGCTAGTTGGCTCAAGGCAATGAATGAAGAGCTGGATCAAATAGAGAAAAACAAAACTTGGGAATTGGTGCCAAGGCCTACGTGACAAGAATGTTATTGGTACTAAATGGGTCTACAGGAACAAACTCAATGAAGATGGCAAAATTGTAAGAAACAAGGCCAGATTAGTTTGCAAAGGATATGCTCAAGGTTGAGGGAATTGACTTTGAAGAAACATTTGCTCCCGTAGCTAGACGGAAGCTATCGGAATGTTCCTTGCTTTGCAAGTGCACAAGAACTTCAAGGTTTATCGGATGGATGTCAAGTCGGCTTTTCGAATGGTGACTTGGAAGAAGAGGTGTATATAGAGCAACCGGAAGGATTTCAAACTGAGTGAGGACCCTACACTTGTGTGTAAACTGAAGAAAGCATTGTATGGGTTGAAGCAAGCACCAAGAGCATGGTATTCCAAACTGGATACTTATCTTTGTAAGTTGGGCTTCAAGAAAGGTTTGGTTGATAGTAATCTGTATATTAAATCTATGGATGGAATTGACGAGTTGTGGTTGTATATGTAGATGATATCATCTTTGCAGGCCAAAAGGATGAATTATGTCAAGACTTTGCTCGAGAGAATGCAAGATGAGTTTGAGATGTCTATGATTGGAGAGTTATCTTATTTTTTAGGTCTTCGGATCAGCCCGGTTAAAGAATGGATTCTTTTTTATCACGGGCCAAATATGTGAAGGAAATGTTGAAGAAATTCACAATGGAGAAGTACACCAATAAGCACTCCAATGATGACAAGTTGTAAGCTAAGTAAAGAAGATGACTCTCCCTCGGTTGATAATACTATGTACAGGTCAATGATAGGAAGTCTTCTCTACTTGGCGCTACTAGACCGGATATTCTTCATCCGTATGCATGGTAGCTAGATTTCAAGCAGGCCCGAAGGAAACACATGTTGTAGCCGTGAAGAGGATCTTCGGATATCCGAAGGGGACAATGGAGTATGGTCTTTGGTATGCAAAAAGCAAGGATCTAGTTTTGTCATCCTACTCGGATGCGGATTGGGCGGGTTGTGTTGATGATAGGAAGAGCACTAGTGGGGGTGCTTTCTATCCGGGCAGAAATTTAGTGGCTTGGCACAAGAAGAAACAGGAATCAGTATCATTATCTACGGTGAAGCGAGAATATATTGCAGCCACCTCTTTGTTGTACACAGGTTTTGTGGATGAAACAAATGTTGAAGGATTTAGGCAGTGAGTCAGACAAGCCTATTTCTATGTTCTGTGACAACACAAGTGCTATCAATATCTCAAAAAATCCAGTTATGCACTCCAGGACGAAGCACATAGCCATTCGATATCATTTCTTGCGAGAGAAGGTCTTGGAAGGAGAAGTTCAGTTAGAGTTCATTCCTACAAAAAGAAGCAGATTGCGATATCTTCACAAAGCCACTTCCCGGGGAGATCGGTTTGATTACTTCACGTAAATTGGGAGTGATTATCTTCCCCAAGCATTGAGGAGCTTGGAGTGAGGGGGGCAAGTGTTTGCTTGTTCTATTTTTTTGCTCCCCATGTAGGACTCGGGGGGGAGTCTATTGGTATTTTTTTGTGTTACTATGGTGTTGAGTTTATGTTTTGGAGCTTCCATAGGATTGGGAAGATGCGGTGGGCACTCCTATGTGGCATATCCCTTTGTTCTTGTTGTCAAAGGGGGAGAAATATTTATGCACAGAGTGAGTTGCCAACAATTCCAAAGGGGGAGATTGTTGCACTTTGGATTGTCATTGTTGGCAACTCGGACCAAGTCTGATGAGGGAGATTGATACTGGTTGTAGATTGATACCGGTTGTAGTCTTGTGGTTCGTCATGCAATTAAAGAGAGAAATTCAAGAGAGAGAAAGAAGAGAGAGAATCAAAAGAGAGAGAAAGAGGAGAGAGAAAAAATGTGAGTGGGACCCACAGGTATGGTGGCAAGGTGACATGCCAACACGGCAGCCCACGGCACTTGGCATGCATGCCCACAAAGTTTCGGGTTCAAATTCCAAGGTTTGAAGAGTTTTGACTTTGGGTCTATTTTTTGGTGGGTCCCGCAACAGGTTCATGGAGATCCGGCATTGGAAAGATGTAGAGCATCGAGTTAGCTTTCCAACGCAACTTGAATCACTTAATTCTGACGTCGGATGAGAGAGATATCGCAGTTTCTGTCGGATCACTTGAAAAAATCATTTCACAAGTTGTTTAGGGGCAATTTCGGTATTTCATAAGTTATTTAAGGGCATTTTCGGCAAGTAACAAAGAAGAAGATCCGATATCGGTGGCCAAGAGAGAGCCACGCTTCTCGGATTCTAATCGATGGACCGGATTGAGGCGGGCTAATGTGTATCGGAGCCGACGCACGGAGATTCTATGCGCGCTATCCGACCGGGCGGGGAGCGGTTTAATACCGTGGATCTTGTTGCGTGCAAGCTTAGCCGCGATCCCAGTGTGTGCGCTTACGGTGCCGCGACTCTAATGATCCAGATCGTGCGGTGGTATCAAAGCCGCTGGATCCGACGCTATTTATGCAGATCCGGCGGCGAGAATCAAATCCCGCCTTTTTAAATGAGATCCGACGGCCAAAATATTTGATTCCTTCTTCAACCAATCGGACGCGACACCCGGACGGTGGGCGCGGCTACGGTGCAGCGCAGACGCACCATATGGAATTAAAAGATTCCATTTGGAATTTTTTGAGGCCGAACTTGTTTATGCCATAACTTGGCCATCCGGTGGCCAAATCCGACGATCCAAGTTGCACCGAGCTAGGTTTTTTAATGCTCTTTCCATTGAGAATGTTTAGAGAGACTGCTGGCCGCAAGAAAAATCGTAGAAGGGGAGTTTTTTGAAGAAAAAGGGAAAAACCTCTTATTTTTGATTTTTCTTGCTTTGGGATTTGAAGACAGTCATTCTCCATTTTGCCGATGCTAATGCCGATACATTGAAGTGTTCTTGAAGGCTGGAAGAGCTTGATCGCATATGGCAAGGGTTTTTTTTGACTACCGGATGAAGAAGAACATCGTCAATTATCGAAAAATTGGTTGTGAGATTTTTCTTATCCCTTTTTATTATTTATTGAACCAATCTATTGTATGTTCAAGTAGGATAATGATGTTGAATGCCTATGGGACATGGGAATCTATTGTATGCTAGTATTAGGCAAAGAAAAAGAGAAGAAAAATATTGAATGCCTTGCTAGGGTGGGATTTAATTGTAGGGCATCATTATAAGCCCCAAAAAATTGTATCTGTTGTGGTGTGTTCGGTGGGTCTTGGACAACGGCTTTATGCCCGAATTGGCGTTGTTACGCCCTCTCGGTTTATCTTTGGGAAAATTTAGGGTGAGCATCCTTGTCCGTAAAGGGCTAAAAGTTGAGTATTGAGTAAATACGAAGCCCATTGGGCATTACTCCGTGGATTAGCCATCACTCACTGTGGTGGTGAACCACGTAATTTTTGTGTGTTGTGGTTTGCTTGTTTATGAGGTTTGTGAAGTGCGTGGAATGAATTGCAGGATGGGTGTGCAAATCCGGTAGACCCGCCACCGAGTGGTGTGAGGTAGATTTGCATACGATTGTGTTTGGGACAAGTTATTTTGTAAATATCCATTGGGCAGCAAAGAAATTTCAAGGGAGAAATTATTCACACTGATTCACCCCCCCCCCCCCTCTCAGTGTCATTCAAGGTTTATCAAATATACCAATGTAAAAGATTACGATGAACAAATAACAGATGTCCAGAGTGTAAAACTAAAAAAAATTAATTGGCTAACGGCAAAGTAGCTCTCGATCAACTGGACCAAAGAGTCATGAATGCTCATGGTTTCTTAATTTTTATCAGTTTCATTCTAAAGCATGTTTTTCATGCTAGTACGCACAGATGCAATCAAATTGTTGAAATGCATTGATTGTGTGGTCTGGGCATTACATGAACATTTGTACTATGCTCCCACTCTGAAAGGAACATACCGGTCGGGTTTTCATACTACCAAATCTCCTCTTATTCGGTGGTTGTAGGTGGGGGTAGGGATCTTCCAAGTGCACAAGAAAATTAATATCTATCTATTTGTCTACAAAACACGGGGTTAAAAAGTTTGAATTCAAAACAAGAAAGGTTGGCCCTTGAGACTTAGGCGCAATCTTATATTAAAACACTTAGTAGCTGCTAAAAATGTTAAAACATGGAACAGGGAAAAGATATTTGCTTTGATTAATATACCTTTAAGTTACTTTATAAATGGTCGTTCATAAATAACTGCAATAAAGTGTGCAATGCCGCAATCTAAAACTATCATAATTGTATGTATTCTATAATATTCTTTTATCCTTTCGAAGTCCAGGCTCCATACAATTTTCCTGGACTTCTTGTACTTTCATGTTAATATGCGGCATGCCATTGTTCCAATTGAAGGATAGACAATGTGAAACACCGCAGGTTAAATTGCAAAGTACCATTTGTAGGTTTATAGAATGTGGCCCCTCTGCTAGGGTCAACTCTTACAGAAAAGCCAATGAAACTGGAATTGGAATCTATTATTTCAGTGCATGAAGGCTACAAGACAAGCTGTGTATACTCATCCTACCCTATATACCGCCTAGGTAAAATCTTCCAATAAATGAAAAGGCTAAGCATAATATATTAGTAGTTTAGTACATGGAGTCCAACAGTTCAGACCCAACCTACTAAAGTCCTACAATCAGACATACCTACACATGATACACAGTCCAACCAAAGGCATCTTTGAATTGTGCTCCTTTGCACATGCTTCCCAATTAGTAGTTTAGTAGTACAAATTACAAAAACACCACCCTTTCCCACATTCTTTCCTTCCTTTGCTTTTCCTTTTGACATTTTCTTTTTCTCTTTTGGTGGTTTCTGTGTTTTCCCACTCTCTTATCGTTCCATCAATGGCTGTGTTCTGGCCATATTATTTATTCTTATTTTAGTATTTGCATGATTCAATGGATTATAAGTGTGAGTTGAAGGGAGAATGAAAAAAGAAATGAAAAGGGAAATAGAAGTTAGATAAAACAGCCACCCTCATCAAGTCTATACACTACAAACACACTCAATCAAATCGAAAATGTTGAGCAGTCAAACTACAAGAATTTCCACTGTATTGTCTGTTCATGTTGTAGAACAATCAAATGAATAAAACTGTGTAGTTCGGTGAAAATACTGGGCATATGGGCAAATGGGCAGTCCAGATCTGGTATAGTATGGGACCTATCTATCAATATGGATAGTTGAATCAACAAAGACCAGTCCCAACTGTCCAAGTACACAACCATAAGAATGTAAGATCCCAAGCCAGATCTATCAAGGACCCAAACTTTTTTTTTTTTTTTTTTTTTTTGGGGGTGGGGGCGGGTTGGTACAGAAAGCTCCTTTATTCTGAGTAAAAGAATGGTGACCATACAATTAATCAAAACATTACAACAGAAGAAACCCAATAACCAGCATCAAGGATTTAGGAATTGGATTGCATAAGCTTTGTTTTCTCTTGTTTTCCTCAGTATAGTTACTGGAAGAACAGTCATAAATAAGTCTGGTTTTGTACATCATTCCAGGTTGCATTGTCAGACAGCTTCTATGGACACTCAAGGTAACTTTTACCCTAGACAGTTAATTGTGAGAAGGAAACTTAGTTCAAAGTACAATGTCTGGAGCATCGAGATCTACTGTTGAGTACACAAACCAAGTTGACTCCTACTGGAGACAGCTTCTGTACAGTGGTAGCCATTGTTCACAAGAAGGTGATGAAGAACGACATATCACCAAGTTGACTCCTACTGGAGACAGCTTCTCTTCTTTTGATATGTCACTTTCTGCACTTCCATAATTTACTTTTGCCACATGGCATGTCCCTATTGGTGTACATGGACATAGACATGATTACTCATAAGGGTAATAATGCTCTACTATTAAGCATGTTGTTGATGTTTAGTGCAGCTGTGGGGGTGCTCATGGCATCAGCTGCACATAGGAATGCCTCATAATGTGAGGCCTTCCCAATTGTCCCTTGCATCCATGCTATGCAAAATTGAATGTTTGGTGCCAAAGAAACAACACTTAAAAAAAATAAACATAGTTAAAACAAGGATGTGGAGATGAATCACTATAAAAGAGAAAATGAGAAATGGAAAAATCCGAGATGATTTAAATGTCACCTCAAAAAAATACAAGTTGAAGGATATTTGCTTGAGGTGGTAATATATGGGCATTTGCAATGGAGGTTGTTGAGCACAGATGAGGTGTGATATGATACAAATCAGAGATGTTAAAATAGCAAAGGGCTAGAAATGGTCAGAAAATATATGAATGGCTTTGGACTGAAAACTTACATGGCTTTCAATAGAATTAAATAGCTACACATGAGTGGTGGAGCTAGGCCCCATTTTAGTTGAATTGTTTTTGATGATATTTTGTTACAAAAGTTCAAAATCCACATGAAACCGTGACTTCTACAAAGAATGAAACATGGACTACCGAATGCTATGAGGAACTACATGACAACTTCAATTACAAATGCAAGCAAGAACTATAACCAGAAAAGTTGGAGAAAGAAGGACAAATTCCAAGCTCCAAACTTGGGCCATTTACATTGTTCATCTGAAGCTATGAACAGAAGGGAAATTAGGAAAGTCACTAACCAATGTAGTCCATTCTCTCAAGTCTGGATTTTATCTCAGCAGCCGAGTCACTGTCTTCATCAAGAAGAAGAACCCTGAGGCCTTAAGGAAAATCCTTCCAGTCCATAGTTGACTTGGCATCCTTTCAGGTCACCCAGGAGCGAGGGAGATCACTACTTGTTAACATACTGTTCTAGTAATGCAGGACTCAGATCATATAATCCCGCATGACCCAAAGGGAGAAATCATCAAATTTAAAAGAGCCAATAAATTTTTGAACCCTGAAAGGGAGAAGAATTTTTACATGTGGCACTAGAGGTGTCTGCCTAGAATATTTCCATGTCTCCATCCTGTCATCATCTACCAATGTATAGGCTGTATCCCAGGTACGAATGTGAACTGTTTTTGTTCCAAAGCTTTATGCTACTATAATGGATTCCTAAGCCGTTTTTGAAGTTGGATTGTAGAACCATCCTTAATCAAATCAGCTTGCTGCCCTTTAGTTGTGATTCAAATCACGCTTAGGGTCTCCACTCTTCACTAAATGACATGATTTTCACTCACAAAGCTCATTTGCCTGACTGTTCATTCTTATAAAGACGAAAGAGTATGACCCAGCAGTCAGTAAGTTGTAAAAATAGTCACTGATCCTTACTCTGATGCCATCTGATATAGAACAAGCATTCCCCAATTAAAACAATCTTCAAGGACTGAATCTAGCTCTAAACTACCCAAGAGTAACCATTGGTATAAGTTGGATCAACACACACAAGTGCTTTTCTTTTGAAGTACAGAAAAGTGTAGGGTTTGTGATAAAATTGGGAATAAGTTTTAGGGAGGAAGAGGTGGATCATTGCAATTGGCCAAAAGAGACTAGGGTTCTGTGCAGTTGGGTCTATGTTCCAATGGCTGGAAAGTATATACATGTATATAGTCATTGAAATCGTTAAATGAAATTATGAAGATGAATTGTTACCAACAGTTTGAAACATGTGAGGGACCAAAGGGATTTAAGGATTAGCTACAGCAAAACGGTAAAAGAGTACTTGGTTGTAGCCAACTAATTGTTATCCTTGTCTAGAATCAGACACATTTTCCACCAAATTCTATTTCAGATTTTGATTATCCAATAAAGAATGGTTACATGTACAAAAATTTTACTGTTGTTGATTGAGATTGAGAAATATTTGAAACTAGATTTCTTTTAGTATTTTCATTACCCACTGGATCTAGGATGCATCCAGCCTAACAAGTGTTCACAAAACTTCCAGTTACAAAGCTGTCCTCACTATTTCTTATTGGTAAACTGCATTCCTCCTCTTCTTCTGAGAGTAAGTCCTGCTTTGAGCTCTTACTGTTCAAAGTTCAATTAATAATCGGAACAGTCAGTTTCAGGTTTTCTGGTTGGTTCCAGTTCAGTCAATCAGTTCCGGTCCCCAATTGACACTTCTAGTCCCAGATGACATTCCAAACATCATCCCTACTTTCCTTAGTAACAATGTACCAAATCATCTCTGATTGCCTTGAAAATTTTAAGCACATCTGAGTTTTCATATTGTTCTTCAAGTTTAAATCAAGGAATTTTCCAAATTGTTAGCTGTTTTGCCAAAGATCCTATGTCCCTATATTCCTTCTACAAAGAGGACAACACATCATCGCCTATTATCAATAACAAAACCCTATCCCGTTCCTGACTAAAATTTATCTCAAATCTAAATATATTCTCACACACAACCACATCAAAAGTCCTAGCTTCACAACAAACCCACCCCCCAATCACCCTCCGCATAGCCAAATATTCAATACTACATCTTCAAAGCCACTCACAAGATAGGCTTTGAAGAAGCCTAACTAAAACAATGAAACAAGAAAAAAAAAACACCCTCAACCTTCAGACCAAAACAAAACCACCTAAATCCTTTAGTCCAGACCGATTTGATAGAGAAGAGAGAAAAAAACGCAAATCAAAGGGGCAACAAAAGAAATAGGAAATTAAACCTTCAAGAAAATAAGTACAAGAGAGAATAAAAAAAATTACCTCTGGTCTTCTTCTCCTTCTTGTTCCTTTTCAGGTTAATCGATCAGATTCTGGAAACACCAAAGAGGATCCTTCTCGGTTGACTCTCTTGGATTTTATCCCCACCTGTAGCCACAGAGAAATGAAACCCAGACCTCCCTATTTCCCACACCTCCTCTTTCACTCTCACTTCTCACGCTAGCAACCATCAACGACCCGTAATCCTTTAACTAGCATTCTCTGCTCGCGCTTTCTTCACCAAACCTTCAATTTCCCACAGCCGCAGCAAAGACACCAATCGAAAACTCAAAGAAAGAAATCCCAAGGTGAAACCCTCAGCCAAGTCTCTTCCCTCTCTGAATTTCTCCCTTGCCACTGCAAAGGCAAAAGAACCTAGCTGCGATTCGAGCCCCTCTCTCAACTCTTCAATCTCGGTCCTTAAAACCTCAACCTTCCCTTTCTCTCCCTCGGATTTCTCGGCTTCACCACTCTCTCCTCTGATTCGTATCCTCTTCGCCTTCTGCTCCTTGGTTTTCTCTCAAAACTCCTCATCTCTCACCATTTTTGCCTCTTCTTTCAGACTCACTTGCTCTCTTTTTTTGATTCAAATGAGCTCCCCTCTTTTTAGGGTTTGCGAATAGGTTAAGGTAAACCCACGAAACTCATTGATTTTTGGGTATACTTTATGATTTTTGTCCACGGGAACCTAAATCCTGTGGCCAAAATGATATTTTTTGCCACGGGAACCTAAATACCGTGGCCAAAAATGATTTATGGCCACAGGACTTTAGATTCCGACGGCTAAAATGATTTTTGGCCACGGGAATTTTATTTCCGTCGCCAATTTCTAGCGCCAAAAATGAGAATTGTTGTATACCGGTATACTCTATGATTTTTGGCCACAGGAACTTAAATTCCGTGGCCAAAAATGATATTTGCCCACGGGAAATTATATTACCGTGGTCAAAAATGATTTTTTCCCACGGAAAAATAACTCCCGTGGATAAAATCATTTTGGCCACGGGAATTTTGATGTCGTTGGTAAACTCTATGATTTTTTGCCACGGGAATCTAAATACCGTGGCCAAAAATGATTTATGGCCACAGGAATTTAGATTCCGTCACCTAAAATGATTTTTGGCCACGAAAATTTTATTTCCGTCGCCAATTTCTGTCGCCAAAAATGAAAATTGTTGTAGTGTTAGTTACTTATTCCGCAGCTGTCCCGCTGCTCTATCTACCTGAGCCCAGGTTCTAATCCATTCTTTCGCGCTATGGCATCCTTCACATGAGTAACATAGCTTATCAGATAGACAAACTCCTTGAAACACTGCCAAATAATGAACCTTCTTTCTTTTTGGTTCTGTAACTTCACTTGAGAAAAGGTAGGGTGATCATAGATCACAAACTGAAGAAAAAGGGATACTCATCGTACATGATCTGATACTCAGGAATCTGTGCTAAGGGTCTAGATAGTTCTAGGTCTTTTCCTCTGCTTTTGCCAGCAAAAAATTTGGCGAGTTATATCAGCAAAGTAAGTATTCTGATCCTTTGGTTGATCAGGCTACACCTGGATTTGAACTAGGGATCATAAACAATTACAAAATGAAATTCCATAAACCGGATGGTTGTTCCTTAATGCTATTCTCTGACATCATTGATCAACCTAATCAGGTGGAACATTGCTCTCCTTAGCAATTGTTTCCCCCATCAGACCAAGAAGCCATTTGAAGTTTACATCCCGCTCTCTTCCTGCAATGTTATACTCTTGTATGGGGAGGATCTACTTATGGACATTTATCAGTCAAATCTGTTGGATTGATGTCTTGTATTCTGTGGGATCCACGTAATTATAAGGGTAGTATTTGTATTAGGGTATGAGTTTATTACATGTAGGGGGTAAACTTATAATTGTGGTGGGATTAGGATTTCTAGGTTTCCTTATAAATTGTCTCTGTGTGGAAAAACCTAGGAAATACTATAAGGGCTGTCAGAGGATTCTCCTCTGATAGTGGAGAGCTAGAACACTGTATGGCTGACAGATGAGATATGCGTGTCAGGTAGAGAGCTGTAGAAGTTTTTTGGGAATAAAGAATTTCTCTTTTCTCTGGTGGACGTAGGCATCCCACGATGGGGTGCTGAACCACGTTAATTCTTTGTGTTTTCTTCTTGTTTGCGTCTCCCAATCCTAACAAAATCAGCTTACAAGCACCAATCCTCTATCGAGACGATGAAGGCCCTTTTGAAACCATCTTCATCCATTAGTTCTTGGCCTCAGATTCCCACTTTTGCTTGGTACCAAGTTTGGACTTGTCCTACTATACCTAAGGTGAGATCCTTTTTATGGCGAGGTTTGGCTACCAAGGCAGCCCTCTCCCATGTTCAACTTCCTGTCGATCTATCTTGTTCCTGTTGTGGTGCTCCAAGTGAAACAGTGGGTCATATTATTTCAGCTTGTCTCTTCACCAGTGCAGTGGAGCAGGTGTCGCCTCTCGTATTCCCTACCTCTTTGGGATGCTCTTTCTCTTCCAACATGGTTATAGAGTTGGATCTCTCTTGGCGATCATAATGGTCGAGGAGCAACCTTTAGAGTAGCTGTTGAATCTCGAGCCTGTGGACTGATATCAAGTAATGAGACTACTGGAGCAGGTAAATTTGCATGTTCTTCATTAAGAGCATTAGTAACAACCAATGGATTAGTGAGGTTGGAAGAAATATTAGCATCGGTTGGTGAAGGATGTATGGGAAGTTACTTGGGGACTTGTAGATGCCGATGCAGGCTGAAGTGATGATGGTGGTTCACTAGGTGCCAAAACCAACAGCCATGGTACCTAGTAGTTTGGGAGTGACAGATGATGAAGATCTTGATGCATAGGGGAAAGAATTTTCAATAAACTGCACATGTCGTGCAATGTACATGCGATTAGTTTTGTAATTTAGGCATCAGTATTCCATCTGTAGAGAACTATATCCAAGGAAAACACCATGGTATTGTACGTAGACCAAAAAATTTGTAGAGTTGTAAGGCCGAAGTAGGGGAAATGCAGCACATCCAATTTTTTTTAGGAATTTGTAATTAGGTGCTTTTTTTAGTAACACTTCAAAGGGAGAGCGATTATAAGAACCGGTGTGAATAACCAATTAATAAGAAACGTGGCAGGTTGAAATGCATAGTCCCCAAATGGCATAGGTAAGGAAGCATGGGCCAACAAAGTTAGACCGGTATTGACAATGTGTCAAATTTTTCGTTCTACAGTTTCGTTTTGTTCATGCGTATGAGGACAAGCAATTTTATGAATAATCCCATATTTTTAAAGTAAACTATTCACCTTTTGGTATTTAACTCCCTAGTCGGACTGTAGGCATTTGATATTTGTTGAAAATTGATTTTCAACCATTAATTGAAACTGGTCAAAAGTAATAGGAATAGAAGACCTTTTCAGTATAGGATAATACCATGTGTGGAATAATCATCTACAAAACTAAGAAAATTAATTTTATTAGTAGATGAAACATTTGGGGCAGGACCCAATACATCACTTAAAATCAAGTCCAAAGGAACATTACTAATAGAATCTATAAGTGGTAATGAAAATCGATGAGTCTTTCCCGTTAAAGTTGCCTAAGTAAGGGTTAAAGGGTACCAACCGCAAGCTTAAACCATTGCGGGACCATTCACTCTGCAAGAGAAGGTCGGGGAGAATGCATACAAACTAGAACTGCCCGCCACCCCGTCTTCAATGTTGATCAGCTGAGATTGAAAGAGCCCTCCATGTTGGATGTACATTTCTTAACAGAGGATGATGAAGTGGGGAGGGAATGGGAAGTAATAAGACGCTTGGCAGTTCGAGGTTGGGGATGGCCCAACCAAGTATGCCAATCATTAGCAGAAACTGGAATTGTAGAGTGAACATTGTGAGCTGAAGGTTTGTGGAAAGGAAGACTAGTCGGTAGCTTGTAAAGTCCATTATCAAGTTGGCCTTTCAGCAATACCCTGTTCGTCACCTGATCTTTCACAAGAAAAGTGTATAGGCGATAGTCAAAGTAGCAGTAGTTTTTCTTTGTGAATTGATGTACTCATAACAGACTCTTTTGAATATATGGAACATGTAGAATATTAAAAAAACAAAAAATTGAGGTTGGGGATAATGAAAGAAAGAGGAACCGATATGACTAATATTATGTCCAACCCCATTACCAACCTATAGTGATTCATTACCGTTATATTTATTGGTGACATGCAGGTTACTAATGTCTGGTGTCACATGATGTGTAGCGGCAGTATCAAGATACCATTTTGGTAAAAATGCTAGTAGAGTAGGAAGAAGACTAGCCAAATTTGTAGTAGGTGTAGTGGTAGTGGGCAGTGCTGATCCACCAGTGTATCGAAAATAGCATTTGGATGCCAAGTGCCCTGGACGATTGCAGACTTGACATCTATCTCTCTTACCATTTTGGTTTTGCATTCCTCTTGTTCGGAACTGAGTTGGAGGGTGGTCAAAGATGGGAAGAGCTTTGCTGAGAAGGTTGCATAACCCCTTGAGAGGCAAAGAGGGATGCACATGAGCATTCGGTGAGGCTTGCATAGTGCTTAGATTGGCAGTAATGACCGAGTGAGCATTGTTGAGTCTCATTTCATGACTCAGTAATAGTCGATGGAGATCATGAAAGGGAAGTGCCTTAAATTTCGTTGCTAGTACAGCAATAATGTCACTGTAATCAGCTCTGAGATTTTGGAAGACTAGTTGTGAGCTCCTCCACAAAGAGTGGTTTACTAGATGTTGCTAGTTGATCAGATATGTATTTAACCTGTCGAAGGCATTCAGAGACAGTTTTATTACCTTTTACAGTACCTTGGAGATGCATATGTAGTTACAGAATACTTATGTGAGATAAGGTGCCAAATGTAGATCGTAGAGCTAACAAAACTGCTATAGCAGAGTTTAATCAAACAACGTATTGAAGCACTTCCAAACTAAGTGAAGAAATCAACCAACTCAGGACCATTTGGGGCTTGCGAAGCCAGTCCTCATAAGCGGAATTGGAGATTTTGGTGGTTGTGGATGTAGGCAGAGCATTGGAAGCATCCGCAGATGAAGCAGTAGGGGTGGAAGTGGTAGTGGTGGTAATAGTGGATGGGGGCTCAGCTTAGTGCCACAACAAAACCGATAAACTCATAGCTTCTAAGAAGAGGAAGAAGCTGAGTAGTCTAGAGAAGATAATTGTCAAACTGAAGTTTGATTGTAAGATGATGTTGGACATTCGGAGAAGGAGACATTGAGGAAGCGGGTGAAGTGATATGAGCAGATGTAGAAGCCAAAGACATGAGAATAACCTGGTCGACTGATGCCATGTGAAAGCTAACCAGTACGTTGGTTAAGTTCAGTTTATAATATGAAGTCTTAGTGTTGCTAAATTTGTTACTTTGTTACAAACTCTCAGCCTACAAAGTAGGAGCTGATTAATAGATACAGATATTGTTTTTGAATTACAAAATTTGAATTTGAAATTTGTAAAATTGTTGAGAGAATATGTATTTAACACACCGGACTGTTTAACCGATAATAAACCGTTTAACACCTTTATTTAGACCATAGAGATGGTCTCTAGCGAAGGCAATGAAACAATAGAAACTGCTGAGACAAGAGAGTTGCAATCCAAGAAACAACATGTTTTCCGAAAAACAAATTGTAAAGCGGAACAGATGGCCAACCGAAGTGCGAGGGTTTCATCCAGAACAGGACAAGAAGAAGCCATATTTTTCGAGGCCACAAACTTCAAAAGCCCATCCACAACTTTCAAAAAACAGCCAAGTCCCATTAACTTACTAGTAGAAGAGAAAACCACATCAGAGAAAATTAAACATAGTTAGAAGGCTTAGTAACATCAACCACATGAGGGGGAAGCCGTAGCCCAAACTAATCTCTACCAGAAAGGAAAATAAGAGATTCTGCCACCCTTAGATGAACTTGAAGAATCCAAGAGCTAAAGAGGATAATAATCTTTTTGAAGCAAAAATCATTTTAGAGCAAAAAACCAACGGCTATTTTCTTTTTATATGAAGTAGGACACAGTCCATATTTGTAGAAATAAATTTTATTTTAATGCTTTCTACATGGCATAGTTCAAAATTGTAAGTCTACTTTCATATATGATTAAAATTTTAATACTTTTCTTGGCTTTCCCTTTGCTTTGTTCTTAACTCTCTTCTTCTCTCTCCCGGCAACGAAAATGGTTTAAAAACCGAAACCCAAAATCTATTAATAATCGGGTTTAGTAAGCATTTTGAAACCATTTAATAAATGGTTTAGTTTTGATTTTACTCATTACACACTGAACCAAAACCATACTGCACTGTTAAACCAAAACCACACCATTTAACATCCATAACTGACATATTACATGAGTCAATGACCAGATATCTTTTTATATATATTATAGTCCAACACAAATCCAACTTTTTTTTTTGGGTAAAGCATAAATTCATTCAAGAGACAAATGACGGGTTATAGCCAATGCTTCAGATCTACAGAGATCATGAAGCCATGGAGAGGAAATAGGCCAAAATGTCATACCTAAAACTAACATAGCCTTCCCAGCCAAGGAATGAACCACAGAGTTAGCCTCCCTTGGAACAAAATTCAAAGTACATTCATCAAACAAAGAAGTAAGGTAAATAATATCATCCCTAATTGGCTGAGTCTCCCAGTCACACTGAAGATGAAGATCCCAAATATTTTGGATCAAGGAAAGACAATCCGATTCCAGTTGGATCTTCAAGAAACCATTATCAAATGCGAACTACAATGCTTTCCGAAGAGCAAGAGCTTCCCCCATTTTAGAAGAAGAGCAAACTGTTGGGTTTGGTGTCTTGTATTCTGTGGGGTCCACACAGTTATAAGGGTAGTACTTGTATTAAGGTATGGGTCTATTACATGTACGAGATAAACTTGTAATTGTGGGGGATTAGGGTTTCTAGGTTTGCCTATATATAATCTCTGTGTGGAAAAACCTAGGTAAGACTTTCTCCTCGGACAGAGGAGAACTGGAAGACTATAAGGCTGACAGATGAGATAAGCTTATCAGGCAGAGAATTTTATAGACTGTTCTTGGAATTGAAGAAAGTTACCCTTTTCTCTGGTGGAGTAGGCATCCCACGATGGGGTGCTGAACCATGTAAATCTTCTTTTTTTCCGTTCTCCCAATCCTAATAAGTGGTATCAGAGCCAAATTCGATAGATCAGTTAGTAGTCTGTAAGAAGGAGGGAGGAATGTGGAAAGTATGAAGAAGAAAAAGAAAAATAAAGTGAGTTTTCTTTTGTTTTTTCTCTCTGATATTCCTTTGGAAAGTTAAGGAATTAGAAAAAAAAAATATTGAAACCATAACAATAAAAAAAAAAGGGGTGTGAGTTTTTTTTTTTCCCTCAAAGATCTTTTTTTTTTTAATTGTAATCATTCTTTTGTGTAATCATTACAAGAGAATTTGAAAAGAAAAAGAAAACGGTTGAGTTTGAT
The DNA here is from genome assembly GCA_028583415.1 of Protea cynaroides. NCBI lineage: Eukaryota > Viridiplantae > Streptophyta > Magnoliopsida > Proteales > Proteaceae > Protea > Protea cynaroides. The sequence continues at coordinate 86,972,217 of CM053275.1, forward strand.
TTCTCTCAAATCTGCAAGTAATCATTACTAAAAAGAAAAGATTGAAATAAAAGAAGAGAGAATGGAGTGCTTTGGCAGAAGCAGAGGCAGAGGGATATTTCGGTTGTTGACCAGGGCATCGGGTGAGACTGGGCAGGCGTCGACAGTTGTTTTTCATGGAGTCAATGGAGATGTTGCTATGGATGTCTCGAGGACCCTTGCGAGGATCGATGCGACTTTGCCACAATTTTCAATGGACCTTGGTGACGGACCAAGCCAGAGGGACAGAAACATGGGATTTTATGTAGGTCTGAGATCTCATGTGATGGACTTTCCCGATTGGAACCAAGGGGTGCTCCACCTGTGGGATATTGGCATAGTGGATGACCTATTGTCTAACAACTGCAGAAAGAGGAGCAAAGCTTGTTGTGGTAGGGACTTCGTTGGGTTTTGGGTCATCGGCGGATGTAGTTGGGAGTCTTGTAGATCGATGAGTACATCAGTGGATTGTTTCAGATCTAGTTGGCAGGATTGGTCCGGTGAAGGCTGAGAAGATGTCGTTCGGAGGAGGTGGCCGTGATTCTTGGGGTCTTGTGAATCAAGTTTTGCATGCGTCAGATCCATTATTGCATGTGGGGGTTAGAGAGGGTTTAGCAGTGCTGATCTGCAATGGTGGTAAACATGCTCTAGGGGCTTCTGGTGTGATGGCTATGAGGATAGCGGTTCGAGGATCTGGTCTGATTGGGGTTGTTTTCCCTGGGATCCGACGGGGGTTTGAATCTTGGCATGGTGAGCATAATGACCAGTTTATGCCGCACCGTGGGGCCATGGATGACTGGTGGGCTGGGACAAGGAGTCGGATCTCTAGGTTTGCATTGGAGGTACAGAGGTGAGAGGCTCGGATTCCAGATGCAATTGGAGTTGCAGAGGGTTGGAACAAGGAGTTGGATCTCAAGGTCTGCATTGGAGGTGCAAAGGTGAGAGACTCGGGTTCTAGATGCAACTGGAGTTGCAAGAAGACTGTGTGTGACAGTGATCTTTCCGGTGATCCTGCAGCAGTGGGAGAGATGGAGTCACTTCACATCGTGCTGCGGTTAGTTGTACGGGACACTCGGACAGGGTGTGGGTTGTGCCGGTTTGGGTGTAGCGGTTTAGCAGAGACAGGTTTACAAAATTAACTTCAATGGATTCTTCTTCAAGGTGGTTTGCAGAATCCAAGCCAGGTGGAGATTTGTTGGGTTTGATGTCTTGTATTCTATGGGGTCCATGCAATTATAAGGGTAGTACTTGTATTAGGGTATGAGTCTATTACATGTACGGGATAAACTTGTAATTGTGGGGGATTAGAGTTTCTAGGTTTGCTTATATATAGTCTCTATGTGGAAAAATCTATGTAAGACTGTAAAAACTGTCAGAGGATTCTCCTATGACAATGGAAAGCTAGAAGACTATAAGGCTGATAGATGAGATAAGCCTGTCAGGTAAAGAATTTTATAGACTGTTCTTAGAATTAAAGAAAGTTACTCTTTTCTTTGGTAGAGGTAGGTATTCCACGATGAGGTACTGAATCACGTAAATCTTCTTATTTGGGTATCCAATCCTAACACAAGCAATATCGTGAGAGAAAGCATAAAGGGTACAAGTTTAGTTGACGATCATATAAGATGGATCAAAACCCTAATCCCAATTTGGGTACAAGTTTACCTGACGACCACTCGATAAGCTTATATGATTGGTATGGTAGCGTTCCTTTAGTCAAACCAACCATTAAATGCTTAATTTCAGCCTAGTTCAAATTGCTAGTTTTCAGGATTCTTTTTGTCTCTAGGAGAATGAATTTTGTTCCCTTTGTTTGCATAAATTTAAAAGGGCTTTGGAACTTGGAGAGGGTGACGGAGAAGATGACGCAATCGTTTGATTGTTCTCACTGTTTTTAGTTTTTTACACCCTCCAAGTCCCAATTCAAGATGTTATTCAACCATCCTACTGAGCTTTTCTAGTCCGCTATTGGTGTGCTAGTTGTCCGCAACTGGCGTGAGTTGTTTGTCTTTCTTTGTTGTCTTTCAGTTTTACTGCTGCTGCTAGCCACCATGAGTAGATCTTTAGTCCCTTCGTCACATCAGTTTTCAAATAGTAAGAAGGATTCAGATTCAACCTCAAGACTGAGTTCAACAGAAAACCGGGGTCAGGTTGATAGATCTGATGTCAAGGATGAAGACTTAGTAGTTATTAAAGATAATGCCGATATTTCGTGTCCTTTTTCATCTAGATTCTACCTTTGTTGAAAAGATTATTGCATGTAAGCCATATCGACGCTAGGCTGTTACCGAAGGTCTTCCTAGTGCTTAGAACACCAGATATGGGGTTCAGGTATCCTTCTATGATACTGATACTTTTGTATTTAAATTCATCATGAACTAGACTTTCTTAATGTTGTCAAAGATTCACCGTGGTCGGTCGGTGGTAATCTGATAATTCTGGAAAGGTCGAATGATAATCGTCAATGACAGTTTGATACTTTTGAGATCTGGATTCAATTGTTCGAGATTCCTACTGAGCTTCTAACGGAGGACCTAGTGCATCGTTTTGTTTCGAAGGTGGGTACCCCATCCTCAATCTCAGCCATAGAAGGGATAGTGGCAGGAAAACCTTCTTATTACCTCCGGTCAAGAGTTTCTCTCAGCATCATAAACCTCTACGTGGCTTTTTCAACAACAAGAGAAAATTATTTCCTGATCAGAAGGTGATCATGAAATAGGAAAGACTCCCTCTCTACTGCTTCTATTGCGGGAAAATTGGTCATGATCACAATCATTATGTTAATATATTAGATGATTGTAAGGCTCACCGAATGAATCATGGTTGTGCTTCTGTTAACCAATGCCCCATGGCTCCTAATTAGCAGTACGGGGTGGACTTGAGGGCTATTCCTCCTAGTAGTCAATCCCTTGAGAAAGCCAGATTAGTGTTTACCAGTGAAAGGTGGATGCCGGATACAGCTCGTTCGGCGGAGATAACTGGTTCAAACGATGCTCATAAGGTGGAAGATGAATCGTTTGATCTTCCTGCTCAACATAATCATACTCAGTCTGTTTGCGTGAATCCAGAAACTTCTCATGCACGTAATATGCCAAGTGGCAACTCTCAGCTGGGTGGAGCTGGATCTTCAACTTTTTCGGGTAATTCGGCTAAGATGATATTTAATGAAAGCTTGAGTAATCCACCTTCTTCGGCGCAGGCTCTATCCTCTCTCTATACGAGCTAATCAATTCACCCCTCAACAGCAAACCGCAATGACTTTATCATGGAGAATCCCGAATTAGCCAACACAATTCTTAATTTAATTCCAAAATTATCAGATATCACAATTTCCCATCCTACCCAAGGTGCAGTTCAGTCTTTAATTTATCAGCCATTGGATTCATCTCCTACAAATATTGATCTGAACTCTACCCATCATGAGAACCCGAAGTCGGATAGTAGCCCCTTTTCGAAGGACAATTTTGTTGACCCTAAGCCGATAATAAGGGAGGAAAAATCTTACCACTCATATTCAAAAACAGCAACAGTCACAGTATTATACTTCTTCATCCTTTCAACATGGATCCAAAAGAGCTCGCCTTTCGATTCGGATCAGGATATTTGAATGATAAAAATTGTTCTTTTTTATTGCATGGCCTGTGGTTGGGGATAAACAGTTCCACGGGTACCAATGAAGCTCCTTATCCTTAACTGGAACTGTCAAGGTCCGAAGAATTCCTTGAGAGTTCGAGCTCCAAAAAATCTCCTCATGAATGAGAATCCGACATTAATTTTTTTAATGGAGACAAAAATTCAGAAGGAGAAAGTGGAACCTTTGTTGTATAAGTGGAGATGGGAATTTTTTTTATGATTGATTCTGTTGGAATTGCTGGAGGTTTGGTGCTAATATGGAAGGATACTATCCAAGTAGATATTCTTGATTCTTGTTCCGGATACATTGACTTCAGAATTATTCGGCCTCAACACTACTCCTGCTTTATTACGTGTGTTTATGGAGAGCCAGCTAAAGATAAAAGACCTGCCTTTTAGGATCACATTTCTCAATTTGGAATTGAAGGGGACTCTGATTGGCTCTGTATAGGAGATTTTAATTTCTATTTGGGCTGGCGTGAGAAATCTGGAGGCAATCGGGATTCTTTAAGAGATCGTTTGAATTTCAGAAATTTTTTGTACTACTACAAATTTGAAAATTTCATCCCAAGGTCCTAAATTTACGTCGATACAATAAGAGGCAAGGAACAGAGAATATTCGGATTAGATTGGACCTAGCTTTCTCCAATACTGAGTGGAGGACTAAATTTGCGGATTCGGTGGTTATGGTGAAAGCTGCGTATGGCTCAGATCACAGTCCTATTATTTTGGACACATATGGAGCTACTCTTAGGGGGACCCGTCCCCTTAGATTCGAAGCCATGTGGCTTAGGCATCCTAGTTGTTGCTCTGTTGTCGAGGAGGGATGGAACCAGCCCACTTTGTATGATAATGATCATATTCTCACTCAGAAATTCCATAATAGCAAAAAATGCCTAAAAATTGAAACAGGAAATGTTTTGGCAGAATCCAAGCCAATATTTCAGCTCTTCAGATGGATTTGCTTCGAGGTCAAAATCTTTCAATAATGGATTTCACTTCAGCTCAAGAGGTCGAGATTATCAATAAGTTGGAAGAGGAAATATTTAGAGAGGAAATAATGTGGCATAAAAAATCGAGGATCGACTGGTTTAAATGGGAGACTCTAATACTAAATTCTTTTATGCTTCTACTATTCAAAGGAGGAGCAGAAACCGGATCACCTAGCTAAAACTTCCTTTGGGTGAGTGGATATCTAATGAAGTTGATATTTATGATGCCTTTTTGTTTTACATTAAATTTGCTTATTCCTCATCTGATATGTGCCAGAGTATAATTATGGAGGCCATCCAACACATTGAACCAAAAATTTCGGACTTTATAAATGAAGAGCTGTGTCGAGCCCCTGATGGTGAGGAGATTCATATAGCCTTAAAGGCTATGTCTCCTAATAAATCTCCTGACCTCGACGGTTCCCACCTGTATTTTTTCAAAAGTTATGGGATATTACCGGGCAAGCTGTTACTAAATTTATTCAGGATTTTTGTCACTGGTCATTTACTTAAGGAAATGAACAGTACAAATATATGTTTAATACCTAAGGTTTCCAGCCCATAATTAGTGGATCAGTTTCGCCCTATAAGTCTATGTGGAGTATGTCCTAAGGTTATTTAAAAAATTCTTTCTACTAGGTTGAAGCCTCTTCTTGAGGGTCTTATTTCTAATTTTCAGTCGACCTTCATTCTTGATAGACTTATTTTTGACAACATCTTTATTGCACATGAGGCTTTTAGCTTTATTAAGAGAAGAAAGAAAGGTAAAGAACATCTTTTGGCCTTGAAAGTTGATATGCAGAAAGCCCATGATAGGTTGGAATGGAATTTTATTGAGGCTCTTCTTAAATTTGGATTCTCTGCTAAATGGGTCTCTTTAGTGATGCAGTTTATTATTACGGTTTCTTACACTCTGCTTATTAATGGGGCGGAAAGGGGTTAATTGACCCCTTCCAGAGGTATCAGACAAGGTGAACCACTCTCTTCGGCCATATTTATATCGTGTGCTCAGGTTTTATCCTCTTTTATACGTCAAGTTGAGGCAAATAGAAGTATCTATGGGATTAGATTTCACATGCACTCCTCTTAGCCACTTGTTGTTGTTTGTTGACGATTGTCTCATTTTTTCTAAGGCTAATATAAATCATATTATGGCCTTGAAGAATTATTCGGAGATTTATGGCATGGCCTCTGGGCAATGTATAAATTCTAAGAAATCAATGTTGACATTTAGTCCTAACACCCCTTCCTGTTTCAGAAGGTGGCTCTTAAAGCTTCTTAAAATTCCATGTGGACATGGTCCTTCCAAATATTTATGGTTACCCTCTAAAATTGGAGTCTCTAAAAAGAACGTGTTTAATACTATATTGGATAGAGCGATGAATAACTTGAATGGTTGGAAATCAAATCTTCTATCATTTGTAGGTAAGGAAGTCCTCATCAAGGCGACTGCTCTTCCCCAAATTTGCTGCTTCTCATTTCAGATTGCCGATGTCTTTCCACGACTCACTAAGGAAGGCAACTTTAAATTTTTTGTGGAACAATGGAGAAAGATAATGATATTCCTTGGATCTTTTGGAGGAGGCTTACTAACTCAAAGGAACGTGGAGGCTTCGGATTGCGAGACCCGAAATTGCACAATCAAGCTCTTTTGGCAAGTTGGCTTGGCATATTTTCACTAATCCAGATTTTCTGTGTGCCAAGGTAATGAAGGCTCTTTATTTTTCCAAGGAGTGATTTTATATCGACCAAGTTGGGGAGGAAACCATCGTGGGCATGGAGGAGCATTCTAGAAGGCAGGTGTGTTATTGAAGATAGCCTGATCTAGCATGTGGAAAAAGGAGATTGTATTAGAATTTGGGAAGATCCTTGGATCCCTGATCTTCCTAAACTCAAGCCTATTACTACAAAATATCCAAATTACAAGATTGATCGGGTTAGTGATTTAATTGACCCTCTTAATATGTGCTAGAAGAAGGATTTAATTAGTGAGATTTTCTCTCCTAAAGAGGTGGAAGCTATTCTTGGAAACCAGTTGAGTATCTTCCTTAGAGAGGATTTTGTTTGTTGGGGATTGAATAAGAATGGTTCTTTCTCAGTTCGGTCAGCGTACCACATGCTCAAGAATAATGTTGAAGAATCTCAGAGGCATCTTCCTTCAACTTCTCTCATAAGTGGGAGCAGGTTCCTAAGGAGGTTTGGAAATTAGTGTGCCATTGCAAAACCCTCCCGAAGATTAAATCCTTCTTATGGAAGGCTTGTGAGAATCTTTCCAATCATGGAGGTCCTATTCCCCTTCATTGTGTTTGTTGCGGCTCCAAGGTTGAATCGGTGGAACATTTATTGTTTCAATGCACCTTTGCTCGTGCGGTTTGGTTCGGATCCCCTCTTACTTATTTGTCACCCATGGATGATGATTTTTCCATTTATAAATGGATCCTACGATGGAACAAATTGCTGAAGGAAGATAAACCAGTGGCTATGAAATCCTTTTCCTTGGCTACTTTCTTATGTTGGCATATTTAACTTGCTAGGAATGATGGTCAGTTCCCAGGAAGTTGTGGAATCCCGTGGATGTTATTAACAAGGCTGTTACAGCATTTGAGGAGTTCGTTGAGGTGCATTGGCCTTCTTCAACTCAGACTGGTAGTACTGATTCCTATCTTGGAAAGGTTATGATACCTCCTCGACTTCTATTAGCTCAGTTTGTCATTAATACTGATGCGAGTCTGCTGTCCAACTCCTCTTCTGGTGGTGTGGGTATTGTGATTTTTAATTCCTCTTCGGGTTTGCTTCACAAAACTATCTCTGAGAAGCGTGTCTTCCAATATGCTATCCAAGGAGAGGCCACTGCAATCCGGACAGCTTTTCTCGAGGCTATTAAAGAACGGTTGGATCATGTTCTTGTCATTTTCGATTGCAAGCAACTTTTTGAGTTTATTAAAGCCAAGGGGAAGGTTGTTTTCTTCTATTCGGTCTTTAATCAGGGATATTATTACTCTGGCTAACTCCATGACATGTTGTGAATTTTCTTTTGTTTCTAGGGTTCACAATGGCATTGCCCATACCCTAGCTCGGAAGGCCCTTACCGTGATGGATACGGTTTTGTGGCCTATCTCCCATCCTTGGATTCAGGAGTATCTCTGAGGTAAACTCGACTTTATTTCCTTTAGTTAGTCAATAGACTCTCTTTCTACAAAAAGAAAAGGGACATAGATCCTCCAGTATTAGAAAGAATTGTTGGACTGATGTGGCTTGCCATGTCAGCCTGACATGTGTGCCCAGTGAGACCCGTCATCCCTTTATAATTTATAGTGAGGCATATAGATAAGGGGACTCTAGTTTCCAAAAAGATATGGGCAATCCATCACGACGTATCATGTGAGAGATTGAGAAACGAGAAGGCAGTCTCCATCAGAGAAGCGATAGGAACTTGACGACAGTATGGCATCGATCACTAGTGTTCTACATCGGACACAGAGGTATGTGCACCTCCATTTAGGTTTACATATGTTATCAGAGCAAATCGATTGCCTAGCTGATCAGGTTTGTACTGATGTTTAAAGTTTTCATTTTTTATATGCCTATGAAAGAAAACTACAATCCATATGTATGTCTATGCGGAATAAGATTCGACATACCGTAGTGTAGGGATTTGTTCCAGCCATTATCCGTCCAATCGAGTCCTCCTCTGATACACTTTGATATGCCCTGCTCCACAGACAAAAGAGAAGAGAGAGGGGAAGGATTTCTATGCACTGACTATATTCCTAGACAGAGAACGTGATGGAGTTCTCAAATTTCTATCAGTGTGCACAGGACCCTACCCATTAGTATTTATAGACCAACCGTCTCCTTCCATCAAGGATGGACGGTGATCTGGGTGCTACATGTCCTAGGATCCTAATGCTAATCATTCAACTTAGGTGGGGCCAGGTGGCATGTGGGCCACCCAACTTACATTCTCCCACTTGGCCCATAGTGCCACATGGCAAGCCACTTTATGGTTATTAACATGATGTATGACCATACAATAATTTTCGGATCCTTCTTTATGGACTTGTTCTTTATGTTCATCATAAAACTCCCAACCCATGAATCATGACGGTACATGTCCCAGTATTAAAGTATAATGGAAACACTTTCTTCCATGTAATACAATAGATTGTTTATTTTACGATGAACCTCAATTGTGACTACCCTACTTTATAGAATCAATTCAATAATCGATTCAAGGGTCAAACTTTACTGCCTAAAAAACTTTATAGGCATCTGTCATTCCAAAACTTTATATATACAACCAAATAAATGACAGGAAAAGAAATAACTTTATTTCGAGTCATCAAAACTTTATATTGCAATATTATAAATAAAACATTCAAAAAACTTAATGATTTACATAGCCCCTTATGATCCACGTGAACTACATACACCTTGGGCAGAAGCCCTTTAGTGAAAGGATCAACTATCATATCATTAGTGTCAATATGTTCTATTTGAACGCAACGAACTCGAATGTCTTCTTTAACAACAAAATACTTTATCTCAATGTATCGACAGCGACTCACTGAGCATGTGTTGTTAGAGAGACGTACTGCTGCAGTATTGTCACAGTAGATCATTATAGGTCTTTCAATAAAACTTATGACCTCAAAACTGTGATAAAATGCCTCAACCATAATGCCTGAGACATTGCTTTATAGCACGCCACCACTTCCGCTTCAATAATAGAAGAAGTTGTCTTAGGTTTCTTTACGCTGCGCCAAGACACTACTCCTCTAATAAACAAAAATGAAGCCAGAAATATACTTCCTTCCACATTTAGCAAAATCTGAATCTGAGTAACTGATTAGCTTCAAAACATCAACATGTCTATATACGAGCATGTGATCCTTGATGCCCTGTAGGTACCTCAGTACTTTTTTTGCTATTATCCAATGTGGCAAAATAGGGTTCTTTTGAAACTTACATAATATGCCACTGAATATGAGATGTCAGGTCTGGTACAGACCTGAACATTCATCAAATTGCTTACTACTGATGCATAAGGGATATTTTGCATTTTCTGCTATTTCAAATTGGTCTTCGGATATTTCTCCAGACTAAGCCTGTTGCCTTTAACAAGAGGTGCTACACTTAATGAATGGTGCTACACTTGTTGAATATTGTTTCATCTTGAACCGTTCCAAAACTTTATCAATATAACCCTTCTAGGACAGTCCTAAGGTCTTAAGAAACCTGTCCATGTAAATCTCTATGCCTAAGACATTAGAGGCTTCACCCATATCATTTATGTCAAAGTTTTGGATCAAGAAATATTTAGTCTCGTATAACATCCCTAGATCATTGCTAACTATAAGAATGCCATCCACATGTAACACTAGTATGGTGAAACTAGTTCCCTTGATCTTTATGTAAATGCATTGATCAGCTCGATTCTCCACAAAACCATAGGAAGCAATCGTGCTATCATATTTCAAATACCACTATCGGGAAGCTTGTTTCAATCCATATATGGATCTCTTAAGCTTGCATACTAGATGATCACCTTTATCCGAAGTAAAAACCTTCAAGTTGATCCATGTATACCTCCTCAATTAGATCACCATTCAAAAATACTATTTTGACATTCATCTGGTGTAGCTCAAGATCATAGTGAGCCACCAGTGCCATAATGATCCCCAAAGAATCTTTTCTAGACGTGGACGAAAATGTTTCATTATAATCAATGTTAGCCTTCTGATTATAACCTTCTGTCACAAGTCGAACCTTGTATCTTTCAATATTGCTATGTGGGTCCCTTTTAGTTTTGAAAACCCATTTACACCCTACCGTAGAGGTGTCCTTAGGCAATTCTACAAGTTTCCATACTAGATTCTTTGACATAGATTTCATTTCATCCTTAATGGCATCATGCCATAAAATGGTATCTATACAACCCATAGCCTGTGAAAATAATATTGAATCATCACTTATTCCAATATTAGTTTCACAGTTTTAGAGATACACTTCATAGTCTGAAGGGATTGCCAATTTTCTCTCTCTCTCGAGGATCTCCTTAAAACTTGTGGCTCAGGATTGGTTTCTTGATTCTGGACCACAGGTTCAAACGACAACTGGTTCCTGATGTGGTGTATCCTGATGTGGTAATTCATCATGAATAGGTAGTGTTGTTCATGAACCACAGTTACCACTGATAAAGGGATAAATCCCTGACCACCAGATGTAGAAGGAATTGTCAATACATCTTGTTCATTGGACTCAATGTTTCGATTCTGTATACTCCCACTGTTGTCGCCATCCTTTAGAAACTTGGCAACTGTAGACTCTACAATGGTAAGACTATATGAGAGACAATAAAACTTACAACCCTTAGATCTTTCAGAATAATCAATGAAATATCCACTGACTGTTCTAGGGTCTAACTTCTGAAGAAGTGGATTATAGACTCTTATTTTGGCTTGACAGCCCCATATGCGAGTATGCTTCAAACTAGGTTTCCATCCATTTTACAACTCAAAAGGAGTTTTAGGAACCGACTTGGATGGTACCCTGTTCAAGATATATACCGTTATTTTAAGAGCTTGACTCCACAATTTCGAAGTAGAGTAGAGTTACTAATCATACTCCTGACCATATCCATAAATGTACGGTTCCTTCTTTCAGCAACACCATTTTGATCCGGAGATCCAGGCATGGTATATTATGGTACAATACCTTACTCTTGAAGATACCATGCAAATGGGCCAGGTTTTTTACCATAATCTGTGGTTCTACCGTAGTATTCCCCTCCTCTATCTGATCTCACAATCTTGATCACTTTTTGAGTCTGTTTCTCTACTTCTGTCTTGAGTTCTTATAGGCTTCTAATGCCTCATCTTTATGAACTAAAAGATAGAGATACATGAATCTAGAATGGTCATCAATGAAGGAGATAAAGTATCTCTGACCATTCAGACAGGGAGTGGAAAATGGGCTACAGATATCTGTCTGTATGATTTCTAGTAGTTCAGTTGACCTTCTGGCACATTTCTTTATTTTGTTAGTCTGCTTTCCCTTGATGCAGTTCACACATAACCCTAGATCAGTGAAATCAAGAGTCTCAAGGATTCCATCATTCACTAATCTTTTAATTCTGTCACTAGATATGTGACATAATCTAAGATGCCACAACTGAGAGGATTTCTCATTCACATTCATTCTCTTTATTCCAATATTATTTACAGAGAGTAAACTAATTTCATATGTTGGATCTAGATTTAAGAGAAATAAACCATCAACTAAAGAACCTGAACCGATGAATACATCAAATTTTTTTTAAATCCTTATTTCTGTACTAGAAAAATTAAACACATAACCCAAAGTTGTTAATCTAGAAACAGAAATTAGATTCTTTGCAAAAGATGGAATATAAATGGTTTCTCCTAAATCCAACACATATCCGGATTGCAATATCAATCTATAGACACCTGTAGCTTCCACTTGAGATTTCATTCGATTTCCTGAATGGATATGTCTCTCAGTTTCTTTCGGAAGTATTATCTGCAGAAAGCCTTGCATGGTATTGGCCACATGGATTGATGATCTAGAATCAATCCACTAGTTATTTGAATGAGAATCAACTAAATTTGATTCATAACAAACCAAAATTCTCTGAACTGAGATGTCCCTCATGTGCATGATGTAGTTACACACATCATCCTTACCATTGTAACTTAATGAGTCTGATTTTTCCATTAGAGTACTTACTAACATCTTGTTTGAACTCACAAACTGAGCATCAATTGCCTTCATGTAGTCAATGACCTTCTTACATTCAGGAATTGATCCTTTAATGCTCTTGTCGATATTGTTCATGACAAGCATTAGGCTCAAGTGGTTAGACCGCTCCCACTTATCATAATGAGCAATTTGGACTAGCGTACTGGAATCTGTAAGAGCAGTGGGCTCTTCTATATGGAGCGCCATATCCAAATCCATGCACTCTAAGGTTAAATAAATCTTCTATTTTCAATCTGAATAATTTTCCCTAGTAAACACTGGGAGACAAATCTGGTTATAAACTGTAAACAACAATAAAAAAGTTTAGATTTATTAGCGTACAACTTTATACTGACATCAACCCACGTTAATAATCAGTAACACACTAAAATTAATTATAATCTACCTGTGGGCTAAACTTATAATCAATTTTAGTATGTGAAACTTTACACTAAATTGATTGACATCAAACTTAAGTGACAGACTGATGTATCCTACAAAATTACCTGTGGGCTAAGATTATAGTCTACATCTGTCTAGGTCTGTATTAATAAGACTAGAATGCTACATTACAATTCAAAAGGTTATTCTACACCTGTAGGCAGAAGAAGGCTCCCACTGTCTTGTAGTTTCACATTCTACCTTATTCCATCTTTTCACATAAGAAAATAATATTTCCCTATGGAGATAATATCCAGTCCCAATGTAAAAGATGCAATTTTCTGATGCCTACCACTAGAGGGGTATTTCATTCTTTTATGACATCCTTAAATAAGCACTTATATGTGTTAAAAAATAAAACTAATTATTTCCTTGATTTTAACACAAAATTTTATTATAAGGGCATATTTGTCATCTATGACATCTTGAAAAACATACTTATATGTGTTAAAAATAAACCTAATGGTTTTCTTGATTTTTAACACAACTTTATTATAAGGGTATTTTAGTCATTTATGGCATCCTTTAAACAACTATTCATAAGTGTTAACATAAGCCTAATAATCTTAAAGAGTTCTTAATGGTTTATTCTTTACTTTATGTAACACTAACTTTTAATGGCGTTTATTACTGTCACTAAAACAGTGACATAACAACCTTACTGTATTCCTATATTAGTGGCGTTTATTCTATAATGTCACTAAACAGTAAGGTAAATCATTATGTTTTGTACATCTATATACAGTGGCGTTCTGTCTTTAAATGTCACTAAAACAGTGCTTAATACATTCTGTTATGTTTATAGATACAGTGACGTTCTTATAAATGTCACTAAAATAAAACTATATTTTTAGCGACGTTCAGAACACACTGTCATAACAAATACCGTCACTGTTCTTGATCGTTAGTGACGTTCAGAACAAACTGTCATCAAAAGTGCAGTCACATATACAGTGACGTTCGGTTCATAACTAAACGTATGGTGATATGCAATGAAAAGCATTCAAAATTATTAAATGTCACCAAACATATATAACAAAATCACCCGGTTTAAAAGGCCTGTGTCAAAATCGAAAACAAACCCAACCAAAATTGTTCGTACCGGTTCAACCTATCTGGTCCACTCAAACGGTCCATATTAGGGCATAAAATTGGGTCTTCGGGTTTACCCATACAGTTAGTCAGTTCGGGTCACAGGTTTGTGTTGGTTCGGTTCAATTGTAATCGGGTTTGCCCTATCCGGTTCATTTTTTAGAACCGGGTTGAACCGAGAGCACTTAAAAACCTTAATTTCTTTATAAAAAAACAAGAGATTCCTTCAAATTTAAAAAAATTGCCATTGACTTATATCCTTTCTTTTCTCTATTTACAGATCACCGAACCTTGCAACGGCGGTGCCAGGGACATGCCAGAATATTCGGCACTCCCCAAATGAATCCGGTAAAGACACCGGTCACAACCAGAGCAGCCTAAATGGTCGGAGAACACTGAAGAAAAGAGATCGAGAAAAAAATCTCACAGCGGCCTTGCGAGTTGGCTTCGACAGCCTGCTGGCTGCGCATTGCCACGGCTGGCTGGCCCTTGCGGGCTGGCCTGCTGCGCCTAGCGCGGCCGGCAGTCTGCTTGACTGCCCCTTTATGCCTGCGGCTGCACACTTGCTGGCCTGCTGGCCTGTGGGCTAGCAGCCATGCGAGTGAGCACCTGTGACAACCTGGGCTTGCTGTATGCACTCGCCAGATCTCTTGGTCGACCGAACCCAGAAAAAAAAATTCTTTAAAACCCATTCTTCTCATATTAGTGCCATTCAGATGTGGCTGACCAGCAAAGTCTACCGAGTGCTTGCGGTGGCCGAATCCCGTGAAGATAAAATTTTATTTTATTCTTTAATCCGATTCTTAATGTATCATATCGGTGGATGGGCGACTGAAACCCTGCTCTGATACCATAATGTAAGAAAACTACAATCCATATGTATGTCTATGCGGAATAAGATTCGACATACCCGTAGTGTAGGGATCTGTTCCAGCCATTATGCATCCAACCGAGTCCTCCTCTGATACACTCTGATATGCCCTGCTCCACAGACAAAAGAGAAGAGAGAGGGGAAGGATTTCTATGCACTGACTATATTAGAGAAAAGGGAAGGATTTCTATGCACTGACTATATTAGAGAGAGGAGAAGGATTTCTATGCACTGACTATATTCCCAGACAGAGAACGTGATGGAGTTCTCAAATTTCTATCAGTGTGCAGACCTTACCCATTAAGGGTGTCAACGGGCCGGTCTAGGCCGGTTTCGGTCCGTGCTGAACCGATGTCGGGTTTTATAAGCTCAGCCCAAAACATGTCCATTAAGAGTTCGGACTGGGGTGGGCTGCGCTGGACACAATAACTAACGGGCTGGTCCGGTGTCGGTTTGTTATCGGGCTTGGTTTATTGAGGTGATTTTGGGTTGGTTCGGTCCGGATCGGGCTTATCGGGTTTATCGGGCCCCTTTTATATGTAAACTATATAGCCTATTTTATTATTTCTATCTATAAAATTAGCATTATTCATTCCATATGTATGTAATTTAATAAACTATAACAATTAACATAATCTTTTCAACTATAGATTCACATAATTTTTTAGATCATGAAGTGAACTCTAATAGTGTAACACAATCTATTAAAATTTAAAACTATTAAAATTAAGAAATTGGGCCCGAACGGACCTTACTGGTGTTCGGATTGGATTTTATCGGTTTGGGCTAATTCGGGCTTCTTAACGGACCGGTCTGGTTTGGGCTGAAACGGTGTCGGGCTTTACAAGCTCAGACCAAAACCTGTCCATTAAGGCTCGGTTCGGGTTATATCGGACTGGCTCGGTCCGTTCTACCGGGCCGGGCCCAGTTTTGACACATTTACTACCCATTAGTATTTATAGACCAACCGTCTCCTTCCATCAAGGATGGACGATGATCTGGGTGCCACATGTCCTAGGATCGTAATGCTAATCATTCAATTTAGGTGGGGCCAGGTGGCATGTTGGCCACCCAACTTATAGCCTATTCTTTCTGCAACCATTCGGCCACATGTTTTTGAGGAAGGTCTTTCTTTTGACCTGCAGTCACCTACGGCTGAAAGCTCTAGAGGCTGCGGACTGTGGCCGCAGGTCCCTTCCTTCTCTTTATAGGTTGCAGTTATATGTTCTATTTTCAAAATTCCAGTGTCGTCGGCCAACGGAACAGCAGGCCAGCCTGCCGCAGCCTTGCACGGTCAGCAACAACTTGCAGCAGGCCTTTCTGTGTCCTGGGGTAATACCGGTTGATGGTGGCGGCGGTTTTCAGATATGGTGGCGGCGTTTTTTGTCCTTGCGGCGTGTCGTGGTGCTCTCTGTTTTCCAAGGGGAGTGCTGAAGTGTTCGGCACGTTTGGAACCGTTGTGGCTTCAACGTGTTCTTCAGTTAGAACACAATATGTTGGAATAGGCCGATGGCAATTTGTTTGAAATTAGAATATTCTGATGGGGGCTTTTTTGGTATTATGGAAAACCATTTAAGTTATAATCTCTTTTTAAGAAAATACGGTAATGGGTTTATGGTTTTAAAGCCCATCATTGGGTTTTATAATGTTATGGACTTTAATGAACATCCCATTGATCGTTAATAAAAAAAAATGATGCTATTCCGGTTTGATCCATTCAGATTCGATTCGAACCGGACTGACCCAACCTGGTTTCTGAACCGTAATATTCGTAAATGGTGCTATTAAGCAATATTGAACTGATTTTGATTACTTGTCACCACTGCATAGTTACAGACCGGATGTCACTTTTCAAGTGACTAAACGTTTGTGACAGTTTGTTCTGAACGTCGTTAAAAGTCACGAACATTGACTGTATCTATTGTGACAGTCTGTTCTCTACGTCGCTAAAGGTCATGAACAGTGACTGTATCTATTGTGACAGTCTGTCTTGATCGTCACTAAAGGTCATGAATAGTGACTGTTTCTGTTGTGACAGTGTGTTCTTAACTTCGCTAAAATTTCAGTTTCCTTCTAGTGACATTTACAGACAAAACGTCACTGTATCTATATACATAACAGAATGTATTAAGCAATGTTTGTTTTAACCCTTAAGTGAATCAATCAACTATAATAGTTAACTATTACTAGACCTAGTTCATTCTGGTTTGACCATTAATGAAGAACTAATTCTGTGTTGAACCAATTCAGTTTTTGGTTCAAGACAGATTCTATCTGGTTTGGTTCAGGTTATATTTGGGTTGGTTATTTGAACCAGATCCGATTCAAAACTGGTTTTCTGGCTTATTTATTAAAAGTGATCTTATTTTCTCATTTTAAATCTGTTTTTAGTGATTCTTCAAACCTACCTGGGGTTGTATGACGTGCTCTTTAGTGTTGCAAATCCATGACCTCAAATTCTGTCATGAAACATTGAATATAGTCTAGTTACGTCACTTTGGACACCTGTGCTAGATCGAAATGTCATTCTTAAGTGCTGTTTGATTAACCTAAGTGTTGTTTAGTTATTCATAAAGTGTTTTATTGTTTATTACATGCGCTTTATTGTTATACAACTGTGAAACCCATGTGTCACATTAAGGTTTCATGTGGCACACTAAGATTGGGTGTATGATGCAATTTTATTTACCAAATTGCCATTGAGGGACTAAATTGTTGCCATAATTTTAAGTAGTCCATTAAATTCAGTACAAGAGGTAGTTTAGTAAATGAATTTCTTAAGCATCATTTGTATTGCAGTCTCTGTATAGATTTTGGTACTTATCCCCAAAGGAAAGTAGTTAATCTTCATGTATGAGTTGGAATAAGATGGAATGCATTCAGATGGAAGAGATTCTTATAGCCCAAAGGTACGGGATTCTTTTTATCTTGGGTGTGATGCATTTCAGTCTTATAGATTAAGGTATAGACCTTACAAATTACGATCTTTGCCTAAAAGTAGATTGTAAGGAGTTTAGTTTGCTACTGAATTTATCAACATAGGTTGATATCAGCAATTAAGTAACAACTTGTGGTAAGTTACAACTTTCGCCCAAAGATAGGTTGTAGCCAACCACATTTTGTTTATGATTAAGCATTGATTTTCTCATTATTCAGTTATTGAGCATGTCTTTTCATTAGTTACTGCTTTAAAATTGTTTGTTTCCCCTATTGGTTAAGGTTAACTATGCTTATTGAAAGAGCTAATTAAGGGTTAATGGATTTGTATATGACTATTAAAGTGAAATAACCACATCGAACTAACCGGTCTTACCACCTTGTACCAGGTCTACCTATCATGGTCGAGCCAAATGGACCAAGTGTGTGAAGAAAATAGCGAAACCAGGTATTAAACTGACCCAAAAATAGTAAAATAGAGGGCAGGGTCGCATACCCAGATAGGCAGGGTCGGACCCCCCTCATTAGGAAGTCAGACCCCAGATATTTTAACTGGGGGTCGGACAATTTAGACCTGAGGTCGACGGGATCATCGACCCCCTCTTTGCCAACAGAAACTGGAAATAGAAAACTTTCCAAATTTCAAGAGGATTCTTTCATAATCTCAATGGGACTTATTTTGGGAGGTTCTCCTCTATAAATAGGACGTCCCTAAGCCTTTTTCACTCCTTTTGAAACCCTAATTGAAAGTGAGAGAAAGAGAAGAGAAGGAGAAGAAAAGGAAAGTTGGAGAAGAAGATTAAAGTGAAGAATTCAGAGAAACCTCTGAATCTCAGCAAACCTAAGGTATGGGTATGTTTTCATTAATGACTTAAGACCTTAGAATAGTTTATGAAGAGGGTATGATCAAGGAGAAACCCAAATCATCCATCCATGGGAGGATTTCAATGAAATCCATGGAAGAAATCATGGTAGATAAAGTAAGGAAGAAACCTAGAGTTTTAAGTCATAGAACAAGCATAGAATGGATTGTGGAAGTAAGCCATAGGACCCAAACATGAAAGAATGGACTATAGGATGAAATTCTTGACTCAAACCACGGGGGGTCGCACGTAGGGTCGATTGGGAATCGACCCTACCCGACCACAAGATCAACCCTCAGCATTAGGGAAGTCCAGGGATGGGGTGGTCGCACCCAGGGTCGATGGAACATCCGACTCTGGCATCGACCCTACCTTGGGGGTCGCAGTAAACTGCTACCCTTCCTGCGTCCCACCGTGCGACCCTTACTTAAAAGCAAGCCTAAAATTGTCGGAATGACTTCTAACTAAAATCTATCGACTTGTTAGGTTTTTCTATTGATATAAAAGTGATTCTTAAAGCTTGAAAGATGATCTACACTCAAGCAAAGGTGAGAGAACAAGACCTAAACTAATTGGCTAATAATAAACTGTTTTTATTTTCTTGAGTCCAATGCCATGACTGATCCTATGCGTGTATGCTTGTAATGTGCATTCAACATGTCATCCAATATTCCTGCTATTAATATTCATGTATATTTAATTTTATTTTATTTACAACATGATGATGATGATGATGCTAGGAATAGACATGTGAATGTTTGTGTGTGATTGGTGTACTTGATGCGAGTGGGGCATCAGGGGAGGTGTTATGCGGTGTTTGATCCGGACACTTTAGCTCTATCTCTAACTCAAGTCTTGTCCACTAACATCGTCGTATCGTTATTACCTTAGCAGAACTATTACGTCGTAGGGCGTTAGGGGAGGTGGCCTCGGACCTTGTAGTCTTCGACTTTGCCGGGGGGCCTTAGCTCTATCTCTATGGACGTATTGAGGGATGCTGGGGTGAGACCTTGGATACACTGTTTGACATTAGGATTGGTTAGTTACGAGCCCAGTTTGCAAGCCCTCACCAGCAGGGGCTTACATGTTGGTATGGGTAGGGCATCAGGGAAAGTGTTATGCGGTATTTGATCCGGACACTTTAGCTCTATCTCTATTCCATGTTGGGGTGGATGTGGACGACAATGGTATTTTATCCGTTGGGTGAGCTTACACACCCTGTGTATAGAGGTGAGGCGGCCACCGAACCTTTCTATAGCACATTGCAAACTTATATACCAGACCACAGATATGAATTGAATGCATGCATATGTTTGTTGCATTGTTTTGTTTACTCACTGAGCCGTGATGTGTGCTCACCCTTTTGACGTCGAATATTTTTAGTTGATGATGCAGGTACCATTGTGGAAGACTATATGAATGCTTCTGTGTATGGGCACATTGCTGCGATCGAGGCTGAAGACATAGTGGAGACGCATGACTCCTCATGCGAGTGCAACTCATGCGTTTTCGATTAGATTTTATTTGAACTATTAAAGAAATATAATTTGATATTTTATTTACTTATGTCTCGGTTAATACAACATAATTTGATATTTTATTTATGATTATCACAGTTAGATTCCTCAGTTCATTTATTATTAAGACTTCCACTTGTGTATTTATTCTGATTATGATTGTAGATGTGTATGGTTTAGTTTACTAGGACACAGCCTATTAGAGATCCTGGTTGAACCGTTGATTTATTAGTGGTTCATCACATCATTCTGAATAGTGCAGAATTGGGGTGCGACATAAAGAACTTTCTATTCAATGATACATGTTCAACCATTGAGATGGCTCTTTATCAGAAATGACCTCATGGTATTCACCTAATGTTAAAGCTCATTAAGGCCAATATAAGTAAGCGCTTCAGATGTTCCATTCCAAAGAGTACAATTGTACAGGACTATCTGAAGGTAATTGGCGAGTATTTTGTGAGAATCATTAAATCCATTGTTTGTACCTCTATAAAGAAAGTTCAGCTCCCTAGGACACCATGCCTGTATCCATGTGCATAGGCACATCTTGAGTGTGAGGGATATGACAACTTGTTTTTGAGTTCATTTTGATAATACTCATCACAATATTGGCAGATTGATTTTGGTTATACAATCCATATTACCTATACTATGTAAGCTTTCTAGACAGAATACCACCATAGGATATTGAGAGGACCACCTACTCAGCAATCTAGGTGCAATCTCAGGTGGAGATGATTGATGTTTGGATCTATACAGGACCTAAAAAATTGGTTTATTATTCCATCATGTCCCAAGAACCTTGTATTTGTCTCGAGATTGACACCTATTGGTAATGTGTTTAACTTCAGTTGTATCAAAAGAATATTCTAGCAGGCTCTAGTTCATTTTTGGATGGCTTATATTAATCATATTTTGATCCAATTTTGAAAATAATTTGCTTGCTTCCTTTAATAGAGATTGGAATTAAAAGATAAATTATGGATGAAAAACCCAAACAATGACTCTATAGATTTGATAACATCTCTATATATGTAAACTTAAAATTTTAGTGATAAACGGACTCCTAGAAACCCTAGATTTCTCAAATTTTGAAACTTGTTTGGACTGCATCAAGGACCAACAGACTAATAAGCTTAAGAAAGGTGTTTGACGTATTTCTGAGACACTTAAGATCATACATACAGATATATGTAGACTATTTTTACACCTTGTCTGATCGATTAAAGATACTTTATCTCATTCATAAATGACTATACTAGATTCATGTATCTGACTCTCATGGATCATAAAGATGAAGCACTAGGTGTCTTCAAGATCTACAAAGCTGAAGTTGAAAAACTAACTACAAACAGAGGTGGGGAATGTTTACAGAATCCAATACATTTTGTCCATTACCTTATAAAGCAATGTATCTTCTTGCACTATACCAAGCCTGGGTCTCCAGACCAAAACGACGTTGTTGAAAGAAGAAATCGGACACTTAGGAAAATGGTTAGGATAATTATAAGCTTCCATTACCTTGAGAAGTGAAGCCCCTTAAGACTACAGTGTGTATCTTGAATAGGGTACCATCGAAAGCTACTTCAAAGACTTCTTGTAAGTTTTAGAGAGGATGAAAACCCATGTTAAGACATACATATGTATGGGGCTTTATCTTGAGAGATTAAAGGGCTATAGGTTCTTCTTTTCCTCACATTCAACCTCAATTTTAGTATCTAAGAATGCTAAAATTTTGGAGGATGACAACAACAGTGGGAGTAAAGATACCCAGAACATTCAGTTGATAAACAACATGTTCAAGTTCCTAGTCCCACACGAGAAATTGGAGGATTTATTCTTCTAATTATTATATATTGAGGATCGTCATTTATCAAACCAATACCTCATGATAGTGGTTTTGTTGTAGAATCTGTTACTCAACCTTCTCAAGCTCAAAATGAGGTTGATAATCAAACAGTATTAAGAAGATCCTCAAGAGTCAGAAAACTGACAATAACTTTTGATTTCCAAGTTTATCTCTAAATTGTGTTGACGATGATGGAATTAATCTAGAGTCAACATCGTTCTGCCAAGCCATAACTAAAGTGATTCCACTCAATGGCTTAACGCATGAAGGATGAGATGGATTCTATAAGTAAGAATGAAGTTTGGGATCTTCTCGAATTACCTAGAGGAGCATCCCTTGTAGGATGCAAATGGATTTTTAAAACAAAAAATGATTCCATCAAAAATATTGAAAGATATAAAACCCGGTAAGAATCAAGTTTGGGATCTTGTCAAATTACCTAGAGGAGCATCCCCTGTAGGATGCAAATGGATTTTTAAAACCAAAAGGGATTCCACCCAAAATATTGAAAGATATAAAACCCGACTTGGGGTGAAAAAAGTTTAATCAATATTTTTCTTTTGATTATAAAGAAATCTTCTCACCAATTTCTAGAAAAGAGGTCTGTACGATTTTTATGGCGTTTGTGGCTCATTTGGACTAGAGCTACATCAAATTAACGTCAAAATGAAATTACTTTAGTTTGATCTTATGGGGGAGGTTTACATGAGGTGACCAGAAGGATTCTCAAATGATATTAAATGGTTTTTAGCTTGTAAACTCAAGAAATCTATATACAATTTGAAATAGGCTTCTTTGTAGTAGTGCCTTAAGATTGATGACACAATCACTTCTTTTGGTTTATGAAGTATCGTGATAATCTATGTATTCTGAAGTATGAGATTGGAACCTTGGGTCCTTATATATGGAGAGTCCTCCACATAAGGCTCTCTTTGGAATAATTTATATTTATGTTTATGAGTTATTTATGATAAATCATTTATTAGAATAAATCATGAGTCATAAATAACAACCGTTTAGTACCACTAAACATAAAGAAATAATAATAGATTATCAAAATAATGATAAACACCTTCTAATCTATTTGTAGATTTTAGATCATATTGATTTATTTTAAATATAAATAAATACTATAAATCATACAAAATAACTACATATGTCATATTGTATTATTTAATTAATTCTATAATTCATACCAAAGAAAGCCTTATTGGTTCAAACTTTTGATCTAGAAATTTCAACACTAAAATATATCTCGTTTCACTCTAGTTTTCCAACAATTGGAGATCAGCTAGTGATTGGGGACAGTCACTAGAGATTTATGCCAAATGTGATTGGGCCAGCATTTGTGCATAGGTAGCCCTATAAAAGGTGCATAGGCTAGCTGTAAAGGACCCTAGTAGGGTTTGGATTTGTAAATATCAGGCCCAGCCCAATTTTAATTAAGACAGTATCTCTAAAATTACATGGGTTTTTCTTTTAGGTTATTTCAATCCTCAAAGCTCAAAGCATGGTATGAAACAATGGGTTTCATGAACTCAAATTTCCAATTTTATGGCTCTCAAGGTTTCCATGGATTTTAAAGATTTTAAATAATTTTTTTTTCAAATTTCATGGCATTTTCTAAGAACATTTCCCAGGAAATTTTTACAAGGAAAGTGAAATAGAAGAGTCCATTAGGATATATAAGGAGCTAGTAGGACCCAGTCTCTATACAAGTCTTTGCTATGGTTAGAATATTTGCCAGGTGGACAACTGAGGAATCCCAAATAGAAAAGATGAGTGTATCTGTAGCGGTAGGGGTGTCAATCAGTTGGTCTTGGTCGGGCCTAACTAGTCCCTACCAATTGAGCACTTTGCACCGTGATCAACATGTTTAACTAATCGATCTTGATTTGTGAGACCTTGACTCATTTATATTTAGTCCGATCGGTTTGGGTCCCTAATCGATCTTATGTTAATCGGTTCAATAGGTCTATTAATGTTCATAATCGATTATTTTATTCGGTCTTATGTTCGGTTATGCTATTCGGTTTTATGCTCAGTTATAATCGGTCTATTTTGTTGTATATCCAACCCATTGATTTGTCTTTACTCATAAATGAAGAATAAATGTGGATAATGGTAAAAAAAAAAAAGAGGGATCAAAATATGCATTTTAATGAATATTTACATGTGACCATAACGGTTTCTTAACATCATCTACTAAAATCATGTCACCTTGGAGACTAGGATATCAAAAGGCATATTGTAATCTCATTTAGTAGGGATGTATTCATTGCAAGTTCAATGTTCAAAAGTAGGTGGAAAATGAGTGGGAAAAGTAGGTGGGAAAAAAAAATAAAAGTAGGTGGCCGATTATATGTCTTTAATCGGTTTTTAGTTGGTTTATACCAACTCTGGCTTTAATTCGTCGGTCCAGTCGAACGACCATCGGGTTGCGCTTCTGCACCTTAAATGACCTATTATTAATCGGTCTGGTCCTAAGACCGACACATTTATTAAACAGTCCGGCTCGGTGCAGTCTTTAACTAGTTGGCCCGGCTCGGGGGACACGATGCGGTTCCAAAATTGACACCCCTGCACTGCGTATTCAAATCTTCTCATGCCCCTCATGTTAGCATGAAGAAATCCACTGGCTATCATCTACTCTGTGCGTATACCAATACATCGATATGTACACATAGTAATTATAACCACTGGATTTTCTCTTGCCAGCATAAGTGGCATGAGAGAATTTCTATCCATCCACAACCGGCAACTAAATAGAGAATCGATCGAAAGATACAATTAATGTTGACTTTGTTAAAAAAAAAAGATATGATCGATGACGACACATGATATTAAATTACTAATGTGCTCTTCTTCAGGATTTTCATAAAATAAAAAGAGATATTTTAGCCTATTTTTTATTACATCAATTTCGTGTCAAATCCCATTGTCATTGCATATCGGTAAAATTTAATTCTTTTTCAACCCAAATATTAATAGGGAAAATTTCCCCTACCCTCGGAGGGTATACTCTTAAATCAACTATTCCGGTGGCTTATAATGTTAACCACTTCCTCTACTTTTTTTTTCTAGTTTCTACCATGGGAAAGAGAAGTGAATTGCTTTGTTCTCTCTCCTCCTTGGTTTCCCTCATTTCCCTCCTTCCCTTCTCCGGTGGGCTTTGCCTGCTGGCCTCCTTCCTATGGTTTCTTCCTAGCAATTTGTGCTTGCCCTGGAAGCCGTTGGTCTGCTCTCCCCTCTTACTGACTCTATTCGATTTGGAAGCTCTCCAGAACCTGTTCCTCTTCAGTCCATTTCCAAATCTGAGTGGTCTCAGGATCTCTTTTCCCCTTCTGAGCCTGGTGTTCCCCTTGTGCCATTGGCCACGATGCACCCTCCTCTGGATCCAGTTGACTTCCCACCGTTGAATCCAGCCTCTTTGCCCCCTCCTGGGGTGCCTTCTGTGAGTCAACATGATCCTCCTTCTCCTACTCTGAAGATTGATGCTCCTTCTTGGTCGAGCAACTTTAACCACTCTTTGTTCTGATTCCCAAACCCAAAAGCTTGTTGAAATTTGTTCCTCCTGTTGTCTGCAAAACGGGCAAAGTTGGGGTGTGCTCTTCGGAATCGACTAAATCGGAGACTAATGAGTTGCAGCTATTTGCTGTTGGTTTCTTCATGGGACCTAGGCTGGGATTCAATTTTGTCAAGCAATCTCTCTCTAAGCAATGGAAGCTAAAGGGGTCTGTTCTGATTTATCTGCTGATTCATGGTGGATTTATCTTCAGGTTCTCAAAAGCTGAAGACAGAGCTCGGATCATTGATATTGGTATGTTTTTCATTGGTGGTAGACCAATTTTTATTAGATAATGGGAACGGAATCTCCACTCTGGGGTTATGGGGTTGAAATCTTTGCCTCTTTGGGTGACCTTGCCGGGACTTCCGCTCCACCTTTGGGGGGATGATGCTCTCAGTACGGTCTGCTCTTGGGGAAACCACTTTATGCAGACCAGACTATGTTGGACTTTATGTTGTCATTGTCGGCAACTTGACTGATGTAACAGTGTTTGTAAGCATACAGTCAAAGAAATTAGGAGAGAGAGTGTCAGTGTAGGATAGAGAGTGTTAGTGCAGTGGCATAGATGTGACAACTTTGCTTGTGTGTTCTACAATATTCTACATGTGTTTCAGATAACTTGCAATCAGTTAAATGAGATTTTACACTGATTTTGATGAGAGAGAGTGTCTATGGACCCCACTGGTGATGTGACACAATTTTTGATGATGTGGTCGAGTTTCTAATGATGAGGCAATGTTGTGGCATTCTGAAGCATTACATGAAGAAAGAAGATGTAGAGAGAGAATAAGGAGAGAGAAGAGGAGAGAGAAAATGTTGGTGGGTCCCGTAGCAGGTTCATGGTAATCCGACAGTGGAAAGATGTAGAGCGTCGAGTTATCTTTCCAACGCAACTTGAATCACTCAATTCCGACGTCGGATGAGAGAGATCGCAGTTTCCGTCGAATCGCTCAAAAAAAGCCATTAAACATTTGTTCAGGGGTCTTTTTGCAATTATCAAGAGTTGAGGGCAAAGGCTGAAATTATCATAAATAGAGCTAATTCTATTCGGACGGCTCAGAATGAGCCACGTCGTCAAGATCCTGTTCGAATGGATCTGATTAAGGCGGGCTCGAGTGGATCTCAGCGATCGCGTCAGATTCTATCGCGCGTCTTACCATTGGTCAGCCGCAGGTTAATAGAATGTATCGCGTCACATGAAAGGGTTTCCATGATTAGGTGTGTTGCGCGTCTACGGTGCGACAACGGCGGATCCTAATCTAAGAGCCAAGAATGAAGCCGATCGCGCCTGACTCGATCTGACTTGATCCAACGCTCAATAGGCAATCCCGCCTTTTTGAGTAAGATCGGATGGTGTACGAAGGTGATTCCGTCTCCGCCAATAGGATCTCGACAATGCATCGGCGGTGCGGCTACGGTGCGGCGCGGGTGCGCGGTTATAAAAGGAAAGATTTCATTTTGAATCTTTTGGTTGACCGAACTTTAAACTGTCATAACTTCATCATCCAAGCTCCAAATCAGTCTGTTCAAGTTGCAGTTCCCATATTTTTGGATGCTCTACCTATTGGGCGCCGTTGGGAGTCGAATTAGGCCTAAGAAAAATCGAAAAGAGTGCTTTGAAGCTTAAGAGAAGTATTTTCTAGGTTTTCGTGCCCTGTGGGATGATTCATCACCAACTACCTCTTCTCTGCTCATTAATAGATTGCTGAATCCCTGTGAGAGGTTGGTAGATTGTTTATTTTTCCATTCATGGTGATTATGGGTTGTATGGAGGAGATTGGAAGCCGATGAGCAAGGTATGCTCTATGAATCAAGTTTTACTATCATTGAAGGTTGTTCAAGGTTTCTCAAAGTAGTGTAAAGCTTCAAAAATTATTGCTGGCCATTCAAGAATATTGGTTGTGAGATTTTCTCATTCCCTATCTTCTTTAATGTTTTCTATGCACTGTATGCTAGTATAGGTGGAAAAAAATAGAATATCTATCTAGTTTGGGAAAAAATTGTAAGGCATAATTATAAGCCTAAAAAGTTGTTATTTGCTCTCGTGGGTGCGAGTTAAGCGTGGTGTGTTCAGTGGGTGCTTGACACTGACTGTTAAGCCTGAATCTTGGCGTTGGTGCGCCCTTTCAGTTTTATGCTGGGAAAGCCTAGGGTTAGTATCCTTGTCTTGTAAAAGACTAAAAGTTGAGTGTTGAGTAAATATGGAGCCCGTTGGGCATTACTCCGTAGACTAGCCATCACACACTGTATTGGTGAACCACGTATATCCTGTGTTGTGGACTGTCTTTATTTTCTTATATATTTTGGAGTACGTGAAATGACTTGCAGGATGGGTGTGCAAATCTGGTAGACTTGGTCACTGAGTGGTAGCGAGGTAGATTTGCATGCGCTTCTGTGTATGTGAAAATTTAGGTCCCCATCAGCTCTGGGCAGCAGTGAAATAATTAAGAAAAAGTTTCAGACACTGATTCACCTCCCCTCTCAGTGTCATATCAAGTTCATCAGACTACCCATCTAAAAACCAGACGTGCGTTTGCCAACGCGTGCATTGAGTTTAGTAGTTTTGAAAAACTTGAGTATGTCATTCAAGTGGAAGATGATGAAGGAAACCTTTTCCTTCAAAAGTTGAAATATGAATGGACACCACCATATGTTTGGATTGCAAGGTTTTTGGACATGCCCATGCATCATGTCCTCTTCGCCCCAAAGAAGTTGAGCCCGATACTAGTGTTAGTAAGGATGTAGAGCCTCAAGTCCTTGTTGATAAGTTTGTCAAGCCATCGACCATGCCTGAGGTTGGTTCTGAAGTTGGATTCCAATAGAAAAAATTCAAATCCCGTAGGCGGGTGAAGAAGATGGGGTTGTTGGATTCAAGTTTGGACAGGAGGGGTTTCAAGTCGGATCCTGGCCACGGGATTTTAAATTTGAAATCTGCTGTGTCGTCTAGATCTTCTCTGACCATTGATTCTATGTCTTCTGACTTGCATTCAATGCCAAACCCAAAATTTCACTCAATCGCCTTACCATCCTACCTCAACCTTTTGAACCTCTTGCTGAGTTTTCAGATAACCTGGTACAGGTTCCTAAGTCCTCTACTGCCATTCCTTCCTCCTGTTAAATCCCTCGGCCATCGAACAAATCACATCCCTCCAAACATCCAAACCCGATTCCTTTGTCCCTTCTGGTTCTTCTCTTCATCGTTCAGACTCTTGTCCCCCCTTTCCCAAGTCCACCACCTCTCTCAACCTGTGCCCTTCCCTTCCTCGTCATAAGAGAACTAACTTGCCACCTCTACCCTTTTCCCGCCTTGCTGTCCTCGAAGCTAATAATTCCACTTGCCCTCCTCTTCCTTTTCCTCTTGGCACTTCTTCTTTGTTAGCTGTCCCTTCGAATCTCATTATCAGGATTTTGGAGAAGCATGTGGCCTTACCTAGTGATGCATTGGGAGTTGAATCAGATAACTCAGATCCAGACTCCCCTTAGTCGGACTCATGGTATTTGAGTAGGAAAAATATGGTCAATGAATTATTGGACTCTAATGAGGAAAGTAAAGAGTTGGAGTGGGCCTCCAAGAACCGGTTCCATTCCATCTGACTGCAATCTGGACCATGATTGGAGGGTGCTGGAATATCCGAGGTTGCAATGATCCTTTGAAAAGAAAGGTGGTGAGAGCTAGAATAAAAAGAAGTAAGTGTAACTTCTTTTTCATCCTTGATTCTAAAGCCAAAGAAGAAAATATCCTGATGAACTATAACTTGATGATCAAAGGATGGAACCAAATCCTCTCCTCCCCGACTCTCCGACTCCCGCCCCATCTCACCATTGAAGTGTGAGTTGGCTCAAACTCCAACACACTTCAACGGTGAGATGGGGTGGGAGCCGGGGAGGAGGGGATTTTGTTCCTCAAAGGATGGCAGTTCATTCACAACTATCCTCCAAACGGATCTGCAAAAATTATTGTGGCTTGGGACCCTAAGGTGTGCTCCTTTGTCAAAGTCATAGCCAGCCCTTATATCATCCATTGTCAAGTTACCATCTTGAGTAGCAATAAAACTTTTTGGTGTTCTGCCATCTATGCAGCCAGTAACCCGAGCATCAGGGGGAATTATGGAAGCTGATTGAATCCATTGTTGTTGGCATCAACGGTCCATGGATTATGCTGGGTGATTTCAACATTGTGCGGTGTAGTGAAGAAAAAGTAGGGGGGAAGGCGATCAATGGCAGTAACACTGATGCTTCCAATTCTTCTTTAGACATTGCGGGGCTTTTTGACCTTAGATGGGGATGGCAGCAATTCACCTGGTCAAATAGACAAGAGGGTCGGAAAAGAGTTTGCTGCAAACTTGATTGTGTGTTAGTAAATGCAATGTGGGAGGCAGAGTTCCAAGGATCAGAAGCTCTTTTCCTTCCAACTGGAGTTTCTGATCATTGTCCTATGGTTGTTACTCTTGGGGACCCTCTTGATTTTTGTCCTAAACTGTTCAAAGTTTTCAATTTATGGTCTAACCATGTTGAGTTCATACCTATTGTTGAAGAAGCTTGGAGAAGTCCGATACGGGAAGGGATGGACCCTCTCTCCTTTATTGTTTGTAGACTCAAAAAAGTTAAAGAAAAGCTGAAAAATTGGAACTGGAGAGTGTTTGGGGATATTATTGAGAAGGCTAAAGAAGCTGAGAAGGTCTTCCTGATAAGGATCCTTTCAATCAGGCTCTCATTGATGAAGAAAAAGTGGCTAGATTGAATTTTGCTGATGCGAGTACTAAGGAAGAAAATTTTCTCCGTCAAAAATCTAGGAACTCCTGGCTTAAATTGGGGGATAAAAACAACAAGTTTTTCCATCATTCTATCGAAGGGAATCAGAATATGTCTCTGATTCGGTCTATTTGTTTTGCTGATGGTAGATCAATTTCTGATCCGGCTGGCATTAAAAATGAAGTAGTTCAGTTCTTCAAAGATCTCCTGGGGTTTGGGTTTTTCAATAATGATGAGGACTTCTCCCATATTAAGGTGACTAAGGTTCTGGATGAGAAAATCAAATCTACCATGAGTGCCCTAATTTCGGCTGATCTGGTTAAAGATGTCCTCTTTGGTTTTAGTGACTCTTAAGGAGCCAGGATCTGATGGATTCATTGCCTTGTTTTTCAAAAGACATGGAGCATTACTGGAGAAGATGTTACTATTGCCATTATCTGGTTCTTTCAAAATCCTTATATGCCAAGGTGTGTCAACTCAACTTTTCTTTGCCTTGTTCCAAAATGCAATGCCCCCACTCACTTTTTGGATTTTAGGCCAATTGCTCTTTGTAATGTCTTCTACAAAATTATTGCAAAAATTATTGCATTAAGATTGTAGCTTGGCCTTGATCATCTTATCTCTGGAAATCAATCGGCCTTCAAAGGTCGATCTATTTCGGACAATATTTTGATATGTCACAAGATTGTGCATGCCATGGATCGAAAAGGTGCTTCTCCAACTGCTATCCCGAAGATTGATTTGCAAAAAGATTATGACTCACTGCGAAGAGAGTTTCTAATTGATGTGATGGGTAAAATGGGCTTCCCAATGATTATGCTTTGATGGATTACAATGTGTATCTCTTCGCCCATGTTTTCTATCCTTAACAATTGATTGCCGGCAGGTTACTTCAAAGGTGGTTGGGGCATCCGGCAAGGAGATCCAATCTCTCCTTACCTCTTTACTATTGTAATGCAACCCCTCTCAGTGATGTTTGAAGAAGCAATTCAGAAGAAAAATCTGGCCTTGGCGCATAGGTGCAAAGCAATCTACCTCTCTCACCTTATGTTTGCTGACGACCTTATGATTTTTGTGAAAGGTACTCGTGACTCAGTCCAAAATGCTATTGGGATAATTGATACCTTCTCTAAAGCTACAGGTCTCAAGGTTAACCAAAGTAAATCTTCTATCATCATGGGAGGACTCAATAACATGCTGAGGAAGGAGTTGGTGGAATGTTGTCAATTCTCTGAAGGCTCATTAACTATTAAATACTTAGGGCTGGCCCTTATCGCTTCTAGATTAACCCACAAGGACTGCATGCCAATCATTGACAAAATCCAAGCTCGAATTGAAGGGTGAAAGAGTAGGCTTCTCTCTTACGCCAATAAGGCCATGCTTATCACTTCAGCCCTCCAAGGAACCCCCATTTACTGGTTTGGGATCTATGGTCTGCCGATTAAGACTGTCAAAACTATTGAATCCTTGCTTGCTAGGTTCTTGTGGTCAGGGACATCCATGGCCAAGAAATCTCACTTCTTGAGTTGGGCCAAAGTCTGCAGGCCAAAGGAAGAAGGAGGTCTGGGAATTAGAAGAATCAAGGACATCAACAAAGTAGGTATCCTTAGGTTGTTGTGGTACATCATATCCAATAAACAATCCAACTGGGTGGCCTGGATTAAGCTGAAATATCTATCAGGATACAGTCTGGTCAGTTCAAGTTAAGAAGAATTGCTCTTGGGCGTGGAATGCGATTCTCAAGTGTAGGTCAACCATGGCTTCTTTCATTAACTGTGTTATTAGATCAGGTGAAGAAACTTGCTTCTGGAGGGACCCATGGCATCCGGCTGGGTAACTTTGTGATCAAATGATCGATCAAGATTGCGACACCTGGGGAATCCACAGAGATGCCAAAGTCAGTTTTATTTTGGAGGGTAGTCAATGGATACCTTGCCCGAACAATAACCCTTCTGTCCTAAATTTCTGGAATGATCTTCATCAGGTCAAGAGATGTCACTATGAATCGAGGGACCTAGTTATGTGGAATCAAAGTAAATCTCTTTCCTTCTCTGCTAAGTTGGCTTGGAATGCTTGCAGGACTCATTACCCGAAGATCCTTGGTGTAAAGCAATCTGGTTCCTTGGTAATGTGCCTAGACAAGCTTTTGTGGCTTGGAGAAGCGTGCTTGACTCTCTCCCCACTTCGGATCAAATCAGAAAAAGGAATGCGCCGGTCAATAATGGGTACTGCCTATGTAACTCCGGTATTGCATCAGTTAATCACCTCTTTTTTCTGTGTCTTTTCTCCTCCACGATCTGGGATGCTTGTATCAGCAAATTGAGTCAATCTTCTCGGCCTCCTTCCTCTACGGGTTTGAGTGGCTTAGCTACTTGGGCTGCTACTAATTTGAACTACCTTGGGAAATAGCTCTTCTGTTCCTCTATCTACAACATCTGGAGAGAAAGGAACCGGAGGAAGTTCGCATCTAAAGGGAGGATTATCAATGAGGTTACTCATGTGGTCTTAAAGGATGCCATGGAGATGGTTATGATTAATCATACTTCGACCTCAGGTGCTAATCCTATGCCATTGGGAAGGACTAACACAGTCTTTGATGTTCATTAATCTGAGTTGGGTCTCTTAGCTAGAGTGGGGGCTTAGTGCTCCAGCTTTGTCTATTTTAATGTGGTTTGTGTAAGAATTTCTGTTTCGGTTGGTTTGTATTTGAGTGTGGGCCCTTGTGGGTTGTTTTGGGGTAATAAAATTTCTGCTAATCTCCCCCCACCTCTTCTATTTTTGAAAATAAGTATCAATATACCCTGTCAGTCCATTAAGTGATAGAGACTAATTGTAATAATTATTTTCAATGGCAATATTACCCCAAAGATTGTTCTCCTCTCCTCTCCCCTAAAGTTTTATGGAAATTGTGACATTAACACAGTACCCAACTGCAAGTGTTTGAATGAGTTCACATCCAAATCTCCGACTGCCCGAAGATTATTGAATTGGTCTGGCAGGTGCATTAGAGAATCCCACCTGGGTTACTGAAAGGGGGAGGGGTTTTTGAAGTACGAGGGAATGAAGTTGCCAAAAGCTTCTTTGGTTATTGTGAACAAGAGCATGGATCTCGAGAATTGTCATTTGTAGTGGTTGAATAATTGTTCTTGTATAGCTTATGCTGAAATGAATATTGGTGGCAGGGAGACGATAAGGAAAAAAATCGTTTATAGCACTCTGTTGTAGCAGAGTGCATCCAAACCATTGAAAGTGCATGGTCACGAGTCCCAATGCACTCCCCAATGGCCAAGATCAATATGCTACACCAAAATGCTACAGATGATTCTAGCCAAGACGACAATGGCTGTTTGACATGTTTGGCCGTGGCATTGTCAAGCATTGTTAAAAAATGCTTAACAATGGTTTAGCCCAGTCTCGTAGTGTAGGAAATTAAAAATTATAGAGTAAGTTTAAGACTTGGACAAGATCATATATATATGCAATATGATCTCATATAAATTAACACAAGTATAAAAGTAATAGTGCACTTACTGTATTTGAAGAATAAGAAATAATAAGATGGGGCTGAATCGTACCATTGGTCACTCTCCTTAAGATTAAATTCACCACTTATGTACAAAGAGTTCATGTGAAGTTTAATACCCAAAATAAAACAACACCGATAATTTGAAGCATCTTTCACTTAGGTTGCACTCTAAGAAGTGGTCTTTGTCAGAATCCCGACGGTTACAATTAACACTCAAAGAAAATAAAATTTTTCTTGTATTTAAAACAGAGTAAGGTTGGAGGGCGAGAGAGAGAGAGAGACTTTTATATGAACTTGAATGTAACCTTATGCCTTAGGATTGTCATCCTATTTATAGAGGATGAAATGTCAATCCAATGGGTACAATAGAGAGTTGTATCCATTCGACGGGGTACAATGAATGGTACATCCTTTGAATGGATGGCCTAGATTTGATCTCTCAATGACATATAGATCAACGGTTGATATCACATACCCCTTGAATCCATATAGGTACAAAACCATATATAGGTACCTATTCAAGAATACTTACGTCTACGTATTTAATATGTACATATTCAAGTTTACATACCTCTACGTATGTAGAGACATACTCTAAGCAATAATTAGGCCCACGGATCTATCCACACCTGCACCCGCACCCATACCATATAAGTCTTCTTAATCTTGTTTCCTTTAGCAATATGGGACTAAAAGAGTCCTACAAGCTAAACCAATCAAAAAATACATTGTGGGAATTTTCCAAAACCAAAAACCCAAAAAAGAAAATTTTTGAAACTTTTTATTTGTATTTTAAAAAAACCAATAGACGGTGGCAGGTTGAGGCAATCGGTTAGTTACCCTCAGCCGTTTTTACAAAATCTGAATTATAAGTCAAAATTTTGGACTAAATATTGAATCTATGTGAAAATAATTTGCTCAAAAAACTTTCAAAATTCAATAATCTGTTTAAAGGCCTGGTTTTTATCTCGAAAATTTGAAATTTACACATAAAATTAATCTCTTTCAGCCTTTTTGCCATATTATGTTATTTAATATGATTCAAATTTGCAAATTATTATTATTATTATTTTTTTTGGGAAAATATCTGCCACACCCCCTATAGGTTATCTTAATCTCATCCACTTGTCATTGTTTGAGATTATATCGCTAACACCCCCTACTTTTGTAAACATGTATCCATCAGACCCCTTCCTTTAACATATGTCCCTCAATCGATGATGTGACACCATTTTAATTTAATAAATGACAGAACTACCCTCTCTTTTAATTTTCCCAACTTAAAAATGGATTTTCTTTATTTCATACAGAAAATAAAAAAAAGGGAAAAGTAAAACACCATATTTACTCTGTTTCTTCATTTTCACGAAAGTTAAGGTTTTTACAGTTTACCCTTGCTCTTCGTTTTACCATCGTCGAAAGCCTGGCCTGAGAAGACGACCGGACTTCTCACCTCCGGCGCCTCTGTGCAATCACAGTTTACCCTTCATCTTTGGCAAATCCATGGCGATAGAATGAAATATTATTAAACACCCTAAAAACTTGATCTATAGCTAAAAAGTGAAACTTTCTAATGGGATTTGCATCAGGGCAGCTGAAGGGTACCCGTTCTGCTAAGGAACAACCTCTACTTTGTGCTCCATCGATGCCATGAACCGAAAATTCCTCTGATTAGCGGCTCTGGTGGTTGTTGCTGATACTGCTGGGGGCTTTTGGTGATCTTGCGGAGATCAGGCGAAGGAGAACCAATGCCAGCACCACAAGACATTGCAATTAGAATCCTCACCCTCTGCTTTGGCTCCTACTTTACTTATTGGATCAAGATCAGATGGAAGTGTGGCATCTTCCTTTACGATTGCCCAACAAAGAATGGAGGATCTTCTTGGTGTTTCATCGAAACATCATCTTCATTAGCGTCAGCACCGATAAATAGTCCCAACATTGGATACATTTTCGCAGGCTAAGTTTTTCAGTTGATGGGGATAAACGCAGCAAACGATAACTTCAGCCCAGGAAAGGGAAACAGAAACAGTGGCAATAGATGTTACATGCCGAATTTTCTGGTAGGTTCTTGGGATGACTACACTTATTTCCAGTGAACAACCGTGTTGAAATGATCTGAAAACTCTGTGTTTGCAATAGGGGCATAGAGATTGGGCAAACCTAAGCTCAAACTTCTGCCCTTTTTTTTTTTTTTTTTTTTTTTTTTTAGTGTTTTCCCATCACCATTTGTCTTCTTATTCATAATAGAGAAATATCAGTTCCAACCTTCTCCTCTTTTCTTCTGGTTTTTTTTTTAGCTTTTTCCCATAACCATTTGACTTCTTATTCTTAACAAAGAAATATATCAGTTCCTGGATAAAGAATTCCATTCAAATAACAAACTCTTGTGGGCTTCTATGGAAAGATGTCATTGCTTGGAAAGAAAGTGCAATCTAGAGAAAGCTTATCTAGTTCAGAGACTCCAAATCCTCGAAAAAACGTGCTCTAGTTAGCGATCATAAGGAGAATGTTTTGAAAGAAAACCCAGAATGGAAACCAAAAACCAAAAAGCAAATAAATTAGAGTGAAACCAGCTGTTGCTTTGAAAGAAACCAAACCAAAATCGAAAAACGAATAAACAAAACCCTATACTGATCGACACATTCTAAGAATGAGAATCTGAAAGATGAAGAAGATGAAGACAAATGGGAAAAATGCTAGAAAAACCCAGAAGAAAAAGTAATAAAGGCTTAAGTTCAGAGATGAGAGGAAAGTGAAATTGAAACTGATCGAGAGATTCTGCAACTATCGTTTTTGAGTGGGAGATGAGAGGAAAAAAGTTTGCAAAAAAAAAAAGAAAGAAAAGAAAAACGAAAATGAAAGAGCTTTGGTGAAGAAGACACAAACCTATCTTGTCTGGTTTCAGTTGCCGGTAGGAGAAGAAAGAGCTTTGGTCGGAGAAGACAAGTTACTCCCTTTGCCAGAGGTTAGAGAAACCAATAGACGCTGGTTTGGTTGAAAAAGGAAACTAAAAAGGAAAAAAGAAGAAGAAAAGAGATGAAAATAAAAAGGGAATTCTCAAAAAGAAAATATAAAATTGAAATTGAAAAGTATTGAGGGTAAAAAATAGTCTTTTTAGTATCTAAACAAGGTTTCAGTGTCTTCAAGGAGTGTTAGGGATATTATCGTAAATGATGGTGGGTGGGTGAGATTAAGATAACCTACAGGGGGTGTAGTAGATATTTTCCCTTTTTTTTTTTTTTTTGGTAGAATGCAAAGTATGTTCATAGCCAGTTATTATTTACAATTTAAACTTGGACAATAGGTTTAAATGGTGGTTCTACTAACGTGTCGAAAGGTGCGGAAATCACAACAATCATCTCCTTGTGATGCTGTAATGAATATTGGTGGAGACAGCAATGGCTGTGAATTAAATTCTCGAGAACTATGCTCTTGTTCACCATAACCAAAGCCGCTTCCATCAACTTCACTCCCTTGTACTTCACAAGCCCCTCCCCCTTCTAGCAACCTAGGTGGGATTCTCTGAAGCACCCGCCGGACCAATTCAACAATCTCTAGGCAATCGGAGATTCGGGTGTGAACTTTTTAAACACTTGCAGTTGGGTGTTGTGTTATGTCACAATTTCCATAAAACTTTAGGGGTAGTATTGTCATTAAAAACAGATAATTACGATTCGTCTCATCACTTAATGGACTGACAGGGCATGTTGATACTTATTTTCAAAAGTAAGGGAGGTGATTGACATTATGGATCAAGATGAGGGATGATTAATTTAAGGGTATACTTCAAGGGGGGAGGGTGGGGGGAAATTTTCCCATATTAATAATATCCCTTATTTATGATATTCCTATGATGGTCCAATGATCACTCTCATCAACAAGAAAATATAAAGAAAGGAGGAGAAATACTATTTGGCGATGCCCCTGCACCCTTTCACCAGGGATGTAAAATGACTAGGAATGGCATGATCGTTACAATTCCTTGTGTGAAAGATGTTGATTGAGTTAAATTTTATTTTTTTTAATTATATTTAATTAATTAAAATGAATTATGTTTTTAATTCTCTTTAATACAAATTATTCATGATAAAAATGATTATGGAGATCCCTTCCCTTCTTTATAACCCATGGTTGGAGTTTGCTATATCTCTCTAAAAGAATATTTCAAAAAGTGAAAAAGGAAAATGAAGTTTTCAATCCATCAAGGGTTTTAGAATCAGAAGAGATAACAATGGTCTATCATCCAAAGAACCTTCTGTCTTGAGGAGAAACTCACGAATTAGAGTACAGTTTAAACTCTTACGATTTGTGCATGGATCTCCATGTGAGTCCTAATCTAGTCATTTGGAACTTTGGAGGCTTGGATCCTTCGAGTAGTCGTCTTCAACCCTAGGCTTAGTGTTGTTTGTTTTAAGTTCCCATATTGGATAGTTTGAGTATTGCTTTTTGAGTTGCCTCCATAAAAATAATTGATTAAGTGTAATATATTAGTAAAAGGTGAAAGATCAAGTTCAAATCATCTGCATGTATTTTTTTTTTTTGTTTTTTTGGGTAAAAGAAAAAATACATGCAAATGAATTATTCTTTGAAAAAATCACTGAACAACACAACAATAGTGTGTGGATACATATTTTGGGCATTTTGATCATACAAAAATCTTTGTCTTGCAAAACAAAACAATTCTATTTTGCACATGCATCACACAATTTTTATATCTGTTTATGGAAAAGTTCCTAAACGCATTGCCTTTTTTTTTTTTTTTTTTAATGTTTTACCAAAAATAAATAAATAAATAAATTAATCCTCCTAATGTTGACATGCATCGTCTCTATCTTTACCATGCCATTTTAGTCCAAGAGTACAATTATAACTTGCTTGATTCATGTCACATAACGCCCAAAGTAAATATGGTTTATTACCACTTGGCGTGTTAGGTAGACCTGATTATGGTCTTATGGATCATATTTCAAATTTGTGATTTTACTTAACACTTAAAAATTAAGAAGAAAATAAAAGGAAAAAGTTTTCTTAAATTAACCGTTCATCGATCATCTTGTGTCCTTTTACCAAAAAAAAAAAAAAAAAAAAGTTAAAGAGTAAAGAGAAAAAGTAGTTGATGTTTTTGTAATCTTATGGACGTAAATGATGTTAACGATCCTTATGGAAGTGTATAAGAAATTTTTCCTAAGTAGAAAATGTGAAATAAGGAAAATGAAAAAACATTAGGCGGAATTTCATTTTTTTCTCTTTACTCTTCTTACCCTGAGTCTAGAATCTAAATCACCTGAATATCCATGTATTTTTTATGAGGTCTCATCACCATTGATGTGTTGTGGGACTCATCTCTAGAGTGTGAGACCCATAAAATATAGATGGTGATAGAATCTTAATGAAGATATAAATACATGGAGATAGATTTATTATTTCTGTTTAGATCAAGGTGCACAACACTAGCCATGTGGTCATATTAATTACAATTAATCCACTGCATTTGTTGGCCGTGAAGTTGGAATTTCGAATAGAAATCGTCTCTTTATCATTGGCGTTTTTTCTATGAAGATCCAACGGCTGGAGACACTTAGTGTACACCAATGTTCCTTGTCGGTCGGTTCGATGTTCATAGTCAGTTTAAGTCCCGGGAAAAAACACAACAAATACG
Source organism: Protea cynaroides (assembly GCA_028583415.1). NCBI lineage: Eukaryota > Viridiplantae > Streptophyta > Magnoliopsida > Proteales > Proteaceae > Protea > Protea cynaroides. The sequence continues at coordinate 87,011,702 of CM053275.1, forward strand.
GTAAGTGGCAAAAAGCGGACGTGGCATAGCTGGATCTATCTGTATATTTATGGATCAAGAATCCCAGATTTTATGTTCTATAATCAAATATTTGAAAATTGATTTCCACGTGCTTGTACCCTCCAAGGAATTTCATCACCGTCCATATAAGCGGATCTCCACGTCCTGTACCGTGACGCAATCCCTTGGAGATTACAATTACGTACTCCACAGTCCCTAAAGAACGATTCCTTGACGGAAGTCCTCGCAATTTCGTCTGTTGCATGGACATGGACAGTTCAAGTCTCCAGAGATAAGCCGTGATGCCAATGATGAACAACTCCAGAAGCTCTCGTCATGTCGCCGTGATTGGTGCTGGCGCAGCCGGCCTCGTCGCAGCTCGAGAGCTGCGGAGGGAAGGTCACAAAGTTGTCGTCTACGAGCGAGGTCAGAAGGTCGGAGGTTCTTGGGTTTACGATCCGGATGTCGAGTCTGACCCTTTAGGAGTCGATCCTTCTCGAGCCATCGTCCAAAGCAGTCTCTATGATTCCCTCCGCACCAATCTTCCCAGAGAAGTCATGGGTTTTCGCGATTACCCATTTGTGGCTAAGGAAGGCAGAGACAGGGACTCTCGACGGTTTCCTGGGCACAGGGAGGTCTTGCTTTATCTGGAAGACTTTGCTCGCGATTTTGAAATCAACGAGTTGGTTCGATTTGAGACTGAGGTATTACATGTATGGATGGAGGAAGGGAAATGGATCGTGAGATCAAGAAAGAGAGCTGGAGCTGATCGAGACAATTCGCTGATCGATTCGGATGAGGTTTATGATGGTGTGGTTATTTGTAATGGCCATTTTACAGAGCCCCGTATTGCAGAAATTCCAGGTACACTTCTAATTTCCCTTCCGGGTGAGTTTGGAGTACGATTGAATTTGTATTGTTGAAAGGGAATCACACCATTTTTCGATTCGAAGATACTTCCCTCATCTTCATTGCTCAATCTACCTTGATTGAAAGGATAGATACTAGTCATAGTATCATAGTAATTCAGTGAACTACGTTTAAAAATTAAGTTGTTAATTTATCATTTTGACATCTAATTATTGTTGATTGAATTTCATTTCTTCCAGGGATTGATTCATGGCCCGGGAAGCAAATGCACAGCCACAATTATCGTGTCCCTGATCCGTTTCGTGATCAAGTATGTCTTGGATTATATTTTGTGACAATTTGTATTTTGAGGTTGTTGTTCTGTTGCCTCTATGGCTCTCATCCAAATCTGACATAATAATGTTTTCATCACAGTTATGAAGGTTAAATGTTGAAAGATACTATTAGTTGTTATTACCTTAGATCTCTGTCTCTTGGCATGTATTAAATGTAGTCAAAATTTCTAAGCAAACCTAGAAATTTCAAAATTTCTTCTAACTACTGGACAAGAGCTGCCGAATTTGATATGTTCAAGATTTTGTCTTAGAAGCATGGATTTTAATAGTGTTCATTAGAATGCAATGTATAAGATCACATCACAGTAGTCTAACTAGTATAACTAGCTAGTATATACAACAACAAACGACCTAGTCATAATAGACCTGTCATGTATCCTCTTCGATGTAAAAAATTGGTTACTTGATACCAAACAAATAAAAAACAAATATCATTGCGGCATTGTCGACTGAAATAGATAAGAAATAAAGTAAATGACTTGAAGTGTTTCTTTGTTGTTGCCTTTTCCTTTCAATATCTTCTTTCAGCATGCTCAGTTTGTCTTATCCACTTCTTTCTATCAACAGGTTGTGGTTTTGATAGGGAGTTCTTCTAGTGGTGCTGATATCTCCAGGGACATTGCGAGAGTAGCTAAAGAAGTTCATATCGCTGTAAGATCTATTACAAATGAAACAATTGGAAAGCAGCCTGGCTATGAAAATATATGGCTTCATTCTATGGTAAAGGCATTCACCCAGTGTGAGCAAGAGTTGGTGTTTCTTGTGAGAAGTCCATCAAGGGAAACGTTTGAACCTGATGGTGGGATCTCAGTCAATACGAAATTCTAATTTCAGCTGAAATAATGCAGATAAAGAGTGCTCATGGAGACGGCACTGTGGTATTCCAGGATGGGAGTTCAGTCCTTACTGATGTTGTTCTACACTGCACAGGGTATGTTGCAATTACTTTATCATTAGCAACAGATGGAGGAATTGATCCATATAGATGAGGGCAGGGAATTAGATGAAATTTAAAGTAGTAAACATATATGATAAGAGATGAAAGTTAGAATTGTTTTGTTTTATTTTATTTCGGGCTTTTACTGTTGTTGCTGCACCGAGGGATTGGGGTTAGTGTAGAAGCTGGCACCGGAAACTATAGATGAAAGACTAGGAATTAGAATCTCTGACTTTCCTGGGCTGAATAATGGTTTTATTGATTAATAAAAACGAGAATTAGTGCAATATGACAAGAACATAACAATTCAAGAAATACAAAGAACCTCACCCCATTAACATGGAGGGACTATGTGGACATTTACTCTCTCATTGCTTCTGTCTTCTCTAATTTGTCAGTGAGAGAATTTTTTACTGTTTTGATCTCTTTTAGAACAAGGTGTCCATCGGGTAGCACAAGAGATATAGGTGTCTAAGAATCTTGGATAATCTCCTTAGAGCTATCAATGAAGGAGTAGTGAGCCTATCATACCTCCAATATCTTGATGTTTGGATTAAAAATGTGCCAAGACCATAAAATAATCCCCTGAGCTCTGCCGTGCAAATGAAGGGACCTGAATCATGTTCCCCAAGCTATCCCTAGAAACTTCTACACAAGTAGGTTCAAGGATTCCAAAAGCAATAATCAAAGATCAGCTTAATGGAGCGATCTGAGAAGATATCCACCACTTGTTTTCTACAATCACCTTAGGGAAGTCGATACAACTGGCCAATCCTTTCTTTCTTTCTTTCTTTTTTGGGGTGCCCTGGGGGGGGAAGGGACTGTCTTGTAAACCAAATTTATCACGGTTGATGGTTTTCATTCTTCCATAGTTCAAATTGTCTAATTCCTTTGGAGGGCGAGGGGGGAGGAGAGTAGAGATATGGTTTGCAATTAATATGCAATTACTCCTAATGGAAGATGCCTGATTAAATTAACCAGCAATATTATAGAATTTAACACAAAATTGCCTGGTCAATAATAAAGAATATCCATCCATGGTGTAGTATATGATAAAATATGCAGGATTGTGAAGCACACATTTTGACAGTTCCACTTAGTATCCCAAGATGGTTGTGGGAAAAAATTTTGATCATTCAAAAGCTTAGGATTTTCTAGTTGAGTTGCTTCTCAATAGCTTTGAATCTAAAGAATTGTATTGTTATTGGTTTTTCAGATACAAATTTCATCTTCCTTTTCTGGAGACTCATGATATCGTCACTGTGGATGACAACCGTGTGGGACCACTCTACAAACATGTTTTTCCACCATTGTTGGCTCCATGGCTTTCTTTTATTGGTATACCGTGGAAGGTATAACTATATATTTAGGGACTTAATTGTCTTTTTCCCCCTCCGGTAAATTTTACTATTTATTCATTTTAACGTTGGGAAGTGACTTTTGGGATATCTTTGGTTTAGGTTAATCCTTTAGCAATGTTTGAACTTCAAAGCAAGTGGGTAGCTGGTGTTTTATCTGGCCGGATTGTGCTGCCATCTCCAGAGGAAATGATGGAAGATGTGGAAAATTTTTACTCAAAACTTGAAGCTGCTGGCTGGCCCAAAAGATATACTCACAACTTGGCAGAATATCAGGTATGTAACTGTAAGTTTGTTCTAGACTAGAGTCTTTTGGATAGCAAAGCTTATACGAAGTCTATTATGGTTGAATGTTATAAATAGAAAACAATCTGACCTCCATATACAACTCAACTCAACTCAACTAAGTCTTTTGTAAACCAAATCTGATATCCTCCATATGTATATGCAAAAAGACATATCAAAAAACGAGGAGAATGGACTCTTTCTGGGATTAAAGCTTCTTCTAATTCATTTTTACTTACCATTTGTCAGAAGAAGTGTAATAAATCATTAGATCCCCCCCTCCTTCCTCAAAATAAAAAAATAAAAATAAAAAACAACTTTGGAGCCTTTTATGAGGCAAACCTTGTTGATCGAGCATGATCAAACCCATGGATTATTGGTGCGAGATGATGCAACCCGAGGGATTTACAACATAATTGTGTCAGTGATGCAGTCCAAGTTATGCAAGAAAAACAAAAGAAGAAAAATGCCAAAATCAAATCAACAACCAGAAACACTGTTATACGTTACTGTTCAGACAGAATTTTTAGAAAGTTTTGTCTTCTTCCTAAATTCAATAAGTTAGATTTATTTCCATGAAATTAGTCATTAGTTTTGTTTCATAAACTTGTTTTGTTTCCTAATATTGGTTATCATATGAGTCATTCGTAGATGTTATTTGTTTTGGAAACTTTCCTAAAAGTTATAATGGAAAGTTTCTCTTTTTTTATTTTTGGACATTCCTTCTAGGAACCAGTCCTTCTATCTTTTGTATTTCTTTTTAGCATTATAAATAAAGAGGAAGAAGATACTGGCAGTAGAGTTGGCCAAAGTTAATTAATAAATTCTAGTTGAGTCTCACTGGTTGTGAGACTCAACGGAAACTCCTATTCTGTTCATTCCCATTTTTAGTTGATAGTAGCTTGTTCGAAAATTCATAACTTCTTCATCCATGGTTGGATCATCTTCAAATTTGGATATGTTATTAAGCACATCCTAGAGTACTTCCCCTCTAATTTTGAAGACTTTCCAACAATTGGATTCTGAGATAAGTAATTTTTTCTACTGTTATACAATTCTAGTTCTGTTAAAATACCTGTTTGAGACATACGGGCAAGATTGGTTTTGATCCCATCCATTGGATCAAGCTCATATTCTGAAATATTGTTCCTCATATCCTAAGGATCAAAGATCCCAAATTTTGAAGCATTTTTACAGTCAGATTTGAAGTTGGGAAATTATTGGTCTAAATCAATAATTCTTGTTTGTTTTTAAAGGTTAATTTTGGGTTGGACTGTGATAAGATTCTGCAGCAAAGAGGTGTAATTGATTTGAATGTGTTGAAAACCCCCCGTTTGTCATCAGTCAAACCCTCAGTATTAGCTTATAAGCTCCATTCTGTTTGGTGATCAAAATACTGATCCATGGACCAGCATGATTTCCTTGATTTTATCTATTCCAATTAGTGGAAGGGAGTGGATTCTTAATGCTAGAATAGTTCTTCACATCTTGGATAATTTAGGCTGCTTCTCCTGTTATTTCCATATATAAAAGTTGTTTGACATTGTAAATTGATTCAAGTCATTGTATCTTTTTTCCATAACCAATGAATTCTTAATGATAGATTTGCTATGGTTGTTTGGGTTCTGTATGATAACTAAAACATTGCATGTTATGTTTATGGGTAAGTGGGTGATTTCATAGTGATAAGTTTTTTGGATGTTTTGGTGCAGTTTGAGTACAATGATTGGCTTGCAACAGAGTGTGGGTGTTCTGTCTCAGAAGAGTGGAGAAAACAAATGTATGAAGCAACTTCGAGAAACAGGCAAGCAAGACTAGAAACGTTTCGTGATGTATGGGAGGATCAGAATCTGATCTCACAAGCAAATGAGGACTTTCTCCAGTACAAGTGGAGATAGATAATGTCATTCGGCAGAAAGCTTCTTGCAAGACGCGAGCTTGTGCATCCTGTATCTGTGCTAAGGTATAATAATAAGAGGCAGTAAGTCAAAAAGATCAACCCTGCCATATCCATGCTTCAACATCTACCCAGACACGAACAACAACAAAAGTAGATAGAATGGTTGCCCTTCACATCATTCTGTAGCTTATTGGATTTCAAACTTATTATTTGTTCAACAAAACAAACCTTTTGATATATTTAAAAATGGGAGATGTTTCTCCAATCTAGGAGGGTTGGAACCACAGGGAGAGCAGTCAGAGCACCATGGTTTTAGGTATCTGTATCATAACTGCCATTGACCAATACGGATATTTGATCAATACGATCACCTGACCAATAGTGGTCGATACCCGTATTCAATATTGATATTGATATCCGTTTCGATACTATGAAATAAATCCATGGAGAGCATCATTACACCTCCACCGTTGGTGTAGAAATCTTTTCACGTATAATAGGTCCATCCCTAAAAATAATTGATTAAATGCAATATTTTTTTTTTTTTTTTGGAAAAAGGATAATTTATTCAGAAAAAAAGAAAAGCAAGATACAACTGAAGCTTCAGCCTTACATAAGTCAAGAAGCGAGGTAGCGAAAATTGGCCAGTGAATCAAACCCGCAGGAGACACTGTTTTCCTGACTAGGGGATGAGCAACGTTGTTGGCTTCCCTAGGAATAAAAACAAAGGAGATTGAAGGGCATAATAAAGCCAGTTGAGGATATCCTCTCTAACGGGGTGCACCTCAGCAATTCCGGGGCGATGTGGATCATTTATACAATTGGTCAGAGTCTCAGTTCTGACTCAAGAATGACATTAGTAAAGCCCTCGTTCACCACAGTCAAGAGGTTTCTTCTTATTGCCAGCGTTTCACCCATAATAGCCAAAGAGATGGAGACCCCTTGAGAACCAGCTTTGATAGGATTACCATCCGAGTCCCGTATGATGTAGCCAATACCTTACCTCGAGGGGGAGGACACCAACAAATGCTGGGAATATTATGCGAATAAATCAGACTAGAATCACATGGATTCTGCGATATCTTTGTAAATTCCGCAAAGGCCATAGACGCTTTCTGTATCACGTCCATAGGACTCCTAAGACTTGGATTGAAAATAAAGATCATTTCGCACCGTCCATAGATACCAGCATATGAAGGAGGCGTACGCCCAAGAACATCTCACTGCCTGTTTGGACAGATTAAAAATAGAATCCTAGCTTTGAATCCATTGATGGATTTTAATGTCGACTGAATCAGGGACCTTATGGGAGAGAGTCAACCTGAACTAGACCGCCTTCACAAAGGGACAGTGAATCAGAATGTGGTCCATAGTCTCCTTGTGATCACCACATCTTTTACAAGATGCATCAATAGGAATTTATCGGTGGAGCAGTTCATCATTTGAAGCAAGGCCATTTGCACAAGCTCGCCATAGAGACAATTTGATCTTGGGAATGGTTTGGCAGGACCGAATCCGCTTCCAAACCTTACTGGAAATGTGACTGCTATCTGGGCAATTGGAAGAAGAAGCATTGAACTTCTGTAACATCTTTGAGGTTGGAGATAAGGTGATAAGCAGATTTTACTGAAAATCTTTCGTACTTATCTGCACGCCAAACAAGCTTATCCTCACAAGAAAAGATACTCAATGGGATATTCAAAATAGCTTTCCTATCTTCAGCTAAAAAAAATCTGCTCTAAAATATCTTTCCTCAGCACCTAGGAGACGATTCAGACTCATTTCTTTGGTCGATAAGCTTTGATATCCAAGTCACCGAACAGTTTTCAGATCTCAACGGATTGGGTTTAAACCCTCTAATGGACAGAATCCATTGATCTTCCTACATCTTAATTTTATTACCACACGCCACCTGTCCAATAAGACAAAGTTCTAAATATTTTCTCCCCTCCAGGAGACTACTCCAAGCCCAAGAGGGTCTGTTACCAAGAGTTGCATCCATAAAATCCGAATTTGGGAAGTAAATTTTCTTTAGAAAAATGCTCCACGCAGCTGTCGGTGATGATCACAAATTCCATGCCAATTTTGTGAGAAGAGCCAAGTTTTGAATGAGAGGGTCCTGTAATCCCAGCCCTCCATTTTCTTTTGATTTACATAAACGGCTCCAGGAAATCCAATGAATGTTCTTTTTCCTTTTTTTGAGAATCATTTTTCCAAAAAAACTCAGCAGCCGCTCTCCTTATAATTTTATGGTGAGAGGAAGGCAATTTAAAATGAGATGCTGCATATTTTGACATAGATAAAATAACTGATTTTAATAGGATTTCTCTACCCGCATGAGATAGATACTTACACTTCCAACTTGCCTTTTTTTAACCGATCCTGGATGTCTTTAAAGCAATGTCTCTTAGAGAGACCAAATTCCATTGGAAGTCAAAGATATTTTGCCAGACATCTCCATACTTGATTTTGAGCAATCTTGAGATTCATCGCTCAAACTTCGATGGTGTGTTTGGATCAAAAGTCAAAGATGATTTGTGCAAATTTATCTTTTAGCCTGAAGCTCTGCAATAAATATTTAGAAAGTTTTTCAAAGATTAATAATTAGAAAGTTTTTCAAAGATTAATAACATTAATATTAACCTCTGGAAAAAAGAAGATTGTTATCTACAAAGAGGAGATGTGTAAGAGAGGGAGGGGGGGGGTATAAAAAGAGAGAGCATGGGCACATAAAATGAAGATAGCAGGGGAGAGCGGGTCCCCTTGCTAAATCCCTCGTCATGGTTTAATGCTGTCCAGTTCCGACCCATTCACCAAGATAGTATAAGATCGAGACTAAAGTTATGCATTTCATCACTAGTTAGACCCATTGAGGATGGAATCCAAGTTTAAGAATCACTCCTTCAATAAAATACCACTCAAGGCGATCATAAGCTTTTTACATATCAAACTTCATCACCATAAGCCCCATTTTTCCTTCTTCCTGTTCTTGATGTAGTGAAATGTCTCATGGGCCATGATGACATTATCAGATATGGATCGGTTAGGAATAAAGGCAAATTGAGCTGGTGATATAATGTTATCCCAACACCTTTTTGAGTCTATTGACCAGAATTTTAGATATCAGTTTAATACATATCCCACATAAACTAATTAATAGGGCAAAATTGGTCAATGGACTCAAGGTTATTCACCTTAGGGATAAAAAAATATATAGGTTTTATTCAAAACCTCATGTAACTGTCCTATAGCGAAGAAATCGTGAATGAAGAGAATGATATCCTCTTTCATGAGAGTCCAAAATTTCTAGAAATAGCCAGCAGGGAAGCCATCCCGACCAGGACTCTTATTAGGAGCCATAGCATATAAGGCCGTTCTGATCTCATCCTCGGAAGGCTACCAAGAATATCATTGTCCTCCCTAGTAATCCTGGGATGAACCGAATTAAGAATTGAATTCATGGCATCATAATCAAGGGGATTTGAGGAATGAATATCTTTAAAATGGGATAGGATTACATCCTCAAGCTGAGCATCTGATGAAGTCCATGAGCCGTTGGGTAACTTGAGTTGGGTGATCCTATTGAATTGCCTTCGTTGAATAGTAGTTGAGTGAAAAAAACCACTGTCATGGCCCCACATTTGAGCCAATCCACACGGGATTTCTGGGCCCACATGATCTCCTCCCTGGCTCCCTTAATAAATATTCTTCAATTAATAAATATTCTTCAAGCTGTTGGAGCACCATGGATTCCTTCTCTTGGTCAAACTCTGACTGAGGTAAATTTTGGATTTCCAACAACTCTTGACTAGGCTTCCTTATCCCTTTTTGGATATCACCAAATACCTCGGCATTCCATTTCATAAACACATGTTTACTATTTGGTTGTTTCAAGTGGAGAGAGATACCAGCCGAAGTTGAAATTGGAGTCTTCCAACCATTAGCAGCAGCTTTAATTAGGACAGTCTGGGTATTGAAGCCACATAGATTCAAAGCAAAATTCTTCTTGTTAGATTTTTTTCTATATCTATTGGTCAACATTATTCACTTGTCTAATCTACTGGTAGGAGTCTGATATTATTTGATAGGCTCGTCTAAGCCTTGGATTGTCAATTGTCAAAGATAGGACTTTTTCTATTCGTTGTGGAAATGAATTAGGATAAGTGGTAGTATTATAAATACAGGAGTAATGAGTCCCCACAGCCACTGTGAGATCTCTCCATTAACACCCATAACAAAGGAGAAGGAAGATCCAGTAACAAGGTTGTGGAAGGCTCTACTCAAAGGTTACTTCAAGTAACGGTCAGAAACCAATCATCTGCAAGAGGTATGGATCATTCTAACTATTTAAATTATCTCTCTGTATTCTAGGTATCTGTATATGGGATAGGATATGTGATAGAACCCTATCAATATTATTCTAACACTTCTACCTTTCGATGCACCCCCTGCCGTATCAATAATGATCGGAGTATGGTCGGATCCAATTGAGTGATGGGCATAGACTATCGTCTCATTAAATCTGTCCCTCCATTCTATATTTGCAAAAACCTGTCCAGCTTACAACGGATATTAGTAGATCCATAACTCTTGTTATTCCATGTATAGAAGGGACCTTTAGAAGGCAGCTCAATAAACTGAAAATTATCAATCATGTTTATAAAAGCCCCCCTTTTTTCCTTCCAAGTAAGCACCGAATTAAAATCACCAAAGCGTATCCATTCCCCTTGTATGTTATTGGCAATATCCATCAATTGATCCCAATGTGAGGACAATGGTGAGAGATTTTCGAACATGCCCTCGGGTTTTTCTAAGAAAAATAGGGATCTTCAACTTTAATCTTTGATCTGGTCCACCAATGCTGATGGGCGGTAATGATTTGGAGTCACTACCTATATTAAAGTCTATGACCTCAAATGTAGCCTCATCATAGGACAAGACTTCCATTGACTCAAGACCCAACATATTGGTTTTGATCTATCAGAGAATGGGTAAGTATTCAAGGTATAGTTTGGGAAGGTATTAGGCACCCAAAGCTATCCGATCCAAAAATCGACTTCTTATATGATTCTACTTTTCTTAAACTCTATAGTTCTGACTGTTCATGGTCAATGGATGACTAGGGCTCATGGGGGATCCTATGCCAAGTTGCTAAGTTCTAATAACTTTGGTTCAACCAAGCATGTTCTAAAAATAAATAAATATAATAATATATAGGGAACCAGGCCGAAGATGGTTCGATAATGAACTGAATCTGAGACGTCCATCTCAAATTGCCTACGTATTCCATCTTGGAAATCAAGTCCAAAACATAGTTCGAATGGATTGTGATTAAAGTTTTTTATGGATATAGTTTATGCTTAAGCTTCATTATATTCAATGTTCAAGTTAAAGTTTATGCTTGATAGATGGTTGAAATTGAATCTAGATAGCCTATGTAGATTGAAGTGGATATTGATAATGGATAGAGATACAAATAGTGGACATGGACGACCTAAGAAGACTGAGGTGTGGTACCATACTTAGAGAGTCATCCGAGTTGCCTACATATTTCAAAGGTCCTGAAAATCAGGTTGGGTAGATTGTGGATAGCCCCATAGGACAGAGTGGGTATGGACATGGGTAGCTTAACACACCAAGGGATGTATGGCTTAACAAGCAAAATGTACGGATGGTCTAATCTAACTGAGGAGAAATGTACGACTTTTACAAGCGAAACATACGAGGGGTGTACAGCTTAACAAGCGAAATGTACGAAGGATGTACGGCTCAACAAACGAAATGTACGAGGGATGTATGACTTAACAAGAGAACATACAAGGGGTGTACGGCTTTTACAAACGAAATGTACGAAGGGTGTACGGCTTAACAAATGGAACATACGAGGGGTGTATGACTTAATAAGCGAAACATACGAGGGATGTATGGCTTAACAAGTGAAACATACAAGGGGTGTACGGCTTTTACAAGCGAAACGTACAAGGGGTGTATGGCTTTTACAAGCGAAACGTACCAAGGGTGTACGTCTTAACAACCGAAACATATGAAGGGTGTAAGGCTTAACAAGTGAAACGTACGGAGGGTATACGGCTTAACAAGCGGAACGTACGAGGGATGTACGGCTTAACAAACGAAACGTACAAGGGGTGTACGGCTTTTATAAGCGAAACATATAAAGGGTGTACGACTTAACAAAAGGAACATACAAGGGGTGTACGGCTTACCAAGTGAAACGTACGAGAGGTGTACGGCTTTTAGAAACGAAACGTACAAGGGGTGTACAGCTTTTACAAGCAAAATTTATGAAGGGTGTACGGCTTAATAAGCGAAAGGTATGAGGGATGTACGGCTTAACAAGCGAAATGTACAATGGGTGTACGGCTTTTACAAGCTAAACATATGAAAGGTGTACGTCTTAACAAGCGAAACGTACAAAAGGTGTACGGCTTAACAAGCGAAATGTACAGAGGGTGTATGGTTTAACAAGCGAAACGTACGAGGAATGTACGGCTTAACATGCGAAACGTACAAGGGGTGTACGGCTTTTACAAGCGAAACATAAAAAATGGTGTACGGCATAACAAGAGGAATGTACGGCTTAACAAACAAAAAGTACGAGGGGTGTATGGCTTTTATAAGCGAAACGTACAGGGGGTGTACGGCTTTTACAAGCGAAACGTACAAAGGGTGTATGGTTTAAAAAGCAAAACGTACGGAGTATTCTAAACAGCCTAGGGGGGGTGGAACCATATTTGAGAATGTCCCAAATTGCTTGCATATCCTAGGATTTCCCATAAGAATTAGGATCTGCGTAGTTCGAGGCGGATTTTCATTGGGTGACCCGCTTGGGTCGGAATATGGGTGGTCCCGTAGGACCAAGTGATGATCTTAAATAATTTATGATTGAATTCACATCACACCTGTCTAGGTCTTTGCACCTTACGGAGAATGAATTGAGGGGTAGGGATCGTCCTAAAGCTACCCTTGTAACCTAAACCCTAATTTTGGAATTGTTGGGCTAGGCTTCTTGCTTCTTGATTAAGATTTTTATCTTTTTCGTTTTTACCCTTCCCATATATGTGGGTGCCTAAATGCATGTCCCCACACCTAAGAATGTCTTCCAACAGTGTACATGCATGGCAGTTCGACTAGGGTGTAGCAAAAAGTAAGTTCTTGTTAATAATAAACATCATTCAAGCATGACATACAGCAAACAGTTCTAAACATGACAGTGTGTACAAAACTAGCATTGTAAGCATTCAAAACATGACAGTACACACAAATATGGCAATGCAACCAAGATCAACGGTTCAGATTCATTAAAAACACTCATCATGATAATCCAACGGTTCAGATCATTCAAAATGATAATGGTTCATATCACTAAATCATTCATTATGTCAATCCAACGGTTCAGATCATTCAAAATGATAATCTAACGATTCAGAATCATTTAAATCATTCATAATGATAATCTAACCATTCAAATTCATTTAAATCACTCATAATGATAATCTACTGGTTTAGATCATCTAAGACACTCATGATCAATCCATCAGATGAATTGGCCTATGACCTAAAGCGGGGCCCACACTAAGTCAACGTGAGATTTGAGGATCTCAATGAAAATGGATTCATTGGAGTCTGCCCTAAAATTTCACAACGTTGGAGGAGGGGACTCACACATCAAACCATTACAAACCTGCAGTAGGGAATGCATCATTTGGGATAGGGATCATGCATAGGCCCAATGCATTTAGATCAATTTAAACATGTACTAGATTAAGCAAGGATTAGGCCTTCCTAAGCATGTATTCATATGAGTCAGCTAAACAATTTAAACCAAACCAAGCACGTGTTATAATGGGTTTAGCACAACTAAACTTAACCAACAGAGTCTTAGACCGGCTCAAAAACATTAAACCACTCCCACCATGGGTTGAACCAACTCATCGTGCAATTAAACCAATGCACATATCTTAACAAGGGAAATGAATCACACATAGATCTATCTGGTCGACAAATAATTTGGTAAAAATTAAATGATGATAGCTAGCAAGTGTAGACCTTGAGTTGAAAAATAGTCTGCAAACAAGGAGAAGAGATCACAACATCGGCAAGGAAAGGGATGGGACCATTAGTGGACAGCAAGCAAAGAGATAATCTGGAACACCAAGAATTAAACGTAACGAGCCCATAGATGGTATGAAACACGTAGATCATGTACATTAAAACTGCTTCATCTCACGACCAACATGAATATCGCATTCACCATGAGATGAATTTAGATTAAACAAAGACAGAAATTTTTTCCAGATTCAAGAGACAACTGCATGGTGAATTTGTAAATTTACAGATCTGAAGAAGAACAGATTTAAAAAAAAATGAGATTCACAGAGACAAAGGATCAAACAACATGCAAAAGGAAATGTATTAAACAAAAAGATCCTAATAAAGAAAGTAAGTAAACATACCTATCTATCATAGGAATATTTTGAAGATAGGAGTCATTCAATTTTCTTGTGAACAGATCAGCTGCAACTGTCTCTATCTTCCTTTTTCTTCTCGTTCGAGGTCTGGTCTTCCTTCTTTTTGCTACGGTTTCTGCCTCCCCTTTGCATGCTGAAAACGCCCTTGCTCCCGCTACTTCTCTTTCTTCCCACTCTCTTTCTTCCTCTCATTCTCGAAAACCTCGACCTACTGTACTGCTCTTCTCTCTTTTCCCTTCTTTTTTTTCTTTTCTCCAAAACCCTCTGTCCTTCTGCACTCTCACTCCTATTCTTTTCATTCGGCTCGATCTACTCTCCTCTTCTCTATTTTCTTTCTGTTCCAAAAACCAAAGTCCTTTGTCTTCACTTCTCCCCCTCTCTCGGTTTCAAAGTTCCAACCCCCTTGATCTTCCTCTCTCTCCCCTTTTATCTCTCAGTTCCTCCATTAGGAGAGCAGCACGGTTGACGGACGGGATTGGTAGCATAGGCTGGTGTAGGGTTGTGGTGTAGGTGTTGGCCCAGGGATTCAAATCCTCTCTTGCTGCAGGTGGTAACTGTGGCTGATCCAAAGGTTGGAGTTCAGCCAACGCGCATACCATTATATAGATATATGTGTCAACTGAAATCCGATCCTTGGCCATCTGCAGGTCGAAAGGTGAGGATTTCTATCCCAAGGGAGGGCATGGTGCACGGTTTTGAGTGGTCAGCAGGTGGTATGGTCGTGGTTCTCTTGATGGAGTTCGGTTTTGTAGTAGGTGGGGGTGCATTGAATAAGACCAGGTGGATGGGTTGGGTTATGATATGTGGGAGGTAAGGTGCCGGTTGTGCAAGAAGTAGGTGTCGAGTAGAGGATGGACAGCAAGGGTAGAGGTATGGGTTTTAGAGGATCCGCATCCTCTTCTACCAGTGGTTCTGGGAGGATAGTGGCAACCTGCCTGGATGACTGTCACGTGGCTCTCGGTGAATCCGAGACCCACGTCCAAGCCGACACCCAGCCGACAGGGGGTGTCGGCTCAGACGTGGGTCTCGGATTCACCCGAGAGCCATATGGCGGTCATCCGAGATAGGTTGTCGCGTCCTCCCAGAACCACTCGGAGGAGATGATGTGAATCCGGGTTTTAGATGGCATGGGAGATGGAGTGGAGGTGTATGGGGAGTGGCAGTGGTTATGGCTGGGTTGGGGCTCAAAAGGTATGGTGTGGTGGTGCTTTGGGGTTAGGCTCCAGATGGGAGGTGGAGTGGAGTACATGACTGGGTTTAATGAGGGATGGGAAAGAAGGTGGAGGTGGCAGTACCTCCATCTTTCCCTCCACCGATCTCTCTCCTTCTTTCTTATTTCCTCTCTCTCACATTCTCTCTTTCTCTCTCTAGAATTCTCTCTCTTCCTCTCTTTCGGATTCTCTCTTTTCCCTCTCTCTCTCTCTACGTGTCTCCCTCTTCCTCACTCTCTCGGATTCCCCCCTCTCTCCTTTTATATATATATATATATATATATATATATATATATATATATCGTATAAATGTATATATAATACATATACATAAAGCTCATGCACATGGGCCTACTTGATTTGGTCCGGATCGGTTTGGGCTGGTTCAAGCAAGACTGATCGAGGTTAACTGGGTTGGACTGACTTTGGTTGAGCCGGATCGAGTTGGACTAGGTCAGACTGGCTTCTCTCATTTTGTGAGCCAATTCGGCTCGCCTTTGCATGGGGTCTCTCGACAACCTCTGTCTTAGATTTTCCCCATTCACTTTAAAGAAAACAGACAATGGAGCACATTGGCTCTTTAATCACCGGATTTAAACATTGGATCAAGATATGAGGAAATAAAGTTAAATAATTAAACTTATGATAATTTGCATGCAAACCCCTAGATAATTTATTATTATTTTTCAGAAAATCTCCTTGTACTTATTTCCATACGAAAATCGCCATATTTTTTTTGTTTGATATCAGAATTGAGCCATTATGGTCTCATTTCGAAGGTATTTTCAAGACTTATGCATCCATATAGATTACAACCCAAGATCTTACTATGGGGTTCGCTAAAATCAGCCTCGAAGTTGCCACTTCACTTTCAAACCTTGAATTGACCCGTAACCTTACCGAATGTATTCACCAAGACTCCTGCACAATGGAGGGCATTTGGCTTGACTCAAAACATCATAGCGAGCACACAGGGACTGATCGACTATTGGTTTGAGCAAGTTTTACTCGCCTCCCCTGTACTTTTTCAAATTTTCATTTGCCTCCCCTCTCTTGTTGTTTATACACCAGTAAAACTCTGCTTGGCTGGGGATGGCAAAAATGAAGTGCTTACACCAAGACATTTTGTCGATGAGTCCTCACTGGATCTCCATACACTGCCGTAAGGTAGAAAGGGCCCGAGTTTGGAATAGATAACTCACAATTAATTATTCTCTTGTTTCCTAATAATATTCTTATGTCAATATCATCATTCCATAGGAAAGCCAATCCCCCAGCCGAACCATTTGGATTGATCGTGAAAATATTTTTGAAATTGGATTTCCTCCTGATTGATTCCCTCTTGTCTTCATTATTCTTTGTTTCCATCAAGAACAGAAAATCCGGCCGTTCCTTTTTAAGGAGATCTTTGTAAGATATTTTATGGGCTAAATTAATTATAAGGTTAGTTGGTTCAGTGGGAGTCTAGTTATAGGTAAACCGGTTTAAGTATGATTAGAGATAGACCAACCTGGTCCACTGTGGGACTGCTCCTGGGTTGGGGTGGTATTATAAATACCAATAGTTAGAGTCCCCACAGCCACGGTGTTATTTTCTTCTCTTGTTCCCATACGCAGAGAGAAAGTCAAGGGATCCCGACAGGCTATGGAAGACTTTGATCCAAGCATTCCAAGCATTCAAAATAAAAGAAAACGATCGAAAATCAATCTACAGCAAGAGGTATGTCTCTAATCATCTCTTTTCAATACCCATTGTATTCTAGTAATCTGTGTGGTGTGTTCGTTAGGGTTCATGGAAAATCCCATGGGAAAACTCAAAGAGAATCTATGTAAAATTCTTACAGTGGTATCAGAGCCTCCTACACAGATCTAGAATCAATGGGAAAGTATTGTTAAATCTTTATGTTTGATTGGATTGGAAAAGGGAGAGATTTTTCTCCCAAAATTCTCTACGAACCTGTCTAGGGTTTGGAAATTTTTTCGGACCATTAAAAAGCAAAATAAGTTATACATGATTGTAGGCCTCGGAGACGGAGCCAGCGAGATAAAGTTGGTCACCGAAAACTACCCGACGCGCCCTCACGCGCCGCCTGAAAAGGTGCGTGAGATCCACGCGTCGGCGGTTCGAAAAGTTTTTTTTTTTTTAAATCTGACGGCGTCGAGTCATCGCCGGGTCGATTCGGCGCCGAATAGTAAACCCTAACGGGGCGCGCCAGGCCCAGACCAGTTATGCCAGGGCTGGCCCAGTCTAGACCGGGCAAACCCAGCCAGGCCAAGTTAGTCAAACCCGACCCGAACCTGAAAATGGGTCAACCCAAAAAACGACCCGTCGACCCCAAAATCTAACCCGATAACCCGGATATTGACCCAAAATTTTGACCCGGGAACCCGCTCTTTGATCCGAAAATTGGACCCGAAAACTCGGATGGGTGGTTGGTTGGACCGAAAGTTGAACCGTCGGTTTACGATTCAGTTTAAAGTCCAAACCGTTTGGTTTGGCCTAGACCAAAGCATTACAAAAAAAGGTTTTATTTTGTCGGTTCGGTTCGCCCATAATCGAGCCCGGTTACACTGAACCGAACCCGGATGAACCGGTTCTAGCTGGTTCAGGATTCAAGAATGCATAATCCAACTTTGATTGGCGATTGTGAGAGCTAGGAGCGTCGGATTTTGACGCGGTTTTTTGCGTTGGTTTCGTATTTTGATGCTCTACAGTTTGGTACATGGTTTGATATAGTTTGGTGATTTGGGAAATTTATTTTTGATTAAAAGGTGCCCCAAATTAATCCGGTTTGCAGTTTTCTACTTATTTATCAGTTATTTTTGTACCAGATGCATATGAAAGGTTATGTGTGCATGAGATTTTATTTATTGACCCACAATGTGCTGCAAAGTAGGGTTTGGGGATATCATTGTGGAATTGGATGGAACCCACCAAAGTGGTACACCTAGTTTCATCATGATGTCTTCAAATTCAAAGTTCATGTATTTCTAAATGCTTGTGTAAGGGCGATGTACACCCAAAGGTGGTATTGTCAAATTTTGATCAAATTAATGTTTGTGGGTGTCATGTGAAGATTGGGTGAAATCCGCCAAAGTGGTACACTCAGTTCCATCATGGTAGTCCTCAAATCCCAAATTTGTGCATTTACATATACAATAAAGGATATATTTTAATACACTATTCTTCATGGTGTGAAAAGCAGCTAAGAAAGTCAATGTTAACCCAAAGGTGGCATTGTCAAAGTTAAAGGTATGTTCATGCACATGAATTGAAAGGGTTTTGACTTTAGGGAGTCTCATTAACCCAAAGGTGGTGGGATTTTCGAGAGTCATTATTCTTTCGCAGTTATTACACAGAAATTGAGAAGACCACTGCATGTTTATCCCAAAGGAGAATGTGTAGTTGGTTAACTCTTGGAAAATGATATTTATTTGCATGAAAGGTTTATATGGTTAATGCAAGTAAAGGGTATGTGTATGCGTCTTCAGTTGTTTGATATTGTATTTAAACTCATACACTGATGTGTTCATCCAAGTATGACTGTCCCAAAGAATGTTTTGATATCTATCTTTTTCTCTTCCTGGGACAAAGAATAAAATTTATTATGAAAAGGTTGGAGACTAGTCTAGGATCGTTTGACCTAGATGTATCTTTCATTGTAGTTTACATAATTTGTGAGGTATTCTACTATTGAGGTTATGTGTAGCAGTATTAAGATGAGAAATATTACGAAGGGATTATCTAAGAAAAATCCAAATGATAAGAATAATATTTTAGAGGGGGTCAGAAGATAGTTTATTAACCTATCTCTCTAGTACCAGTTATGCTGAAAATGGTAATATAAGGAAGTATTTTTGGGAGCTATCAACTATCACTGAAAAGCTCAAGGACAATGAGACCAATGTAATTGATATATTAAATTTTTCATTCTTTGCAAGAAAATATATTCAGATCTAGGTGGCTTACATTACCAAAGGGGAGAAATAGCTAGTAATAAGATTGTTGTTGGGTAACTCCAAGGTGGATTACTCAAAGATGGATAGATTAATCAAAGATAGGTGGTTTGACTAAATATTGTTAAGCTGATAAGCATATCTAGAAAATGATAACGATTCTAGGACTCCCAAGGTATTTGGGGTAGGAGGGTCTTGAAGACTGTTGGCTTGAATATTGTAAAGTTTCTTTTACATTCAAATGTTTTTTCTGCTCTTGATTTTACTTCGTTTTATGTTTATTGTTTGACTTAATATATTGTTCCCATATAAAATGTAATGATATTATTTGAAATATCAGAATGTAAAGTTTTTCTTTTCAATTAAATTGAAAGAAATTATGCTTATGATGTTGTAAGGTAAATGACTGCATGTAATGTTGATCATATTTGTTATGTGTTGTGGTGAATTATTTTTCATGTTTGACTGTGTAATCTTAGGTTTGACTAGTTGTACCAGTCATAGTTGATCTCTAGGGCAATGTAGAGACAGGTTAAAAAGGTTTTCTTGGAATGATTGAAAAGGTTTTATCTGTGGGAGTCTTTAGATTCTCTTAGTCAGTGGGAGTGTTTAGATTTGCTTGATTAGTAGAGATCTGGTAATTGATGGTTTATCTGTGATTGTTTATGTTACCTGTGGTTTAATGAGCAGGATTATTGGTAAGCATTGATTTCATTGCTTGTATGTATTATTGATTATTTAAGACATGTCAAAATTGCAAGGCGGTATTTAGCCAAAGAAGGTGGTATTTAACCAAAGAAGGCGGTAAGCCAAAGTATGATATTAGTCCAAACTGGAAGCGATTTGCCTATATAAGTTGGATAATATCAAAGTGCGTTGACCTATAAGGATTTTAAGGTAACGGGATCGTGGTAATTCGATCATTGGACTCAAGTATTCATCTCAAAGTGATTTATGTCATTAAGTAGACCTCTGTATGTGACTGACAAAAAGGGGGGACACCGGATGTGTAGGAGTACTTTCCGCTGTTGTTCGACATTGGTAGACTTGATGACTAGATCAAAGTAAAAGATGATTATGGTGTAATTAGATTCCATGGCCACATTGGATCAATGGTGAATTTATAATTAATATAGCCCAAGTGGGAGATTGTAAGATATTTTATGGGCTAAATTAATTATAAGGTTAGTTGGTTCAGTGGGAGTCTAGTTACAAGTAAATCGATTTAAGTATGATTAGAGATGGACCAACCTGGTCTACTATGGGACTGGTCCAGGGTTGGGGGTGGTATTATAAATACCAATAGTTAGAGTCCCCATAGCCACGGTGTTATTTTCTTCTCCTGTTCCCATACGCAGAGAGAAGGTCAAGGGATCCCGACAGACTGTGGAAGACTTTGATCCAAGCATTCCAAGCATTCAAAATAAAGAAAAACGGTCGGAAATTAATCTGCAGCAAGAGGTATGTCTCTAATCATCTCTTTTCAATACCCATTGTATTCTAGTAATCTGTGTGGTGTGTTCGTTAGGGTTCATGGAAAATCCCATGGAAAAACTCAAAGAGAATCTATGTAAAATTCTTACAATCTTTGAGAGCACGAACCGTCAAGGCACTCCTTATTCCTTGACAGTTTCAACCGATAAGTTTCATGATGACCCGGGCAATGCAATAAAAAAATGTTCATTTGATTTCGGGTTATCATCCTTCTCAATGTAATCTGTGCGAGGCCTGTTGGCCAAGTTTTGAAATGGAAAGGTCCCATAATCATAGTCCGAAGCTTGGTTAATATCAGAGGTCGATGAAAGGTCCTTGTTTGTTACATTATTGTATTTATATATGTTAGAAAATAGTGAATTATCGGTTTTATCCTTTGTATTGTACATGTATTATAAGTACTCTGTAATATGTAATACTGATGTATGGAAAATATACAGAATCATTTTTCTCAGAAATCTCAGTAGTGTTTAACATGGTATCAGAGCGGGTTAAGCTCTTCTGAATTTTTTTTTTCTCTCTGTCGGTACTCACTGTCTCTGATTTCTTCTACAACTCTAGTGTAGTTCGACGGTGATATCGTGTAGTTCGATGGTGCGATCTTCACTTTTGAGGTCAGATTTTTGTCGTGCTGGTTCAAGATCGTTTCTTCTATAGTTCTTGATTCAGATCTGGTGTGTATTTTGACCGACTGGTGTGAAGTTTGTGGTTCTTGGAGAAATCTTCTTCCTCTGTTTTCCAGATTCTTATCTGCCTTGTGAGCAGTTTTTTTTTCGTGTCTTGTTTCTGAGCTATAATCCAAACCCGAAACCCTCGGTGTGGCTTTTAGGGGTTTTCTGCATCTCTGAACGAAAGTGTTCTTGGTGCCATTTCTATTTGAATCTTAGTACTGGATATTTGTTGTTCCAATTTATGCATTCTTGTCCTCTGGAATCCGTCTTCAGATTGTCTCTTGTGTCTATCAAGTGCTTCTTGATAATTTTTGGGGTTTCTTGTTCCCAATGCCTGCGAATACTCATTTTTCCCCTTTGGATACCAATCCAAATATTTCCACAGGAAATGTTGGCTCCTCTCCTCTGCTGTTGTATTCATCAGACAATCCAGGGAATGTACTCGTCTCTCAGTTACTAGATGGTAACAATTACTCTCTATGGGAACGGGCTATGAAATTTGCGTTGAAGGCCAAGAATAAACTGTGTTTTGTGGATGGCACGTTTACTTGCCCAGATCCTTTCACTGATCCTACTGGAGCTACAACATGGCGTCAATGCAATAGTATGGTTAAAGCTTGGATTTACAATAGTCTGGTCAAGGAGTTACATGCTACGGTTCTATATGCTGACACTGCAAGTGAGTTGTGGAAAGATCTTGCAAATCGGTACACTCAAGGGATAGGTCCTAGGTTGTATGAACTGGGCAGAAACTTTCTAGCTTTCGTCAAGACTGGTTATCGGTCTCTACATATTTTTCGTCTCTCAAGCTTATTTGGGATGAATTGCGGTCTCACACTGATTTTCCTACCTGTCCTTGTGGGTGTCTTCCTCATTATCTGGAAAAAGAGGAGGTTGAACATGTGTTTCAATTCCTAATGGGATTGAATGATACTTTCAATATTGTGCGCACCCAAGTACTCACAATGGATCCCCTGCCTTCTGTAACCAAGGTGTACTCTCTGGTTCTTCAAGAAGAACGACATCATGGTATGTGTCTTCTCCAATCTGCTTCTGAAAACATTGCCTGTGCAGCAAATCGATTCTATCCTCAGTCTCACTTCAGCACTAGTTTTGGTAATCGTAATGGACCTGCTTCAAGAGGGGGTTACAATGCATCCAAGTTTCAGACTACCTTCTCCAGGAATCGACCTTTGTGTTCTCACTGTCAAAAGTATGGTCATACAAGAGAGGTCTGTTATGATCTCATTGGCTTTCCGTCTGGTGGTACTCGTCGTCCTTCCAAACAATACAATCGGCCTCCTTCAACACCTCAGTTACATATGGCAACTGAGTTACCTACTGAAGCTTCACAACATCTGCAAAGTCAAAATACAGAGACTTCTCCAACCATGTCTCAGAGTGCTGATTCGCCTCTTCCTCCACTCACTAATGCTCAGTACCAGCAACTAATGGCTTTCTTAAATAATTCATCTCCCTCAGTTAACTTTGTTGGTATGTACAATTGCTTAACTGTCTCAGTTCCCTCTCCTACCTCCTGGGTCATTGACTCAGGCACCTCTCATCATTTTTCTACATGTTCTTCTGGTCTGTCCCATTCAGTTTCGCCTACTACTCATCCTCCAGTCCTTCTTCCTGATGGTAGTCGGTATAACATCACTAGTGTTAGTAATCATCAGCTTTCCTCCACTATTGCTTTAAATGATGTTTTTCATGTTCCTGGTTTTACTTTTAATCTGTTATCTGTTAGTCAACTTACTAACTCGTTAAAATGTTCAGTCACTTTTTTTCCAACTTTTTGTGTGTTTCAGGACTTGCAAACGAGGATGGTGATTGGAGTGGGGATGTTGCGTGACGGTCTCTATTAATTTGAGCCTACTGTTGTTTCAGCACCTACTGTTGCATTGTCAGTTTCATCTAAAGTTTGGCATTTTCGGTTAGGTCATCCATCTCCTCATTCAGTACATATTTCGTCTTGTCCTTCTTATACTGGTTTTTGTGATGTCTGTCCATTAGCTAAACATACTAGATCTCCTTTTCATAATAGTGTATCTCAAACTGTGGTTCCATTTGATTTAGTACATTGTGATATTTGGAGTCCATATTCTACCCCTTCTCATTCTCAATGTCACTATTTTTTTCCTATTGTAGATGATTGTACAAGAACCACATGGGTGTTTCTAATGAGAAATAAATCTGAGACTCTTACTATGCTGTCCAATTTTTTCATTCTTGTCTCTAATCAATTTTCGAGTTCTATTAAAACAATTAGAACCGACAATGGTTCTGAGTTTTTATCTTTGTCCTTGCAAAAATTATTTCATTCTCTTGGAATTGTTCATCAATTGACTTGTGTTTACACTCCTCAACAAAATGGGGTTGTGGAGCGTAAACACCGTCATATCCTCCAAGTAGCTAGATCATTGAGATTTCAAGCTAAACTTCCATTGAAATTTTGAGGTGAATGTATTCTTACAGCTTGTTATATCATTAATCGTCTTCCTTCACCTGTGCTATCTGGAAAATCTCCATATGAACTATTATTTCATAAATCTCCTTCTTATGACCATTTTCGTGTCTTTGGTTCTTTTTTCTATGCTAGAAATCACTCTCCTCTTAGAAATAAGTTTTCTGCTCGGTCTATTCCATGCATATTTGTAGGATATCCTATGAATCAGAAAGGTTACAGAGTTTATGACCTATCTCAACATATCATTTTCACTTGTCGTGATGTCCAGTTTTTTGAACATATTTTTCCTTTTCATTTGTCTACATCTGTTCTTTCTCGAGTATCGGATTCTGAAATTACTTCTGTAGTTCTCCCTACTGTAACATCTGATATACATATTGATTTTCCCTCTACTGTTCCACCTCATACAGTTGGTAATTCTGCCCCTCATTTGGATAACAGTACTGCACCTGCATTTCATAATGTTACATTTGATTCATCTCCTTCCCCTAGTATTCATAATGATATTTCTGCTGCACCTATACCTCTCACTACTAATGGTATTTCAGCACCAAATGTCATTATTCCAACTGCATCTGATTTCACAACATGCATTCCTTCACGGGCCACTGTACCCACTGTTATAGAACCCACAGTTCGTCGATCTGCTCGTCTTTATAGGCCCGACAGTCGGTTGCGAGATTTTATTTGTGGATCTATCACTCAACTAGCCATTCCACCATCATCTTCTTTAGGTATTCTTTATCCTATTGAACATCATATATCTTTTCATGCCAATATTGCTTATAAATCCTTGCTGTCCAGTTTGTATTCTGAAACTGAACCTTGTTCTTATACACAAGCTAGTAAGTGTCCACAGTGACAACAAGCCATGGCTGAGGAAATGGTAGCATTAAGTGACAATAATACCTGGACTATCATGGCCTTACCACTCGGAAAAAGATCTATTGGCTGCAAGTGTATATTTTAAATTAAACGGCATGCCAATGGGACGATTGAGCGCTACAAAGCTCGTTTAGTAGCCAAGGGTTTTACCCAATTAGAGGGTTTTGATTTTCACGAAACATTTGCCCCTGTTGCAAAATTAGTAATTGTTTGATGGTTAATTGCTCTTGCTTCTTATCAAAATTGGTCTTTATACCAATTGGATGTAAAGAATGCCTTCTTACATGGCGACCTTGATGATGAGGTGTATATGAATGCACCACCGGGTTACACTATCAATGGTCATAGGCTACCTCCGGGAGTGGTGTGTAGACTTCGGAAATCTTTGTATGGCCTCAAGAAAGCGCCCCGCCAGTGGAATAAAAAATTTGTAGATGCTCTTTTGTCGATGGGCTTTCATCAGTCAATGTGTGATGTTTCGTTGTTTACATACCAGACTGCCTCGCATATTACTCTTATACTAGTGTATGTTGATGATATAATCATCACGGGCTCTGATGAGGCCCATCTGGCTTCTACAAAGAAGCAGTTGCATTCTTTCTTTCATATAAAAGATCTGGGTCACCTTACATATTTTCTGGGCATTGAAGTTACTACCAATTCAGATGGACTTCTACTTACCCAACAGAAATATGCTTTGGACATTCTACAAGACTCAGGATTACTGGCTAGCAAGCCCAGTTTATTTCCTATGGATCAGAATTTGCGTCTTGATAATGAGGCTGGGCCTCTATTAGCTGATCCGACATCCTATCGTCGCTTAGTGGGCCGCTTGATCTATTTGACAGTCACGCGCCCCGACCTTTGTTTCTCGGTTCAACTTCTGAGTCAATTCATGCATGCGCCTCGTGCACCACATCTTGATGCTGCTCATCGTGTGCTACGCTATCTAAAAGGAACCTTATCTCTTGGGCTGCATATGTCAAAGAATAATGCGCCAGTTCTCACAGGTTATAGTGATTCCGATTGGACCAGTTGTCCGTTTACAAGGCGCTCTACTACTGGCTATTTTGTGTTCTTCGGTTATAGTCCTATTTCATGGAAAACAAAGAAGCAGCCTACGATTTCTCGGTCCTCTACTGAGGCTGAATACCGTGCTCTTGTAACTCTTACTTGTGAGATTACTTGAGTTAAAGCTTTGTTTGCTGATATGGGCTTTCACTTTCCCTTTCCAATTTCGGTTTTTTGTGATAACAAATCTACCCTTCAATTAGCAGCAAATCCGATCTTTCATGAACGGACCAAGCATATAGAGATAGATTGTCATTTTATTCGCGAGAAAATACAACGAAAGTTGATTACACTGCGCCATATTTCATCAAAATATCAACGGACAGATTTGTTAACCAAGGCTTTGGGCCATGGTCCACTTACTTTTCTTATTGGCAAGCTTGGCCTACGACATTTGTCTTCATCAGCTTGAGGGGGGATGTTACATTGTTGTATTTATATATGTTAGCAAATAGTGAATTACCGATTTTATCCTTTGTATTGTACATGTATTATAAGTACTCTGTAATACGTAATACTGATGTATGGAAAATATACAGAATCATTTTTCTCAGAAATGTCAGTAGTGTTTAACATTGTTGTTATATGTAGTGAGGGGATGAGGGGAGGCTCAGGATATCATTTGTTATCCTCGGGTTGTGTTGAGACGACTGAGATAAAAGATCATTGGATATAGGATCTTGGTGGGCATTTTGGGAAGCTAAATGGTTGTTCAAATCACCCAGTATTGGTCCCTTTGTCACAGGCTCATTAATGGAACAATTTGAAAAATGGGGCAGTAATTGTAACACAGTTTTAATGAAGGCAGGGTTTTGAAGGATGTGGGGTGGAAAAGCTTGATTACCATCAAGTGGTTCCAAGGCAGAGAGATTACGTGACCTTCCAATATTTATATCAGCTGTAATATTGTTGGGGATAGGAAAATATTGAATCTTACCCGCCTGAGTCAATCGCTTTTCATTAATATTCCTTTCTCTAATAGGATTGCTTTGCTTTTGCTGATCTGTAATGGTATTGCTTGGAGTATGAGCCAAGGTTGTGGTAAACGAGGAGGAAGGGAGCTGTAACAACTTCCTTTGTGACGCTTCAGTTTCCTCTCTGCGATGCACATCATCAGCTCCACCACTGTTCATTGCCGGAGGAGAATTTCCGGTGGTGCTTCCTCGTAGATTTATGAACTTAGCTCTTTTAATGAGTCTGGCAGTCGGCGGAATGCCTTTTATCTCTAATCCATATGGTCTTGCTAGTAAAAACGAGCACCTAGATAGAGGATCGCAACCGTGTGCCATCATATGCGCATGATTGGCTTCAAAACATTGGTTGTACCTATTCTGTTCATGACCCAGAAAGCCCGCAGAAATAGCAGTGGAGAGGGAGTCGTTCGTATCTGACGATGGCTTTCCATTCTTGACCCCCTTTTCTTTGTATAATGATGAAGTGTTGAAGGGGACGATCAATCTCCAAAGAGATTCTGGCTCTAATGTAGTTCACCCTCTGTCCAAGGGTAGTTCCATCTATTATCATCACCTGAGATGGAATACCTATTTTTTCTATCAACTTTGGAGCTACAGTTGGTTTCAGGGCTTATGCAGGGAGACCATGAACTTAAACCCATATTTGAAAGGAGTTGAACTTCCAATTCCTTTCATTGTTCCATCTTTCAAAAATGATAAGGTTACCTGCTACGGTCCAAGGGGAGTCTTTCAGTACATTCAGGAGGTCCAGCGAGTGTTTGAAGCGGAAAACATAAATGTCCTTCTCAAAGATAACCACTTCCACCCCATATCGAGTGTTCCAGGCAGAAGGAAGGGCTTCAGTGATGGCTTGTAACCTATAGGGTTTGCATGCAAGAACTCTCCCCACTAAAGTAAGCTCTGGGTTTTCATTTGATATTTCAATAACATCTTCTTCTAAAATAAAAGGATCATTTGAAGCGATACGACCACGCAAAGACACCTTGAGCTGGAGACACAGTCAAGAGAGAAGAAGATGAACGAAGCAAACTCAGTAGGAAGAAGAAAAGATAGGAGACGACAGGCAAAACATGAAGAAAAGGAGAAAGATATTAAATGCAATATAAAGAGTGCTGGATTGCTGATCAGCATGACCATGGTGCCTAAATACATTTTTCCGGTATTTTGGTTATAAGGAAAGATTGCTGTCATGCATAAAGATTCTATTTTACATGTATATCTTGGTTTTGGGAAGAGTTCTTGACTATCAGAAAGCGGCAATTTCACAATGCCTTCCAAGCTGAAGTCTCCTATATGGCATTGAGAAAATGGGCCGAGAAGGAATTGGGAAAATGGGCTTTTGCATTGGTCATTTCACCCTTCAGGTTGGTCTCCTATATGTCTCAAGAAGTCTTCCATTATATCAGAAAGCGAAAGAAAGGGGGGAAAAAATATTTGATTGCTCTTAAACTGGATATGCGGAGAGTCTATGATCGCTTGGAGTGGCGGTTTGTAGAGCAAATGTTGTTGAGGTTGGGTTTTACTTCTTATTGGATCCATATAGGGATGTCTTATATTACTATTGCTAACCATCACTTTCTGGCTAATGGCTCAAACATTGGTATCTTCCCTACTTGCGGGATCTGCCAAGGTAATCCTTTATCGCCCGCATTATTCATTCTCTGTTACCAAGCTCTTACTGCCAGTCTTGCCGCAGCAAAAGCTTCTGGGCTCATCCATGATATTCAAGTATGAAATTGCTTTCTTTCCCTTTCCCACTTATTATTTGCAGATGATAGCTTATTCTCAGAGGCTAATTTGCTTGAGCTATCCTCTCTAAAGGACTGTTTAGATCTCTATTGCAATTGTTTGGACCTTTATTGCAAAGCCAATGGCGACGAAATTAATCTCAAAACGTCGTCTCCAACTCTCAGCCTTAACACACCTAACCGTTTTAAACAGTGGTATTCGCGGATACTTGAGTTCCTTACGTTGATGGTCCTGTAAATATCTTGCCTACCTTCAGATTTTGGCATTTCAAAGATGCTCTTTTTCATGTTGTGAGTGATAAAGTAACCAAGCGTTTGAGTGGTTGAAAGCATCAAATATTATATCATCCAAGGAAAGAAACTCTTCTCCAATCCAAGGCTCTCTCCATGTCCACTTATACTCTGTCACACTAAAAACTCCCATAGCTCACCATGATCAAATTGACAAAGTAGTAGCCAGGTTTTTCTGGGTGATAATGAAAAGGAGCAAAAAAATCGTTGGGTTTCGTGAAAGAGGTTGTATCTACCCAAGGAGAATGGTAGCCTTGGGTTTCGATATTCCAAAAAACATAAACTAGTACTTCTAGCTAAAGTTGCTTGGTGTTTATGACAGAATCTGGATTCTCATTGGTCTTCTATGATGAAAATGATTTATTTTCTTCACTCGAATTTCTTGCATGCTATGTTGGGTCACCAAACCTCTTGGGCATGGCGGAGTATCCTTGCTGGTCATGTAGTGTTATCTTCTGGTTTAAATTGGAAAATTGAGGTGGCCGACAAGGTCTGCATCTGGGAGGATTATTGGTTACCAAATTCTATGAATTACAAAGTGAGTGAAATTCCCTAAACTGGATGGTTGTTCCTCAATGTTGTTCTTTGACCTCACTGATCAACCTAACTAGGATGGAACATTGCTTTATTTCAGCACTCCTTTTACCTATCCATAGTTTACTTCCCGCTTTCGTCCTGCAATGTGACACTCTTGGATGGGGAGGATCTACTGATGGGCATTTATCGGCCAAATCAGCTTACAAGCACCAATCAATCCTTTATTGAGATGGTGAAGACCCTTTTGAAACCATCTTCCTCCACTAGTTCTCGGCATCAGATTCCAACTTCTGTTTGGTACCAATTTTGGACTTGTCCTACTATGCCTAAGGTGAGATCCTTTCTATGGCGAGTCTATGCTGAAGGTTTGGCCCATCTTCAACTTCCTATCGATGTGTCTTGTTCCCATTGTGGTGCTCCAAGTGAAACAGTGGGTCATATTATTGTAGCATGTCCCTTCGCCAGGGCAATGTGGTGCAAGTGTCGCTTCTCCTACTCCCTGCCTCTTGGGGATGCTCTTTCTCTTCCAACATGGTTACAGAGTTGGACCTCTCTGGGCGATGGTAATAATGGTCGAGGAAACCACGACTCCCACATCCTCTGTAGCTTTGCGGGCATATTTTGTTGGCGGTATCTGAACCTGCATCTTTCCGTTTTGTCTTGATTGGTGAAGCTTTAGCAGCGTGACCGGCTGGCTATTCTTCACTCTATCGCAGACAACTTCGTCTTATTGTTGTGTTTGATAGCAAGGAGCTGATCGATTTCATCACAAGAACACGCCCTCATCCTCCTATCTCACTTTCTCCTATCCTGCAGGATATATCTCATGTGGATTATTTATTCCTAGAATCATGTGTATTCAGTTTGTTTCGAGAGAGCAAAACAGCTTGGTTGACTTTCTGGCAAAGGAAAGCTGGTCCTTGACGTGTAGGACTATTTGACCCTTATCCACTCAGTGGGTTCAAGATATCTGTATCTCTGAATCTTCGGGTTTCTCACAGGCTTCTGAATATTTGTTACCAAAAACTTCACATTATAATTTTTCTTTTTTTTTTTCTTTTTTTTTTTTTTTTTTGGTGATCTTGTTGGTATGTTAATGATTTTAGGAAAATTTTCATTTCTCTTTGTTTTTCTTTTTTCTAGATGTTCAAATAATATCACAAATTTCGCATATAATCCATAATCGAGTCTACCTAGTACGTCATGTGATATAAACCTTTTTTTTTTTTTTTTTTTTATCTAACAATTGCAGTTCACCCGAAGCACATACTAATGTATCGTATGCATCTTAGTGACTCCAACGGTAGGAGACGATCCAAACCCTCAGGAGAAAGAGATTATAAACCAAATCCGTCATAGTTGAGGATAATGGTTCTTCCATAAGTTCAAATTGTTTAATTACTTTTGTCCTAACTATGGAAATTTTGTACTCTTTACATTGATATCTTGTATACCTATTGAGGTGGGGGAAAAGAGAGAGTAGAAATATAATTTGTTGATGGAAGATGCCTAATAAATCAACCTGCAATATTATAGAATTTAACACACCATTGTCAGATCAATAATAAAGAATATCCACCCATGTTGTAACATATGACAAAATCTGCAGGATTATGAAACACACATTTAACATTTCCATTCAGTATCACTATATGGTTATGGGGAAAAAATTGATCATTCAAATGGTTAAGAGCTTCTAGTTGAGTTGTTTCTCAACATCTTTGGATTCAAAGAATTGTAGTGTTACTGGTTTTAACAGATAACAATATCATTTTCCTTTTCTGGAGATTCATGATATTGTCAGTGTGGATGACAACAGTACTGTGGTACAATTTTTCCGCCATTATTGGCTACATAGCTTTCTTTTATTGATTTACTGTGGAAGGTATAACTATATATCTAGGGACTTACTGTATTTTTTTTTTTTTCTGGTAGACTATACAATTTAAGGCTGGGAAATGACTTTTGGGAATTCTTTGCTTCAGATTATTCTTTTCCGATGTTTGAATTTCTTTTCTTTTTTTTCGGTAGAACCAATGTTTGAATTTCTAAGCTTTATGAACTTGTAGAAGCTGGCATATTTTTCATGCATGCACTTGGTAACAGCGACGTCTAAGTCTTCAGGGTGTAAAAAATTAATCAAGGGATGGGGCCCCGTGTAAGGGTAGTGGTGAATGGATTGGAATTGTATGTAATGTCGACCTGTTTTCAGAAGTCTTAGGTTGAGTAGTATGGAGGGGGGAAAAAGCCTTAAGAAACGAAGATCTAAGATCATAGGGATCCCAGTTTTTATATATTTTTTAATTTTTTGATGGAAAAAAATATATTATAAGGCATACAAGAAGGCTTAGAGTCCCCTCACTCAGAGGAGAGAGAAATAGGAACCAGATGGTAGGAGCTTTTATCTCCATATATGTCCCAATGACCAATTAAGTGATTGGCCTAAGATATACATATCTAATATTGTGTTAGGGTAAAGTAAGGTACTAAGTTTTACCAAACAGATCAAGGAAATAGAGTGCTTATGGGATTGCTTTCTTAATAGGAGGTGGCAATCACATCTCTATATAAAGGATTCTATCTCAATCTTGTCATACTAATTCCATTGCCGAGATACATTGTGGGAGATCAAGAGAGAGAAACCTCGAAGTAGGAAACCTAGGAAGACCGATGGTTCATTGTAGAGATAAGTTTATGGTAGTCTTCACTCGACAGCATTCATTGGTGAACGGTATGCATTGAAACCCTAATGTTTAGTGTTCTCAAATGCCTTCGCAAGATCTTCTTGATAATTAAGCTTGAGAGTAAAAACCTTACATGGATTTCAAGAGAGAGAGTACACATTTAGTGTGTACTTTCTTTTCCCTTTTTTTATATTGTTAGTGGATGGGCTAAAGATTTGAGATAATTACTTCAGATGAAAATTTGAGAATAGTTCAATACTTGTATCCTCCTTGGGATCCTATCATCGCCCATATTCAGTGGTCCTACACTCTAGAAGTGGGTCTCACACCATATTTACGGTAATGGGATACCATGGAGAGTATATACACATGCAGGTGATCCGAACTCAAAACTTTTGATGCTATCTACTACTCTGATAGGTTTGATGCAACTAAGTAAAGAATAAGTATTTCTTACAATGCTAGTGTGCGAAATCATACCAATGGGGCGGGAGTGGAGATTTTTCGATAGAAGGCACGTCTGACAAAGGAGAGATGTTGGTACTATGTTGCAAGGCTCATTATGTGAAAGGGTGTGGAAAATTGATCTCCTTTGGGTATTTTAGATTCCATTTGTTTCTATATAAAATGAATGAAAGATAAATATAAAAATTTATTATATAAAAAAGACATTGAAAAAATAAAAAGTAAAATTTTTACATAAAATCTAATTGATATTGAAAATTATAATAATAAAAAAAAAATTGGGCTTAATTAAGAAGCGGGGCCCTGTCTTATGCTGATTTGGGGAGTTTTGGCATCCTGTGGAGGATTTGGTGGGGTTCATCAATTGATAAAATAAGAGCCTTAAAACAATGGGTTAGTAATGAATAGCAAATTCAACGTTGAACACTTGTAGGTGGATCCGTGGCGCAATGGTAGCGCGTCTGACTCCAGATCAGAAGGTTGCGTGTTCGATTCACGTCGGGTTCAATCCCAAATCTGCCTATTAATTTTTCAAAAACGAAAGCAAAACATTCAACTAGAAAATATTTGAAAAATTAAAAAAAAAACCTGCACCAGCCGGGAATCGAACCCGGGTCTGTACCGTGGCAGGGTACTATTCTACCACTAGACCACTGGTGCTATTACTTTTAACTAAATTCAGAAAAGTAATTTTAAAAACTATATACTTTCTTGATATTTATTATTTTAACAGTTTTGAAAACCAGAATTGTTAGATAAAACCAGCCTCCAAATGTATTTTCCAGCCAAAAAATTGTGAATTCCAAAAAAAAAAATTTTTGGGGGGGGGGGGTGGGAGGGATTTTGAAATTTATTATAGTTATTTACTATTTAAATGTTATGCCGTACATCATGGAGCTGCAACCTGCCACTTATCAAGTTGACCTAATCAGTTGATATCCAACGAAGTGAACCTAGTGGCTAAAGAAACACACATCCAACCACCATTCACTTTGGCAAAGAAGAAGAAGCAACATCTATAAAAAGAAGAAAATTTTGCAAGCCATGCATACTATGGATGCAAGTTTTACCTTGACAACCCTAACCTGTTCGAACGCGCCCTGAGCTGGACAGGGCCAAGCTCGTACTGAACCCTAATAGGGCCGGGTTTGGGCTCAATTTTAATAAACTCTGATAGGGTCAGGCCAGGCCTGGGTTGAAGCCTCGAGCTGAGCTCGACCCGGCCCAACCCGACCCTCTGTAATAAACTAATTATATATTATCCATTACCTAAACCAATACAACCCTAAGTCCCTAACTATACTTGCCCACCGAATAAACCCTATTTTAAGATGAGAGTGGACATACGATTATCGTAGAAGGCTTTTGAGGGTCTGTTTGATAAAACTTTGGATTCTAGATTCAGTGGATTCTGGCTCCCAGGGAGCCATTTTGGAGTAGAAGCGTGTTTGATAAGTCCAGTTGGATTCGAGCTCCTACAAAGTGAATCGGATTCAAAATGGCTTCAAAATCTAAAATTTTGGTGTAGGAGCAAGTTTTGGGGAGAAAAAAAGAGTCTGATTCTCATTTGACCACCACCACCACCACTACCACCATCGACCACCCAACACCATTGCCACCACCAACCACCGCCACCACCATAACCACCACCACCACCACTGTCACATCGTAATTCTGATCAAACCAAAAGTGTGAATGAACAGTCAAAGAATCAACGGTTCAAGTCAGGAACATATAGGATCGTACCAACAATCAAACCAATCCATAAACCACAAATCAGAATAAATAAGAAATAACAAAAATTGATATTAATAATGAACCGGATATCTACAATGATAAAGTATAATTATCCAGTTATCTCAAACCAAAACATAAACTATTAAAATATCATTACAAGTCTTATAACTCAAACTTAAAATAAAATAAAATTTTAAAAGTAGACGTAATAAAAGCACTCGCATGACGAGTCATGCTCGTTCTCCATAACTTGTGTATCCATAGTCGTCATGTGTCTAAAGGATGGCGCAGGATGGTGCAGGATGGCGCACTAACGTAGTCCTCTACCATCATACATGCATCATCAATTAAAAAGAAATGAATTCGTAGTGTGAGCTCACAACTTAGCTCAGTGAAAAACAAAACTATGCAACAGACAATATGCATGATGTGGCATTCAATACTTTGGTCTGATTTAAGTTTATAATGTGTTATGGTAAAGTTAGGCTTCGTATCACACAACTAATTCCAACTTTCATATACGAGAATGTAAACACATCCAATGGTCAAGCACCCAACAAAACCGTTGTTGCCTCATAACACTCACTACAAGATAAGGATAGAACTAAAGCCTAACAAATCACACATCGCCAGCACCCCCTGATACTCTACCCCATACCCCCTACTAGCGAGAGTTTACAAACTGGGTTCGTCACTAACCAATCTTAGATGTCATAGCGAGTGTACATATGGTCATAACCCAGCATCTTTCAATACGTAATAGAGATAGAGTTAGAGTCCAACTATAAGGCTATGGCCAACGCCGCTAACACACCCCCTGATACCCGACTACGTACTAAGCATGCCAAGGTAACGACAGTATGACAGTGACAATATAATGAATGGCTTGAGGCTACCACCTCTCCTCACTCACCACATCGATCACACACAAAACACATGTCTATCCTCATCATCATTAAAATAAAAATAATTAAATATGCATGAACAAGATCTATAGCAAATATTGGATGACATGTAAGATGCACAAACAAGCATACAGCAGCACACAATAGACAAGTAGTTTCTTAATAATCCAATGAAGTTGGGGTCTTGTCTCTCACCTGTTACGTGTTGTTGAATCTCTTCCAGACTTTTGAAGTAACATGAATTTAGTGCAAGCCCTAGAATCCAATAGAATTAATTAGGTTACATTATCTTGGAGATTCGGAGTTCAGACTTACTGTCCAATATGGCATTTTAGCCTTCTGGATATTGTCCAATCGATTGTCTGGTACTGTATATGTGCGACCGGACAACCCTGAGATGCTTCCCGAGAGCATCCAATCGTTTGTCCGTTCCCTCTGTGCTTTCGGACAACACAAACCAGACAACCTACGGAGCATTCTCGAGGCTATCGTCCAGTCTGACTTCCTCTTCAGAGAAATTCTTAGACTTCTTTTAGGGTTCCTCCTACATTGTTCTAAGGTCAAGAATACTTTACAATTAGGGTTTAAGAAACAACTAAATATTATAACCCTAAATCTACAACCCTAATAGTAGTGAAACCAGATCACTGCCTCCAATGACTGTGAATCCAACCTCACACACACCCTAACTTATTTACAGTAACGAAAAGACTTATCGTTGGTTCCTCGAAGAAGATTGTTGAAAACCAACGGTGAGTTTTTCCTCTTCCTCCTTCTCCAGAGTTATCTTCTCCTCCAAGCCTTCTTCTCAACTCTTTCTCTCAAATCTAAGGTTTGTGAATGATCAAAAGAGTGAGAAAAGGTGGAGGTTCGTTCTTTTTATAGAGAGTATCCTTCCATTAGAGTCCTCTCTCAATTAGGAGAGTAAACCCACACCAACTAGGAAACTTTTCTAAGTTCGGTCTCTTAACTGGGATTAACCAGTCGCTTAATACGCAGACCTGACAACTTGAGTTGTTTGACCAGACAAGCTTCGAAGGGACAGTTTCACATACCTGGCTTTGTGATCCGTCATCTGATTGGTTCGTCCAACCCGATTATGATGGGAAGACCAGTCATGACATGTTAACTAGATAAATCGGGTTAGTGGAGTGCGAGTCTGACAACCACCATAACCACCACCATTGCCACTGCCATAACCACCACACGCCACCCGCTACTTGCCACCACCTTCACCACCACCCACTAACCACTACCACCACCCACCACCGCCACCACCTACCACCACCACCACCACCCATCACCCACTACCACCACCCACCACTAGCATCACCACTTTTCTAGACTTTAATTGAGGGGATTGGATCCTTTACAGCCATGCAGCCCTTGTAGCCCTATTAGGGCCGTTGGATTACATTGGCGTATATATAGATGCGTTCTCAATGGCCCAGATGTGGCTGTAGGGGCTGCACAGTTGCAGGAAACCCAAGCCCTCGATTGGGGGGTAGTGTTTGTCAAACATGTTTCTGTTCCAACGATACTCTGGAATCCATTACAGAAAATGTGTTATCAAACATGTTTTTACTCCAAAATAATCCTAGCGTAGCTTGAAGTAGAATCCAAATTATGAATCGAAATCCAGAATCCAAAGTAGAAGTTTTATCAAATAGGCCCTAAAAACCTTAGTCTCAAATCTTCAGTCTATCTAGATAACATGGAGGAGCTTGGAAGGATCTTCAAGCGATTCAATAGGAAGATCTCGTCTAAGGAGCTCACCAACATTATCAATTCCCTCGGCTTTGATACTTCGCCGGAGGAGATCCAATGCATGATGGCAGAGATTGACCCCAACAACAATGGCTACATCAATGTCCAAGAGTTCGTTGATTTCCACTGCATAGGTTTCAATGGTGAAGTGAATTATAGGGAGTATCAAAGTGGGATTATAGGGAGCTGAAAAATGAATTCGATATGTAGGATTGGGACAAAAACCACTTGATATTGGCGATGGAGCTTCACATGGTGTTGAAAACCTTAGGGCGGAAGTGTTCCACCCAGGATTGCTCCAAGATGATCACCTCTGTCGATGCCGATAGCGATGGTAACGTCAATTTTAAGGACTTCAAGACAATGATGAGTAACGGCAAGGATTTCGCTCACTAGACCTGAAATACTAATCCTAACTCCTTGCTTTTTCAAAGATGGAAGGAGATACATAAAAAGTGGTTATGTTAAAAGCAATACAAATATAGATGGATTGTGTATTATTATTATTTTTTATTTATTTATTTATTTATTTTTGCAGGCCTTGGGTTTCATTCTTGCATGCTATGATGCTATGATGCTTCGTCACATTGAGAGCTCTCCATTTTTTTTTAATACTTAAAAGAGTCTCTGATTTGTTGGGAGAGAATGGGATAATGAGGGTTAACCCGGCCAGGCCCTAAGTCCTGATAGGGTCAGAGTCAGGGTTGAGGTTTTTTCTTACCTTGGTAGGGCCGAGCCGGGCTAGGATTGGTTTTAAAGGACCTTGGTAGAGTTTGGATTTTTAAAAACCCGACTCAACCTGGCCTGGTTGCAGCCCTATTGCAAACTGATATGGAGGATTGGCGAAGGACTATCAGTAGAAAACGGGTGAGGCTGTAGAGGCCCAATATAAGCATGAGCTACCTCATCTATCTTTATAGACAATTGCTGAATCCAGTTGATCAGAGTAGGCGGAGGACTGAATACATTAGCATGATCTAACGTTTCCAAAGCTCCAAGTCAATAACCCCATGAGTAGAAATTCAAGGAAGCTCACTGTTTTGGTTAGGTCTACAGGACTCGATTCAAAAGCCAATAAATTTAAGTTCCATGGATATTCCATCTTTGTTCAAATTTTCTTAGTCAAACAAATGATTATGGCTGATTCCAATTTATCTAAATTGAAACTAGATTAGAATCCACCAAGAGAAGTGTCATTAGTGTAAGATATTATCTTAGTGGATTTGATTAATTATCAACCCTTAATTAGTCAAAGTTTACATTATGGGTTTGACTGATTTTGGTCTATTCGTCACAGGTTCGAGATAAATCAACTTGGTCCATTGTGGAGGTGATCTAGATTTGGGATAGTATTATAAATACTAGGTTTAGAGTCCCTTTAGTCCAAGTTGTATTATTCTTCTCTCTGCTCCCATACGTAAAGAGAACGAAATGAGATCTCCGGTGGGCTATAGAAGATTTGAATCAAAGCGCGAACAATGGAATAGGCAGAAATCAATCTTTAACACATAAGTATTTCAGTTAATCATCTCTTTTGTTATTACCATTGTATTTTGAAGATTACTATATAGAATGTCCTAGTTTAATTGAAATCCTAAATTTATTAAAATCTTGTTGACCTTTCAATTCATAAATAAATTTACTCTAACTTGCAATTTTATTCCAATTAAACAGTGTTGGATACATGGATTCTATTTCTCTAATCAACTCTACTCAAAGCCATTAAAGATTCCAGATCTAAGCTATATATATTCTTCCCCATCATTAATTACATTATGATCATTTAGGTTGCGTTTTGTAACTCTCTCAGAGAATAGTTCTTCTGTTCTGACAGAACAGAAAAACTATTCAGAATAGCTAAAAAGAGCAAAAAACTATTTGATAAATCTGGTCTGTTCTTCTGTTCTCAAAGAACGAATAGGATGAAAAAAACATTCAAGAACGAAAATATCATAACATGATAAACCATGTTTTTACGTTCTAAAACATCTTTTAAAAGAACAAAAATAAAAATGTGCCCGATAAAACTCACCCTTCCAAATTAGCAAACTTCTTCCTCCTTGCGAAGGTAATTTTGCCACAGCAACACCAACGACGGCGAACGATTGCAGTAACTTTAGTACTCATCCTTCCTTTCCTCTCTCTCTCTCTCTCTCTCTCTCTCTCTCTCTCTCTCTCTCTCTCTCTCACACACACACACACACACACACATCAAATACAAATCTTTTCAAACAATAGGTTATTGAATCATCGATAGCTCCCGAAGAAAATGGCATCGGCGTCGTCTCTGATGCTCTTTCAGATCTTTCCTCCTTCAAGCCGCTTTACATCTTTATTTGTCCTCGATTTTTTCTTCTTCTTCAGATTTTACCTATGCTTCTTGTATTTCCCCCATTTCTCTCTTGTCTTCCCCCAATCATCGCTCCTCTGGGATCCACAGCAGAAGTTCCTCTAACAAATCTCTCTGTAACGGCTTCTTCTACTCTTCAGGCTATCATCTTCGACTGCAATGGTGTAATTCTCAAGTCCAAACACTTACACAGAGAAGCCTATAATGATGTCACACCCCAATTTCGCACTATTCAGAATGGTGTGAGGAACCACTAATAAACCAACGGTTCAACCAGGATCTCTAATAGGCTGTGTCTTGAAAGACTAAACCATACACAAACATCACATGTCTATTCCTAGCACCATCATCATCATCATGTTATAAATAAAATAAAATAAAATATGCATGAACATAAATAGCAGGAATATTGGATGACATGTAGAATGCACATTACAAGCATACACGCATAGAATCAGTCATGGCATTGGACTCAAGAAAAATAAAAACAGTTTATTATTAGTCAATTAGTTTAGGTCTTGTTCTCTCACCTTTGCTTGAGTGTTGATCCTCTTTCAAGCTTTAAGAATCACTTTTATATCAATAGAAAAACCTAACAAGTCAATAGATTTAAGTTAGAAGTCATTCTGACAATTTTAGGCTTGCTGTTAAGCGAGGGTCGCAGGGTGGATCGCAGGTAGGGTAGCAGTTTACTGCGACCCCCAGGGTAGGGTCGATGCTAGGGTCGGATGTTCCATCGACCCTGGGTGCGACCACCCCATCCCTGGACTTCCCGAATGCTGGGGGTCGATCCTGTGGTCTGGTAGGGTCGATTCTCAATTGACCCCAAGTGCAACCCCCTGTGGTTTGAGTCGAGAATGTCATCTTACAGTCCATTCTTTCATGTTTTGGTCCTATGGCTTACTTCCACAATCCATTCTATGCTTGTTCTATGGCTTAGAACTCTAGGTTTCTTCCTTACTTTGCCTACCATGATTTCTCCATGGATTTCATTGAAACCTTCCCATGGATGGATGATTTGGGTTTCTCCTAAACCATACCCTCTTCATGAACTATTCTAAGGTCTTAAATCATTAATGGAAACGTGTCATACCTTAGGTTTTGCTGAGAGTCAGAGGTTTCTCTAAATTCTTCACTTTAGTCTTCTTCTCCAACTTTCCTTCTCTTCTCCTTCTCTTCTCTTTCTCTCACTTTCAATTAGGGTTTCAAAAGGAGTGAAAGAGGCTTAGGGACGTCCTATTTATAGAGAAAAACCTCCAAAAATAAGTCTCATTGAGATTAGGAAGGAATCCCATTGAAATTAAGAAAGTTTTATATTTGCGGTTTCTGTCGGCAAAGAGGGGGTCGATGATCCCGTCGACCTTCAGGTCTAAATTGTCCGACCCCCAGTTAAAATATCAGGGGTCTGACTTCCTAATGAGGGGGGGTCGACCCTGCCTATCTGGGTGTGCGACCCTGCCCTCTATTTTACTGTTTTTGGGTCAGTTTAATACTTGGTTTCGCTATTTCCTTCACGTACTTGGTCCATTTGGCTCGACCATGATAAGTAGACCTAGTACAAGGTATGGGCACGTTTCCATTAATGATTTAAGACCTTAGAATAGTTTATGAAGAGGGTATGGTTTAGGAGAAACCCAGATCATCCATCCATGGGAAGGTTTCAATGAAATCCATGGAGAAATCATGGTAGGCAAAGTAAGGAAGAAACCTAGAGTTCTAAGCCATAGAACAAGCATAGAATGGATTGTGGAAGTAAGCCATAGGACCCAAACATGAAAGAATGGACTGTAGGATGACATTCTCGACTCAAACCATGGGGGGTCGCACGTGGGGTCGATTGGGAATCGACCCTACCAGACCACATGATCGACCCCCAGCATTCGGGAAGTCCAGGGATGGGGTGGTCGCACCCAGGGTCGATGGAACATCCGACCTTGGCATCGACCCTACCCTGGGGGTCACAGTAAACTGCTACCTTACCTGCGACCCACCCTGCGACCCACCCTGCGACCCTCGCTTAACAGCAAGCCTAAAATTGTCAGAATGACTTCTAACTAAAATCTATCAACTTGTTAGGTTTTCCTATTGATATAAAAGTGATTCTTAAAGCTTGAAAGAGGATCTACACTCAAGCAAAGGTGAGAGAACAAGACATAAACTAATTGACTAATAATAAACTGTTTTTATTTTTCTTAAGTCCAATGCCATGACTGATTCTATGCGTGTATGCTTATAATGTGCATTCAACATGTCATCCAATATTTCTGCTATTTATGTTCATGCATATTTAATTCTATTTTATTTATAACATGATGATGATGATGGTGCTAGGAATAGACATGTGAATGTTTTTGTATAATTTAGTCTTCTAGGACACAGTCTATTAGAAATCCTAGTTGAACCGTTGGTTTATTAACGGTTCATCACACCATTCTGAATAGTGCGGAATTGAGGTGTGACAAATGATGCATTTGCATTTATCAATGGCCGCTACGCGTCCTCTGCTTCTGAAGTCCTCACCTGGGACCTTGAGTTTGACGATGATATCTAGAATCGAATCGGTGGCGGAAAACCTAAGATGAGATGGTTTGTCTCTCTTGTTCTTTTTTTTTTTTTCTTTTTTTTTTA
Organism: Protea cynaroides; assembly: GCA_028583415.1. Lineage (NCBI taxonomy): Eukaryota > Viridiplantae > Streptophyta > Magnoliopsida > Proteales > Proteaceae > Protea > Protea cynaroides. Next base: position 87,053,720 of record CM053275.1, read on the forward strand.
AGCTTTTCTTCAGATTTCTGTACTTGATTAGGATGTGTTTATGCGTGAGCTTTTGACTTGTGTTCCCTACAACAGTGATCAAATCCCTTAGCCGTGTTCCATTAATTCAGAGGTTACCGAGTTCATCCACCAAGAAGATTGCTGAAATCGTTGAAGTCAAGCATTATGATTGGATGCTGTCAAACATGAACCAAGAGGAAAAGAAGACTCGAGAGATTTCAACTGTATTTCTATATTTTATATCTGATCAGAGGTACTGAACTTATATAAAAAATTAACTAAACATATTTGCTACTGTGCAACAGATCCTATACTAACATGTGTACACCTATTTTATTGCATTTGAACACGTGTACACATTGTTAACATACCCCCCCTCAAGCGGGTAGAGTTTGTTAACGAAGACCCAGCTTGCCGATTAGAAATGATAATGGACCAGTACCAAGGGCTTTCATAAATACATCCGCTCGTTGGAGAGTAGTACTAATATGTTGAGGTTGGATAAGCCCACGTTGGATTTTTTCCCTGATGAAATGGTAGTCCACTTCTATATCTTTGGTTTGTTCATGAAATACTGGGTTAGCAGAAATGTGTAATGCTGCTTGGTTATCACAATAAACCTATATCGAAAAGAGGTGTGAAAGGCCCAAAATCAGAAAATAACGTCTTTAACCAAGTTAGTTCAAATGTAAAAACAACAAGTGAACGATATTCAGCCTCAGCTGAAGATCGAGAAATCGTATGCTATTTCTTTGTTTTCCAAGATATAGGACAGGAACCAAAAAAACATATGTATCCCGTCGTCAACCACATAGTAAAGGGGCAACCAGCCCAATCGGAGTCACAATAACCAGATAATATTGGTTAGGTAGAATAAGCCATACGAACACCAAATGAAAGAGAACCCTTCAAATATCTAACAACTCGAGTTGCTGCAGCTAAGTGAGGTTCACGTGGCGCATTCATAAACTGACTTAGGATGTGAACCGAAAAACACAAATCCAGTCTAGTAACGGTTAGATAAATGAGGCGTCCTATCAGCCGACGATACATAGTAGGATCTTGAAGTAGTGGACCTGTTTCAGCATCCAACTTTAAATTCTACTCCATTGGAAAAGAACTTGGTTTGGCTCCAAGTAACCCAAAATCTTTGATGATATCAAGTGCATTTTTTTCTGAGTTAAGAGAAGCCCATCCAATTGGTAAACCACCTCAATACCCAGGAAAAATGTAAGAAAGCCTAGATCCTTAATTCTAAAAAGATTTTACAGTTGGGCTTTAATAGAACTGATATGGGCTTCAGAGGATCCGGTGATGATTATATCATCAACATACACCAGAATAATGGTTTGCACAGGCCTATTTGTATAGGTAAACAAAGATGTATCCGCCAACGACTATAGAACTCCTAGTTCCTAGTTAGATCAAAACCTCAACAAATTTTAAATTCCATTGTCTTGGGGCCTATTGGAGCCCATATAATGATTTCCACAGATGACAAACTGTATTTGATGGTATCTATGATCCTCTATGCTTATAACCAGGAGGTGGTGCATGTATATTTCTTCATTTAGATCTCCATGAAGAAACACGTTCTTTACATCTAATTGATAGAGAGCCCACTTATGATATGTTGCCAAAGCAATTAAACACCGAACTGTAACGAGCTTTGCAACTGGTGCAAAGGTATCATGAAAATCCAAACCATCCATTTGATTGTAGCCCTTGACTACGAGAGGGCTTTATACATTTCAATGGATCCATCAGCCCGTCTTTTTATTTTGAAAACCCACTTACAGCCAATGGGTTTCTTTCCAACAAATAAGGATTCTATATACCGAGTATTATTTTCCTCAAGGGCAGACATCTCCTCATTCATAGCTTTTTGCCACAAGGGATTTTTACCTGCTTGAGTATAAGAAGTTGGTTCATCATCACCACATAAACTAGTTAGAAATGATTTATAGGCACTGTAAGAGAAAAAACTGACATGATTGAATAGGATATTGATTACCTGCAGCAAGAGATGGGATTGAACTAGAGGAGGTGGTGAAACTGCATACAAAATCCTTTAATTTGACAGGGGGATTATGAATTCTTGTTGAGTGTCTAGTGACAGGTGCAATAGATGATTGAGGTTCAGATATAGATGGGAAAGAAGACATCTCAGTAGATGATGGAACAAACTCATTGTAACCAGAAGGTGGAAGTTGAGAAGGGGATGATATTGTGGAAGTTTGTGAAGGTGTAGTAGTAAGAAAACTATCATTACCAATAGTAATTGGAAGAGGAAGCACCGAAGGAACAGAACCTGGGACGTCAGAATATAATGTGGAATTGTTAAAAGAAAAATTTGCCTCATGAAACACAACATCCCGACTGACAAATATTTTCCCTTAGAAAGATTATACACTCTATACCCACGATGACTTGTAGAATACCCAACAAATATATACTGACAGGATCTAGAAGCAAATTTATGCTTATGAGGAGTTGGGTCTTTTGCAAAATAGAGAGAGCCAAAGACTCTACGATGATCATAAGACGGAGGTTTGAGAAATAGGATTTCATATGGTGACTTACCAGAAAGTAACCGAGTGGGAAGTCGATTGATAAGATAACATGCTGTTAAAATGCACTCACCCTAGAATTTTATAGGGAGGTGAGCTTGAAACCGAAGTGCTCTAGCAGCTTCTAATAAATGTTTGTGTTTCCTCTCAACCACTCCATTTTACTGTGGAATAATAGGACATGTCAATGATGAATAACACCCATGGAGGAAAAAAATTACTGAACTATGGAAGATAAAAATTATGTACCATTGTCAGTGCGTACAAATTTAATGGTTGCTGAAATTGAGTGTTGGCCATTTGAAAAAAATTAGGAAGAACAAAACTAACATCAGATTTATTTTTCAGGAGATACACCCATGTTGTTCTAGTATTATCATCAACCAAAGTTAAAAAATACTGGCAGCTAAAATGGGAGGCCACTAAATAAAGGCCCCAGACATCACTGTGTATTAGTTCAAAGGGAAGATGACAGAGAAGTTTTCTTAGGAAATGGGATTCGGGAATGCTTGGCTAATGGACAGATAGTACAAGTATCAGTATAGGAGTGTATATGTGATAGAACAAATGACTGAGAAAATGGATGTCTTAATCTACAGTGCCAAGTATGGGAAGAAATAGATGACGAAGCTAACACTACCGGTTCTGATGAAGCTTCAAAGTAATATAGTCCATCACGCATTTTCCCTGTTCCAACCACCATCCTCGTCGACAAGTCTTGAAAAATACAGAACGAAGGAAAGAAAGATACTGAGTATTGCAATGCAGTGGTAATTTGACTAACTGACATCAGATTAAATTGACACCCTGAAGATGCACCCAAGAAGAGAGTTTATGACTACTAATATGAGTAATAGGATATGCAGTCCCAGTAACAGGAGGATATTCAAGAGAGGAAACAGGTGTTTGAGACAGACTAGGATATAGTGAAAAATGATAAGAGGCACCAGAGTCTATTACCTAGCTATTGGCAGAAGGAAAAGCAGTAGAGAAGCAATGATTCATACCTACAAAGTTAGCAGAGGAGGGTGTACCATTTAAGAAATTTGTGAGCTGTTGATATTGGAGAGAAGTAAGAGGAGGAAGAGGAGAACCATTCAAGCCTGTATCAGATGAACCAGGAGTGATTTATCAATTGTCGTTACAGCATCTATTGAAAGGATCATAACTCCCTTGAGATGCCATGTGAATCTAAAGATTGGGCAGATTATATTGTGGTTGTCGACGAGCAGAAGCTGGTGGAAAGCCACGTATTTCGTAGCATGTGTCATTGGTGTGACCATATTTGTTGCAATGAGAACACAGAGGATGACAATTACCACCATTTCTTGAATCGACGGACTGAAGATTACCACCACTATAACGCTTGGCAAACTGTCCACCACTTCGTGGATACCCTAGATTACCTCTATTTACAGCACAGGCAATATTCCCAAGGCTAACTTGAGAGAGATAAAGACCCCGTTGGCGTTCTTGTTGAAGCACCAGTGAGTATGCTTTCGCCGCAGATGGTAATGGTGACATAGTCAAGATGTGGGAACTAACATTACTCAAGGTATCATTCAATCCCAGTAAGAATTGATATACCTGTTCATTTTGAGCTTGCTTCAGAAGTTTCTTCATAATGTCATAGGTACACTTAGCAAGGAAACCGCAGGAACACTCTGGTACAAAAATTCATCCCATAAATTTTTCAGAGAAGAGAAATACTTAGATACTATCATAGAATCTTGACGAAGCAGTAAAATCTACCGCTTTAATTCATATATCCTGGGGCCATCCCCTTGAGAGAATCGGTTTTCAAGTTCCAGCCAGAGTTCACGAGAATTCTTGGCATAAAAAATCGCACCTTGAAGATTCTTGACTAAGGAATTACATATCAAAGACATCACCATTCTGTCACTCTGATCCCAGGCAATGGCAGAAGTCGGATCAACTGTTGACGCAGGCCGATCTATAGTTCCATCGATGAAGGAGCACTTATTCTTTGCTCCTAATGCAAGTCTCATGGCACATTTCTAGGAAGAGTAATTAGTGCCATCCAGAGGTTGAGTGATTAAAATCTGACCAGGATTGTCTGATGTATACAGGAGCAGTGGAGATGGAAAAGCAAAACCAGATGTTGCTGAAGGCGTTGACATCTCGAACAATCAAGACTTAACAAGAACAGATTTGAAGATCAAATAGCACAAGAACAAAGATCTGGAAAAGAAAAAACTCACAAATCACAGATCTAACACTAGATCTGAGAAGAACTTTGCACATAAACAAACCAAGAAATCAGAGTGATGGTAGAGCTGTAGCTCTGATACCATGTCAAACATGAACCAAGAGTAAAAGAAGATGCGAGAGATTTCAACTGTATTTCTATATTTCATATCTGAACAGAGGTACAGAACTTATATAGAAAATTAAATAAACCTATTTGCTACTGTACAATAGATCATATACTAACATGTGTTACCTCTTTTATTGCATTTGAACAAGTGTACACATTGTTAACAAATGCGATTTTTTTCTCTCTTTTTCCTTCTTCTCCTAACCACGAAAGTTAAAAGTTAAAACAAGTCCAGAACATACAATTCTTACAAACAATAAACAAAGAAAGTTGGGATTTGTAATTGAATGACATGTCATTTTTGTAGAGCGTGATGAGTATATTGTTCGAGAAGGAGAAGCTATAGATGGAATATATTTTATTTGGGAAGTAGAGGTAATTCCTGATTGTTTTTTAGCACATTAAATAGGTGACTAGCTCCAGGGATTGATAAATATGGTATCTATCATAGACCAGGCATTATTATGATTGGAATATGCATTTTTGCTGAAATCTGAATAGTAGGCTAAAGTTCATGCATTTGTCCAAGCTGAGGAAGAAAATTGTCTAGAGTTTCAATTGAAAAAAATATGATTATTTTGATCACAGTGAGGGATCCAAATCCTCTCCTGCGGCAAGAGGGTCCTGCGGCTGATCCAAGGGATTGGGGATCAGTTGGCCCACCTACCAATACATGAGGAGGTGGGCCGGCTGAAATCCCACCCTTGGCAAGCGACAGGTCGACAGGAGATGATTTGGTTGCCACGGTGAGTAGCTAAATCCTGGCACTGACAGCTGATCCCAAGTATTTCGGGTAATGCTTATGTATAAGTAGTGTGGGTTTACATGATTCTGTGATCGAAAGGGAAGAGAAGGGAATTATGTCAGGTACTTGGAGCCACATAAATTGTTGTTACTATTTGGCCTTTGGTTTTTATTATGTGATGACAAATTCCAAGGGTCGTTATAGTGCCAATTATCATCACTAATGTAAAATTTTACCAGATTTGAAGAAGAAATAATTGTGCTTTATGTTCATCGTAGAGAAACAGAAGCAAGAACCCATTCAGATGGATAGGACAATGTCTTCAATAATTAATGACATGGATTAAATAGTTGATTGATCATCGAAAGCTAAAAAGTTCATTACTGTTCTTATCTTCTAATTATACTTGATGCAATCTTTGAACACTTTCTTACTGTGGTACTTCAGAGTAGATGTTTTAGCTTGAATCTGTGACTTGTTTTGGGTATCTCTTTGGTTGTTCAAGTCTTTGATATATGAGTCAATAAAAAAGCAATATACACTTAAAAGACGTGTACCTCTCTGCTAGAATGTCGTTTGGTTTAAATATCATATAACGAATAAGATGTTAAAAAATATACTCAGAAAAAGTACAGCATAAGGAATAAGTTGCATGGCAAAGTAGTCATGTGGATTGTACATTTTACAAGTTATAGTTTTCTTCATCTCCTCCTAGTTACCATGGGAATAACTCAATTGATAATGGTTTTCTTCAAACAAATTTTCATATTTGTATAATTAAATGACAATAATATAATAATGGCAATTTTGTTATATTTGAATCATTTGAAAAAAAATGTTAAAGAACAAATGTTAACAACACAACAAATTAATTCTATAACATATTTGCCAAACAACCTTAATGCCAAAAGAACACTATTTCAGAACATAAATAGAAAAAGACCATATCTTCCGGTTCAGAATAAGAACAGATGAGAATGTTACCAAACGCAGCCTTAGGTTTACCTCTAACTCTTTAACACATTCAATTTATAATAAATTACTTATAAATTACTTCTCCATACTGAAGCCTTCAATCCGTCCTGAACGATTTTGATTGTAACTAATCAATCTACACCACTTTAAAATCTTGCACTCTGACCGACCTATTTAATTATTTGGGCTTCATATGTCAAGGATAGACATCTTATATTGGGTCGGTTGATTAATGGTCTATAATTGAGCTTATGCTAATTGATTTGTAAACGGGTTCACTTCGACAACAATCTAGTGTTACCATATTTAATATTACAATAAAAATTGAAAGGTGTCTCTACACCCTCCCCTTATCGTAATTGCACATTAAGAAGCACATCCAATAACAGGAGCCTCGTGCACTAGGCCCATTTTCTTTTTTATCCAATAGTAGAAACTCTTTCTAAAATCCTAAATGGTTAAATTTAATAAAGGCAAGGTTCCTTACCATGCCACTTTAGGTGTAACCACGTAGGAATAGATGTTTTCAATGGGATTCACAAAGTCAGAGGGCTGTCCAAAAAAAGAAGAGAGAGAAAGAGAGAGTTAAAAAAAAATAATAATAGTAAAATAAAAAAGGAGAGCAGGAGTTACATCGGATACCCGAAGAGGGCCACACAAGAAACCTCAAAGAAGAGGAAATGGCCTTAACAACTCAAAATGCAATACCCGAAGGCCGAAACACTCCAAGACGAGAAAGACCAAAAAAAAAACCCATAAAATATAATAGAAAGCTCGGGGCTAATGCAACTGCTTGAAGGACCTAAGTGACTAGATTAAGGGTCTAAGGAGATCCTTGCGCATTTTAATTGGCATACATAACATGATATAATGGTAAACGGACTAACCATTTAGTACTAGACGAATGGGGTTTTATTTGCTATGTTTAGATAATATCTTAGTTTAGATCGAAAATCAGATCACTGCTATCTAAATTGTAAATTCGCATCTGAATCTGATCCTAACTATCCGAATTTACATCTCAAACCAGTCATTCAAAGGATTTCTTTTAAAAGGGTAAGAATCGAATTCGAATTTTCACTTATCTGTTTACATACCTAGTTTTATCCGACGACAATAAATTTAAAATACATTTTACCTAATGAGGGTAAGGTGTGTACGGTGAACAACAAAACTAAATTTGATTTATTGCAAGGTGGGCCATCTAATTGATATTAGTTTTGATTTTTACAAATGATTAACGTACACCCGGATAATTTTAATGTTAGAATTTCCATATTAAATAGAATTTTTATCCCAATCTTGAAGGGAAAATAGAAGGTTTGGTCATTATAAGATTTTAAGGGTGCAACATTTGCCTTGAAATCGTTTATCAAAACTAGATCGAATCATTTACATTAAAATCGAAAGACTATTTAGTAGTTGGTTCGATTCTAGTTTAAAATATGACACCGTTTACGTAATTGGTTTGGTTAAATTTTAAATAGTTTAAACCGATAGATTACACCGGTTAGACATTGATTAAACCGAATAGAATGTGAACCATTTAACTCCTAAAAGCTAAACTATTAAATCTAATCTCATTGGCCATTTTCTATTCCCTTAATATTTTATTTTCGCAAGACTTCAATCCTTATTTCCCTAAGACTCAATCTCAATTCTCAATTCATAAAAACCAAATCATAAAAGCAAAACAGAAAAACATAATAAGCAATAGTGATTAGGCATACCAACGTTCTCACTCTCTCCATTCTCGACTCTCTCCTTCCCATTTGAACATTTTAATTTTTTTTATGAAAATCCATGTATTAAACAGTTTATAAACTGCAAGGAAAATCGACTAATGAAAAACTGGTAAATAGAAATCGATTACTAATCGATTTTGATTTTAATTTTTGAGACCGTTTAGTTAAGCGGTTTTGTTTTTATTTTACCCTCTTACACACAGTATCACATTGGACCGGATCGTCAAATCTATTATAAACTGTGTAACTCCGTTATTAATTTTAGGGGTGTTAAAATTGATTCCAAACCGATATAAGTTGTGTTTTGGAGTCTGATGAAAAATCAAAATTGAACTGAACTATCTGATAAATCTAAATAAACTTAAACGAATAAGATCGAAATCGAACCAACATGATAATAGCCCAAATCAGATCATTTAAGTATTATCATGTTTCATCATTAATTTTATTTTATATTGTAGAAAATAAAGAAGATGAAAAGAACAAGTCATACGATAAGTTTTAATATTTTAGCTGATAAGACAAAAACCACGTCAGCTCTTTATACGGCTTAATAATCTGCTGACCTAAAGATTCCTCTGTATGTGCGTTCACCGAGAGAACCTTTTGCCGATGAAAAAAGAAAAAAATAAAAATAAAAAAACAATCCCTTTGCGACTTTTGCTCCATGCTCAGCTTAGCTGGATTGCTCTTTAATAAAGTATTTTTAAAGATCATTGGATTCCATTAACCAAAAGACTGAAAATTGTAATTCTTGTTTGACAACTGATTTTTTTGCCACGTCAGCTCAAATGTTGATTGATGGCCTTCCATCATGGATCAGGAATCATGACAGAGATCTTATCACCTCGCAGACCTTTCACATGCTAAATCCCCAGTAGTACCTTCCTTTGACTCTTTTCTAATTTTACCAAAGATTCTGACTTCTTTTTTAATTAAAATAAATAAAATACTTCTTTTTTGTAATTTTCATAAAACCCAGGGTCAAATAATACATTTTGTACTCCACTTATTCCATATTACGCGGCGATCATTCTCTAGTTTTACTTTTCAATTCCGCCCCCTGTCAGCCAGCTTTTGATCAAATTTGACCCTTCCCCCACTCCCCGTCTCTCATCTTTTCTTTTCTGCTCCTTTCTTCCTCCCTTTCTGCAAAACCATTTCTATCTCCTCTTTCAAACCCTTCTCTTCCGATCTATTCTCCCCCAGAAGAAGATGAGTCGTTTCAGAAGAATGGAGATTACTGAACCTTCGCCATTTTTCATCAGAGAAATCTCCTGCTTCAGCTCCCCAGCCCTAGCTTTCCCTTCATTTTCCCAAGTGGACGACCGCAGCCTCGCTCTCGACTTCTTCACCTCAAACCCTTTTCCCTTGGGTCTTTCTCCACAATGCTTCCTCCTACCTGCTCCATCTCCCTGCGAGATCTTCGACTCCGTCACTGATCTCATCCAGATCGAAAGAACCCCCTTTTCCTCCTCTTACAAGAGGTTCCAGGCTCGAACTGCTCCAGATTCCAACCTGCGGACCCTCTGCGACAGGGTTTCAGCTCTCGAGCTCGGATTCGACAACTTCGTCAAAGAAAAGTCCTCCAATCCAGACCGCAAGTACTCCTGGACGGCCGAGGTGAAGAGTGCTGAGAAGGATGGCGTCGATCGCAAGTACAAATGGGCGGCGGAAATCAAAGGAGCAAAAAAGGGAGCTAAACAGGGATCCCTTGAGAAGAACTACAAGTGGACGGCCGAGTTTAAAGGTAAAGGTGACGATGCTCCGTTAACCCGCTCCTACATCTTCAAGGCATCTTCGGCTCCCGCTGATTTTACTGACTCGGATTCCGACCATGAGAAGAAGCATAAGAAGGAGAAGAAGAAGAAGAAGGAATCGAAAGCTCAGTCACCCAAACGTGTGGTGGAAATCGAAGAACCAGTTGATCAAAGGGTTGTCGTTCTCAGGCAGGTTAGTACTTAAAGACCAATTTTGACTACCAGATCTCGTTAGTTTGAGTAATTTAATGGTGGTATTTAAACTTTAAATGATCTCATCTTAATACCACCTAAGCTGTAGGGTTCTGAGACGTTGACAGCTTTTAGTGTTCTTTACTGTAGCTGAGAGAGCTGTAAGGTCTCTCTGTTCAAGTGCTTTGATCTTACTTGTCTGTGTTGTTGTGGTAACTTCTGGGAAAGGCATACGCGAAGAGGGTTAGAGCGGATGCCAGGGGAAAGAAGAAGGAGCTGTCGCCTCAAGATGCGGCTCTTATGATCCAGGTGAGCTTCAGAGCTTATCTGATACGTCGATCAAAAGCTCTTCGTGCTCTACGAGAGTTGGCTGTGGCCAAGACCAAGTTGAAGGAGCTCAGGGTGTTGTTCAACAACTTCTCTTACAGAAGCCGTATTGCCCGAGATGCGGAGGAGCGCCAGAGGTTCTCTGAGAAGATCATCGTCCTCCTTCTCACCGTCGATGCAATCGAGGTAATGCAATATTTCGTTCCCCAATCAATTTAGTAAATGTAGCTCTGTTTGCGATCCTTTTCATTGATTGATAATGGGTGAAGAAAGTGTGTGCTTACAATGGGTTCCTGTAGATGAAATCATGAATTACTTGGTGGGTTTTGAGAGAGATTTCTCAATTCTCTGATGTAGAATTTCCTTTCATGACTGAACTTCCCTGAATTAAGTCCCAAGAACTTTGCTTACAAGCATACCCTAATGATTTGTGTTTCTGACTGGGTATTTTTTTTTTTTTTTGGGCTGCTTTGCGCTGGTATTAGGGAGCTGATATAATGGTTCGAGCAGCGAGGAAGTCAATGTTGGATGAGTTGGAAGCGATGCTGGAAGTGGTGGATCCCCAGCCTCCAAGAAAGCTAGGTTCGATGAAGAGGAGGAAGTTCGATTTGCCAGATGGTTGCATCCAGACGGAAATTGCAGCCGGTGTGGCTAAGGTCGTCCAAATGCTTAATGAGGAAGACGGCCATGGTGATGATGCCTTCGACGAGGCCAGCTTGTGAATTTCTGCACTTAATTCTGTTCTTTTCGTTCATCGGAAAAAAATAGGCCTCTTTTGAGCTGCGTTTTGTTTAGCCGCAGAGATTATATAACTTTGTCTCTGGTTATCTGGGTAGTAGATAGGTTTTCAGTGTTTTAAAACGGATTTGTAAGTGGTTCCTGATTCCATGGATTTGCTGCAAGACCTTTTAAGAGTTAAGTAGAGCTATATTTAGATGTTCTATCTACTGTTTTTGGAACCATCTGAAATGGTGCAGGTGAGGAGTTTATTCTGTTGCTTGTTTCTTGATCATTATGAATAAAAACCATGTTTAGATGTTCTATTAGCTGCTGTTCTTCTCTTCCTTGCTGTGAAACTGGATAGAGCAGTTTGCAGCCAGGGAATGAAATGATCATGGAGATTAAAGTTGTTACGGATTGCAGAGTTCTGCCTCCGATGCTTTGATATGGATACGATGCCTGATACCTATCAATCTGATACCGATCCATGGATTCAGGGACATTTGTAAACCTTCAATCCATGAGCTTTTCAAGCTCTTATCAATAGATATTATTTCACCAAAAAATGCCATGGGGACCTCTTCTTCTTCTTCTTCTTCCTCTTCTTCTTCTTCTTTGGAGTCCGACTCTCAAGAACTAGTATGGAATAGAATTGCATTTGATAAATATGGTCGGATTCTTTACTCATGGAATGAAACGGATTCAAAAAGACTTTAGAATTAATCCAAAATTTTGGAGCATCAAGAAAAAGCTTTTCTGCCTTGAAGCAATATTTGGAAGAAGAAAGAACCACCACCAACCACAACCACCACCCACCACTACCCCCACCACCGCCACCACCACCATTCACCGCCCTCCACCATCACCCACCCACCCCCACCCCCACCACCACCGCCGTCATCCATCGCCACCACAACCACCTTGGAATCCATTCCAGAATTGCATTATCAAGAATGTTTCTATTTCTAAATACTTCTGTAGCAACCTGGAGCAAAAGTAGAAATGTAAATCAGAAGTAAGGAGTTCGGAACAGAAATTTTTTCAAATAGGGCCTTATAGTGCACTTGATTGGTCCTCTTCGGTCGGGTTTGGTATTCATTCTTGGATTGCATTCTCATAAATTTAGGAATGCATTCCTAAAGTTGAAAGAGAATGGGTATGAATTCTTGAATTTTATTTTTAGAAAACATTCTTAAAATTCAATGAGAATGGATTAAAGAGCAAGGCATTTCTGTTTTGAGATCAAGATGGCAAAAAGGCTAAAGAGTCCATTTTGGAGAATGGTTTGCATTTTTTAACTTATTCTATGATCCAAGAATGAGAATGTATATCAAATATGTTTTCTTGTCTGTCAGAATGCGTTTTTTATCTAAAATGTATTCCCATAATGCATGCCAAGGGTAGCCTTAGATTTTAAAAAAAATTGTGATTTTATCATTAGGCAAACTATGAAACTTGTGGTGCTAGGAATTAACAACGTAGCAAAAGAAATTGAAGAAGAATGGCAGCGAAAGAGCTTAACAATGTAGCAGAAGAAATTAAAAAAGAATAGCGGGGAAAAAAATGACAGAGAAACACAATACAACGATTTTATGTTGTTCACCTACACAATGTGTATGGACTATATCCACTGCAGGGCAGTCAATCCCTGATTTCACCATTATAAGTAGTCAATCCAAGACCTGGTTTTGTGGCAATGGAAAAAAGCTTTTATAATTATTGGTGACATTTTTTGAAGTTACACAAGATAGTTGAGCATTGTAATGGCAAGAATACATAGCCAAAATATTGTTACACATGGGATGTATATCACTACATCACATATTTGATTGAATTAATTATGAAATTTGACTTGTGATTAATATATATATATATTTTTTTTCAATGGTTGGAATAGGCACATCATCTATTTATGTGACAGAATATCTATTTATGTGACAGAATAGATGTTGAAGTTTGATAAAATGTGAAAGATCATTGTGATAAACATATTTCATCTATTTTCTTTCCCATTTGGTTGTCATTTTTAGAATAGTTGTCCATGTAATAAAGGAATGTGATGTTTCTGAAAATTAATCATAAGGCAAATAAGCCATTCCTTTTTTAGAATTTTTTAATCTGAATCATCCATTCCAACTCAAAATTTAGAAAAAACACTTTGATGTCTAGAGTATTGGTACACGTCCATCAAAAAACAAAAATGTCTCTCTTCTGATATAATCATATATTGAGTTGAAACTTGTTAACGGAGACCCAATGCAGTTACAATTAGAAAACACAAAATTCTTCGAAGTAATGACACTGGATATAATCATCTATTGAATTGAAACTTGTTAACGGCTTTGTTTGTTTCGATGTAAAATGGATGCATGTAAATTTTACTGTAAAATAAGTTTTTCCGTTGTTTGTTTCTAAGGGTCTCGACGAGCATGTCTGGGCCGGTTTCGGTCCGGATTGAAAAGGTGTCGGGCTTTATAACCCCAGTCCAAAACATGTCCATTAAGGGTTCGGGCTGGGGTGGGCTGAACTAGACAAGTTAAATAACGGGCTAGTTCGGTGTCGGTAAACTGATTTCGGGCTGGCTCAGTCTGGTCTGGGATTGTCAGGCCTATCGGGCACATGCTACTTACCCTATCTTCTTCTATTTTTATATGAACAAAATCCAAAAAATTAGTTTTTTAAAGACAATTTCTCTGAAATGCTTTCAGTTGAAACAAATGTTAAGAAAATGAAAATGTAGCACAACATCTCCAACCCAATCGATTAGTCTACAAAAAATTTGAACTTCCTCCTAATTCACATTATATGGTACACTGTACAGGCTTGAACAAAAACATAGAAAAATGGGATCATAAACGTTCTTCACACTGTAAATAAATGACATGTACACTGTAGAGTCTTGCCATAATATGGTTCACTGTACAGTCTTGCCATGATCAATTGATTGGCTTGCTTTACTCCTTTAACACCTCTGCAAACTCCCAAATGAATGACATTTAGTCTTAAACCAAAGAGCAAAATAAATTAAGAGCAGACAAAATGAAGAAGCAAAACTCACATATGTTCTTCATTCTGAGTAGGGCCACAAGCCTTTAAAGAAGCTCCTCAATCTCAGGGTGACGAATTTATATGAATCATAGCAATTAAATCAATTGTGAACTGAGATGAGACAATACTTATGTCTTCAAATTAATAATAACAAAACAATAAGCAGAGACTTATTCAACACAACCTGTGTGACGCCAACAAAGAGGCAACAAGACTTCCATAATTAGTTTCCCATGATCAGATTTGGCTTGCCTGCATCTCTGCGGCTATTTCATTTGCAACATCCTAATAACAAAGCAAGTTTAAAGACACTTTAGCAAGCCAAAGCTATCAAGGCAGGAATGTATTCATAAATGCTTTCAGGAGGTGAAATATATAATTATGAATACATGAACCATACAGAATAATAACATGAATCACATTTTAACTCTTTGAATGTCTCCAAGTAAGATCATACTTCATATCACACAACATAGACAATAGACATATATTTCATTACCTTAAGACTCAAAAGCTGGAGAAATTGGAAAGCTCACCTTCATAAGTTATATTAATTTGAACAACCGAGCATGTTCTGAAGAAGAAAGAATTGGTGGTATCTTCATCTTGTTCCACTCCAAGTTTGCAGTGTCAATTGAGTAGTATCAATTGAGTGAGATACTCCCTAACAAGCCTCTATATCCAAGTATCCAAATTCAACTTTGTCAAGTTGTAAATATCAAAATAGACTTATTAAAAAAAAAAAAAAACATAACAATAACAATTATTACATGTCCACAGTGAAAATCACATGCAACTTACCGCCAATGCTGATATAACAGTTCAACAAGCAAATAAATCCAAGTATCCAAATAGGCCAAGACATCAAACTGATGAAATATCCAAATAGGCCAAATATATCCAAGTATCCAAATTCAAATTTCCCAAGTTATTAACATTAGAAATAATTTACCCAAAAAAAAAAAAACATAACTAAAACAATTATTATATGTCCACAGTGAAAAGCGCATACAACCTACCGCCCGTGCTAATATAATAATTCAGCAAACCAATATACCTAAATATTCAAATTCAACTTTACCAAGTTGTTAACATCACAAACTAGTACAACCAATGTCTAAACCAACTAGCGCAACAACACCAATCCCAACCATTCCACAAAATATTTATACAATCAATATTCCTTGCAAGATCTGTTTTAGGCTGAACCTCCTACCATTACATGCTTGTGTAGCACCTTGCTTATGCCAAGAACAGTGATAGATGCATCAACATATTTTAGCCATTGGCCATCAAAGTAGCAGCAAAACTGCAAGTTGGACAGAGAACTGAGAATTAAAGCTACAAATTTGAGAACATAGTTATGTAAGACTAACTGAGAAATTGAAAACCACGGAACCTTGGGTGGATTTGGATCTACTTCAGGCATTCATTGCATATTTGTGCTTGACTAGAAATGTTGTGAATAAATTTAGATGAATGTTAAGCATTTCAGGTTGAAAGAAAGAACTAAATACAATTAATTTTCCTTTAATGATTCTATCTTGGAGGCTTAGAACTCACCTCGAAGGAGGAACTGTTGAAGCCACTGAGTTGGCTGGTATTGGCAAATCATCAATTATCAACACATTTCCTAAAGCCATGGCTATGTCCTCGGCATCATCAATAGGCTCAGCTATAGATATAATATAAAGAAATATTTGTTAGTAATTAACATATAAATTATAACTTATAAGTTAGGTTAGATTGAAAAATTACCTCTAAAATCTATATCAAACATCCAATCCCGTAGACAAATCAATGCTTCAGCATTGGAAGGTAATAGTTTGCTACGATACTTGTCAATGACACGAACCCCAACACTAAAAGCTGAGTCAAAGACAAATGTTGAAACTGGAATAGATAAGTCATCTTTAGACATACGTGCCACATCCTAATACTTTGACCCATTTTACCTTCAATAGGCCAAGACATCAAACTAACGATACTTATCATCAAATGAGAGCTTTGGTTCTTCAAGATAATAGTCTAACTGAGACTTTCCATATCTATCAATCAACATGACACTATCAAATGTTGAAAACTCCTGTAGAACATTTAAAACATTAATATAATTAAATATGAATATGCTAGTCTACAATTGAGAAAATGATAAACATAAAAACAACGATAATTTAATTACCTCTAGTTCAGCAAGTCCAGTATAACTAAATGAAGGTGTGGAAGCCTCGATACCAGTCACATCCATGGTCTTGTATGCAGTAAAGAGTCTAATTAGTGTATTTTCACACGAAGAGACACATCATAGGCAAGTGGATCTAGCAAAGAAATCTTTTTAAATGCCCAATCCACAAAAGTAAACTTGTAGCGAGGGTCGAATACTAATGCAATGCCCAAAATCAAGCTATACTCATCCCAATACTTATCAATTTTTTTCTTCATTTCCACCACCATATCCTTCATAAAGTTGTTCTCCACTGACAACTCTTCCAATAAATTTTTGTGAATCTTTCACACATTGAAAAAATACAAGTTTGCAGTTGGATACTTAGAACCTGATAACAAGATCATGATTTCATCAAAGGGCTATAAAAAAACTTATCAGCTTTTCAATTCTTAACCATTGGAATGAATTGGAACAACTCTTATAGTTGTTGTCCTTTATCTGAAGGTTTTCAAATGCCTTCCTATAAAAGAAGGTAGACTCAAGCATATAGTAGGTTGAGTTACACCTAGTACATACATCAGGATGAAGACCCTTAACAGTTGATATACC
Organism: Protea cynaroides; assembly: GCA_028583415.1. Lineage (NCBI taxonomy): Eukaryota > Viridiplantae > Streptophyta > Magnoliopsida > Proteales > Proteaceae > Protea > Protea cynaroides. The sequence goes on from CM053275.1 coordinate 87,070,916, forward strand.
CAATTCCTTACAACAGTCCAAGAATTTAATCTTTCTACTTTGAGATGATTTCACATATGTTATGCTGTTTTGAATCAAAGAGACACAATCATCAATGCATTTCAACCCATCTTGCATTATTAGATTTAATATATGTGCACAACATCGATTATGAAAGAAATCACCATCACAGATAAGAACATTCTTCAAATTCAATTTTGATTTCAAAATTTCAACAAAGCACAAATTGGAAGCAGCATTGTCTAAAGTTATTGAGAAAAGTTTCCTTTCCAATGTCCCATTAATGCAACATTTTAGAAATTACATCACATATAGCTATCCCTGAATGTGGGGGTTGCATGAGACTAAACCTTAACAACTTCTTGTGTAAATTTCAATCCTTATCAACAAAATGTGTTGTCAAAGATATATATCAATCATTGGTGATGGAAGTTCACATATCACTAGTGAGTGAAATCTTCCCATTGTAGGATTTAAAGAATCCTTGATTCTCTTTCTTTCAGAATGATATAACCTTGTTATTTGAGTCATTTGTGAGTTGCGGCTAATATGACAATACTCGGGACAAATGTAAGAGAGCAAATCCTAAACTCTTCGTGCTCGACAAACTTTAAGGGCAATTATCACTTAACAATAAGCTGAGTGATTTTGTCATGCACTAGGTTTAGGTCAATTTTTCTATCTCTCAGCTCCATCTTCCCTTGATTACCAAGCATCATTTACTTTACATATTTTTTGTCTTGTTTAGGGAAGTTCTTAAGATGTCTCCTAAGAGTACCAGTTTCATTAATACAAGTGACAGCCCTATAAACTGTCACACCCCAATTCTGGACTAACCAGAATAGTATGATGAACCGTCAATAAATCAACGGTTCAATCAGGATCTCATTTAGATAGTACCCACCATATCAAACCACATACACATTCCACGATAATAATTAGAAATAATAAACAAATAAGTGAAAGTCTTTATAATTAATGAACTGAGTATCTAACAGTGGTAAATAAATATTTAATCCAGTTACCTCCAAGTAACTCAAGACATAAAAGTAAAATAATCAATTACATGTTCGGTAATCAAAATATAACTAAACTAATCAAAGACGCATTGATTGCAGTTGCATAAAAGATCATGCACATCTTCAACAACTTCCACGTCCATAGCCGCCATGTGTCCATACGATAGCGCATTCACGTACTCGTCTACAGTAGGACCTACATCATCAACTAAAGATATTCGACGTTGAAAGGGTGAGCACACATCACGGCTCAGTGAGCAAAACAAAACAATACAACAAACATGTGCATGCATTCAATTCATATCTTTTGTCTAGTTTTTAAGTTTGCAATGTGCTATAGAAATGTTTGGCGACCACCGCACCTCTATACACAGGTGTGTAAGCCCACCCAATGAAACAAACACTATTGTCGTCCACATCCATCCCACCATAGAATAGAGATAGAACTAAAGTGTATGGATCACACACCGCCAACACTTTTCCCTAATGCCCTACCCATACCAACATGTAAGCCCTTATTGGTAAGGGTTTGTAAACTGGGCTCACACTAATCAATCCTAAATATCATCCAATGTATCAAAGATCTCACCCCAGCATCCCTCAATACTTCCATAGAGATAGAGCTAAGGCCCCCTGGCAGAGTCAATGACCATAAGGTCCTAGACCACCTCCCCTGATGTCCTATGACGTAATAGTTCTGCTAAGGTAATGACGATACGAAAATGTTAGTAGACAAGACTTGAGTAGAGATAGAGCTAGAGTCTGGTGACCAGGTCAGAGACCACAATGTCACGTCCTCCCCCTGATGCCCCATCACATCCAACACATTAATCACATACACACAATCACATACTTATTCCTATCATTATCAATCAACATGGTAGCAAATAGACAAAAGTAAATATACATGAACAGTAATAACAGTAATATTGGATGACATGTAAGATGCACATTACAAGCATACAAACATAGAATCAATCATGACATTGGACTCAATAAAATAACAGTTTATTATTATCCAATTAATTTAGGTCATGTTCCCTCACCTGTTAGCAAAGCTCGATTTCCTTCCAAGCCTTATAACTCTCTTTGAATCAATTTAGTAACCTAAAAGTTACATGAATTTAAGTTAGGGTTCATATGTACCATGTTACAGTAGTCGAAAATTGAAACAGATCACTGATAGGTGTCTGATTGGTCATATGGTCTCATACTGTGTCGACCTTACCACGTACGATCGACACCCTATGGTCGCACTATATGCAACCATACACCTGCGACCATACGGTTCTTGCATTCTTCCCGAATGGTTATGGTCGATACTCTGGCCATGCTATGGTCGACCATAGCTGCTACCATATGATTTTCTCACCAAATTCTACTTTCAATCCGAATTCTTCCTCTTGGCTCTTTAATAGAGTCCTTCCTAATGATCATTCTAAGGCCAAATTTTTTAGTTTTACCAATTAATTACTCTAACCCATTCTCCATGATCCCTTCTTGAGATTTGCTCAGAGAATCTCATAATTGAATCCTTACATTGGGTTTGATATTACAATTTACACTAAAAAAATCCTATTATTAATGTTCTAAGGCTACAGAGACAAGGTTCATACCTCACTTGTTGCAAAGAGTCTGTAGAACTCTTCTCTCAGCCTTCTCCTTTGTCTTCTCTCCTTATCTTCTCTTCCTTCTCTTCCTCTAGGGTTTAATGATGTTCCAAAAGAGTGAAAAATGGTTAAGGAACGTCCTTTATATCTAGAGAAACTCTCCATATAAGGTTCTCCAATAATAGGAAAGAGATCCTTCTTTTATTTGGAAAGTTTTCGAACTCGAAGTCTAATTTAGGATCGTACGGTCGGACGTATGGTCGCAAAATGCATCAACCATACGTTTGAAAATATCGACCGTACGGCTATTAATCAATGGTCCTTATTTCTTACTGTATGGTCGACCATACCTACCCAGGTAGTGACCATACACTTGATCATTAGTGTTTTGGGTCAATTTTCATACCTGGTCTTGTGGTCATTTTTCACACGGTCGATCCACTTGATTTAGCTATGATGGGAAGACCTGGCACGACAATGTTAGACCGGATTAGTGGAGTGCGAGTCTTACATAAAGAATCTTGCATTTAAGACACTCTGCTCTTCCCTTTCCATCATCATATTTGTCCCAAGGAATGACTTTAAAACCTTCCCAAACAGAACTTCTTCTTTTTCTCTTGCCATATATTATAGGTACAGAACTTACCGCCTCAACTGAATCAGGAGGTATAATTAGAGGTCCATCATCAAACAAATCATCTACATTTGGTGTGCCTACACCCTCCATTATATCTCTAGCAGTAAGTTCATTAAGTGGAGTTGTCATTCCTATAAAAATAATAATATATATTTCAAGCTATACTTCATTGATAATTAATCCTATTCAAAGAAATTAAAACATATAAGAAGAAATATATTCCTCAAATTATACTTCATTAATAATTAAGATAACAACAAAAATGGCCAAAGAAAACAATGCATCCACACACATTCTCGTTCTCATTCTAACATGTTTTCATCTAGATAATACTTGGAAAACAATAAAAAAAAATGCATCCTCACACATTTGATGAAACCTTCGTCAGTGCCCAGAGAAAAGCCATTGATGATAAGCCTTATGCAATTCACGAGAGGAACCAAAGCAACAAAAAATTTAGCCTCTGTTGAGGTGCTATCCCAGGATTCAGGTAAGTAATTAGATTAATTAAGTGTTACACATATGTATAAAAATGATTATAATTTGCAGCAACTAGGAATGAGGAAATCTTATATTGACATACTGACATACTATATTGAAGAAAGTAAGAAAAGCAACCCTGAAAGTATATGGACCATTTTCCTGATCAAACTCTGCTCTAAACAAGAGAGAAAACAAACATCTATTAAAAATTTAAAATATAATGGACATCTTACCCTTCTAGAGACTTTATGACCTGCTGTAGTTGATCTAATCACAAAGGTATGATTATTCCTACTATTTTCTGTCGTATTTGTGAGCCTAAGAAATAGCATGAAACATGGTTAACCACTTAACATGACTGTAATCCATTTTATAAATAGGACAGTTACCTGAGGGCTGAGGACCAGGTTGATGAGAAGGCAAGAATTGGGAGGCTAAAAGTGAATATACCTATTCCGTCTAATGATGATCCAAGATTTCTAAATCAAACAGTATTGCGATGCGATGATGATGTTAGATGTACATCAAGTGATTATGAAATTTATACCATACTCCCCATAGAATCATATTGTCATAAACATAAAGAATATACCTATCGATTATCGCTATCGTGCATGGATCAGTGGTGGAGCCGTGGAGAAGGAGTGACCAGTGGTGCGTCGTCGCTGTTGCAGCCTTGGGGTCCTACGGAACCACGGATGTGTGCCGCCGCTGTGAGAGTGAGAGTAAGTCAGTGAGCAAAGAAGCTAAGAAGGAGTGAGAGCAGAGTCGGGAGAGGGAGTGAGGTTAAGAGATTTGGTTTAGAAAATCAGAGGGAGTGAGCCAATGAGGGGCGATTTGAGAGTCCAAACTCGAGAAAGGGAGTAAGATAGAAACTGTGAGAGTTAGAGTGAGTAGAGAACGGAGAACCATCAGAGACTGTGAGAGTGAGAGAGAGGAAGTGAGAGTGAGTAGAGAACTGAGAACGGAGAACCATTGAGTGATTGAGTCTGAGACCTTACCTGAGATTGAGAGGCGGAGAGGCTGAGAGCCTGAGAGGCTCAGAGTGAAGAGAGTTAGGAGAGGGAGTGAGGCCGTGAGGGGCTTGACTCTTGAGCTTCACACAATCGCACTTCGCACAACAAAGAAGGAAGAGGGCAAGACTCAAGAGGCAGCCGAACTGAAGATTCCAGAAAGAGTCGAAGAGAAACTCAGTTTCGAGTCTTTCAACCCTAGAAAGCTTATATACTTAACTATTAGGGTTAAATTAGGTTCGGCCCTTACCGGGTTTTCGTTCTGGTCCAATTGGATCGGGCTTTCATCGGGTTGCTTAATGGGGCGTCCAACGGCTAGACCGGACCGAACTGAACCGAACCTGATAAAGATTCTATGCTTGTGTCCGAAACACATCCAATAAGCATTCGGTCCTGGCTGGGTTTGGGTTAGTTCTGTCCGACTCGGTCCGGGCTACCCGGTCGGTCCCAGTACTGACCCTTATTTGTTTCGAAGTCGGTAAAATTTAAACGAGGGAAAATTTTCCAAATACCCTAATTTTTCCCGTGAAATAGCTCCGTATATTTTCCGATCGATTTTACAGTAAGATATTCGTTGCAAACGTTTTGCAGTTTCCTCGATGGTTTTGCTTTTTCTTCGCGACTCTGGTCTCTGGTCTGCAAGATAAACAACATAACCTCGATAGTTTTGCTTTTTCTTCCCGACAACGGTCTCTGGTCTCTGGTCTCTGGTCTGCAAGATTAACAACCTCACTCCATCTCCGTTCTATCTACCAGCGATTCTCTGCAAAAGATCATCACTGCTATTTCGATATCTCTCTACTGGCTTCCATGAATTTGTTAATTTCTAGGTTTTTTTTTTCTGTACGTCAAGGTTGACTGAAAATCCTGGTAACAAATCAATATTCTCTTGTGCATCTCTCTCCCTCTCTCTCGATCGATCTCTCTATTGATTTCATTTTTTCCAAAGCTATTTTGGATTTGCAACGGTGGTTTTTTTTTTTTTTCTATGATTCTCTCTAAGCTGTAAAACATTATTATCTACAGGTTGAACTTCAAATTCTTCTGCGGCTCAGTTTTGGTATGTTTTCTTCTCTGTTCTTCCTCATATGTATTAAGCCTCTAGTAATCTCTTCTTTAATTTTCTGAGTTTTGGGCTGCTCTTTCATGATGAATGATTCTGTTTTTTGTTCTTTCTTTTTACCTCTGTATTTTTCTTTTCTCATCATCCAATGAATTCTCTATCAAAACAATAAAAAAAGAAAATATTGTAGGATCTGGTCTCTATTTTGGGCTTCTTCTTTTTTTTTTTTCTTTCCTTCTGGTAACTGATCCGTTTCAAGGTTAATCGTACAGTATTTGTTCCATTTGTCACTTTATGGTGAAGATCATTGATTGATCTGCTACTAAGAACTCCGGTAGAATTTAGATGGTTTTTCCGTTGAATCTCAAGTGAGCCCCAATGAAATCTTTATCAGCATTGCACTATACATGCCTAGCCCCTCTTCCCTGAATCCTAGTCAGTTATGGTGAAGGCATTTTCATTCAACATCACTTGAAGCTGGTGTCAAGGCGTAGGGTTCGGATACTGACCAAGACACTCATGGACCCATTTATTGAGATGAAGGCTGGACTGTTAACTAGTACATGATTTGAGTCATTTGGATGTTAGTACTAATGTAATTGTAGTGTTAATGATAAATAGATTTTAAAGGGTTTTAAGGTTTCTGACCATTCATCCCATCTCATCTTGATTTGATTACACAAATTGCACCACCAATACATATAAATTTTTTTTTTTGTGAGTAAATTACAGTTTTGGTAGGCCAAGAGCTAGAAAGATTTAGGGTTAATCAAAACACCACAAGACTCCTGGAGGATGATGATAACAAACTTAATTTGTTACTTGCATATAATGTTAACTCCCCCCAATATAGAATTATAGAATACTTTTTTTTTTTTTTTTTTGAAAACAAATCACTTGTTCAGTTTAGAGAAGTGATGCCAAACAGGGCCCCACCAATACTCAACCAACTTCTATTCACTTGAGGATAGAACAGTTATGACCAGCATTCAAATATATATGATTTACAATTCATATTTAACACATTTAGTATTGATGTGTTTATGGAAAGATAGTTCCAGTAGGCATACACTATTCATGTTTCAACCTGTCAAGTAAATTGATAGGCTCCACGCACCTTTGGGTTTGATTGACTTACCTGAGTCAAATTACTCTTTTGCCACCAGATGCTGTCAGAAGATATGAATGCCCCTGGCAGAAAGATTGGGTCAAGTCTTGGATCTGTCAAGATATCATAGATACTATTATGTTCTGAATCCTCTGTTTCATTCCTTTGGTTTTAGATGTAATGCTTTAGGCCCCTCTTGACCAGATTAGATCTGTGTCTCATGAATAAGCTCAGGAGTTTTTGTAGTCTGTGAAAATAAATTGAAATGCACACGAAAATGGAAGGTTAGAGTGATGCCAAATAAGCCCTACGATAACTAACATCCAAAATATTCCAAAAGGATATATATGCACTTATTTATTTATATTTGATAGATAAGGGCATATCTTCTCATTGCATGGAACTCTTGCTCTTGATTAAGTCACCCTCTACATGAGTCTTTCATGTAGCAACACATCCAAGGTATTGGAACCCTCCGGTCATCAGGTCCCATCAAGGAGATAGCTAGAGAACAATCTGTGAGGACAGTGATGTCCACCCATGCTGAATGGACGGTGAATGATTTGGAGTCACCACCTGGATTAAGGTCTAGGACCTAAAATGTAGCATCATCCTGAGATAAGATTTCTATTGACTTATGACCCAACATATCGGCTTTGGTCCAACAGAGAACGGATAAGCGTTCAAAGTACAGTTTGGGAAGGTGTTAGGCACCCAAAACTGCCCGATCCGAAAATCGGCCTCCTATGTGATTCTACTTTCCTTAGACTCTATAGTTCTGACTGTTCATGGTCGATGGATGATGACTAGGGCTCATGGGGGATCCTATGCCAAGTTACTGAGTTCTTCTAGCTTAAGTTCAGCCAAACATATTCTCAAAGTAAGAAAACAAACAAAATAATATACAAAGAACCGAACCAAAGATGGTTCGGTGATGGACTGAATCTGAGATGTCCAAAACGTCTCAAATTGCCTATGTATTCCAATCCTGGAAATCAAGTCCAAAAATGTAGTTCGAAAGGGAAATTGATTAAAGTTTATGGATGTGGATTATGATTAAGCTTTCTCAGATTCAATTTATTCAAGTTGAAGTTTATGCTTGATGATGATGGAGATTGAATCTAGAGTTAGCCTAAATGGATCGAAGTGAACGAGGATATGGATACGGATATGGATATGGATATGAGGAACCTAAGGATATTAAGATGGGGTACCGTACTTGGAGGGTCCTCCAAGTTGCCTATGTATTCCAGAGGTCCTGGAAATTAGGTACAACGTAGTTCGTTACATGGGTTGAACTCTCAGGGAGTGATGTTTGTACTCTCAGGGAGTAAGGTTTGTACTCTCAGGGAGTAAAGTGTGGCTCTCAGGGAGTTAGATTTGTACTCTCAAGGAGTAGAGTGTAGGATAGTCTCGCAAGACTAAGGTGCGTACTCGCAAGCACGACTTCAAGATAGAGCCTCGCAAGGCTAAGGGGTGCGTGTTCGCAAGCACGACTTCAAGATAGAGCCTCGCAAAGCTAAAGATGCGTACTCGCAAGTACGACTTCGGGATTGAGCCTCGCAAGGCTAAGGGTGCGTACTCGCAAGTACGACTTCATGATAGAGCCTCGCAAGGCTAAGGGTGCGTACTCACGAGTACGGCTTCAAGATAGAGCCTCGCAAGGCTAAGGGGGTGCATGCTCGCAAGCACGACTTCAAGATAGAGCCTCGCAAGGCTAAGGGTGCGTACTCACAAGCACGACTTCGGGATTGAGCCTCGCAAGGCTAAGAGTGCGTACTCGCAAGTACGACTTCATGATAGAGGGAGTTGGATTTGTACTCTCAGGGAGTAAGGTTTGTACTCTCAGGGAGTTGGGTTGTACTCTCAGGGAGTTGAATTTGTACTCTCAGGGAGTGATGTTTGTACTCTCAGGGAGTAAGGTTTGTACTCTCAGGGAGTAAGGTTTGTACTCTCATGGAGTAAGGTTTGTACTCTCAGGGAGTAAGGTTTGTACTCTCAGGGAGTAGGGTTTGTACTCTCAGGGAGTAGGGTTTGTACTCTCGGGAGTGGGGTTTGTACTCTCAGGGAGTAGGGTTTGTACTCTCAGGGAGTGATGTTTGTACTCTCAGGGAGTGAGTTTGTACTCTCAGGGAGTAGGGTTTGTACTCTCAGGGAGTAGGGTTTGTACTCTCAGGGAGTAAGGTTTGTACTCTCAGGGAGTGAGGTTTGTACTCTCAGGGAGTAGGGTTTGTACTCTCAGGGAGTAAGATTTGTACTCTCAGGGAGTTGGATTGTACTCTCAGGGAGTAAGGTTTGAGGGCACATTGATTGATGTGTGGAACCGTATCGGGGAGTTTCCCAGACTACCTACGTATCTCAGGGTATTGACCTGAGAATCAGGATCCACGTAGTTCGAAATGGCACTGTTCATTGGGTGACACACTTGGGTCAGAATGTGGGCGGTCCAGCCAAACCGAAAGATAATCCTAGATGATCTGTGGTTGGATTCACATTACACCTATCTAGATTCTGCATCCTAGGGGAAATGAACTGAGGGGTAGGGATCGTCCTAAACTACCCTTGTCACTTACAACCCTGATTTTTGGAATTGTGTTTGGCTAGGCTTCATGATTCTTGATTAAAACTTTTATCATTTTTCCATTATTGCCCTTCCCATGAATGTGGGTGCCTACATGCACGTCCCCACACCTAAGAATGTCTTCTATCAGTGTACATGCACGGCAGTTCGACTAGGGTGCAGCGAAAAATAAATTCTTGCCAACATAAACATCATTCAATCATGGCATTAGCAAGCAGATCAGCATGGCAGTATGCACAAAGCTAGCATTGTAAGCATGAGAGCTGGGTAGCGCATAATATGACAACGTAATCAACGGACATGATAGATGCATGGATATAACGACATAGACGATATCAGATCCTCAATCTAACAGTTATATCTCTTTAAAAAATGATGATCATGATCAACACTTAGATTTCATCAAAACAGCCAAGATCAACGGCTCAGATCTCATCAAATAGCTATAATCATGATTAATGACTCATATCTCATCAAAATAGCTATGATCTATGGCTTAGATCTCCTATCATGATCAGACTAAGAAATCAATGGCTCAGATTCATCTAAATCAATTATGATCTAGATTCAACAATTTACATCACTCAAAATACCCACGATGACAATCCAATGATTTAAATCACTCAAGATCATAATCTAACCGTTTAGATTCATTTAAATCATTTCCAAAGATGATCTAACGGTCCAGATTGCTCATCATGATAATCCGACCGTTCAGATTGATTAAAAACAAATTCAAAGACCATCTAACGGTTCAGATTATCAAGATCACAATCCAGCCATTCAGATTTTTTTAAATCATTTCCAAAGATGATCTAACGGTTCGAATTAATTAAAATCACATCAAAATTTTAGATCAGTGGCTATGATCAAATCATTAAAATTCTAATCATATTGTCACGATCAACTCTCATAAAATTCAGATCATGTGGTTGGATCAACCTCACTAAAATTCCAATCACATGGTCGGAACAATCACATTAAAATTCTCATCGCATGTTCGGACCAATATCCATTTCCATCACATGGTCGGACCAATTACAATTCTCATCACATAAAACTTTCATGCACATCGGATCAATTTCATCACATAAATCAGATCCATGACATTAAAATTAAAATACATGGTCGGAATGGTTTGGCGAGTGGGTGGTTATGGGTATTCATGGGTGCATGGTGACAAAGAGTAAGAAAGAAAAATAAAAAGAAAAACAGAGGGGGAGGTGAGAGCTTACCCGGAATTTGCAAGCCGCTTTCCTTGCTCCCTCCTAGACTCTTTTATTTCTCAGCTCCCTCTCAACCAAATTTCAGCTCAAACTCATTATCTCGTCTTCTCCAACCCACTTTCTCTCCTTCTCAAAACCCACTCTCTCTCCTATTCTCTTTTCCTTTCTAACTTTTTTTTTCTCTTGGCTTCTCTCGACCAAAAAACTCCCCTCTTCTCTTTTTTCTGCATCCTTTTATAGACGTTGGTGGGGTGTGAGTTGATGAAGGAGAAGCGAGAGGTTTTGTTGGGCTCAAGGAGAGGAGGAGATGACAAGGGGCTCAAGGAGAGGAGTGAGGTGCACGGCTGGTCTTGCTGCTCCACTTCTCTCTTCTCCCACTCTTTCTTCCCCTCTCTCTTTCTCTCTCTCTCCCTTATCCGGATTTTATTTCTGGGGTTGGGTTCAAGACAAATAGGTGGCGGTCATGGGGTGAGTAGGGGCATGGAGAAAGAGGAGGTGGTTGGGGGCATGGGCTAGCTCATGGCGGGTGGCATGGTAGTTGGATGAGAGGCAAGGGGCTGTGGTGGCTTGGGTGGAGCTCAGGAGGAGAGGAGGAGGTGGCAAGGGGCTCAAGGAGGAGGTGGCGGTGAGGGGGTGATGTGAAGGACAGGAGGCTGGCGGTTTTTTGGGGGAAATGGGTATGGGGAAGGTGGAGGTGGCAGCACCTCCATCTTTCCCTCCTCATTTTCCTTCCGTTCCTCTCTCTTTCTCCCCTCTCTCTTCCTTTCTCTCTCTCTCTCTTCCTCTCTCTCTCTCTCTTCCTCTCTCTTCCTCTCTCTCTCTTCCTCCCTCTCTCGGATTCCTCTTTTTCTTTCTTAACCGACTAATACATATATGTATATAATATAACATAGTATAATATAATATAGTATAATAATATAATATTTATAAATATATATAATATAATATATATAAAGATTTTCCACGTCCACTTTGAAGAGGACGGACAAAGGAGCACACTGGTGCTTGAATCGTCGGATTTAGATGTCAGATGAACAAAATATGAAGAATTGAAGCTTTGACGATAATTTGGCTAGCAACTTTGCATGGGATCCACAGGCGACTTCTGCCCAAAATTCTTTACATCCACTTTGAAGAGGACAGACAATGGAGCACAGTGGCGCTTGAATCGCCTGATTCGGACTTCGGATGATCAAGATATGATGATTCGGACTCCGGATGATCAAGATATGAAGAATGAAGTCCGATCGATTTAAATCATGATAATTTGCCCAATAAATCCTTAATTTATGATAATTTACAGAAAAGCCCTTGGACTTAATAAGCCAATTTCAATCCGACTAAAATCGCGACATCTTCTTCGTTTGATAATGGAATTGAGTGATTCTGGTATCATTTCGAAGGTATTTCCATGACCTTGCTATAGGGCCCGCCAAAATCAGCTTTGAAATCACCGCTTAGCGTCCAAACCTTGAATTGACCCACGCAACCCTACGAATATACCCACCAAGACTCTTGTACATTAGGGACACTCTGGCTTAGCCCAAAACACCATAGAGAGCGTAGAGGAATTGATCGACTATTGGTTTGAAAGAGTTTCACTCGCCTCTCCTGTACTTTCCAAATTTTCATCCCTCTCTGCTCTCTTACACCAAGTAAAAGTTTTTGTTTGGTGGGGATGGCAAAAATGGGGTGCTTACGGATACCCCCTCTTTACCCGAGATTGTATCAATTGAGGGTAAAGATAAAAGAAGCACATTTTTCCACTCATAACGGAGAGAGACGAAACCTTCTTGAACATGGGCCATCTGTACCTCAGATACGAATAACCACTTTTGACAAACTTGGGCACATGCTTTATTATCACCATTTGGAGAAAGCATACCGGTGGACCTCCCTTAGGAAAAAATTATCTTGGCAAGTTCTTTATGCCAACTCCACTCCCTCGATGCCTTATCCATCATGGCCATTATCGGCGGTAGAAGTTCTTAAACACTCACTGGAACGACTTAGAGAAAATCCTGATTGACAACAGAATTGGTAGGGGAATCATTGGAACTTTCTTATCTTATCGACACATTGAAAAACTTAGTGAGTTGTGCATGAAATGCACATATGTATGACTTTGTCTGAGCCTAAGTCTCTAAATCCAAAGATAAGTGACAGAAGACAAAAGGCCTAAAGTGGGCGATATGAAGCTATCCGGATGGATTTCCCATCGGGAGGATCTTTGGTTGTTTATGTGGAATGGTCGATCCCTCCGAAGAGATACCATTTTATGGGCTTGAGAATGAAGGGCTCTTTGAAACCTTTGGACGATGTTGAATGTAATGAACAACGGATAAGAGTTCCAGCCAGATTATCATTACAAATTTTTTCGGAATGACACACCCACTAGGGTTGATATCAAAAGATATGAAAGATGAGGTCGTTATGCGACTCTTGGGGAATCCATTGGATAGATGAATGGATGAAAGAGTCCAGCCAGAAAGCAGGAAGTTCTTCCTTTAATAATGACAATATGATGGAAGCAATCCTGAGTAGCAGGGTGTAATAGCCTCTTTAGAGAATCCAGTCCAAACCTGTCGGGAAGTTCATCCAAAACGATCGACTTTCATGACCAACTGCACCCTCCCTTTTTTTTTTTTTTTTTTTTTTTTTTTTTGGAGGGTGAAGAGGTCAAACATGATACCGCTTCAACTAATCGAGGTTGGTCAGATATTGTAGCTCTTCTCCGTCCAGATCTATCAGTCGAACTGCCTTTCCTGGTAAAATTTCCTTCACTATGAATGGCCCGCCAGTTCGGACGAAACTTAGCCCTAGGGTCATGGATAGGCACTCTTTGTTCCTTTAATACAAGATCTCCTAACGTCAGGTGACGAAATCTGACCTTCTTGTTGAAAGTAATTTGCCATTCTTTGTTGGTATTTCTTTGCATTATCATTGCTTTCATCCTCCTTTCGTCAATGAGACTCAACTCTTCATAACGGGATCGAAGCCATTCAGCCTTAGGGATCTGGAATCCATTAGGATCCTCAAGGGTGGTACTTCCATTTCTACCGGGAGTACTGCCTCCATACCATATACCAGAGAATATGGTGTGACTCCAGTAGAGGTCCTTATAGGAGTTCTGTAAGCCCATAGTGCATATGGTAACTTATCCGCCCGATCGGTGTGTGACTCGCCATTTTCTAGAGGATGACCTTGATGTTCTTGTTAGCGGCCTCTCTCGCTCCATTAGTTTGTGGCGGTAAGGGGAAGAACGGTGCCTTTGGATACTGAAATTCTCGCACAATTCTTGTACCGTTCCTCTGAAATGTTGACCCTGATCTGAGATTAGAGCGTGAGGCATCCCGTGCCGACAGATGATATGCTCTTGAAGGAACTTGGCTACCTTATTGGCGGTGAGCTTGGCGTATGAATGAGCCTCCACCCACCTGGTAAAGTAGTCGATGGCTACTAAAATGAACTCATGCCCAGTTGACGCCTTTGGGTGAATCTTTCCGATCACATCTATACCCCGAGTTGAAAATGGCCAGGGTGGGCGAGAGTGTGTAATTACGTAGGGTGGTATATGTATCAGATTGGCAAAGATTTGACATTTGTGACACTTCTTCACAAACTCCGCGCAGTCTGCTTCCTTTGTAATTTCAACAAAACCCCATTCTCAGAATCTTCTTTGCAAGCATCCTGGCATTCAGTATGAGGCCCACAGACTCCTTGATGTATCCGCTCAATGATGGTTTATGCTTGCTCTTCGTCGACAAAATCCAATTATACCCCATCATAGGATCTCTTATGAAGGATACATTCACAAAGGATAAACTACATAACATATCATCTTAATGACTTCTTCTCTCTTGTTGTTGCTTCTGTAGGGTATATGCCTTCTCCAATGAAGTCTACTATGAGTGCAAGCCAAGGTCTACCATCAACTGTCAGTGCATTGACTTCTACATATGCTGGCTGTCTTCTTCTTTCGATCACCAAGGGCCTTGTGCATTCGACAGGATCATCACCGATCATTGAAGCCAAAGTGGCCAATGCATCGGCATATTTTTTTTTGTGTCCCTTGGAGAATAGTCAAACTCGATCTTTGTAAACTCTTGAGCCAAATTGATTGTATACTGCTGATACGGTATCAATTTTTCATCTTTTTTTTTTTTTTTTTTTCAATCCCTTCTGACTTGGTAGACAATGATGGACAAGTTCTCACAAACCTTAAACTTATTGATGTTGATCGTGAGGGCTGCTCTAAGTCTCTTGATGCAAGCTTCGTACTCCGCAGTATTGCTTGTACACTTGAATTCTAATCAAAGCGAGAATGGCACGAACTTTCCTTTTGGATCTATTAGTCATACCCCAGCTCCACGCATTTTATGGTTGACTGTGTCATCGACTAGGATATCTACCATTGGCAATGAAAAAATCATCATTAGGTGACATTGAACTGCTTCATGACATCTTACTCAGTCTTTAAAGTCTGCTCAGTTTCAACCAACTCAACTTCTGTTTATGCAGCTTTACCTTAGGGATCAAGGGTATCTTGTGCTATATCACTTCTGGATTTATGCTTGTCATATCTTCATAAAACTATGCAAATTCCTCTTGGAATCCCTTCAATAATTCTGTCAAATGGGCTATCTCTTCTTCTGTCAAGGTTATACCAATCTTGATCTCTTGTAATTGCTCCTCCGTGCCGAGATTGATCATCTTGAAATCCTCGCCGGTAGGTTGGGCTTTCTTCTCTTCCGAGGCTTTGATGGATTGCAAAATTTTTAGGATATGGTTCATTATTCTTATCATCATCAAAGTTAGAGTTAGAAAATGAGAGATTGGGAGAAGTAGACACAGCAAAATTGAAAATTTTTCTTTATTAATGCTTGGAAACAGAGGTACATAAGAGGAGGTTCCAAATGGAACGGAGTCAACACTATCAAAAGATTCAACCTATTTAAGGACTCGTAGACTTTGGGCCCAGACATGGCCATACTATAGTGATTACATGACAAACTCTTCGGGTAAACAAAACATAAAAAAAACTTCAGTTTGGGGATCATTCCATTGATAGGGAGTATGAATTGTTGTGGATCAGGATCTCCATCTTGGTCTTCCCCAGTGAGCATTAGAACTTGGTCCTCGTTGAACAGATTGTCGACGTCGATCGCCTTTTTTTCTGACTTTTGTTCCTTGCTCAGCCTTCGAATCTTGATTTCTTCAATCTCTATCTAGCTAATGGTGCAGTCGAAGAAAAACTCAAAAATCGGGTTCTTGTCTTAGGAGGTTTCTATCCAGCCATGGTTCAGAGAAACCACATAAATGCAATGTCCTGTGATTGCCATGATGTTGCTGTTGACTTGGAATCCTCTGAGATTGATATCTTGGGCTGCATTCCCTTCTGATCCCTTATCATTCTGCCCCATCGTCACCTTGTACTGAGAGACTTCTGAAAAGTATACCCCCTGCCCACTCCGCACTTCTTGGATTGAGACCTTGTTCATTTGGTCACCAGATGTGACGCTTCCATCGATTTTAGTTTGTATTGTCTCAATTGGAACCCATGCCTCTCCCCATTGACTGTGTGATGGGGAAGGGGAGGACCATTTTTCATTGATTTCTGTCTAGCTCGGATCTCAATTTCTCATGCATCTATCAGGTCTTGTATAGTATGCCTCAGAGCATTACAATTTTCAGTATGGTGACCATGTTGGTTATGATATTTGCATAATAGATTAATTTGAAACTTCAGTGGAAGTGGACATGGTAGAGGATGAGGTGTGAGTACCTTCAATTTTCCAGCCTGTACCAAAACTTTCAGAGCCCTATTTTTTGTCATGCCCAAATCAGTAAACTACCTTCTATTTTCCAACCTCTGCGGAGCAGGGGTGTGGTTCTGATTCCTTGAGATCGACGGATTAGCATTAATGTTGGCAGTTTGTGCCACTGGCCGATTCCCTAATCCACTAAAAGGGAATGTTCTTTGGTGGATTATCTGATCATTCCACGCCTTCATAGCTTTTAGTAATTCCTCTGATCTATTCAGTCTATCTCCAGAAAAACCATCCTCCTCTCTTGGCTTTTGGATTATGGGGGCTCTTTGAATAACCAAAGGTTTCTGATACACAATCTCTTCTGTGTCTTCCAATGCAGGTTCTGAGAAACACTGTGGCATAACTTGCTTAGAGGTACTCAATCCTTGTGGGTGTACCAAATTCATTCTCTCAATGGTTGACGCTTGGACTTGCAATTGCATCTGTAGATTCTGAATCATGGTAACCATCACTTCTATGATATCAACTACCCTCTCAATTCTGGCATCTGTAGCTCTTGGAACCTGATTTGGTATGTCACCCATTGCTTCAACTGGTATGGACAAGGTAGGGCCAATAGGTTCAGGTGCAAACACTCTAGACAATTTCACAACGATGGAATCCCAGACCTACAGAGTAGAAATGGTTACGGTTTAGGTTAACCCTGAGTAGATACCGGGAAAGGCCAAAGCTGACAAGTGTTAAGACTCTTGGGATGGAGACAGGACAGAAAGGAATTAACATGCACAAATAGAGCTGACTCGACCATACAAATGTTAGCTCTCTTATGAAACCCCTTAAACAAACATTATCTGTACCAATTTAGTTGCTTTGAATGACCATGTGATCGGATTTGAGCCTCTTGACCAAAAACGGGTCATTCGGGTGACAAGGCCCAACCACTTGGTTTATCAAAAACAAAGAAATTGAAACAAATATGCTCGTCCTTAAACTTTCATAAGGGATAAGTTAGCAAAGGCGGTTCATGACTGAACAAACTGGTAAACTCCCATTCGATCGTAATATCCATGCCATGATAGAGATTTTCCGATCGTTTTTAAGACTTGATGTATCAATAATGAAAGGTTCGACACATTGAATCCTCAAGTGTGAATCCAAACATGTTGATAAATCGAGAATCAAAATGGGCAGAACTTCGACGTCATAGGTACGGATGTCGTAATTGAGTTGGAATTTACATAGTCAATTCAGGGATGAACCAAAAATAGCACGCATGTGGCTCACTCTAGGTTAGGACCGGCAAAGGCTACCTTGACGAGGAGGAGTGGACCTATTCCCGTCTACATGGTGAATCATGGGCCCCTCGATTCCTTTTGATATACCATTTTGCAAAACATCAAACGACTTAGAGAAGTATAACGCCTCCCCGGGCGGACCCGAGAAACAAACGTCAGAGGCTCTCTACAGTCGAGACTTTTACAAGGTATGTGTCAAGGTTGTGTTTTTCACCTAGCGGGCGATCCCATATGCATGACGACCCGGGTCGGCTAATAGCACGATGTGTGACTGAACCCAAACCCCCCAAAACAATATGTACAATCATAAATATAGTAGCCCTAGATCTAGCATCCAATGTCAGTCAATCAATGTAAGGAAAGTGAATCAGGAGTCTGAACATGGATTCCCCAGCGGAGTCGCCACTGTGAGGACAGTGATGTCCACCCACGCTGAATGGACGGTGAATGATTTGGAGTCGCCACCTAGATTAAGATCTAGGACCTAAAATGTAACCTCATCCTGAGATAAGACTTCTATTGACTCATGACCCAACATATTGGCTTTGGTCCAACAGTGAACGGGTAAGCGTTCAAAGTACAGTTTGGGAAGGTGTTAGGCACCCAAAACTGCCCAATCCGAAAATCGGCCTCCTATGTGATTCTACTTTCCTTGGACTCTATGGTTCTGACTGTTCATGGTTGATGGATGATGACTAGGGCTCATGGGGGATCATAAGCCAAGTTACTGAGTTCTTCTAGCTTAAGTTCAGCCAAACATGTTCTCAAAGTAAAAAAACAAACAAAATAATATACAATGAACCGAACCAAAGATGGTTCGGTGATGGACTGAATCTGAGATGTCCAAAACATCTCAAATTGCCTACGTATTCCAATCCTGGAAATCAAGTCCAAAAATGTAGTTCGAAAGGGAAAGTGATTAAAGTTTATGGATGTGTATTATGATTAAGCTTTCTCAGATTCAATTTATTCAAGTTGAAGTTTATGCTTGATGATGATGGAGATTGAATCTAGAGATAGCCTAAATGGATCGAAGTGAACGAGGATATGCATACGGATATGGATATGGATATGGGGAACCTAAGGATACTAAGATGGGGTACCGTACTTGGAGGGTCCTCCAAGTTGCCTACGTATTCTAGAGGTCCTGGAAATCAGGTACAACGTAGTTCGTTACATGGGTTGAACTCTCAGGGAGTGATGTTTGTACTCTCAAGGAGTAAGGTTTATACTCTCAGGAAGTAAAGCGTGGCTCTCAGGGAGTTAGATTTGTACTCTCAAGGAGTGAAGTATAGGATAGTCTCGCAAGACTAAGGTGCGTACTCGCAAGCACGACTTCAAGATAGAGCCTTGCAAGGCTAAGGGGGTGCGTGCTCGCAAGCACGACTTCAAGATAGAGCATCGCAAGGCTAAAGATGTGTACTCGCAAGTACGACTTCGGGATTGAGCCTCGCAAGGCTAAGGGTGCGTACTCTAAAGTACGACTTCATGATAAAGCCTCGCAAGGCTAAGGGTGCGTACTCACGAGTACGGCTTCAAGATAGAGCCTCGCAAGGCTAAGGGGGTGCATGCTCGCAAGCACGACTTCAAGATAGAGCCTCGCAAGGCTAAGGGTGCGTACTCGCAAGCACGACTTCGGGATTGAGCCTCGCAAGGCTAAGGGTGCGTACTCGCAAGTGTGACTTCATGATAGAGGGAGTTGGATTTGTACTCTGAGGGAGTAAGGTTTGTACTCTCAGGGAGTAGGGTTGTACTCTCAGGGAGTTGGATTTGTACTCTCAAGGAGTAAGGTTTGTACTCTCAGGGAGTGATGTTTGTACTCTCAGGGAGTAAGGTTTGTACTCTCAGGGAGTAAGGTTTGTACTCTCAGGGAGTAAGGTTTGTACTCAGGGAGTACGGTTTGTACTCTCAGGGAGTAAGGTTTGTACTCTCAGGGAGTAGGGTTTGTACTCTCAGGGAGTAGGGTTTGTACTCTCAGGGAGTAGGGTTTGTACTCTCGGGGAGTGAGGTTTGTACTCTCAGGGAGTGAGGTTTGTACTCTCAGGGAGTAGGGTTTGTACTCTCAGGGAGTAAGGTTTGTACTCTCAGGGAGTGATGTTTGTACTCTCAGGGAGTGAGGTTTGTACTCTCAGGGAGTAGGGTTTGTACTTTCAGGGAGTAAGATTTGTACTCTCAGGGAGTTGGATTTGTACTCTCAGGGAGTAAGGTTTGAGGGCACATTGATTGATGTGTGGAACCGTATCGGGGAGTTTCCCAGACTACCTACGTATCTCAGGGTATTGACCTGAGAATCCAGATCCACGTAGTTCGAAATGGCACTGTTCATTGGGTGACCCACTTGGGTCAGAATGTGGGCGGTCCAGCCGGACCGAAAGATAATCCTAGATGATCTGTGGTTGGATTCACATTACACCTATCTAGATTCTGCATCCTAGGGGAAATGAACTGAGGGGTAGGGATCGTCTTAAACTACCCTTGTCACTTACAACCCTGATTTTTGGAATTGTGTTTGGCTAGGCTTCATGATTCTTGATTATGACTTTTATCATTTTTCCATTATTGCCCTTCCCATGAATGTGGGTGCCTACATGCACGTCCCCACACCTAAGAATGTCTTCTATCAGTGTACATGCACGGCAGTTCGACTAGGGTGCAGCGAAAAATAAATTCTTGCCAACATAAACATCATTCAATCATGGCATTAGCAAGCATATCAGCATGGCAGTATGCACAAAGCTAGCATTGTAAGCATGTGAGCTGGGTAGCGCATAATATGGCAACGTAATCAAGGGACATGATAGATGCATGGATATAACGACATAGACGATATCAGATCCTCAATCTAACGGTTATATCTCTTCAAAAAATGATGATCATGATCAACACTTAGATTTCATCAAAACAGCCAAGATCAACGGCTCAGATCTCATCAAATAGCTATAATCATGATCAATGACTCATATCTCATCAAAATAGCTATGATCTATGGCTTAGATCTCCCATCATGATCAGACTAAGAAATCAATGGCTCAAATTCATCTAAATCAATTATGATCCAGATTCAACAATTTACATCACTCAAAATACCCACGATGGCAATCCAACGATTTAAATCACTCAAGATCATAATCCAACCGTTCAGATTCATTTAAATCATTTTCAAAGATGATCTAACAGTCCAGATTGCTCATCATGATAATCCGACCGTTCAGATTGATTAAAAGCAAATTCAAAGACCATCTAACGGTTCAGATTATCAAGATCACTATCCAGCCATTTAGATTTATTTAAATCGTTTCCAAAGATAATCTAACGGTTCAAATTAATTAAAATCACATCAAAATTTCAGATCAGTGGCTATGATCAAATCATTAAAATTCTAATCATATGGTCACGATCAACTCTCATAAAATTCAGATCTTGTGGTTGGATCAACCTCACTAAAATTCCAATCACATGGTCGGAACATTCACATTAAAATTCTCATCGCATGTTCGGACCAATATCCATTTCCATCACATGGTCGGACCAATTACAATTCTCATCACATAAAACTTTCATGCACATCGGATCAATTTCATCACATAAATCAGATCCATGACATTAAAATTAAAATACATGGTCGGAATGGTTTGGCGAGTGGGTGGTTATGGGTATTCATGGGTGCATGGTGACAAAGAGTAAGAAAGAAAAATAAAGAGAAAAAAAGAGGGGGAGGTGAGACCTTACCCGGAATTTGCAAGCCGCTTTCCTTGCTCCCTCCTAGACTCTTTTATTTCTCAGCTCCCTCTCAACCAAATTTCAGCTCAAACTCATTATCTCGTCTTCTCCAACCCGCTTTCTCTCCTTCTCAAAACCCACTCTCTCTTCTATTCTCTTTTCCTTTCTAACTTTTTTTTTTCTCTTGGCTTCTCTCGGCCAAAAAACTCCCCTCTTCTCTTTTTTCTGCCTCCTTTTATAGACGTTGGTGGGGTGTGGGTTGATGAAGAAGAAGTGAGAGGTTTTATTGGGCTCAAGGAGAGGAGGAGGTGACAAGGGGCTCAAGGAGAGGAGTGAGGTGCACGGCTGGTCTTGCCGCTCCACTTCCTCTTCTCCCACTCTTTCTTCCCCTCTCTCTTTCTCTCTCTCTCCCTTATCCGGATTTTATTGCTGGGTTGGGTTCAAGACAAATAGGTGGCGGTCATGGGGGTGAGTAGGGGCATGGAGAAAGGGGAGGTGGTTGGGGGCATGGGCTAGCTCATGGCGGGTGGCATGGTAGTTGGATGAGAGGCAAGGGGCTGTGGCGGCTTGGAGTGGGGCTCAAGGAGAGGAGGAGGTGGCAAGGGGCTCAAGACGGAGGTGGCGGTGAGGGGTGATGTGAAGGAGAGGAGGCTGGCGGTTTTTTTGGGGGAAATGGGTATGGGGAAGGTGGAGGTGGCAGCACCTCCATCTTTCCCTCCCTCATTTTCCTTCCCTTCTCTCTCCCTTTTCTCCCTCTCTCTCTTCCCATTCTCTCTCTCTCTCTTCCTCTCTCTCTCTCTCTCTCTCTCTCTCTCTCTCTCTCTTCGTCTCTCTTCCTCCCTCTCTCGGATTCCTCTTTTTCTTTCTTAACCGACTAATACATATATGTATATAATATAACATAGTATAATATAATATAGTATAATAATATAATATATAAAAATATATATAATATAATATATATATATATAAAACATATATTATATAATATATAAATGTATATATGTAATAATTACATAAGGTGCATACACATGGGCTGATCCGACTCGATCTGGGCCGATTTGGATTGGGTCAGGCTGGACTGGTTGAGTTCGACGGGATTGGACTAAATTGGGCTTGAGCTAGGTTGGGCTGAGTTAGAATGGACTGGATCGATTTCTCTCTCTATTTTGGATCCTCTCAGCTTGCAATTCCGCATGAAAAATTTCGACGGCCTCTGTCTCAGATTTTCCACGTCCACTTTGAAGAGGACGGACAAAGGAGCATACTGGTGCTTGAATCGTCGGATTTAGATGTTAGCTGAACAAAATATGAAGAATTGAAGCTTTGACGATAATTCGGCTAGCAACTTTGCATGGGACCCGCAGACGACTTATGCCCAAAATTCTTTACATCCACTTTGAAGAGGACGGACAATGGAGCACAGTGGCGCTTGAATCGCCTGATTCGGACTTCGGATGATCAAGATATGAAGAATTAGAGTTTCGACGATAATCCTACCGGCAACTTTGCATGGGACCCCGGGCTCGCCCAAAATTCCTTACGTCTATTTTGAAGAGGACTGGCAATGGAGCACAGTGGCACTTGAATCGTCTGATTCGAACTTCGGCTGATCAAGATATGAAGAATTGGAGTTTCGACGATAATCCTACCGGCAACTTTGCATGGGACCCGGCGGCTCGCCCAAAATTCCTTACGTCCATTTGAAGAGGACGGCAATGGAGCACAGGGGCACTTGAACGCCGATTCGGACTTCGGATGATCAAGATATGAAGAATGAAGTCCGATCGATTTAAATCACGATAATTTGCCCAATAAATCCTTAATTTATGATAATTTACAGAAAAGGCCTTGGACTTAATAAGCCAATTTCAATCCGACTAAAATCACGACATCTTCTTCGTTTGATATCGGAATTGAGTGATTCTGGTATCATTTCGAAGGTATTTCCATGACCTTGCTGTAGGGCTCGCCAAAATCAGCTTTGAAATCACCGCTTAGCGTCCAAACCTTGAATTGACCGCAACCCTTCGAATATACCCACCAAGACTCTTGTACATTGGGGACACTGGCTCAGCCCAGAACACCATAGAGAGCGTAGAGGAATTGTTCGACTATTGGTTTGAAAGAGTTTCACTCGTCTCTCCTGTATTTTCCAAATTTTCATCCCCCTCTGCTCTCTTACACTAGTAAATTTTTGTTTGGCTGGGATGGCAAAAAATGGGGTGCTTACACAATCCACTTTTTTTTTTTTGTGAAAACAATCCACAACTTCTCTTGCAATCAAATTAGTTGCTTATGAAATTCTGGATGCTAGTCATATTGCGGCTATTGAACATAAAGCATATTGTGGCTATTGAACATAAATGAAGTTTTCTACGTGCATGATGAGACTTTTTTTTATTAGAAGCATCCTATAAGATTGCTTATAGTAACTTACAAATAAGGGGAGATCCCTGGAGTCACAATCCGTGATTATTTGTGAGGCCCACTGAATGATCTGGTTGATAAAGCGTATTGAACTAAAATATTAATGAGAAAGAACAACTGTTTGTAAGAAGGAAAACTAGTTCAGACAAAAATTATTCTCGTTTGAGGAATTGCCAATTGTATTTTGTTGATTAAGATATGTGGTGTCCTTTTACCATTCAACTGTTTGGGTTGGTCTAGTAGGCATGCTATGTGGCAGAAATTGTGTTGCTAGATTTACATCTTTTTGCTGCTTCATTTTAGTAGTGGTTTCAAATTTTGAAAATGATTGAATTTTTTGTTTTCCAGTTGTTCTTGCTTCTTGATTTTTTTATGCATGGAAAGAACTAAAATTTTTTTTTGTCTATTTAGGGTTGGGATGAGGAATTGCCAATTGTATTTTGTTCTATGTACTTGTATCTTTGCATCCTTAAATTTTGAGTAGACATCAATATGATGATTATGCAATCAAAACATTATTATTGGCAAATACATCATGCCTTGGATACATTGCCTACACAATCAATGATCAATCAATCTCTTGTTTGCTATTAACATTCTCTCTCAAGCATGTAGGTTTATTGCTCATGGTTTAAAAGTTCATGGTATCAAAATGGGTATCGATCACTCTAGGAATCGATACGAGATCGGATACTTATAGGTCGTATCTCTTTTTATCAGTCTGATATGCTGAGTCAATATACATTTTTGCTCAAGAATTTGGATATCTAAATCAAATTGTTGTTCTTGTACCTAAATTTGTATCGATCGAGTACTTTTCCCTAGCAGCTAGCAAATGACTAGAAAATGAATTGGAGTGGGCCATTGTAATGGTAATTTATAAGATTATTTTAAATAATGATATCTTATATAATTATTTTAAATAATTTTACCAAGGAAAATAAATGGTAAATGAACAGGGGAAAATTTCACAGTAATATCTTACCTCTAAGACACAAACATTGGAAATTATGTCGAAATAAATGGAGCCATAATAATTGAAGCAACTATGTGATCTAGGGAAATCAACCACTCTCAAAGTTTCCTCAATTATTATAGTAAAGTAGGTAACTATTTAATATCATCCAAACATCAATGTTATTATTTTGGTTTCGGGGAAGATAATCCAAGTAATTTCGGCTGAGAATATCCAGCATTAGCGTCCGCGGCTGCAAACAAATTACCAGGTTATGCTTGGTATGCATTCTCATTCTGAGAATGCGGACTACCATCATTCTTAGAACAAAGAATGCATTCTTAAGTGAGAATAAAAACAAATTGAACAATGTTTTGGTGGATATTTGACTAAAATGCATTCTTGATTTTAGAATGTCTAACATTTCATTGAGCACTTACTAAACCTTTCAAAGCCAGTGATTCTTCTTCTTCTTCTTCTTCTTCTTCTTCTTCTATGTACCCTCAACTCGATATTCTTCTTCTCCGTGAGCATTGAGTTGACAACAATAAAGAACTAGTTCTCTGTGTCTCTCTGGTCTAAAAAAGATCCATGAGAACCAAGAGACCTCGTTGTCTTTTCGTCATATTCGTCTCATCAGTGCTAATATCGGAAATGACAAGCAAAAGATTACCACATCTGAGACGGAGAGCAGCAATGCTGGTCCAAAATGAGACCCACCGTCGCCACCATACGGGTCAGAAATTAAAGCGGCTTAAATCTATTTTGAGGCTCTGGTCTAAAGAGCGTTTTCCTCATATTGATCTTGAAGTGCTTCACTCTAGTATCCATCTCGAAGATGTCAAAAAGACTATTGAAAATGTTGGTCACAATGACGATCTGTTTGCAGTAGAAGTTGAAGCCGAGGAGGCTGATAATAAGGCAATGGCCTTACATGAAAAAAATTCTGGAAAGAAAAATCAAAGATCAGATGGCTCCGGATGGGGATAGGAATACAAAATTCTTTCGTAAGACAGCTAATGGTCCCAGAGCTCGTTCTTTGATTCATGAACTTCAACAAGAGATGGAACAACAATGGTGGATCCTTCCCAAATAGGTGATTATGTTACGAAATATTTTGAAAACATTCACAGAAAAGGTGAAAGTACCATTCATGAGGATATTTTGAATATTCTTCCTGATGAACCTTGGATGACATTGTGAGCAGGGGTGAATCGGTGTAAAAACGTTTTCAAACTTTTCCCTGCTATTCCATTACTGCCCAGAGCTGATGAAGAACTAAACTGATACACACACACAAGCATATGCAAATCTACCTCGCTACCACTCAGTGGCCAGGTCTACCAGATTTGCACACCCATCCTGCAATCCATTCCACACACTTCACAAGATACACAAAGTAAAGCATTCCACAGCACAAAAGTATTACTTGATTCCAATGGGCTCGTATATACTCGATACTCTACTTTTAGTCTTTTACAAGACAAGGATGTGAACCCTGTGTTTTCCTAGCATAAAACTAAGAGGGCATAACAATGTCAGTATTCAGGCTAAAACTGTCAGTGCTCAGCACATGCTGCACACATTACGCTTAATCCACACCCACGAGAAGCAAACAATAACAATTTTGGGACTTATAACAATGCCCTATAATTTTAGCACAAGCTAGTTAGGTATTCATCATTCATCACCTACAACTAGCATATATTGAGTACATAAATTAAACAATGAAACTCATACAAGGTTAGGAGTCTTAGAACCCTTGTCTGGCATTTTTTGGTACTCTAGGAAGACTCTGGAATGTCTCTGTAAGCCTAGCATAGTCTCAGCACATCTTCTAGCTCCTCATAAACACTCAAGCTCTCACAGCTCTTCTTCAATAGCAAACCATCATTCAATGCTTTCAATGCATTGAGAACATAACAAACCCCTATCATATCTTTTTGTAGAGATTCATCAAGCTCACATAGCTTTCCATCATGGCCAACATTCATTCAAGTCTTCAAATATACATCAATGAAGCTCAACTCCTCTCTTTGATGGTTAGTGGAAGGATTCAAAACATAAACACACACCAACCCTGCAATGAGGCTTCACACAAGCTTACAATCATCATAAATATTCAATGGAAGCTTCACCAACCTCTCACCACTCCTTAATGCGCCATTGACAGGCAAGGATGAAGTTGGTGGGTGATTGATTGCTTACACAATGAGCAAAAGTCTCAAAATCCTTCTTCTTCCTCTTCTTTTCTCTCTTTCTCGATTTTTGCTTCGATTTTGGGCTCATTATTGTTCTCAGATGAAAAAGCATTCAAATTGGAGCTCAGGGGAATTTGAATCTTCCGATTTGGAGGTCAAACAATCAAGATATGATCGAAACAGTGTTAACCAATGAAAACATTCAAAACAAAATCATTTTTATCGTGTGCTCCTGCACTACACCGAAGCGTCGTTGGCTAACACGTAATGGCCATTCGATCATCTCATAAAGACGGAATAACTTCTTACCATTCAATTGACATAATCATGTCAGATTCGATCGGAAGTGCTATGGGCCCTTCAATATAAATATCATTTCACGCCTACCATGTACCTACGCTGTACATAAGTGCAACCAACGCTGACGGGTTAGAACTCGTTGTCGACTTTTGATTAGCTGCGCAGAGCATCTTCAATCCAAGCTGTTAACTCTCTGAAAAGTGGTGGGATTTATCCTTCTCCGTCGGATCTAGTTAAATCGCGTCAGGCACGATTGGCTTCACTTGCGGCCATTCGATCTGAGCCTTCTCAACCGCACATTGTACGTGCACCTCACCACATCATGGAATGATCACCATGCGACAAGGAGCATATATCTAAAATGCTTTCGACCAATAAAAAGTCTCGCGATGGTATCTTGACGAGACAGACGAGTAACACCATATCCCACATTTTTTAAAGCCATCAGATCGGCATACTCTAGGCCGTTGATCTTGAATATTCCATTTTTATCTTACCCAAAATACCCCTGACCAAATGGGAAAATGGCCTTTGTACCTATTTTATAACAAGTTATCACACGGGAGAGAATTCTAGTGAGCTTTTCTTTCTCCCCACAATAGGTCGAACACATGGAGGTCTACTACCTGTGCGAGGCCTACGCGTGCGCGCTAGCTGCTGCTGTGTGCGCGACTATTCATGCATGGCCCTTGTGGCTGAGGCTTGCACAGCTGTGCCATGGTCTTGTCATGCCTGCTGCTGTGCTGCGTGGCCAAGGCTTGTGGCTTCTCCCAGCAACTGCTGCATGGTTGTCTGCCTTGTGGCTTGATGCTTGCAGCATCTATTGGCCCTTATGGCATGCCATGAGCTGCGACATGTGGCCTTGCCGAGTTTGTGCTTGCATAGCCATGTGGCTTTGGTTGCTATGGCTGTGCATGCATGGCCTACGGCCAGGTGCTGCCACATGGCATGCCATCTCACCCATATGCCACATCAGACCCACACATGATGGACCCATACTGTAAGACCCGTGTCAAACTAACCCGGTCTTACCACCTTGAACCAGGTTTACCCATCATGGTCGAGTCAAGTGGACCAAGGGCGTGAAGGAGATCGAGATCCCAGGTATAAAATCGATCCAAAAATACTTAATTTTAGGGGAGGGTCGCATACCCAGCCAAGTAGGGTCGGACCTCCCAAAACAGAATGTCAGACCCTCAGATTTTAAGGGAGGGTCGGACAGCTTAAGACCCTAGGGTCGACGGGATCATCGACCCTCCCATCGACCCTCGGATCCTGTCGAAAATAGAAATTAGGAAAGGTCGAGATTTTTCGATTGGATTCCTTCCTAATTTCAAAGGGACTTATTTTAGGATGTTTCTAGCCTATTTAAGGGACATCCCTAAGCCACTTTCACTCCTTTCATAACCCTAATTGAATTGAGAGAAAGAGAGGAGAAGGAAAGGAAGAAGAGGAGAAGCAAGGAAGAGAACCTAGCAAAAAGGAGAAGAATTTCAGAGGAAAAGTAATCTTCTCAGGTATGGGTACTAATTCCATGAGTTTCTACAGACCTTAGGTTAGTAATTGTTGAGAGTATGATCTCGGAGAAACCCAAACCATCGATCCATGGTTAGGTTTTCATGGAAAACCCTAGGAGAATGCATGAAAGCCATCTAGGGGGATGGTTCATGGTTTCAAACCATGGAATGAGTGTTGAATGGAATGTAGAAGCAAGCCATAGGACCCCAGACTTGAAGAATGGATTAAAAAGTGGAAATTGGATCAGAGTGCACCAAGGGTCGCACCGAGGGTCGATAGGCCATCCGACCCTAGGTGTTTCTGACCATCGACCCTCAGCATTCGGGAAGTCCAGAATGGAGGGAGGGTCGATAGACCCATCGACCCTAGTATCGACCCTAGCATCGACCCTCAGTTGACAGAATGGTTTTTAATTCTGAAATTAATTCTAATTAAATTTTATCGGCTTTGTTAGGTCTGCTAGCAATCTAATAACATTGTAACGGTGATTTTAAAGCTTGGGAAATATCTTATAACAAGCTAAGGTGAGGAACCATAACTTCAAACTAAATTGGTTAATAATAAACTATTTTCCTTTCTTGAGTCCTATGCCATGTTTGATTCTATGCGAATATGTTTGTAATGTGCATACAACATGCCATCCAATATTTCTATTACTTGTTCATGCATATTTACTTTATTGTTTATAACATGATGATGATGATGATGATAGGAATAGGCATGTGCTTGTATGTGTGTGGTTGATGTACTTGATGCGAGCGAGTATCAAGGGAGGTGTGATGAGAACGTCAATAAACGTTAACCTTTGGCGGGTCTCAGCACTTTAGCTCTATCTCTAACTCAAGTCTTGTGCATTGACATCGTCGTATCGCCATTACCTTAACGGAACTATTATGTCGTAGAGTATCAGGGGAGGTGGTCTCGATCCTTGTAGTCTCTGACTCTACCGGGGGGCCTTAGCTCTATCTCTATGGACATTCTGAGGGATGCTGGGGTGAGGCCTTGGATACACTGTTTGGCATTAGGATTGGTTAGTAGCGAGCCCAGTTTGCAAGCCCTCGCTAACAGGGGCTTACGTGTTGGTATAACATTATATAGCAATAAACGTTAACCTTTGTTGTATAATGTTATGGTAGGGTGGATGGGGACGACGATAAACGTTAACCTTCGGACGGGCTTCCACACCCTGTGTATAGAGGCGGTGTCAATAAACGTTAACCTTTGACCACCCAACCTTTCTATTGTGCATTGCAAACTATAAACCAGACCAAAGATATGAATTGATTGCATGCATATGTATTGTTGCATTGTTTTGGCTACTCACTGAGCCGTGTTGTGTGCTCACCCCTCGACGTCGAATATTTTTAGTTGATGATGCAGGTTACACAGTCGAAGATTATATGAACGCGTCTGCGTACGGGAATATAGCAGCAATGGAAGCTGGAGCTGAAGACGATACACACGACCCCTCTTGCGAGTGCAACTCGTGTGTATTTGATTAGATATTTTTATAGTTTCTTTGAATTTATAAAGACATGGATTTGATATTTACATAAGTATGTCTCAGTTGAAAACAAAATAATTTACTATTTAATTAATGGTATCATCTTAGTTCTCAGTTCATTTATTTATAAATTTTTCCGCTATTGTGTATTACTCTGATTATGATTATGGATGTGTGGAAGTTTGGGTAAAACGGGGATAGCCTATTCGAGATCCTAATTGAACCGTTGGTTACTTAACGGTTCATCACACCATTCTGGTTGGTGTAGAATTGGGGTGTGAGACATACTCTCTCTCCTCTTTCTCTCTCATCTTTTGCTTTCTTTATTTCTCTTTACACATCAGTTTCTCTCTCTTTTACTCTTCTGCCACATCATCAGTGAGACCCACACACCACTCCACTATGGGACCCACATATCGCTCTACTTTCTCTCTCCTCTTCCTGTCACCAATTTTCCTATGTGGGTGTTGTCCACATTACCAGTGGAGCTCACAAACATTCTCTCTCATCAAAGTTAACCCATTTGCCAACAATTACAACACAAATCTAACACTTCCAAAGTTGGTCACTCAGGTAGATGATAGTGCCCTTAGACCTTATGGTTTTCCTGGTCATTTCTACAGATTATGTTGATCTATTGTGGAGGTGGATATCTGTCGAGATGTGCATCAGTTTCTTCAGGATGGAGTGATCACAAAAGGTATTGTTTCAGCCCAAATCCGTATCCGAGGTCCACCACTCTGACAAGACCTACAAGACAAGCAAAGACAAGGGGGAGGCGGGCCTATGGCCCCGGGTCCACTCCGATGCTTAAGTTAGGGCTCTGTGAACAGTCAATGGGCTCGGTATTTGAGCCCACAATAATATTTAAATCGGGTAGGTGAGAGATTCTCAGTCTAAGGTGTCAGAGCGAGAATCCCAAGGATGAGTAATTAATGTTTTTGTACTTGAATTATCGAGATTTGGTCTATTTATAGTGAATAGTGTTTTTTCCTTAAATGTCATTTTTGCCCTTTACTTACGTGTTCGGATTCATGAGGATGTTCTCTTATATTCAACCGAGTGCCTTGTTGATTGAGTCCTAAGTGTCGTGATTTTATTGGTGACGTGATAGATTTCCCCAACACTTGCCTCATTGCCCTACTGAATTTGTAAGGTTCGGCTGAGCAAAGAAGAAGATTAGAAATTCGCCCCAATCACTTCCCTCGTTGCTCTGCTGAATCTGTAGGGTTCGACTGTGCATAGATCCTGTTCTTCCCATGCAGAGAAGCCTTTTCCACGTCATTCGCGGGGTGAAAGACCAAGGTCAACGTGAAAAGTTGGGGTGTGGCAGATGCGTTGATGGCAAGGTTGATGTGAGGGTGCTGACGTGGGCGGTGCGGCCAATACACATCAGGCCACTGAGAAATTTGACCGATGTGGTCACAGGGTGTACACATGACCGATGCAGCCGTCGAAGGTCCGATGTGCTAGGACCGATGTGGGCGGCGCGGCCAATATGTATCGGGCTTTCCACGATAAATTTGATCGATGTGGTCACGGGATGAGAAATTTGATCGATGCAGCCGTCGGAGGCCCTATGTGCTGGGACCGATGTGGGCGGCGCAGCCAATACACATCGGGTAGAAAGGAAATTTGATCGATGTGGTTACGGGATTTGCACTTGACTGATGCAGCCGTCGGAGGTCCAATGTGCTGGGACCGATGTGGGTGGCACGTCCAATGTACATCGGGCCGATAGAAAATTCGATCGATGTGGTCACGAGATTTGCACGTGACCAATGCAACCGTTGGAGGTCTGATGTGATGGGGCCGATGTGGGAGGTGCGGCCAATACACATCTGACCGCTTTGAATTTTGACCGATGTAGTCACGGGATTTGCACGTGATCGATGCTTCCGTAGGAAGTCTGATGTGATGGGGCCGATGTGGGCGGTGTGGCTAATACACATCTGCCCACTGAGAAATTTGACCAATGTAGTCACGGGATTTGCACGTGACCGATGCTTCCGTAGGAAGTTTGATGTGATGGGACCGATGTGGGCTGCGCCCAATACACATCTGACCGCTGAGAAATTTGACCGATGTAGTCATGGGATTTGCACGTGACCAATGCTTCCGTAGAAAGTTTGATGTGATGGGGCTGATGTGTGTGGCACGGCCAATACACATCTGACCGCGGAGAATTTTGACCGATGTAGTCACGGGATGTACACGTGACCGATGCTTCCATAGGAAATCTGATGTGATGGGGCCGATGTGGGCAGCGCGGCCAATACACTTCTGATTGCTGAGAATTTTGACCTATGTAGTCACAGGATTTACATGTAATGGCTCATGGATCCGGATCCAGATCCGGTCGTGGGTTGGAATCATGGATACCGCAAAGAGGGACCCGATGAATGGACCCGGGACTTGTCGTCGGTAATAAATACTGCTTCTTTGATGGTCCTGTCAACAGGCGCCACGTGGAATTGTCCTTCTCGAGTTGGGTGCCTTTTACCGGACTGTTTATTTAAATGAGCAGGGGGGAGCCCCCCCACTCTAGATATCCATTCCTCAAGTTGCGAACGAAAGGCTCGGCATCGATTTTGCTTGAAGCAATTTTCTTGACATCGGCCCAAGCTGTTCGGATTACCTCTTTCTTTTTCAATAAGTGTTGTTTTCCTTAAACTGGTTTTTTGGTCCATTGTTTGTAGACTTCCGTAATCAATGACTGGTAGCGGGGGAGATACCGATATGGAGGTAGATATTGAAACCTTCGATGAAGCGGATCGGGGGTCATCTTCGTCCAGCTGTAGTTCCACCTCGTCCAGCAGCGGGTCTACTGCTAGCACATCATCGGAGGAAGCTTCTATGGAGCAGATATCGAAGGGTGGGGCCGAGATTGAGTTAAGGACAGAAGAATCAATTGAACGAATTCGAAGCCCGTCTCGGAAGAACTCTAGGGCTGGTACTTCCTCTGGCTTGTCTCGGCAAGAACTAGCGGTTGGGGTGTCGACTCATGAACTGGGTCCCGAAGTGATTTACGAGGCCCGCGAGGAGGCTGATCCCCGTCCTAAATTTGACGCGAAAGAGGAAGTTTGCCTCCTTACAGCGGTCGAATTTTCCAGCCTTCAAGAACGTTATCAGATACTTACTGATGTGGAGATCCGGATGCCCCGACCTAGGTGATAGGACCTGCTGGAATCATCGATCGAAACTTTGTGTGAATCTGGAGATGTTTAAGGATGATTTCCATGTGCCTATATCGTGGCTAGTGGCCAATATCTTAGGGTATTATAAGGTTGC
Organism: Protea cynaroides; assembly: GCA_028583415.1. NCBI lineage: Eukaryota > Viridiplantae > Streptophyta > Magnoliopsida > Proteales > Proteaceae > Protea > Protea cynaroides. The sequence continues at coordinate 87,104,641 of CM053275.1, forward strand.
CCCGATCTAACTGATGCCAAACTCGTGGAAGAAAATGATGGCATTGATAGTGTATTTTAAGAATTTGGGACAGAGGCCGACCCTAAATATGTTGCGGGCCATGTTTACCTTCAATGACTATTGCAAGTCGGGGTAGTACTACTTTGCGAAGAAGCCCGACTATGGTGACATCCTTGCGGATAAGCCCACGTCCATTAAACTTTGGAAGAACAAATTCTTCTATATCCGAGGCGAGACTGTGGTACTGGAAAACGTGTGGGTGAAACTAGATGTCGAATCTCTTAATACCGATGTGTCGCTTCAGCAATTCGAGTCCGAGCTTCTGCGGCGTGCCCGCTTGTCGGAGGGGACTCCCCTCTGCGTCTCCGATCTGAGAAACCCATTATTTTTATATGAAAACAAGCTGTGTGAGTATTTTCTTTATTTCTATGCGTGCTATTGTCTGCATACTAACTCCTAACTGATTCTGTTTGTGTATGCTGCAGTGATGTTGTCGAATGAGTATCTTATGGAGCTGCGTAGGAAGGAGGCTGCCAAAGAACAGGAAGCCAAGGAGAAGAGGTCGAGGGCCGACCATGACAGGTGGACAGCGTAGGAGAGACGCAGTGTCGAGGGGGAGGCGACAAGGAAGACTCTGAAGAGATCACGTAAGACATCCCCTGGTACTGCTCTGGCAAATGCAGCTCGTATCTATGCCATGCCCCTGACTCCTCGGTACCGTGTTCTTGAATTTTTAGGGAAAGGGGCCGCAGTCACAACTTCTGAGGCGGTTCTTGCACTTGCGAAAACTGCTGGGACAGGACGAGAAAGGCATGCTACCCCTCAACATTCACAACAACAATCCGCGCCGCCGTCATCAAGGCCGAGGGAGTACCTGGGACAAGGAGGGGATATGAGCGAGTTTCGACGGATTCCCCTGATTGGCCCCTTGCCTAGGAGAAAGACTGGTGATGAGCAGGTCTTTCGGCCCGATTGGGCTCTGACCGATGACGACACGGCCATGGGCGATATACGTGCCGCCCGCGAATTGATGAAGGGGGCCATTCTCCCTCGCGACTGGGAGTTGGTGCAGGACCTCCCCACTCCGTCCTTGATATCTGGAGCCAATACCCTTGCAGCTTCGGTAAGCTGCTGTCTTTATCTACTCTCCATTTTTCCCTGTGTTTTCGATTCTTATTTGTGATGTATAACTGTAAGCTGCTTTCTTTTTTTTTTTTTTTTTTTTTTTTTTTTGCAGCTTGGGGTGTATATGGAAACCATAAAGCAGCGTGTTGAAAAAATGGAAAAGGACTTGAGCGAGATGGATCGGAAGTTGCATTTGGTGGAGGAGCAAAGGGAAGAAGCCAGGACGTAGCTTCATTCCAAAGAGCAGGAGGTCACATCTGTGACTGTCGAGAATGCTCAACTGCGAGCCGAGGTGGAGGCGTTGCGCGAGGAGAGGGTTAGCCAACGGGAGGTGGAGAAGTTGAACAAGGAACGCATTGCCAAGCTGAAGTCTATCAGCAAGGTTTCTAAAAATCGGGCAACCAAGTATAAGGGGGCATCTCTCAAAGCTCGATCCATTGCTGTTGGGGCCATCCGATTATATCAGAAATCAGAGGCATTCAAGGAAATGGTGGGAAAAAAACTCTCTCCACAGTTTTACCCAAGGTGCCGAGGTGCTGAAGGATTATGTGGATGAGAGGGTGTCAGGGGTGGACTACGCAGATGCCAAGTGCCTGAAGCCTGTCAAGGTGTCGATGGAAATAGTGGAAGAAGACGACCCAGAGATCTTTCGACAGTTGGCAGAGGTATTCGAGGGGGAGGATCCTCCCCCTTCTCTTGATGATGGGGAGGAGTCTCCTTCCACACCTCGGGTTGGCATTTCTTCCGTCACCGGCCTTCCTCTTACCCCTGGCGGCTCTCCTCCCCAGGATGCTGGTGAGACCGGTAGTGGTGAGATGGTTCACCAAGGAGATAGTAGCTAGTGATCTTGCTATGTAACTTCTTTTCTTTTCCTTTTTTTTTTTTTTTTTTTTTTTTTTTGCTAGGTAGTACTGTCGGGGCGCCTCGGTGTTGTTTCTGTAAGGGGAGCCCCGTTTATAAATTTGGAACTGTCGTTTTGTTATCTGTTGAGTATACTGATGTGGTTGTCCTTTATCGACTTCAAATTGTTTGTGCGTTCTCTTTTGGACTGAATTGTGCAATGCCCAAGTGGCTTATTTGATTGGATTTTATTTTCGCATACTCTCATGTGCCCCCAGCTGATCGGGATATGGCTATGGCATACCTTCCTCGGCCAAGTGCATTCTGGAACAGAATGCGTCTGGCTGAATAGGTCAACCTACGGTGCTTAGAGCCCGATCTACCTTGCTCGGCCATGATGTTCGTGAATTCTCTTGGCCGAAAGGGTCACAATTTAAGTTTGAGCTTGAGCTCAGGCTACCCTCCTCGGCCAAATGTGTCCACTAGTTAGTGAACTGTTTTGGCCATATGGGTCACAATTTAAGGTTGAACTCAGTGTCACGGACTTCTTCTTCGAAGAAATTAACTCGCCCGTGCGGCACTCGTGCAACCCTCTTATTCGTCACACAAGTCAGCCTACTCACTCAAGACTCCCTTGTTGCTAAGACCCTCAAGACTTACTAGCACACAAAGAGAGAGAGAACAAGAGACACTTTTAGAAATGAAGCTTGGAATGCTTTGAGAATACTCAACTCTTGTTATCTCAAATGAGGGTGGCCAACCCCTATTTATACTTGGAGACCTTACAAATCAATGGCTAGGATTTGTACATGTGTTACTAATCCAATGGTGTAAAAAATTGTCTAGAACTATCTCTAGAACTTTCTATACTACTAGATGTTTTTCTACTACTCTCTAAATATCTAATCTCCTTTCTAGAGTCTTCTTCATTTCTATGCAAGTGTGGAAGACTCAAGTAAGTAGGACCTTCTAGTATGTAGGTATTGGGCTTCATAGTGGGCTGGCCCAATGGAATAGTTTTTTATGGTGGGGTAAGCCCACAAGTTTGTGACAATCCTCCCCCACCAATTCCTTCGTCGTCCTCGACGAGTCCTTAGCCATTTTGCTCATCATGGAATTGTCGGATTTGTTCCTCAAAGTGCCATAACTCCTCAGCTTGTTCCCATGATGCTTCTCGTTCAGGTAGTCATTTCCACTTGATTAAGTACTCCTTCTGTATTGGGGCTCCCTCCTTGTTGGTTACACGTTTCTCTAGTATGCTCTCAACCTCCTTCTCAAATGATGGCATCAATGTCGCTGGGCCACGTTGTGAAACACCTCTTGTTAGGTCCTCCACATCTTTATAGTAAGGCTTAAGACAACTTATGTGGAAGACTAGATGTATCTTCAGCCAGGCAGGTAACTGAAGTTGGTAGGATACTTTTCCGAGTCTCTTATCCTGTCGGGTAAGCTCGTTCTCAATTGGCTTATACTAGCCAACTCCTCTAACTTTAAGGAGGCAAGCTCAGCTTTTCTACTCAAACCATCAGCCACTTGGTTGATTCTCCCTGGCTGATACTCTAATACCATATCGAACTCTGCCAAGAAGTCTTGCCAACGTGCTTGTTTGGGGCTGAGCTTCTTCTGGGACTGAAAGTAGCTTGTGGCAACATTGTTGGTCTTGACCACAAACTTTGAGCCCAATAGGTAGTGACGCCAAGTGCGGAGACAATGTACCACTGCAGTCATCTCCTTCTCCTGCACTGTGTAACGTCGCTCGGTCTCATTTAACTTACGGCTCTCGTAAGCTATGGGATGACCATCTTGCATTAACACTCCACCTATTGCAAAGTCAGATGCATCGGTCTGAACTTCGAATGGCTTTGTATGGTCAGGAAGGGTCATGACAGGTTCTTCAATTACCGCTTGCTTCAAGTCATCAAACGCCCTCTGACACCCGACCGTCCATCTCCACTCATGTTCTTTCTTTAACAAGTCTGTAAGTGGGGCTGCTCTCCCAGAGTATGACTTGATGAACCTTCGATAGTAGTTGACAAGACCCAAGAATGATCTCAACTCAGCAACATTAGTGGGTTCCTCCCACTCCATTATAGCTCGCACCTTCCCTTGTTCCATTCTCAATTTTCCATCCCCAATCCAGTGTCCAAGGAAGCACACCTCAGGTTGTGCAAAACTGTACTTCTCCCTTTTCACATACAAGGTGTTTTTCCTTAAGACTTGAAAGACTGTCCTTAGATGAACAATATATTCTTCCAGTGTCTTACTGTAGATCACAATGTCATCTAAGTATACTACGACAAATTGATCCAAGTAGGGATGAAAGATCTTGTTCATTAAGGTACAGAAGGTGGCAGGTGCATTGGTTAAACCAAAAGGCATGACTAACAACTCAAAGGCTCCATACCTCGTCACGCATGTCGTTTTAGGTTCATCCCCTTCTACTATACGTACCTGATAGTAGCCCGATCTCAAGTCTAGCTTTGTGAAATATTTGGCTCCACCTAGTTGATCAAACAAATCACCCACCAATGGAACTGGATATTTATTCTTGATGGTCACCTTGTTAAGTGCTCTATAGTCGATGCATAGACGTAGGCTCCCATCGTGCTTCTTCTGAAACAACATCGGGGCTCCATAGGGTGCTTTAGAAGGTCTAATGTACCCTGCATCTAGCAAATCCTTTAGTTGTCTCCGCAATTCCTTAAGCTCTGGCGGTGACATACGATATGGTGCCATGGCCGGCAGTTTGGCACCAGGGACCAACTCGATCTCGTGGTCTACCTCTCTTCGTGGAGGTAGCTTCTTAGGTAACTCGTTAGGCATTATGTCCTTGTACTCATTAAGGACTGCTTCAATCTCCTGTGGTTTGGCCTTTTTGGGCCCCATATCCTCTTCCTCTCTCAAGGATGCCACATAGGTGATTTCTCCTTTCTTGAGACCCTTAGTTAGTTGGAGGGTAGAGATGAATTCTACGCTCCTCCCCTGTTTCTCATGTACAACAGGTACCATGCAAGGGGCATCCTTGTCCAGGACACATACAGCTCGAAACGATGGCATAGGGATTGCTGTAGCAGCACTTCAAAAGTCCATCCCAAGAACCACCTTGAAATCATATATGGGTGCTACGCAGAAACTCGTAGGACCCCTCCATGTGCCCACACGAAGATCTACATCTTTTGCTACTCCAAGTGTGGGTTGGGCTTTAGAGTTCACTGCCTTCATTCGGTTGAATCCTTTACAATGTTAAGGCCCAACCTTTTAGCTTCGTCGCTCGCGACAAAGTTATGGGTTGCCCCCGTATCAACTAATGCTCGTGTGTCTTTCTCATTGAGTTTGACATCTACGAACATTAATTCTCTTTGGTGGGGCTTTGGATTTCTATTTTCACTACCCTTCAAGGCATTAAGTAATCTCATGGTACTCATGCGAGGCTCAGACGTACCTTCATCAACTTTAACTGCATTCAGGGCCTTCTTCTGTGGACAATCTCGCACCCGATGATCACCATCACATAAGAAGCAACCTGTTTTCTTGGGCTCCTCTTTACCTTTGCTTGGCTTCCTGAAGCTTTTGAAGCTATTTTTCTTCTCTCCCTCACATTTGCCTTTATTGTAGCTCTTAGTTTGTTTGGACTTCGAAGAGTCACTAGCCTTGTCGCTAAACTCCATAAGGCGTTCGGCTGCCGCAAGTGCAGAAGCCAAATCCTTGACTCCTTGTCGTGTCAGCTCCTGTTCTGCCCACTTCTGGAGTCCATCCATGAAGAAGAAGAGTCAATCCCTCTCTAAGATGTCGGTGGTGTCTAGCATTAAGGTTGTGAATTTCTTCACGTAGTCCATTATCGAGCCTATGTGCCTCAACCGTTTTAAGCTTTTACGAGCAAGGTACTCCACATTCCACATTCTCAGGTAGGAATTGATGTTTCAACTCTTTCTTCAATTCCTCCCATGTTGAGATATTGCATAGCCCTTTCTCAATATCTTCGTATCTTCGTCGCCCCCACAACATAGCATCATCAGTGAGGTACATGACACTTGTGCTTACCTTTTCGTCCTCGTCCTCCATCTTGGAAGCCTTGAAGTATTGCTCCATTTGCCAAATGAAGTTCTCTAAAACTTTGACATCCCTTGTCCCATTGAAGGGTTTAGGTTCAGGGATCTGAAGTTTAGAGATCTCCCTTTGGCTAGGCCCTTCATTGGCCACGGCTCTCTTCAGCACGGGGATCTTGGCCTTCAAGTCTTCATTGACAACTCTCAAGTTATCAATCTCTTCTCTGAGTGAATCCACCATTCTGGAAAAATCTTCTTTGACCCCGTCTAATGCTATCTTCATTGCACCCTCAAGCGTCTTGACCGAATCAAAGCATTCGGTTATCTTCTTGTCTCCATTGGCCATAGTAGCCTCCAACCGATCTAGGCGTGCCTCCAAAGTTGCACCTTCATCGGACAATACCTTGCTGATGTCAAGTCTCGCCATAGCTCCCCTCTCAAACTTGGCTCTGATACCACTTGTCACGGACTTCTTCTTTGAAGAAGCTAACTCGCCCGTGGGGCACTCGTACAACCCTCTTATTCGTTACACAAGTCAGCCTACTCACTCAAGACTCCCTTGTTGCTAAGACCCTCAAGACTTACTAGCACACAAAGAGAGAGAGAATAAGAGACACTTTTAGAAATGAAGCTTGGAATGCTTTGAGAATACTCAACTTTTGTTATCTCAAATGAGGGTGGCCAACCCCTATTTATACTTGGAGGCCTTACAAATCAATGGCTAGGATTTGTATATGTGTTACTAATCCAATGGTGTAAAGAATTGTCTAGAACTATCTCTAAAACTTTCTATACTACTAGATGTTTCTCTACTACTCTCTAAATATCTAATCTCCTTTCTAGAGTCTTCTTCATTTCTATGCAAATGTGGAAGACCCTAGTAAGTAGGACTTCTAGTATGTAGGTATTGGGCTTCATAGTGGGTTGGCCCAATAGAATAGTTTTTTATGGTGGGGTAAGCCCACAAGTTTGTGACATCAGGCTACCCTCCTCGGCCAAATGTGTCCACTAGTTAGTGAACTCTTTTGGCCGTATGGAACGCAATCTAAGTTTGAGCTCAGACTACCCTCCTCGGCCAAATGTGTCCACTAGTTAGTGAACTCTTTTGGCCGTATGGGTCGCAATCTAAGTTTGAGCTCCGTCTACCCTCTTCGGCCAAATGTGTTCACAGATTACTGAACTCTTTTGGCCGTATGGGCCACAATTTAAGTTTGAGCTCAGGCTACCCTCCTTGGCCAAATGTGTCCACTAGTTAGTTAACTCTTTTGGCCGTATGGGTCACAATCTAAGTTTGAGCTCCGTCTACCCTCTTCGGCCAAATGTGTTTACAGATTAATGAACTCTTTTGGTCGTATGGGTCACAATTTAAGGTTGAGCTCAGGCTACCCTCCTCGGCCAAATGTGTTCACTAGTTAGTGAACTCTTTTGGCCGTATGGGTCGTAATTGAAGTTTGAGCTCAACCTATCCTGCTTCCTTTCTCTCATTGTGATGTCAACAATGAAAAAAGTTAGAAAATCCAAGGGACACTTTCCTTGATTTGAAAATATGGCAGTTAGGGCCAGGTTACATCATGGTGAAGTACTGGTAAAATAGACAGAGGTGTTCTGCATTCCATGCTCGAGGTAGGGCATTGCCTTCCATGTTTGCAAGATGATAAGCGCCGTTCTGAAGTACTTGAGTGACTTGATATGGTCCCTCCCAGTTTGGGGCTAACTTCCCTTGATTGGTTGGAACGGAGGCGATTGTGCTTCGAAGAACAAGATCCCCGACCTTGAATGATCGTTTGTGGACCCTCTTGTTGTAATGCTTGGCCACATGTTGCTATTGAGTGGCTATCCAGATTTGGGCCTGATCTCTGGTCTCCTCTAGGAGGTCCAAATTTGTTCGCAATCCTTCTTCATTAGAGGTAGGGTCATAATAGGTGATCCTGTGTGAGATGATGCGTACTTCCAAGGGGAGAACTGCTTCAGCGCCAAAGGCCAACATGAACGGTGATTCTCCAGTGGCTATCTTGGGGGTTGTTCGATCCACCCATAAGATGTGTGGTAATTCATTTAACCATTGACCTTTTGCGCACTCTAACCGAGTCTTGATCCCTTTGAGTAGAATCTTGTTGGTGGACACTGTTTGTCCAGTGGTCTGGGGGTGCTTCACCGCCCCATGGCGATGATCAATATGGTTTTCTTCACAGAAGTCGAAGAAGGCCTTGTTCTCAAACTGCTTGCCATTGTCGGTGATTAGCACCCGCAGAATACCATAGCAGTAGACAACAAAGTTTTTAAAAAACTAACGGATTATGTTTTCTGGGATGCTGGATACTGCCTTTGCCTCAGCCCACTTGGTAAAATAGTCTACCACGACGATGATGAATTTTCTTTGATAGCAGGGGGAAAAGGACCCATGATGTCCATTCCCCAGGTGGCAAAGGAAATTGGGGCTGTTTCAATTGACCTCAGGGGGGCTGCTGGGAGATGGGGAACTGGGGCATACAACTGGCACTTCCAACATTTTTTGACGTAGTCTATGCATTCCTTCCTCATTTTTGGCCAGTAGTAGCCATGTCGTAAGATTTTATGAGCGAGGACTCTCTCCCCTTAATGGACTCCGCAAATTCTTTCTTGTACCTCCTTGATTGCCAAAGCTGCTTCAGATGGGCACAGACATCGCAGTAGGGGGAATGTAAAGGCTTTTTTGTACAAAGTATCTACCTCTACTACGTAATGGGTAGCTTTGGATTGTATCCGCCTAGCCTCTTTTCTTTCTCCCTGGAGGATGCCTTCTCTAAGAAATAAATAAATTGGATCTATCCATGATGGTTCTGTTGTGGCTGGCATTACCATTTTGGAATTTGGATCCACTGTTGAGTGTAGTAAGGTTTCGGTATACACCGAGTGATCAAGGTCTGATAAGTCCGAGGTGGCCAATTTGGAAAGGGCATCTGCCTATGTGTTCTGATCCCTAAGTATGTGGTTCAAGGTGAAACTATCAAAAACTGAGGCTGCCTCTTGTACCTTTCACAAGTATGCTGCCATATTGACTTTCTTTGCCTCGTACTCTCCATTTATCTATTGTACTACCAATTGAGAGTCGCTAGACACCTCGATCCTTCTTGCCATTACTGCCTTGGCTAGGCGTAGTCCGGCGATCAAAGCTTCGTATTCGGCCGCATTGTTTGACGCCTAAAATTTGAACCGAAGGGCGTATCGAATCTGAAAGCCTTCGGGGCTCGTGAGTATGAAACCAGCACCGCACTGGCCTTGTTCGAGGCTCCATCGACAAATAAGGTTCATGGTTGCAATTTGCTTTCTTTGCCTTTGCTTTATGCTCCTTCCTCTGCCTCTCCAGGAAGAGATGATTCGATTAGAAAATTGGCCAAGGTTTGAGCCTTAATGGCTGTGCGAGGCTTGTAACTGATATCAAATTCTCCTAATTCGACAGCCCAATTGATCACTTGGCCAGAGACGTCAGGCCTCCTTAAAATTTTCTTCAGAGGCTGGTCAGTTAGGACGTTGATGGAGTGTGCTTGGAAGTAGGGCCGGAGCTTTCTTGCTGACATTACTAGTGCCAGTGCAACTTTCTCGATGAACTTGTATAGAGTTTCAGCCTCCAATAGAATCTTACTGACATAGTATATCGGTCGTTGTGCGCCATCTACCTCCTTGATAAGTACGACGCTGACCGCCTTTGAAGATACTGCCAAGTATAGCTCCAATATGTCTCCAACCTCAGGCTTAACCAATAGTGGAGGAGATGCTAAGTAAGCCTTTAATGCCTCGAACGCTTGCTGGCATTCGACAATCCACTCAAAGGTCTTGTTGCCCTTAAGAGTCTGGAAAAAGGGGAGACATTTGTCTACCGAGCGAGACATGAATCTGCTTAGTGCGGTCACTCGTCCAGTAAGTTCTTGTACTTGCTTTAATCTGGTTGGCACTGGCATACTGAGAATGGCTGTAATCTTTGTGGGGTTGGCCTCAATACCGCGGCTGGACACCATGAATCCGAGGAACTTTCCAGAAACGACTCCGAATGCACATTTGGCAGGGTTGAGGTGCATTCTGTGCTGCCTTAGCACTCCAAATGCTTCCTCTAGATCCTTAATATGATCCCTGCCGACTAGGCTCTTCACAAACATGTCGTCAACGTACACTTCTACATTCCTTGCAATCTGCCTTTCGAATATCTTGTTTACCAGTCTTTGATACGTGGTCCCAGCATTCTTGAGACCAAAAGGCATGACATCGTAGCAGAAGAGGCCTCGATTGGTGACGAAGGCAATTTTCTTTGCATCGATCGGGTGCATTTGGATCTGATTGTAGCCAGAGTAGGCGTCCATGAAACTCAACTGCGCATGTCCAGCGGTAGCATCTATCAGCTAGTCGATCCGAGGGAGAGGAAAACTGTCCTTCGGGCACACTTTGTTCAAGTCTGTGAAATCGATGCATATTCGTCATTTGTCTCCTGTCTTGGGAACCATGATGAAGTTTGCAAGCCATTCTGGATAATGGATTTCTCTGATGAATCTGGCCTGTAATAATTTCTCGACTTCGTCGTTGATTAGATGCAGCAAACGTTCTCTTCTTTTGTCATATTGGCCGGTGCCGAGGATCAATATTCAAGCAATGTTGTGCAATTTCTCGCAGTATTCCAGGCATATCAGCTGCAAACCAGGCAAAAATGTCTGCATTTGTCCTTAAGAAATTTATCAACTCTGTTCTCCGTGGTTCTGTGAGCGACGACCCTATCTGGATCATCTTTTCTGGATTTCCTTCCACCAGAGGGACTTGGATTAAATCTTCAGTGGGGGTCCCTCTCTGTTGCTTGGGATCGTCCGCAAATCTTCAACGTGAACATGCAAGGCCTGGGATGGTTTTTTATAATCGGTGAGTTCGACAAAGTAACACTTTCGTGAGACGAGCTGGTCTATCTAACATTTGGCTCGTCCAGGCGTGGGAAATTTGATTACCAAATGGTATGGTTAGGGGATCGACCTAAGTGTAATCATACCTAGTCTCCCCAGCAATGCATTGTAAGAAGATGGGACGTCGACTATCAGGAAGTTCATCATGACCCTAGATTCTCTAGGGTAACCACCAGCCCTGATGGGCAACCGGATGGATCCCTATACTGTAATGAGATCACCTGAGAAACTGACCAAGGGGTAATTCACAAGTAATAGACGCTCGGGGGGAATTTCCATGCGTTGGAAGGCCTGCCAATATATGATGTCAGTGGAACTGCCGGTGTCAACCATTATCTTATGGACATCGTTGTCTTCTATCCGCAGGGTGATAACGATGGTGTCTTCATGAGGTAGTTCTAGGCCATACAAATCTTCGTCGTTGAAGGTTAGGAAGTCTCCTGTGCGCGCCCTCTTACCGGGCCATTCTATAGATTTTACACTCCTCGCATAGGCCTTTCGTGCCTTGGTGGATGTATTGCCAACTGCGGGTCCCCCAGTGATAGTCATTGTTTTTCGCCCTTGCTTAGAGGGGTCATACTTTAAATTTTCAACCACGGCTGAGGTGGCCGCCTCGGCTGAGAAGGGTCGGTCAATTTTTGTACCCTCTCCCTGTACCGACCTGATCTCTGGTACTCTCGATGCTTGCTTCCTCTTTGGTGGGACATACCCCAGCTCCGTAATTCTGATGGCACCCACATGATCATAGGGCGAGTCTACTATTGGTGGTGGATCAAGGACTAGCAATAGTGGCGGCAGACAAGTCTGGTCCTGCCATTGCCGTGGGATCCTAGGGTCGATCCTGAGTCGGGTTCTCCCCCTTGTTTCTAAGGAGTTCAGTACCCTTCCCTTTTCATGCACTTGTTGAGGGGTTGGGCCAAGTGTAAAGGCAAACTGACAGCGGAGGACACCGACGTCCCTATTTACTGGGGTCTGTCCTCTTTCTCGACTATCTCCCTGTTGACGTGGATGCTGCTCAGGACGTCTGTCTGGATACTGGGGCTCGTGTGCCCTGTCTCTTCTTCTTTCCTCTCTTGGAGGATCTCTTTGATCTTCTCTTCTCTCTACCCTCCTGGGTTCTCTCCTTTCTATCCTTCTCTGCTTTCTTTCGGGAGTTCTCTCCCGTGGTGGGAGGGGTGGTCTCCTCTGGTCTTCCCCTGGTGTTGCTGGTACCCTTGGGGCATTGTGATCCACATAGTGCTTATGATATCCTCTTCTAATGAGGTCTTCGATTTCTGTCTGCAAGTTCCAACATTCATCGGTGGTATGACCAATGTCACGGTGGTATTGACAATACTTCTTTGAATTTCTTTGACGTGCTTCGGTTAAAATCTTCTAGGGCCTTTGGAGATATCCGTCTTTAGCAATGAGCGTATAGACTTCTCTGAAGGGCCTGTGAGCGGAGTGTAATCATTGAATTTCTTATGGATTATGCCGCGAGCTCTAGCTTCCTCTCTTCTCGACTTCTTGTGCTCCCCTGGTCATGTGAGGTCTCATCTTTCATCTGTTCGCTTGCTTAGAACGTCGACTAAGCCTTTGTTGGCTTCATAGATTTCATTAGCGGTGGCAAACTCTTCACATCGAGCCAAGAGCTCTTGCAAGTCGGTCGGTTCCTTTTTTGCGATGGAGAATTTGAGCTTTGGATCAGCGACAGCCGCTCTCAAAGTAGCGAAGTGAACTGACTCTTCTATGTCCTTTACCTGGAGTACCTCCAAGTTGAATCTAGCCAAGAAAGCCCATAGAGTCTCATCAGGCCTTTGTCTCATGTTCATGAGATGTGCGCTTGTCTTCCGCTGCACCCTACTTCCTTGAAAATGCATTCAGAACAGCTTTCCCATGGTCTTAAAAGAGTCAATCGATCTCGGAGACAAGTTGTTAAACCACATCTTGGCTACACCTTTTAAAGTGAGGGGAAAGGCCCTATACATGATCGCATCTGGGTTCGCTTGGAGGACCATCGCCCCTACGAAATTGTTCAAATGCTCAACCGGATTGGTGGATCCATCGTAGGAATCCATGGGCGACAAAACCGCTTTGGCAAGGGGACCCTCATAAGAATATCAGTGAGAGGGTTGTTCGTAGAGTAATCCCTGTCTTCATCCGGGGTCATACCAGCCTTTAAAAAGAAAAAGAAAAATTTTATAAATAAATAAACCACCTTCATGGGGGGTAATAATGGAAAATGATACCAATGTCTCGACCATCTGATGCAAGAGTGCTAATTGGTCCGTTATCTTTGCGGCTACCTCTAGATCCATGGGTGCTTTCTCCTTATCCTCTGCACCCATGACGACCTCGGGTAGCGGCGCTTGTCGTGGAACCAAAAGTTCTTCCAAGGCATCTTCACCTCGCCCAAGTGCTGCTCTCGGTAGTGGGCCTAACCTCTCTCGAATAGATATCCTCCCATGTTGTGTGGTTGATCCCGTTCCATTTACTTTCGGACCCGGGTTTGCTCTAGTCCCATCTCTGATGGGTCTACCTCTGTATTGCCCAGGACGATCATCCTAAGGAGGTTTCGGGGGAAGTCAGCCTCGTTATGTGGGTCGATCAGAGGGATTACTCCTACTGGAGGACAGGAAGTAGCCTCAGCGACTGGAGGTTGAAGTCTTTAAACAAATCTAGTTAATACTTCGAGCTGCTAAGCCATGGTCTCGAATTGTTCATAGGTGACGAATGCCTCCGATGGGGGCACTTGATTTGTCGCTCTCTTCCCTCTCTCCCTCTACGGTCTAAGTTCCGACCTATCTCCATCTTCGGGGTTGGCCGACCGTTATTCAATTAAAGGGGGATCGGGATTAACCATATGACTTCTTGTTCTCCTTAGGCTCATACCTCAGGATTTTTCTTTGACTTTTATCTTTCGACATCAAATCACTCAGGGCCCCACGGTGGACGTCAAACTGTTTCGACCCAAATCCATATCCGAGGTCCACCACGCTGACTAGACCTGCAAGACAAGCAAAGACAAGGGGAAGGCGGGCCTATGGCCCCGGGTCCACTCCGATGCTTAAGTTAAGGCTCTATGAACAGTTGATGGGCTCGGTATACGAGCCCATAACAATATTTAAATGGGGTAGATGAGAGATTCTCAGTTCAAGATGTTAGAGCGAGAATCCCAAGGATGAGTAATTAATGTTTTTGTACCTGAATTCTCAGGATTTGGTCTATTTATAGTGAATAGTGTTTTTTCCTTAAATATCGTTTTTGCCCTTTACTCACGTGTTCAGATTCATGAGGATGCTCTCTTATATTCAATCGAGAACGTCCATGTGGCTTGCTGATTGAGTCCTAAGTGTCGCGATTTTATTGGTGACGTGGCAGATTTCCCCAACACTTCCAAACTGTTTCGGCCCAAATCCGTATACGAGGTCCACCACGTTGACTAGACCTGCAAGACAAGCAAAGACAAGGGGGAGGCGGGCCTATGACCCCGAGTACACTCCGATGCTTAAGTTAGGGCTCTGTAAACAATCGATGGGCTCGGTATCCGAGCCCACAACAATATTTAAATGGGATAGGTGAGAGATTCTCAGTCCAATGTGTCAGAGCGAGAATCCCAAGGATGAATAATTAATGTTTTTGTACCTAAATTCTCAGGATTTGGTCTATTTATAGTGAATAGTGTTTTTCCTTAAATGTCATTTTTGCCCTTTACTCACGTGTTCGGATTCATGAGGATGTTCTCTTATATTCAATCGAGAACGTCCATGTGGTTTGCTGATTGAGTCCTAAGTATCGCAGTTTTATTGGTGACGTAACAGATTTCTCCAATGGGTATGAATAGTAACTTTATTACTCTGATCCCAAAGTCAAATAGAGTAGTACTCATGTCTCAATTTCACCCTATATGTGAGGCGAATTTTCTTGTAAAGATATTCTATGATATTGGCCACTAGACTTGGGAAGATTCTGGGAAGTATTATATCTGAGGAACAGGGAGTTTTCTGAAAGATCGTCTTATTTATAACAATATAAGTATGGCTTCTGAGCTTACAAATTTGCTGGATAAAAAAACGCAAGGGGAAAATATTGCGTTGAAGCTTGATATTCAAAAAACTTATGATACCTTGGAGTGGAGTTTCTTATTTGATGTAATGAGGTGCTTTGAGTTATCGGAGATCTTGATTGCCAGGATTTCTAATATTCTCAGCTCTGCTTGGCTTTTTATCATGTTAAATGGAGACCTAGTAGGATTTTTTGGTGTCGAGATCTAGGGATCTTAGGCAAGGAGACCCTCTGCTACCTCTCCTATTCATCATAGCAGAGGATGTTCTTTGACGAGGATTGCGTCACATGAGGGAGAGTGGGCCTAATAAGGGCGTTACCATGCTCTCGAAAGGTTGAGGTTCCTACCCATTTGGTTTTTGCAGACAATATTTCCATCTTCATCAATGTTGAAATTCGCAGCATTAGGATCTTGAGATCTTTCCTTGATAAATATGAAGCTTATGCAGGGCAACGAGTGAATGTGATTAAAAGTAGAGTTTTTACTGCTCGAATGACCAATACCAGGAAAACTAAGATCGTTTCTTTACTTGGCTTTTCAGATAGCAGATTCCCAATAAGATATCTGGGAGTGGAGATTTTTTAAGGGCGAAAAAATAAGGAACTTATGATGCCTCTTATGGATAAATTCAAATCAAAACTTAGTGGATGAAACGGGCGTCTTCAGTCTATAGCTGGAAGAATTGAGCCGGTGTGCTTGGTCCTGTCAAGTCTTTGTGTGCACAACTTTGTAATTTAATATTGGCCTGTGTCTCTTATCAGGATAACTGAGCAATGAGGAATTTTATTTGGAGTAGTGATCCGCATTCTAGAAATCCTATTACTGTGAGAGGGGATCTTGTGTGCAAACCAAAAAAGGAGGAGGATTGGGAGTCAGGCACTTGCCGGCTGTTAATTGCTCAATGCTGGAAATGCAATGCTGGGCAATTCAATCGACAAACTCAATATTTGCAAAATTCATGAGGAGTCGCTATTGCACTCACGAGGATACTCTTTAAAAGATGAGGAAAGGGTCTGCAATGTGGATGAGTTTGAAGAAGATATGGGATTGGCTTTCTACAAAAACTCAACGCATTATGGGGGATGGTACCTCTATTGACTTTTCGTATGACATATGATTCGGTGACTCTTCCATTGTGGAGGCAACGGGTCTCGATTTGGAGTTTTTTTTCTTCAGGTTTCCATACACATCTTAGAATATGATGCAGAGCATCCATCAGGCCAGCATCTCAAATCCCATTAGCGGAAATGGGAGGGGTGGACAAGAGAGTTTGGGCTTGTATTAGATCTAGGGAGTTTATGGTCCGGTCGGCTTGGGGAGAGATCAGGGAGGAAGTTAATCCCCCTCCTAGATTGAAATCGTCACCTACGGCAAGAGGATTCCAGCCGGAATCCAAGGACTGGAATTCATCCAGTGCGTATACTCATACATTGGTGCACTGAATAAAATCCAATCCTTGATAGCCAAAACTGCCACAGGAGAAGATTTCTATACTCCCCCTCCTTGGGTGGCAGCATGGTGGAGCAGACACTTAAATCCCCGTGTTTCGGTATTTGGCTGGAGATGATATCATCATGCTTTTCCATGAGATGATTTGGTGATGAAGTCAAAAGTGGCTATGGTGTCTTGATGTGTAATGTGTAAAAAGGATAGTGAGTCTTTTGACCATTTATTTTTAGCTTGTAAGTTTGCCTATGCAGTTTGGGGTCAATTTATTGGTTCTTTTAACACACATTGGTTGGGGTTTGATTCTATCGAGATGTTATTCTCTTGGTGGAAAAGGAAAAAGATATTAGTAGCAATGCTAGATCTTTGGATGTCAGGACAATTCATTTGGCCAGGAAAATTTGGTTAGAGCATAATAGACGATATTTTTTATGGTCAGCACCATCGTCTGTCTACAGTTATGAAGCTTATAGTGTTGGATTTAAAGGATCTAGCTAAAGGACTCCATGTACTACTCATAATATAGCTGATTTATCTTTCACTAACCAGTTGCATCGGAGAACAATGCCGGCAAAGGTTAAGAAAATAGTTCAGTTGAAGTGGAGGAATCCAAGGCTAGGGTGGATGAAATTAAATGACGATGGATGTTCCCTTGGTAACCCAGGGCGAGCAAGAGCTAGAAGCATCATTATGCACTTTAACGGAGCAGTTCAAGCTTCCTTTGTAGTGTTTTTGGGGGTAACATCGAATTATGCAGCTGAGTTTAAAGCGGTTATGATTGGAATTAGGAAACCCACAGAGCTGGGTATTTCGCTCGTTTGAATTGAATTTGACTCTGCGTTAGTTGTGAAAGGGATGCTTGGGTCTCGAATGCCATGGATGTGTTTGCAGGAGTGGATTACTATTAATAATATTCAACGGAGGGTACTCCTTGCTACTGTGAAGCCGATATGGTAGCAGATAGTATGGGTAGGTATGAAGCATGATCGACTACATCAAATTTCTGGACTGAGGCCCCGGTGTTTGTACAATGGGAGATGAATTGGGACGTCTCTGGTCGTCCTCATTATAGAGTTGGTTAAAGGTGATCATCGGCCCACTGATGCTAATGCCAAAAGTGTTGGATTTTATGTTGTCATTGTTGGCAACTTAGCTGATGTGACAGTGTTTGTGAGCATACAGTCAAAGAAATCAGGAGAGAGAGTGTCAGTGTAGGAGAGAGAGTGTCAGTGCAGTGGCAAAGATGGAGCAACCTTGTATTTGTGATTCTACAATGTTCTACATCTCTTATAGTGTGTTTCAGATGGTTTGCAGCGAGTTAAATGGCATTCTACATCAAGTTTGATGAGAAAGAATGTCTATGGACCCCACTGGTGAAGATGTAGAGAAAGAAGGAGGAGAGAGAAAGAAGACAGAGGATGTAGAGAGAGAAAAAGGAGAAAAAAAAGTGTGTGTGGGACCCACTGTGCCAAGGTGGCATGCCACCATGGCAGCCAGCTTGGCCGAGGCCGCGGCACCACAGTGGCTGCCCTACATGACCAGCCAGCCCCACATGGCCAGCCAGTCACATGGCCAACCGCAAGGCAATGCCAAGCACCAGCAACAGCTAGCCCGCAGGCTCACTGCCACATGGCCTCTAGCCGTGCCCCCACAAGCACCCACCACTTGTTTGATTTTATTTTTAGAGAGAGAGAGAGAGTCAAGCTGGTTAGAGAGAAGTTTTCTTAGTAAGATTTCGTCTACAGGGTTTGTCAAACAAATCGTCGGTTATAGAGGTCTTTCTCAAGGAAGAATAGGGGCTTTTTGGGTAATCTAAAAGACAAAGATTCAAAAGAAGCGGCTCAGATCAAGTCCTAAAGTCCAGATTCTCATCGGATGGTTCTCAAAATTGCGAGATCAGTGTACATGAGTCGGACGCGTCAGATTCTCCCGTGAGCGTTCTGGTTGGACGGAGGCAATTTAATGTAATGGGCCGCAGTTTATGGAGGTCCACCTTTGATTTGGTAAGGCGCACTTACGGTGCGCAACCGAGCAGATGCAGATCAAATAGGCGCGCACAACTACTATGTTCGGAGACGCAATTTGTGCGGATCC
Source organism: Protea cynaroides (assembly GCA_028583415.1). Lineage (NCBI taxonomy): Eukaryota > Viridiplantae > Streptophyta > Magnoliopsida > Proteales > Proteaceae > Protea > Protea cynaroides. The sequence goes on from CM053275.1 coordinate 87,123,156, forward strand.
GACGGCCATCTGTTGATCCCGCCTTTTTAAGGAAATTCGATGGTCGATAGAGAAGATCCCATCTCCGCCAATGCGATCTTGACAACGCATCAGCGTGGCGAGGCTACGGTGCGGCGCGGGTGCGCGATTATGAAAGGAAAAATTCTATTTTGAATGTTTTGGTTGGCCGAACTTCAAACTGTCATAACTTCTTCATCTGAGCTCCAAATCAGTCCGTTCAAGTTGCAGTTTCTATATTTTCGGATGCTCTATACATTGAAAACTGTTGGGAGTCAAAAAAAGGAAGGGAAAATTGAAAAGAACGTTTTGAAGGCAGAGAGAAGGATTTCTAGGGTTGTATGTCGTGTGGGAGTGATCTATCACTAACTACCTCTTCTCTGTGCATCAATAGAGTGTTAAATCCCTATGAGAGGTCAGTAGAGCGTTTATGTTTACATTCATGGTGATTATGGGTTGTGTGGAAGAGATTGGAAGTTTGTGGATGAGGCGTGTTCTGTGAATCGATCTCTATCATCATTGAAGGCTGTTGGAGAGTACTTGAGAGCAGTGTGAAGCTTCAAAGAGATTGTTGGCAATTCGAAAGCATTGCTTGTGAGATTTTTCAATTTTCTTATCTATTTATGCTTTCAATATATTGTATGCTAGCGTAGATGAAAATGATTGAATACCTAGCTAGTGGGAAAAAATTATAAGGTAAATTTATAAGCCTAAAAAATTGTTATTTGCTTCCCGTGGGTGCGGGTTAAGCATGATGTGTTCAGTGGGTGCTGGACACTGGCTGTTAAGCCTGAATCTTGACGTTAGTGCGCCCTCTCAGTTTTATGCTAGGAAAACTTAGGGTTAGTATCCTTATCTTGTAAAAGACTAAAAATTGAGTATTGAGTAAATACGAAACCCGTTGAGCATTACTCTGTGGACTAGCCATTACACACTGTATTGGTGAACCACGTATATCCTGTGTTGTATACTGTCTTTATTTTTCTATATATTTTGGAGTGCATGGAATGGCTTGCAGGATGGGTGAACAATTCTGGTAGACCTGACCACTAAGTGGTAGCAAGGTAGATTTGCATACGCTTTGTATGTGTAAAAGAATATATTTTCATCAGCTCTGGGCAGCAGTGAAATAATTAGAGAGAATTTCCAGACACTGATTCACCCTCCCTCTCAGTGTCATATCAAGTTCATCAAAAAGGTAGGATAGAATCTCTTTCTTGTTTTTCCGTTTTAGTCCATGTATAACTTCTTTTTTTTATTTTCTTTAATATGATCATTTTGATTTTTAGCAAAAAAAAGTTAGACAACACCTCTAACAACCATTTTTCCATGTCTTCACGTGTTTTAAGAATCTATACCAAACGCAAACTTTAGATCACCGTCCAAATGAAAAAAGCTCAAACAAAAAATTAAAAGGGAATTTAAGGGTTCTCTGGGGGATGGAGCATAAAAAGGAGTAATCATGATTCTTGATGAGAGGGGAGAGGCATTACGAGAACTTCAATATATAAGGGATGGGGGATTTGCGTGTGTTTTTTTTTTTTTTTTTTTTTTTTTTGGTAGGGTGAGATGCTCGAAATCCTGGAGCTCCATCTCTAAAGGACACGTGGGAGAAATTTTTTTCCCAAACGAAATTACCAAAATGGAAGAGCTCAGTTCTGTTATGATCCCACATTGGGATCCCATACCTACTATGTATGGTTCTTAAGTCTTAGGGTTCTCCCACCTAATACTTTAGTCTTTTGGGTTGGGCTCTTCATTGAGCTTGCGTTGTAACATTTGGTGCTTTCATTGAGAAGTCAGTGCTGCGGAAGGGACAACCTAGAGAAAGAGTGACCTGGGAAAGGGCTACCTGCTGAAGCAGAGTGAAAGCCATCCAGAGTAGGCAATCTAGGATTCTAAAGTGGGCTGACATGGGTATCGATTTTGAAAAAATGGTGGCAATATTATGATCCCACATCAAGATCCCATACCTACCAAGTATGGTTCTTTTATCTTAGGGTTCTCCTACCTAACAATCTAGTCTTTTGAGTTGAGCTCTCCCTTGGGCTTAAGTTGTAACAAGCTCTCTCTATTGTTTTTTTTTTTTTTTTTTTTTTTTTGAGGTCCCCCATTGACCAAACTCGCACATTCGCACTCTTTTTTTACTTTCCATTTTGAGGATTCTTTTGAGGAAAAACTTTATTCAAGTGATTGAGATAAAAGGAACAATAGTCCCAGGAATACAATAAACCATAGGCAGAAGCCTACATGAACCTTAAAAAGATTAAAAAAAAATTCCATTTTTAGTAGTGGGTTTTACCAGTATATGCGCTGTTGATGGGGAGAGATGTAGGTGGACTGGTAGACAAAGGAGACAAGGAAAAGAGCAAGCGAGGAAGAAACAGTAAAGCTGGGAAACATGTTTTAAGGAAGAAAATGACCCCACAAGTAACTTAGAATGATGCATGGACAGTCTAAAAAAGAAGACCTTTTGGATTAAATTTTAATTAGTGGAAATTTTTGCAATAATCATACTGCTATGTTCAAAGATGAAGACCTTTTGATAGTGGAAATTTCTCGCTTCATTCAATGTCTGATGGGGATACTATATGAATTTTAAATTCTATTTCTTTGGTTTTCCTGAGAAGGAATACCTACATTCATAGCCCTTAAATTGAACCCGAGACATTAAAGAATGAGTCTGTTTAATAATGACTGTCATTCTTTTTTTTTTACTAGACCTTAGTTATGTTCTATTCTAGTTCTAGTTGTTGTTGTTGTTTTATTGTATTTTTTTTTTTGTTGGATCTCTTGCACGAGCCCAGCTTATATATATATATATATATATATATATATATATATATACCACATTAATTTCCAACAGTAAAAGTGTTTGCCACTTTAAAATTTGGTTGATTTGTAGATTTTCACCGTTGAAGGAATGATATTTTATAGGTTGAACATGTCCAATTTAATGGTCCCGGCCTACCGAAAGTTCCTGTTAGTACTTGGATTAGACTTAGGGTTAGAAAAACAAATACACTAAAGCAACTATAATACTGTACAAAGTACATTAAATCAAGGTAACGTTTCAATGCCATTCTTCGTAGTATATGGTATACCTGACAAATCGGGAGGTGTAACCATATTAGTACCAATTTCTATGTCTATGATATGCAAGCACAAGATTTCCTACTTCTAGATGGAGAAGCATTTTCAAATCCATCCCCAACATTCTTCATGTTCCGTCCGCATCACTATTTCAATTCCCAGCTTTAAGACCAGATGGAATTTTTTTACCCATACAACTAAGGGTTTAGGAGATCCTCATCCTACCATGTAAGTTAAGAGTAAGGTTTATATCAGCTAATAGGGTATGGGAAAGGCCAATACCTGACCTACCTGACCATACCCATGATAAAGTGATCAGTAAGAATTTTCAATATTCTAATGAGGAAATTACAAACCCTTATAGATCTCCTTACAGGATCACACCATTTATAAAGCATTAAAAATACATTACAATACAGAGAGACCCTAAACCCTAATGGTACAAAATTGCCCCTAGTTCACCCAGCTGAAAAACTAGCACGAGTACTTGGGTTCCGTAAAGCTGATCTACGGCCACTGTTGCTTCTTTGGCCTATGCTAACGTTCAAGTAAGTGTTCAGTCATTGCTTCTTGGTCTACAATCAGCTAGCGCTCAGGTGCATACTAACGTGTGGAAGGAGATTCAATCTTTGTCTAAGCCGTTGCTTGTTCCTTCCTAACCCATTTCACCAGCTTTTGAAGCTGGAATAACTACCTACCGGAGGTGCTTTGCTTGTACCTTCCTAACCCATTTCACCAGTTTTTGAAGCTGGAATAACTACCTTCCAGAGGTACTGTAAGCGTTGGAAGTGGGATGTGGAATGTGATGGTGATAAATGATGGTTATGAAATTGGCTCGGCATCATCTCACTTCTAGATCTGTATCTGCACCTAACTACTGTTGAGGCAGGAGGGAACAAGAGATGGGGTTTGTTTCATTGAAAAATCAATGCCTCTTTACGACCGACACTAGTTTTAGGCGACCTTTTAAACTCCTGGTCTCAGAAAATCGTGGAGAGAATGAACAGTACTTCTTGGATTAAGATGAGATTAGGCTTTACCAATAATTGGAGGATGTAAAGATATAAGATATGGGATTTGTTCCAGGGCCTTCGTTTCTCCGGTACACTTAAATTTTGAAGGACACCAGAACTTTTGTCAGTTGGGTTCTGGGGAAGGAAGAAACTGAGGCTGGAAAGCTGATCATTGAGTACGATTAAGTAGAATTAGCTCCCAGTCAGACACTAAGGGTAAGGGAAAGAGTATCCTATGCCAGCAACAAAGGAAGATGCTCTTGCAGTCTTGCATGGTCCATCAATATCTGCCATATGACAAAGTTAGTTGATCCCCACAAATTATGGTGCATGATATCCCCCTTCAAACTGAGTCTGTACTACATACAGAGATAAAATACTTCCAGCCAACATTGCTGATATACAGTAATACTTCATGTTTCTCTCTCTCTCTCTCTCTCTAGAAATGGATTTAATTAAAGGGAGAAGGTAAGTTGAGTGGTTTTGTTGTCGGCATCTATTGGTTGGCACAGGCAACAGTGGATCATTCAGTAGGGATTAAACATTATAAACATAAGCTGCACTCCCACCTTTTGTATGTTATCAGGGTGATGAGCAAAATTCATGACATGAGATGTACTGTGAGAGTTGATATTATGTAGGGCCGTCTAGGTTAAAGACACTACCTGCTACTAATCACGCGTTTTCAATTGGAACCCAACTATGGAAAATATAAGATCTTAAGATAGTGTGGTCCTGCACACAGAAGCATAAATAAAACTCCTGCTATTGTAACATCGTATGCTGTTACCCAATCAATGAAGATGTCAGGGGGGTTGTTGCATCATGCTCAACCATGCATGCATGGAAAACCCAGGTAAAACAGGAACTACCATTTCTCAGATACTACACGTGTCCCACCTCTTATCCTCAAGCCTGCCACTTTTGCCACGTGTGATTCCCCAGGTAATAAGAGAGCAGTAGATATATATACCGCTTGCCCAATCTCAGGTGACTGAACCCTCTCGCAGGTGAAAAAGGGTAGAAAACAGCATGTTTAAGGAAGAAAAAGTAAAAGTAATGTAATTAGGGTAAAATGTGTCATGGGATCTATAACTAAAGTACTAACACTAATCTCCTGTGATCAAATATGAACCCTTCTGAATGATTCTATTTTCTGTCCTCTCATTGATCCAAGGTTTTATAAGGTACAATAGAACCATCTTCAAGGTGAAAGAGAGAGGGAGGATAATTCTAAAACTACCCTTCTCTACTGGATGTACCGACAAATCGCCTGTGAAAACGATTGGTTCACAAGCGATTTACTTGTACATGCACGCTCCGTGTATAAAAATCATACCTAAAATCATATAGGCAACCTTAAATTTATAACCTTATATATAAGAGTGAAGGGAATATTTTCACCCTACTGGGAGACATGTCGGACAGGTCCAAAGATATGAATATCATGTCCCTTTCAATGCCACCCAACCAGAAAATCCATTACTACCAAAAAATCTCTGACCCCATCTCCCAGCAAACAAACCCACCCCTATTTACTCACCTTTACTTCCTAAATCATAAAGCACATATAATGAAGACTTCACTCCATGAACCATCTGCTCGGTATGCAAATGGATTCTACTGTAAATAACATTCATCGCTATAAGAGTTTAGTAATTTACAGACACATTCTAAGGGGTAGTTCAGTTAGCATGGCAAGTTGGCAGACCAACACTTCAAGTTGGCAGACCAACACTTCAAAATGAAAAAATCATGAATTCAATTCTTCTTGTCCTCTACCTATTTAAAAACAAAAACAAAAAACAAAAAAAAAACAAACTTACAAACACATCTGAAACTTTTCAGAAATTAGAGCCATTATCAGAAGCCTCCTTGACTTCAATGGTGTTATTGATCACTTCTGTAACCTTGAGGCCAAAGGTTGAAGACTTGGAAAGAGATACATTCAAATTTTAAGAGATTTCTGTGGGAAGTTCTTCCCATACCATCTCACATTCTGATTTGTTTTTTCATCCATCATATGGGTTTTTTTTATGAAGATACCATTTTCTCCACTCCTATAGACGTAATATTAGAATTTGTTAGAACTCTTCTCTTTTTTTTTTCTTTTTTTTTATTTTTTTATAGATTTACCCCAAAATTTTCTGTAGTATATTTTCTACAGCTTCCACGGGGAAGGGAGAAGTGGAAGAGAGTAGAGACAAAAGAGAAAGGAGGTGTTTTGGGATTTTGGGATTTACAATCTTAGGGCCATTTGGGTTAGGGCCATTTGGGAGGTGGGTCAATGAGTCAAGAGTCATACCTTGCAATTCCCTACAGATTTAGGGTTCCACATTTTCAAGCCAACCTGAGTCCCCAATGAGATAAAGAGCTTTACTGCTACTCTTCCATTTCCCAAAAAATTGGCACAGCTGTATGCATCCCCCCAAACCCTAACAAGTACATATTTTAAATCCAAAATCAGTCTCTCTCTCTCTCTCTCTCTCTCTCTCTCTCTACCCCCACCACCCCCTCTCTTTATTTCAAACCCACCTCCAACTAAAAATGGAATCCAACTTAATTTCAAATTTAAACAAAAATTTCCATTCTCTCCCACAAAATCAAACAAAACTCAGTGCAATTATTTCAACACACTTGAACACACCTACCTGCAATTGTATGGATTATCTTAAAAAGGCAAATTAACCAAACTGCAGCAATTTAGAACGCATAATTAGAAGTAGAAAACTGAAAAATAAAGTTAGAAAGGACAAGATAAAGCTTCAGACCAGACCCCCTCTCTCTCTCTCTCTCTCTCTCTCTCCCCCTCCTTGCTATCTGTATTCTGTAATCTCTGCTGGACTTTTATCCACACAATAGAAAAGGGAAAGAGATGCTATTACGAAACTATGAATTAAATAAGACCCTGAAAAAGAAGATTAATTTCTCTACAAAATTGGGAGGTTTTACTTGTTCTCTGCATCACATTTGAGTAACCAGCAGACAATGAAATATCAATCTATAGCATATCCAATATCCCCTCCCTCAGTTCTTCCTTTTCCTTTTGTTTTCAAAAACCTATTAATTACTATACCGTACCAATTCAGTACAGAGGTGACCGGTGGGGAAAGCTCTTCCTCCGGTTCAAACTGATAGAGATTTCCGATACCCGCAGGCATGTCGGCCGATAAGACGTCCGTGGGGCTGTAGCGCTGCTCCGTTTCTTCTTCACAATCTCTGTAGTAGCAGTGCATGCAAGGGTCCTGCAACCCACTGCACCACCACTTGCGCTTGACCCGGACGAAGTACGTAAAGAATCGGGCGATTCAAGAACCGAATCAGGGGTCAATTGGCCATCATCAAGGTCGCAGCTTTCTCCCTTAACTCCTTCTGGTAAAGGAAGGAATTCACACTCGTAGAGATATTTTGACAACCCACCTTCGGTTCTCAATAAATGATGAACCTGCAACAAGGAATAGCAGTTCTAATGAAGTGGGGAGAAAACCCAGATAAAAATATTTTTATAATTTAAGTTTTCAGACCTTGCAGGCAACAGAGCAGAAGAGATATGGGTCTTGTAAACTCCTATCACAGATGGTACAGACGTTTCCTGACCCTCTGAAAGGCCGAGATTGAGGCCTTTGATTCAAAAACACAACTTTTGCACTGTTCGTGGTGTAAGACTGCAAAATTAGTAAAACCCAGACAAGGAGACTACATCAGTCACTGATTAATTGAATAAAACTACGTTTTTTATTCTGAAAAAAATAAGAACTTACTTGAACAAAGTCACAGTTGATTAATTTCTCGATATCATCTACCCGTATAACATCATGATAAACGTACCTTCTTACCTGAACAAAGAAACTCAGATTGAGAAAAGAGGAAGAAAGAAAGCAGGGAAAGGGTAGGAAGTTCCAAGTTGTAGAAACCTGTAGGAGTCGATGAGAGCGATGAGGAGATAAGCAGTGAGGACAGATACTGATACAACAGTCCAAGCAAAATATGTTTTTCTCATTTTTCTTAGCAGATTCATGAATCAAACACGGATTAAAAAACTTCTCTCCAAGAAGGACTTCAAGCCAGTGTGGAACAGACGATAGACCCATCTGAAAGACAGCCCAAAAACAAAATGAGATTCAGGATAATCTCCATAAAAAAATCTGCATCAACAACTATCAGGTAAGCAAAGTAAAAACCCACCATTTTTTTTTCTCTCCCAAGCTCTTGTAAAGAGGAGAAAGCTCACTGTTTATACTACTGATACATAGAGACTCGACATCAGAAATTCTTGCAGAGGAAGGGGAGAGAGAGACAAAAGTAGAATAGAAAGGGTGTGGGGAGAAAGAGTATAAAAAAAAGGGTAAACGGCGCCTGCAACTCTTACTACTGTTACTGTTTCTGTTACCAATGAAGCAACAGGAGTGAGGAGGTTGGGCTCCTTTAAAGAGGTCCTACTGTTTCAGGCTTGCTGTGGTAGACCAAACAAATTTCAAAATTTTCTTTTTTTTTTTTTTTTTTTTTTCATCTCTGATACAAAAACCCAGACAACAGTGATTTCAATCATAATCAACTGAATTCTCTCTCTCTCTCTCTCTCTTCCTCATCTCTGCTAAATGACAAGAGCACAAGACCAGAAACGATGACTTTACTCAATTTTTTTTTCCCGTAAGCCGATGACTTTTCTCAATTATCGGTGAAGAGAAACGGTTAAAAGAGATGGGGAAGTGGGTTTTTTAAGCTTTCAAAAGTGACCGCTCCTTCTCAAATCTCAAATGACAAGAGTGGACGAGTGGAGCCTTCATAGCGTCTTGATATCTCAGAGAATTACTGGAGATCAGCCAATAGGGTAGGGATTATAGGGGGTTCGTATCCACACAAGCTTTCAATGCTGAGACGACAAGTGCTAAAAAGGCTTTTTGATCCTCTGGACTTTTTGTTGTGGGAACCACAGCACCGTGTATTTATTTACCCCAACACGGCAACGCCTGATCTGATCATAGATCAGAGTTTCGGCCGAAATTTCGGATTTCGGCCGAAACATCTCAGTTTTTTCCAAAATTGAGACTAAACATATTGTCCATATGTTTTTGACGAACTTGATATGAGAGAGAGGGGACGAATCAGTGTTTCAAAATTCTCTTTAATTATTTACTGCTGTCCAGAACTGATGGAGACCTAATTTTTCACATACACACAAGCGCATGTAAATCTACCTCGCTACCACTCAGTGGTTAGGTCTACTAGATTTGCACACCCACCCTGCAAGTCATTCTACGCACTCCAAAATATATAGAAAAATAAAGACAGTCCACAACACAGGATATATGTGGTTTATAAACACAGTGTGTGATGGCTAGTCCACGGAGTAATGCCCAACGGACTACATATTTACTCAACACTCAACTTTTAGTCCTTTACAAGACAAAGATACTAACACTAGGTTTCCCAGCATAAAACTGAGAGGACGCACCAACGTCAAGATTCAGGCTTAACAGCTAGTATCCAGCACCCACTAAACACACCACGCTTAACCCGCACCCACGGGAAGCAAATAATAATTTTTTTAGACTTATAAATTTACCTTACAATTTTTTCCCGCTAGTTAGGTATTCAATAATTTGCACCTACGCTAGCATACAATAAATTGAAAGCATAAATAGATAGGGAATTGAAAAATCTCACAAACAATGCTTTCGAATGGCCAACAATCTCTCTGAAACTTCACACTGCTCTCAGGTACTTTCCAACAGCCTTCAATGATGATAGAGATCGATTCATAGAGCACACCTCATCCACAGGCTTTCAATCTCTTCCACAGAACCCATAATCATCATGAATGTAAACATAAATGCTCTACTGACCTCTCATAGGGATTTAGCACTCCATTGATGCACAAAGAAGATGTAGTTGGTGATTGATTACTCCCACAGGGTACGAAACCCTAGAAATCCTTCTCTCTGCCTTCAAAACATTTTTTAATTTTTCTCTTAGTTTTTACGACTCCTAACGGCGCCCAATGTATAGAGCATCTGAAAATATGGAAACTGCAACTTGAACGGACCAATTTGGAGCTCAGATGAGAAAATTATGGGAGTTTGAAGTTCGGCCAGTAACAAATAAGGAAAGAGAATCTTTCCAAACAATTCCGCGCACCCGCGCAACACTGAATCGCCGCCCCGCTGACGTGTTGTTGAGTTCTGGTTCGCAGAGACGGAATATACGCTTTCAGTCGTCGGATAACCTTAAAAAAAGGGGATTGAACCTGCACCATCGGATCTGAATAAATCGCGTCAGGCGCGATCGGAGATTACGTGAGCCGCTGGATCTGGATCTGATCCTCTGCGCACCGTACGCACGCTACACCGAATCAAGCGCTAACACAATAGATCACGGCCCATTATAATATAATGCAACCAGCCAATCAAAGCCTGCGCGCCAGAATCTTGACGCTGCCGCCGCACTACACTCGAGCCCGCCTCAATCTGGTCCATCAGATTAGAATCTGAGCTTTGACGCTTCATCTCGGCCGTCGATCTCGCATCTATACTTTTGTTACTTGCCGAAACTGCCCCTGTATCATATATACTCACCGAGAGCTCCTATTTTTGCCATTTTTCTACCGTTTCGACGAAAATTACAATATCTCCCTCATCCGAAGTCGGAATTGAGCGATTCAAATTGCGTTGGAAAGCTAACTCGACGCTCTACATCTTTCCAATGCCGGATCTCCATGAACCTGCTGCGAGACCCACCAAAAATAGACCCAAAGTTAAAACTCTGTCAAACCTTGCAATTTGAACCTGAAACTTTGCGTGCATGCATGCCAAGTGCCGTGGGCTGCCGTGTTAGCATATCACCTTGCCACCACACCCATGGGTCCCACCCATAATTTCTTTCCTCTTTCTCTTCCTAGTTTCTTCTTTCTTTATTTCATGCTTCAAGATGTCTGCCGCAACACTGCCAAGAAGCGCCGTCATATATCAAAAACTCTGCCACTTCATCAAAGACACTATCACATCATCAGTAACACTGCTAGACCTTTAGAAACACTGTCAGGCCAATGGAAACACTGCCACACTATCAGTGGGGCCCACAGTCAGTCTCTCTCTCATCAAATTCAGTGTAGAATACCATTCAACTCGCTACAAGTCATCTGAAACACATGTAGAACACTGTAGAACACACAAGCGAAGTTGCCACATCTGTGCCACTGCACTGACACACTCTCTTCTGATTTCTCTGACTGAATGCTCACAAACACTGTCACATCAGTCAAGTTGCCAACAATGACAACATAAAGTCCAGTAGTTTTTACCTTAAATGCGGTGGGTTCGGCCAGAATTTCGGTCGAAATTAATGATTAGACCGAAATTTCATCAAAACTGCTTTGAACCAAGTATAACCATGTTCGAAATTAGGGATTTAACGTCATTCTTTCGGCGATCTCCTTCTCAACCGAGATTGAAGAAGCTAAAAGCCTGAAACAGGTTAGTTTCCTTCATTCTTCTTGGTTTTTTTCCTGTTTCCTTCTCGTTTTCTTCGAAATTTGTTATCTTCTTTGATGCCGAAGAACAATTGGAGGCGATATTTAAAGCAATCGGTTTTGAGTTCAGAAGGAAGCCCCAATCATTCTCTGTTTTCTCCACGAATCGTAATTTCAGAAGCAACCCTCTTTGTCTCCTTCTTCCTCTTCTTCTCCGCTTCCTTCTGGAGCTCTAATGAGAGTGGTGAAATTGCAGAGAGAACAGAGAATGACTGGGGCTTCCTTCTGTGTTTTTTCTTGCGGTTCAAAAACTTCAAAGTTCAAAGCGTAATCTGTTTCGAACTCTTAGTTGCGAATATTGTGATTCATTAGGATTTTTTTTATATTTATTTTTCAATAGGTAACAGTAGATAGAATTCATAAGACAGTTTGAATCATATTTGGACTCTTTGAGTTATGTGTTTCAAATACCATAGGAATGGTAGAGTTCGGATTCTATAACTACATGTTTAGGCCACAGGGCACATCCCCTGATTTGTTTGAACTTAGGCTTCAGTTTTCTGGAGTAGGCCTATTGTGAAGATTTGCAGTTCTACTTGTGGATTCTAAGGGAGGTTTTAGGTGGATTCCTGTCCTGTTATCTACTTCTAAACACTAATACCACATTCTACTTTCTTCTAATCAGCAAGTCAGTTTCACTACTACTACTATACCCATTGCACTCCTGTTCTCTGTAAGTTTCCTGCTAATCCCTTCATTTTTCTATGAAGATCTCTTCCAGATTCTGGTTTTGATCTCTAATTGTTCAATTTCCAGTTTTGTTACTTCATGTTCCTGGTTTTACTAAGATTAAGAGAGCCTCTTTGCACTACTTTACAGATCTTGCGTTCCTTAGTTCTATTAAGAGTAACACTTGACCAAGAATTCAGGTTAATCAAAACCTACTGTTAAATATCAGTCTTAAATTCTGAATTTTTTGTGCATAGTTATTCTCCTATCTATTTCTTTATCATTCTTTAGTTAGTCTGAGTGTCTGATATTATCTGACTGGTCTAAGTGTGATATTATCTTTTAGTAAGAGTTGAAACTGAAGACAAGCTGTCCAAACCTAAAATGAGTTCAATTGATATCATTAGTAAAGGCACCATGACCATTTGTACCCATGTTTCTTTAAGCCATTGTCTACCCCAAGAAGCTAGAGGTTTGAAGGAGCACTGCCACTATGGGAGGAATTTTCTATAATTTTGCTATAAAATTGATTAATAATTAATTTTAATTTAAGTTCATTATATCTTAAACTATACTGAACCAAATCAATTTACATCCTGATACATATTAGCCAGAAATAGTAGCATTGATAACACAGGCCCACAGTCACTGTTACAGCTTCTCTTGGTGGGCCTTATCTCCAATCAAAATCTGCCACACAAGCCCTCCTCCCTCCAAGCTCCAACTCACACTAGTCCCCTAATGCCATCTCCTTCGTGATATAACTTCATATGTTTGTAACGAGTCGATGCAACACTATTTAATGTGTTTAAAGCTTCATCCATCCTCTGCATTTTCCAAATATAAAGGGAGAGAGGCAGAAGCAGAGCAGAAAGGACACCAGTTTTTATGTTTGACCTGCTTTCAATTTTGTATGTAGAATACTCTTACATTACTTGTCAGATAATTCAATTCTGTTGTTAACAAAAATGCCTCCACTGAAGCACTCAATTAAAGTAGTAGTCCATAATCAACCTGGTCAGAAAAAGATCCTCAGCTCTTCTTGGAGAAAAAGAAAATATAAAAAAGAAGAAGATGGAATTAGCTCAAAAAACAACTGTGTTCATCACTTAATTCCGTATTACCCATGTTTCACTGAAATTTTATGTGTTACTGCAGCCAGAAAACAAGTGGTAAAAGACAATCCAATATGTAGTTGAAAAAATAAATAAAAACATTAAAATGATTACAATTCTAAGAATTTGGAAGATGAAGCAGCCTAAATTTTGATTGTTGAAGGAAAACCTAAAGAGTGGCCATACATGTGTATAGCACAGTCGGTCTTTAATTACAGAGTGATTATCTGTATTTTTTTTTTTTTTTTTACCATTCTCCAACAAATAAAACAGATCCCGGATGCCAGTTTCATACTGTTGCTAACACGAGCAAGTCTGTGTCTTTGATCCTGATCAAAATGGAGATGCCACACTGGAGATGACAATTTCAAACTCCATGCAATGCCAGTAGGCATCATGAAGTTAAATTCAAAAGTCTAACCCAGCTACAAAATTGCTTACCACATGAGCACAGCCATTGCTGGTACCCTTACACTGAAAACTTATTCCAATTGATACTTGCTATTTGCTGAAATGAAAATTTCCCAGTCTCAAGCAATAATGCTTTCGTTTACTCTATCGACACCTTCAAGCCCTTCTATTTGTGGTTTCATTACCTGCACACATCTCACAATGGCCAACAACACCATTCTAAGAGAGGTTTCAGGTGGATTCATGGTTTGTTACCATTTATAATGTTGTTTTTGTGTAAATGATTCAATAGATATGTTATAAAGGTAAAAATTACATTACATAATAAAATTGAACTCAAAAAACATGTTTTATAGCCATCGAAACCACATTCGAAACTATAAATTTTTTTTTTACCATATTTCCCTGAAATTTCGGTCGAAACCATCGAAATTTCGGTTTCTAGCCTAGCCAAAACTAGGCACAAAACCAAAACTACGATCCTTGGTTCTGATTACGTTGAGCCTGGGAAATGAATTTGCCAAGTGTATAAAATCTTAGGTGGACAGTGAAATTTTTTGCCACGTGGCTATTTTGAGTTTCGAGTCCAATTTTTATATTACACATCAAAACTTCTCAGGAATCAGGATTGTCATCTAGTAAACATTTCCAATCTAATTACCCCAAAAAAAAAAAAAAAAAACATTTCCAATCCGTAATTGTTTAAATTGAGCCTTGATGTAAAACTTCTAGTTGTGTGCCCGAAGAAAAGAAGTTTGGTCCAGGAACCCGAGCCCCCCTCAAGCTCGTCCAGAAATTTTACTAATTGTCTATCGGATGGATTGGGCTACATTAGTATACGTGCTGACCATCTCAGCTGAATCGACTGAATGATAGAAAACGATCCCAAGCATCGAAAAAAAAATTAATAGAAAACGATCCATTGGGTTGAAGCTGGATGATTTCTGGATTTTTCAGTTTGTAGTTGTTGGGTAATTTCTATCAAAATCCAAGATTACAAGTTGTAGCAAGAACTTAGTTGTTTGATATAGTTAGGTTTAAGGGTGCAAGTTTGGCTTTGGTGATATATAAAAGTGATAAGGAGGATTCAACACTAGGGTGTCAACGGGTCGATCCGAGCTAAATCGGCATCAAACTTTATAAGGTCTAACTGAAACATGTTCCTTAATAAGTTTGGGCTGGGTGGGTTACTGTACACATTAACTGACGGGCCGGTCCAGTTTCGAATTATTATCGAGCTTAGCTTATTGGGTTATTATCAGACTGATTCAGGTTGAAAGACTGTAGGAAACCTGTTAAGGCCATGCAGAAGGTTAAAGTTGTGAAGCTAGGGTTTAATATTTAGTTTAAAAGGTCTGGTCCGAGAAATTATCGGGTTCGGGCTCATCTATCCACTTTTTTGAGCCGGTATAGAGCTAGTCCATACCGGGATCAATAGGATATGTCATACCTCAACACAAAATATGTCCGTTAACAGTTCGATCTAGATTGATTTCGGGTTAATTGGGGCCAACTCAGTCTGGGCTACCAATTCAGTCCCAAAATTGACATCCCTACTACACACTACTGGTGTTTTAAGAGATATACTTTTCAGTCAGGGGAACGGGAGTACACAGAGAGTCGATAGTCAACTCATTTGAAGGGGCTTAGATAAGGAGGAGAAAGGAAAAAGATAGGTGAAAGGGAAATACACACCAACAGCATGTACTTCCATTTCCCATAAAACTATATGTAATTCAATAATAATATGTAATAAATATAAATATATAATAAACAATTGGACATAATTACATCATACTTTAAATTGTGGCTGACCAAAGATCAATCAGGCCAATTCGACCAAGCCTGACCCAACTAGGTTCAATCAAGGCTAGGCTGAACTTGATAGTACTGGTCTGGGACCTGGGTTGAGATATCTCGAACCGACCTCAGCCTAAACTACACCTGGGTTCAGTTAGCGGACTAAGGTTGGATTGTGGTTTTAAAATATCGACGGGCCCACACCTCTAGTTAGGATGTCGTCAAACTTTGAGTTTACTCTGTCTGACCATTTCCTTCTTTCCATATTGTAAATCAGTAAATGTATCCCGCCAATACATCAATGATAAAAGAAACATCAAGTATGTTTACCATCCAAAAAAAAAAAAAAACAAGAACTATGAAAAGCAAAACCATACACCCTCCTCGCTCTCTTGTGAGACTTTTTTTTACTGCACAAAATCCTATGATAGAATATAGCATTATTAAACCCAATGAGTCTTACCCATTAATTGATTTAAGAAGTTCTTGGAACTTTTCTCTAATCTAATAAGTGATTGATTGATCCTTGTGTCAGTGATATCTTGGTTTGTATCGTTATTCTTTCTAAATAAAATCTTTGTTTACTAAAAAAAAAAATATATATATATATATATATTCTTGAAACTTGAAAAAGATTTCCATTTAATTTTTTATGGGTAGGTGAAAAAAAAATCCCATCTATAATCATACAAAATAAAAGCTGAGAACTAAAATATACTTACAACCCAAATACAAGAGCTGAATGCTTACTATAAGAAAAGGGTGTAAAATACAGGATTTGTAACCTGACATTGGAACACTTCATATGATGATATGACATTATAAATGAATGTCTAATAATGTAATTTTGCAATTGCTGGGAAAGAGAAAATGGAGGGTTTCCCGATGATGCGGTACCTGAACGATGCATCTGCAACTGCAACACCAATACCATATGAATCTCCAATTCTTAGTTGGCATTACTAATTTCAATCTATCTTCTGGAATTGAAGGTGGACATTCTAGAAGGGCATGAAGAAGATGACCATGAGGGACAAAACGATCTACATGATACCTTTAGCCCCTGAATTGTTAGGGGTTGTTGGGGATGAAAGCATAAGCAAGAGAAAGATGAATAAATAAACAATAATATAAATACAAAGATTTACTGTGGTTTAGTACCTAATGAAGAATTCTTACATCCATCTTAGGAAATCAAAGAATTTCTTATTCATAAAATAAAATAAAATAAAAACAAAACAAAAAAAACCCTCTATACCTCTCTCCACCCTTTGCCATTTTTCTCTCTTCTTTTCTCTCAGAGATAATCTCACAGTGAATGTATAGGCTCTTAAGAAAGTATACTTTTAATAATTTTAAATCCAACTCAAATAATATGTACAAGTCTAATTAATTAATTATATATGTGGACCCTACACAATACAAGCCACAGCTCAAACATATGTTTTCATTTTTTGGAGGGGAGGTAAGGAGGGAGATGGAGAGGGTTGCAGTGCACAGGGAAAGGGAGCCGGCTAAGGAGACGAAGGGAGCTCACTAATAATGAGCAGGAAGGGAGGGAGATGGAGAGGAGTGCGGGTTCAAATCACCTGCATGTACATATACTCTTCATGGGGTTCCATCACATTCGATGTGGTATGGGACACCTCTAATGTGTGAGACCCATTAATATGGACAGTGATGGGACCTAGGAGGAAACAAACAGATGCAGTTGAACTATTCTTGGAGGGAGGGGAGACAAAGAGGTAGAGGGAGGGTGATGGAGAGAAATTCTTATTGTTACAAGGTTATATATGCTATTTTTTCAAATATCACAAAGCATCTATTATCCATTCTAACCATTAACAATTTGGATTCAAATCCTCTCCTCCCAGAGATTCTAGAGGAGGGGGGACGCCTCCGTTGGATGGCCGACACGTGGGGCTCAGGTGAATCTGAGCCTTCCATCCGAACCGACACTGAGCCGATAAGTTTAGCTGACAATGGGTGTCGGCTCTGATGGAGGGCTCGGATTCACCCAAGCCCCACGAGTCAGCCATCTAATAGGGGCGTCCCCCTCCTCCCGAACCTCTGGTAGGAGAGGATGTGGATCCTAGCAACTTTCACACAAAAAAAATCGGATAAAGAGAAATTGTCTAAATTAACCATAAGTCAAATTTCAAGCTCTAATAAAGTTAAATACTCATTTTGTATTGGCATACATTTCTTGTATGTCTATGCATGTATACCAATACTCTGAACATTACTATGCATTTTCCTAACTCGATTTAAAATTAAAAAATAAAAATTATAAAAAAAATGATCCAAATTTATCTTGTAATTTTTGGTAACATCATATACCCTTGTTACATAGATAACTAACCTTAAAATATATATTTATATATATTGTCAAAACGGTTTGTCACTTTTCCAAATTTCTAAAGGCATCTATTGTGTCCACTCTGCCCCGTCGGATAAAGAGGAAATAGTCTAAATGGTTTTGGTTTGTTTTTGACACCTTAGACCCACTACATCATCAAGAGTGTAATTTGGGCCAGGAAATCCCAAGCCCAGCCCACATAAGGCCCATCACATTTTTTCAAAACTTGGGCTGGGATTCTAGCCGATGAAACAGGCTGGGGTTAGCCTTAGGTTGGTGTTGTCTGGGTTTGGGTCAAGACATCAGGTCTCTGCCCAATATCGTTAGACCTTAACTTGGATTTATACAAGGTCTAATTACTATCATTCCTTATCCTATATGTACTTAAATTCCTTTACTTTGAATTTCTTTTCTGATTCCCTAAAAAAACGAACTTTTACCTCTTCTTTAAAAAAGGCGTTCCTTACTTTAAATAATCTTACCCCCACAATGCTGAGAGGCTGTTTCCGTATTTCGAACCCATGCCCAGATTAGTTTTTGACACCTTACACCCACTACATCATCAAGAGTGTAATTTGGGCCAGGAAATCCCAAGCCCAGCCCACATGAAGCCCATCACATATTTTCAAAATTTGGGCTGGGATTCTAGCCGATGAAATAGGCTGGGGTTAGCCTTAGGTTGGGGTTGTCTAGGTTTAGGTCAAGGCATCAGGTCTCTGCCCAATCTCTTGAATTTCTTTTCTGATTCTCTAAAAAAACAAATTTTTACCTCTCTTTAAAATAGGTGTCCCTTACTTTGAAAAATCTTATCCCCACAATGCTGAGAGTCTGTTTTCGTGTTCCAAACCCATGACCATCAGGTTGTAATATCACAACTTTTTTTTTGGGTAAATATATCACAACCTTACCGTCACACAAAGGCTTGCTTGTTAAACTTTTACCTATCTTTCAACCCTGATAATTCAAAATTCCAAAATTACTTCTGGTCATTTCCCTCCTCTCGTTACCTCTCCTCCTGCAGTCACTACTTCTCCTATTAATTTAATCTTCTAGAAGATGTAACATTGGAGTGCTTTGGTATGCTTGCTTTCCAATCCCATGGCTTGAATGAGAGAGATTAAGTGCTCGCTTGGCTCGTTCTGGTTGGAGTCATGACACTAGAGTCTCCATGACGGATCTACCAGATTGACAAGACTCACCTTTCTAGCTAGTTGCCACAAGAATAGGGCATTGTTAGCTTGGCTGCGAGAGGATAGTCACTATAGCTCCATTTGTTTTGACATAAAATTTTACATGTAACATTTTATATGTACAAAAAAAAAAATCAATGTTTATTTCCAGAAGGTAAAATATAGTGATCTTTAAGGGGGATGGAAAAGGAACTTCGTCTTTCTTTAATAATCAAAAACAAATATTGAAATTTTTTTTTTACATATAAAATGTGTCACGTAAAATTTTAAGATAAAATTTTACGTCAAAACAAACGGAGCATATGGGTTTACGTTGGAAAAAAAAAGTTCAAATGTCTTCATTTGATTCTTAAATGCCCCAATGCAGTGACCCCAATCGATATTTACGTCCATTTGTAATTGTGGGAAGTGATTTGTGTTAGGAGTAGGAGCACACAAACAAGAAGAAAACACAAAGAATTAACGTGGTTCATAACCCCATCGTGGGATGCCTACGTCCACCAGAGAAAAGAGTGACTTTCTTTAATTCCCAAGAACAGTCTATAGAATTCTCTACCTGACAGGCTTATCTCATCTGTCAGTCTTATAGCCTTCCAGCTCTCCACTGTCAGGGGAGAATCCTCTAACAGCCCTTACAGCCTTACCTAGGTTTTCCTACATAGAGACAATATATAGACAAACCTAGAAATCCTAATCCCACACAATTACAAGTTTACCCCGTACATGTAATAAACTCATACCCTAATATAAATACTATTTTTATAATTGCATGGACCCACAGAATACAAGACACCAACCCAATAAATCTCCACCTGGCTTGGATTCTGCAAACCACCTTGAAGAAAATCCGTTGATGTCGATTCTGAAAACCTGTCTCTGCCAAACCATTACATCCAAACCAGCATAGCCCACACCCCGTCCGAGTGTCTCGTACAACTCACCGCCATACGATGTGATGTGACTCCATCTCAACCACTGCTGCAGCATCACCGGAAATATCACTGTCACTCATAGTCCTCCTGCAACTTCAGTTGCATCACTGTCACTCACAGTCCTCCTGCAACTTCAGTTGCACCTAGAACCCAAATCTCTCACCTCCGCACCTCCAATGCAGACCTAGAAGACCGACTCCTCATCCCAGTCCTCTGGAACTCTAATTGCACGTGGAACCCGAGCCTCTCACCTTCGCACCTCTAATGTAGACCTAGAGATCCGACTACTTGTCTCAACCCGTTAGTCCTCCTTTGCCCCGCGGTGTAACATCAACTGGCCATGATGCGCACTGTGTCAGGATTCAAATCCGCTGTCAGATCCAAGACCCGATCCGACCAGGTCCACTATTTTCAAACCCAAGAAATCCTTCTTCCGAAGCCACAACTCCAGTAGCATCAACCTCTGCTGACTCACTCTGAGCGTCCTTGAGAAAATCCCGATTGACAGAATCCTTGGAGAACCCTACTCCCACATGTGATAATGGGTATTCTCCTATTTGCATGCTAATGGTTGCCACAAATGGTAACTCAAAAAAAAACTTTCCAAGTTCAACCGAGCACCTTCCATACCGGGATTCAACAGTTTCAACTGAGATCTAGCAGCACCAGTCTCTACCATTGCCGACTCGACAACATCCCTTCTAAAGCCAGACAACACTCCTGCTGATGATAGAGCACCAAGCAGATTTACTCGTACCAAAAAACCTGCCACTTTCAATCTACATCTCTGGCTAGAATTCCCTCTGACGACCCCGGCACAATAGTCGCCGACCTGAGCCGCTTACTAGGGTCTCCCCTCGAGCTGCACATTTTCTCCTTTCCAGTCACCAACACCATCGATCGCCCTCCTGCAATTCGAATATCAGAAGCAAGATGCCTCTCTGTCGCTGCAACTTGAAAGAACCTCACATGCGATATCGGATGTGTCACCGCAGCAACCACCGATCCCCCTGATACGACACATAACTTCATAGCTTCCAGTAGATCTGCGGCCATCGACACCCTCGAACCATGTGTTCGACCTTGAGCCATCTCCTGCAAGTCTCTACTATGAACATCAGTCGATCTGGAATCCCGCTGCCCAACCCTTGGAGCCATCGCTCTCTCATGATCCCACCCCCTGCTTCTCTGAATCGCGACCTCTCCCATCATCGTTTCAAATGATCCACTTGATCCGTGACCCACCATGAGATTATTTCTGGTTCTGGGCACTGGTTTTTAAACTTTTTTTTTTTTTCAATGCACTGATCGCTTTTCTCAGAAACTGATCAGAGATTTAGAGTTTTAAAAACGAAAACAAAAAAAAACAAAAAAACAAAAAATTCCTTCTTCTTGTACTGTAATGATGATCAATTTTTTTTTTCTTTTTTTTAATTCCTTAATTTTTCCCGAGGAATATCTCAAGAAAAAAAACGTAAACAAAACTCACATTTTTTCTTCTCCTTCTTCTTCTTCTTCTTCTTCTTCTTCTTCTTATTACCGTACACCTCCCTCCTTCTACAAGATATGTGAACAATCTAGTGAATCTGGGCTCTAATATCACTTGTTAAGATTGAACACATAAACAAAAAGAAAACACAAAGATTTAACATGATTCAGCACTCTATCATAGAATGCCTACGTCCATCGGAGAAAAGAGTGACTTTCTTCAATTCCCAATAATAGTCTACAGAATTTTCTACCTGACAAGCTTATCTCATCTGTCAGCCTTGCAGCCTTCCAACTCTCCACTATCAGAGGAGAATCCTCTAACAACCCTTACAACCTTACCTAGATTTTCCCACACAG
This sequence comes from Protea cynaroides, assembly GCA_028583415.1. NCBI lineage: Eukaryota > Viridiplantae > Streptophyta > Magnoliopsida > Proteales > Proteaceae > Protea > Protea cynaroides. The sequence continues at coordinate 87,145,111 of CM053275.1, forward strand.
AGACAATATATAGACAAATCTATAAATCCTAATCTCACACAATTACAAGTTTACCCCGTACATGTAATAGACTCATACCCTAATACAAATACTACCCTTATAATTGCATGGATCCCACAGAATACAAAACACCAACCCAACAATTTGCTCCACCATGGGACCATTAATTTTCAGTCCACATGGTGCTGGTGGGCAGGCATGACAACTAGAAGAACACACTCCGATCATCAGAGGTTTACGAGGTTAAGAAAGACGATTGTCATTATTGGCAATGGTGGAGAGGGATGAGTGTCATGGGTTGTCCAGTAATGCTAAGCATTATTGACAGAGAGCCTAAGCCGGTTCCCGTTGAATGTCGAGTGCTTTGACACGACCATGGGATGGTGGAGTTGAATGTGTCAGTGTCTGGAAGCAGGTGGATGCGAAAGACTGCAAAAGGTGTGCATTTGCAATGGAAGGGTTATGAAAGAGGAGGTGTCAAAGAGGGGAGGATATATATCATGGGTAATTTAGGGATTTTGTTTGTTCTGTTGGAAGTAGGAGGTCTTGTATTTTGTCATTAGGGTTGGCGACTAGGGTTTTTTCTGTAATGAGAGGCAAAGACAAAGAGCTATTGTAATCCTATTCTCAATTGATAGTGAAACAGATCTCATCTCGCTGTGAAAGTAAAGAGAAAATTCATACCGAATCATATAAATATGTGTTTTTTTTTTTCTTTTCTGTATTTCAATTTCATTTTACTTTTCTATATTATAATTAGGGTTCAATTTTTACATATTTTTGCCATCCATAGTTTCATCATTCATTACACAGTAATCAGGCTACCTAGATCACAATTAATCATATTATCAATTAGAACTTCTAAATGTTTAGGCCTCTCTATAATTTATTACTAACATTCTCTTTACTCTTGGAATTTTGGGAAGCACTTGTGGTACAGTGGTAGCTAACAATTGGTGTGTTTGGTGCAATTCTAATGAGATTCAGTGTTCAACTCTCCCACCCCCATTGGGTAGTATGTCACCCACTTTCTTTTGCAGATGCCCCCGTGGATCAGTATTGAAAATGGAGGGTTTTTTTTTTTTTGGTGGTGATGCAAGCGGTGTGAGCTTAATAGTGCTTAATTAGAGTTCTATCATGGTGGGTGGGTAGAGAGAGAGGAAAAAAATCTTTTCTAACCGTCCAGCCCATCTGCTTGCCCTTATCCGTCGAACTCTCTTTCCTGGGCTTGAGTATGATCCAACTGACCAGGATTGAACTGGCAGTTGGAGAGAATCTGAATCTAGAGAGAGAACCCCACCAAAAAGAGTAATCCGGGTTCAAAACATGGTTGAGAAAAAAATTCTCTGTTTATTTAGTAATAAAATGCACCTTCTTATGTCAAAGCAAAAACAATATATTGATTTTCTTTTGGAAATCTAGTGTTTGGCTTAGGAGTTAAATTAATAAGGGCTTAGAGGGGAGTCCTTGGTTCTAATTGTCTAGTCTCCATTTTACTTCAATGACTTTTCTTTCAAAAAATCAAAAAAAATTTCATAGATTGTAATTAACTAAGCCACATTTAGAAATAATGAAGTGAGGAAAATAATCCATCATATATATGATAGACCTTAGTGTCCTCAAGGAGCAAGAAATGTATCATGGATCAAGTTGCTAGTAATTTTTTTATCCATAAATTTAAAATGAAAATCAGCTTATGAAATTTTAAATTTTATTTTCTTTTACTTATAACAATTTTCCTAATATATTTTCATTGAAACAAACGGAGTTTAACTGTGGACCTAGGATTATTGAGAACTAATTGGTAATTCTATGGATTAGCCTTGCAAACGTTTTCAGGGATTTTTGCTCCTTCGCGGTTCATTTCTCTCTAATAATTTATTAAGATTATGTTTCGATGTCAAGAATAGAAAAAATAGCATAAGGCAGAAGTAATGATGAAACAATGATCAGTTTATGTGTCTATTTCTTTCCTTCAATTAATTTTTTTTATTTTCGTAGCTTCCAAACTTCGTACAAGAAGAAGAATGATCCACCAAAACGTCTCCCATGTTTAGTCTCTCTCACATTAAGCTGCTTACGTGAAGACTCAAAAAAATTTTCACACGCTGTCGTTAATAAGGGTGTCAAATTGGTATTGATACCGTTTACCGAAATCGATACTATACCATTTATACCGAAACCGACATACCACTTACTAATCAGTACTATAAAGGTTGCAAAAATGATATCGTTTATGTAATTGGTACAGTATGGTATTGGATCGATTTACCATGGGTTTTAAATTGATTACATATCAAATAATATTGTGTAATTACAATGCTTTTACAATTTGCCCATTGCAAGAGGGGTTGGTGAAGGAATAAAAACATAAACAATTCATTTAATGGTTGATCCTATGAATTTTGTAATTTAATGTTTTAATTGTGTAAAATGAATGTTTGAATTGATGAAGATTTCAAGTGATCTTATATTGAGGAATGTTTCAATTAATGATTTTCTTTTGGGTTTAGGGTTTAAACCATTTAATGACTAATAAGATCATATAATGACAAATTGATATTGTTAGGAAACCTGTTAAGGAATCAATATTTCAAGCTGTTTAAGTATAGATTTACCGATATCCATCACTAACCAGCATGAGTAAGCAATTTCATATCATTTACCTAAACAGTACGGCAATGGTACTACCCTATTACATACTATACCGAACTAGTACAGTACAATTTACCGAGACCACACCCTTTAACACCTTTATTCATCAGTTGAACGGTCGAAGTACAAACGTGAACCAATGTTCCAATTGAGTTTAATTGCTGGGCGAATAGGTTTTAAGGGTCTGTCTGAATGTAACCGACTCCAGTTACAATAGACTTTTGGTCCTGTTTGTTTTACCTTCACAGTAACCTTCCTCCATTACATCATGATTTTGAAAGTCCGGGCATAAAATGTCAAACCAATTTATTGTCATCAGTTCAATGGTCAACAACTTGGGTCGGTCTGAATCTGAATGTAACCGATCCGATTAAAACAGACTTTTGATCGTCTTTATTTTTCATTACAATGTAGTCTTTATTTACTACATTGTTTTCAAAGTCAGATGCATAAATGTCAAGCCAGTTTTCCACACTTTCTGCATCTAGATACGATTAAAAAGGGTTTCTTAAAGAGAATGGTCTTTAAGATCAAAAAGTTATAAAAACTGGTGACCGGTGACAATGTCCGGTGGTAACCATCACCAGTTTTGTAACCCAGCCACAACTTAGACAAAACCTACAGTACCCACAGTAATAACTATAGGATGGACCAAGCGTGGCATGGGGCCTACAATATTTAGACTGAGGCTTGTTTGGTTTTCTCTTGGACCTGCTTAAAACAATCACAATAATAAAGCTACAAAAGAATCAGGATTACTTACAAACCTATGTACTGTCTAACGATCAAAAAGATTCTAGAATTCTATTTCCCCAAGAATATATATATATATATATATATATATATATATATATATATATATATATATATATATATATATATATATATATATTTTGCGGAAAATTATTCTGATTTCTCATTGATATTTTGTTTACTACATGAGTCTCTTCTGATACTTATTGACTTACATGGATATTCCTTATAAAATGAAACTTATAACAATTTAGTCCACTCTGTTAGGAAATGGACGATAATTATTGATATAAACATACCTTTTTTTTTCCTTTTCTTAATACCAAAATAGTCTTGTCCTATTGAATTTTTAAGAAAACAAACATTCTTTATCGGTCCTAACTTTTAAACTGAGATATGATGTTGGTTCTGCCATTACCAAGTCCTAGAACTCCTATTTACCCAGAAAAAAAAAATGTCCCAAAACTCCATTTATGAGACACACGAGGCCCGAATAGAAACCTTGTTGATCATAACCACATTTGTAATAAAAAAACAATAAGAACCGAAAAATCCATAACTAATAATGTTCAGGAGGAAAATTTGATCACACATAGAGGCAAAGAGGGAGGTAAGGAGAGAGAGAGAGAGAGAGAGAGAGAGAGAGGGGGTACCAGGGGAGTGGCGTGTGTAGAAAATTTAACTTAACACTGTTAATTTTAAATAGTTGAATATAAATCAATAAATACCAAGAGAGGTCTCTATAATCAACAAAATATTAAGGAAAGATCCAAATAATTTTCCCTATATACTTTTGGAATATGTCATAAAGAAGATCCAAAAGCATATAGAAATCTAACAGTGTAGCGTGAGAGTTTAAAATTATTTATTTTTATATGAAAGCTTAAGATTATTTATATTAGTGTTCTGCACGAGGACATATATAATATATTTATTAATTAGCCCAAGACGCTGTGAACTCTTGACCTTTGAAATGTTTATAGATACACACATCAGACTTCACCTGGCAACAATAAAATATTGAGGAATGCTAGCACGTTGGAATGAGCAACCATCCCCCTCAACCCACGGGTATCAATAAATATCGAAATTGTATACTCAAATTGATATCTAGTACAATAATGGTTTGAGTTTTGATACTAAATAGTAATTTGGTATGATACGGTTTTATATTGGTAATACCAACAGTACATTCAATTTATATACCGATTTTATATATCATTTTTATACTGAAACTTATACTAATTTTGTATACTGTTTTTGTATACCAATCATTTTATTTGTAGTCCTTCACATGGAAAATAATATACATACATATGGATATTGATATAATAAGGTAATAGGGTGTTAATTTGATACTGAAATCAATACCGTACTATTTGATATTAAAACCATATTCTGTATTAGAACTGCAAATCATACTGAATTTGAAACCGCAGCTCATACCGAATTTGAAATAGCAACTCGTACAAACTCGAAAACCTTTTTTGTACCATATAAAAATCGTATACCATACTGGCTAAAACCCATATCGAAGTCATACCACGCCCGTATGGTAATGGTAAGGAAAATTATTATTTCTTCTAGTATGGTACAATAATGATAAAAATCTTTTTTACTTATACATGTTCCAGATTACTAATACTGTTCCGATTTTGACACACTACCTCAACCCCTCCCTCTCTGCAAAATAGGAAAAATAATTGAAAGTATATTACAAGATCCTATGGGAGGTCAGGAACCAAGAATCAAATAATGATACAGATAATTAATTATAATTTATAAATGGAGATGATTTTTATGCACGGTCGTATATTTTTCATTGGTCCATTTGTTTTACGGAGAATATATTTGGTATTACAGATTTCCACTTTCTATCCCATTTGATGGTTGGAATTTTATAAATCTTATTTTATATTTTTGTACCATTTATTATTATTATTTTTATTGAAAAATTTCATATATATATATATATATATATATATATATATATATATATATATATATATATAAGAGAAACAGATTTGAACATGAATGAAAAAGGGAATGAATGTAGCCATATGGGGAATGTGGTCTCTTCCGGCACAATTCAGTAATAGAAGGGAATTAGTCTTATTAATTAACAACTGGATGTGGAAAAACCAGGAATATATTTGAAGGAGAGAGAAAGGGAGTGAGAACTAAGAAGTCTTTGTCGAATTATACCTTGTAATATTATAGCAATATATGGAGTTCAAAGAAGTCCCAGTTCTTGCTCTTGACTATGACTTTAGATTCTTAGATTGAAGAGAGAAAACCCATTTTTCTGTGTTTGAATTTTCTTTTTGGAAAATAATTTTTATGTAGTCGAGTTTCTTTAACATCTAATGACTGACATTCCTATGGCGTGTATATCGATATATTTAAATGCATATCGGATGAACTCAAACTGTTGAATCACTACGGGCATGAATCCATCCCATGATAGAAAACAATTTGAACCTCTTCTTTTCTTTGTTCATCACGTCAACTTCAATCAATTCCTGTTTTCCTATCAAAATAACAATTTGATATGATTGGTTTTTAATGCATGTATACACATATTCACATTCTCTCCTCTTAGTGATTTGGAAAGAGGGGATGTCTCCATTAGATGACCGAAGACATGGGACTCGGGTGAATCCAAACTTTCCATCTGAACCGACACCCCCTGTCAGCTCAGCTTGTCAGTTTGGCATTGACTCGGATGGAGGGCTCGGATTCATTCGAGCCCCATGTATCAGTCATCCAATGGAGACATCTCCCTCCTCCCGAATCATTGGGAGGAGAGGATTTGAATCCATATAAACACACATCTCTAACATGTACAGGAAAGATTAGGTAACTGCAACGTCTGTAAGAAAAAAAAAAAAAAAATCTACAATGTTTGTATCAGTGTCGTATTGATATCAGGAACCAGACTAGATCAGTCCCCATCAATGTTGATGTGAATCCGCTTATACATAATAAAAAATGACAAAAGATTTTGTAAATGGCCGTCTATGTAGACAATCGTACTTTCAATAGACGGTCGTACTTTCAACAGTTGTATAAAAAAGTGTAATCTCAAAACTATATGGATTAACCAATCTTCATGAACCTAACGTTTTTAACCATGCTTCCTTCTCTTTCTTTTCTTTGGTAACTCAATCCAACTTTTCATTACATATAAAGGTTAGCCATGGTATATCATAATATTCTCATCCCCAACCCTCTATACCAGTATCGGATCAATTCTAGAGTTTGAGAGCAATCCCATGACCGATATTGATTCAGTTATCTTAATACCATGGAAACAGTGGTAGTTCCCGTTAAGGGTATAATACATGCAGGTGAGCTACCCTCAACTCTTATTTATCTGTTTAAATCATGTTCTTTGGAAAATCCTTAGTATGAAACAAAAGAAACCTCTGTCCAGTGTCAAAATTTTCAACAAGAGCAACTCTTATTTATCTATTTAAATCACGTTCTTTGGAAAATCCTTAGTATGGAACAAAAGAAACCTTTGTCCAGTGTCAAAATTTTCAACAAGAGCAAAAGAACGCCTTGTCCCTTGTGTGCCCTTTCACATGAGCTAAGGTTCTAAATTTAAGTATTAGACACGGCATTAGATAGATCTAAAGTCTATCTAATCAAATCAGCATATAGAATCAATGGAAAAACCGATACCATATATAATAATTATTTATTGCAAATTAGGAGAAGTCAAAGCTGACGCATGGAGTTTGAATCTAAAAACAAAAAAAAAAAAAAAAAAGTAGCAAAGGGAATGTACATGGAACAGTGGCTGCCTTAATTGATCAGGTGATCACGTCTTCTTTCCCCCTCCAAACAATGGATTCAAATCGTTTTCTCCCTATATTTCAAGGAGGACGGAGACACTCCGTCGGATGGTCGATACATGACTCTCGAAAAAATTTGAACCCCACGTCCCAGCCGACACCCAGCCTACAAGCTGAGCCAACAGGGGGTGTCGGCTCGAATTTTCCCAAGAGCCACGTGTTGGCCATCCGATGGGAGCGTCTCCCTCCTCCCTGAAAATTCAGGGAGGAGACGATTCGAATCCACAAACAAGAGTGACTGCCTTTTGACTCATAATACACAATTTTACATCAAATGATTTTTAAGAATCAAAATTGGTTTGACCATTTATGATTCTTATGATCTTTTTTATTAAAAAAAAATTCTTATGATCCTTTTAATTTAAAAAAATTCTTATGATCTTTTTAATTAAAAATAATTCTCATGAATTTTTAATTAAAAATAATTCTTATGATCTTTTAATTGAAAAAAAATAAGCAGAAGTTTTATACATTTTTAGTCACAAATGGGAATTTTAATATGAAGAAAAATTTTTACACCGTTCTGACCATATGAATATCTTTATTGACCAAACTTAATCTCATGTTCTGATTGAGTGTGATATAAGAGATTCCTTTACATTGGTAGTGTGAGATCCTTCTCTCTTTTAATATTTATGTACTTATATATCATGTGTCACCGCCTCAATTAATATCAAATTATATTTTTTGAATCTAAATAAAATATAGGTTTTTGAATGTCTTTGTTGACAATGGTTTCTCTTTGTTTCCTTTTCTTTATATTTCCTTATTTTCATATCATTGAATCTAGAGTGTTGATGTTTCTGAGCTATCTTAAAATAGATCAAATGATTTTTTATAAAAAAAAAAAAAACCAAAATTTCTTTAGGAGAAAGTATTTTATTATATTAGTTAAATATTTGATTTTTAAAATTTTTTGTAAGAATGAAACAGAATTTACAATTTAACTTTTATATACATACCTAGATTATCTATTTATTTATTTTTAGATAATACTATGTAAGAAAATGACATACATTTATTATTATGTTACCCAAAAATTATTCCTCTCCTTATTTTCCGTTTTCATTTAAAGCTTCAAAACTTTTGTGTCTTCCTGTGCCTTCTCATGTGGTTGTAAAATGACTTTTCTACCCTCCATTGTATACTTATGCCTACTCTCTGGTTGAACCTTAGGCTGATACAAAACCTAGACACAGAAAACCTTAGTACCATAACAAATTATCTCTTGATAATAAAATTTCTTGCTATTTATTTATGAAAAATACTACTTCAGTCTCATCAAGATTATTTTTCTTATCGGTCCATAAAATTTTGTCACATAATAAAACGATATAGTATTTTCGATTCTTGGATATAATGATTGATTTTTGTAGATCACATGTCAAATCTTGAAAGTTCAATTTTATATTCTCTTATGTGTTAATATGTATGATGATTTGTTCATAAAATTTGGACCTCATTCGATTTACCATGTATTAATGAGATAAATTGATGTAATTTTATATTTTAAATATTAATTTCAAGAGCAAAAATTGGAAGAAGATAATATACGTGTAGGAATGGGGTTTTGCGGAGGAATGCAAGGACGATTTGCTGAATAAAAACAAGAGAAAGAAATGTAGAGGGGAGAATTTTTTATTTACCGTCTTTCTGGGTGGGCTGCTAATGTAGAGAGAGACTAGACTCAAAAGAGTCTCTGAGTCTGATGGTTACATTGAAGTTTCCTGTTTTTGTGTTGGCATCATCGCCCATCTCCTTCGGACCTTCCAAAGCTTCAAATAAGATTCATCTCTTCTTGTTCTCTAATTCTCATAGCCCAATGTTTTTTTTAATGTTTTCAATTATCTGATTTTCCATTGCCTGCCTGCATGGACTCTACTTATTCCTTCAACATTTTTGGCGTCTCACCCAATAGCTAGAGATCGAGAGCTATTTATTCTTTGTCATCTGTTTCATATTTACTCTTCTCCTCAAGGTTCTATCTTTCTATTCGTACGTATCTCGTGTCTACTTCAAATGGCCAATGCATCTGGGTTCGTTTCTTCTCCAGTTACAAGTCTGAAGCGGAGAAATCTGCATTTTTCCGATTTTTATCGATCTGGGGATTCCCAATTTGAGAAAATTCCCAGAAGGGTATTTTGCTGCAGAGCTGTCGAAGGTGTGGAGAAACATGCTTCCGGAGTTGCCCCTTCTGAATCTCGAGCGCCCAGGTTAGTTTCCCCCCTTTTCTTCTTCCTATCGGGATTTATCAGGTATGAGTGTCAAAGTGCTGCTCGTTCGTATTTTCCCTCTTTTTTTCTTTTTCTTTTTTTGGGCTCGGTTGTCCGTTTAATGCAATTTAATCCGCGATACTGCGGATGGGTTTCTTTGGGATGGGTGTGATCATGTTTGTCCAGGAGAATTTTAGCTTCTCTCAAATCTAATTTTGCTGATTTTGATTCTAGGAATGGACGTGAAATTTTGGTGTAGTTCATGGGAAATTTTCTATGCTTGAAGTTGGGTTTCCGCTTTCTTCTTTTTAGGGGTGTCCTGGTCCAATTTCAAAAACTATGTATTTCGTGTGGATTAATTAAAATGGCCGAGTGTTTCTGCATTACAAGTATAGTTGGGGTTCTTTTCTGACAGCATGAATAGAATTAGAGATGAGAATGACTCAATATTGGCTTAATTATTGCAAAATCATGTACAATTTTCATCATCTTGTTGTACAAGGATCTGAGACGGTAGCAAATAAACTTTCTTTTTTTTTGAGTTGAATGGCACAGCCCCATCTAATGATGCTCAAGTTTGTCAAGCGCTACTCTCTCTCTCTCTCTCTCTCTCTCACACACACACACACACACACACACACACACACACACTGAAGATTCTATCTATCAGTTTAATGTTAGACAACTACTTGGTCCTTAACCTGGGATTCACTTTAAACATACATTCTCTTGTACTTTTTGATGCTGCTGAGTTTGTTCACATATGTAGTTTTAGTGTTTGCCAGTTCCCAATAACATCCATTCATGTCAAAGCAATTAATGTGGTATAGAAATTAAGTTGGACAAAATGTTTCGAGATCAGGAAGGGGATACTTGTGAGTTGGAAAATTGAGATGTAGATGGGCCTTATACTGCAATAATCTGTTATCTAAGCTCAAAGTTCCTGTTAAATTGTGTTTTTATCATTTAGTTTTCAAACATCACACATGTGAAGGGAAGCATTGCTGATGTCTCTTATCCTTAGGATTATATTGCCTTCGTCATGAGCACACAGTTCGGATACTGTAGGTGTTCCTAGTTTGAGAGTCAATCGAATGCATTTTAATATGATCTAGAAGGTGTATGCAGAACAGTCTAGAGTAGCCGTGCAGGACAGGCTAGAAAGGCTACTCTAGGAAGAATTTGGCAAAACTTTGGGGACTTTAAATGTGGAGAAAGCTCCAGGGAAGGCTTCTTTAAGTATTTATTGAGCCACTATTAAGCAGATATTATTGAAACTTTCTATCAACTCATTGGAGAATGCATGTATGATAAAAGGCTTTAATTTGACTTTTCTTATGTTGATGCTAAAGAATGATCACATGACAAGGCTAGTGTTAGGTGTATATGATCTTGGCCAATAGATAGGGAAATGAAGAGTAGAGATTTCGACCATGTTTGATGTAGTAAAAGTGCAGATAGTAAAGTTTTAGTAAGGGATGAAGACATTAAGGAGAGATGGAAAGATTATTTCTTCAGACTACTAAACGAAGACATCTCAAGTAATAGTGTTCGGGAAGGTTGCATTATTCATTAAGACACCACATGTTGTAGATATGTATAAAAAATTAGGGTGTGAGAAGTAAATGAGGCTTTAAAGATGATGAATGTAAGCAAACCACCAGGTCTAGATGGGGTTCTGTGGAAGAGCTTAGCAATCTGTGAAATATGTTGGTTAACCAAGCTATTTAATAAGATTATATGCACAGGGAAAATGCTAGATGAATGAAGGAGAAGCAATGTGATTCCGATTTATACAAATAAATATGATATTCGGAGCTACAAAGACATAAAACTAATGAGTCATACTATGAATTTATGGGAGAGAGTTATTAAAACTTGCATGAGACATGAAATAACTGTCATGGAGAACTAGTTTGGTTTTATGTCAGGAAGATCCACGACATAATCTATTTACTTAGGAGACTAATTGAAAGATTTAGGGATTGCAAGAAGGATCTCCATATGGTTTTGTTGAACTAGAAAATCTTATGACAAAATCCTTAGAGAGCTAATCTAGCAAGTACTAGAGAAGAAAAATATATCAAATAAATATGTAGACATAGTCAAAGATATGTATTATAGTGTGATGACTAGTTTAAGAAGAGTGGGGGATCATGGTAGTGAATTCCCAATTACAATTAGGTTACATCAATGATAAGCTTTAAGCCCTTATTTGTCTATGCTTATCATAGATGCTTTAACCAAAGACATTTAAGACGAGGTTCCTTGGTGTATGCTTTTTGTTGATGATATTGTTTTGGTGGAAGAGACAAAAGCAAGGTTTAATGCCAAGTTGGAGTTATGGGGATCAACTTTGGTATAATTTTTTTTGAATATAAGTAGAACAAAGATGGAATATATAATGTGTAACTTTAGTCACATCAGGATGGATAATAATGTGGTGAAAATTTAAAAGAGGGAGATACCGCAAAGTGATTATATTAGGTATATAGACTAAATCATAAATAAATAAGGTAATATAGAAGATGATGTTTCTCAAAGAATTAAAATGTGAATGAAATGGAGAGGTGCGTTTGGAGTGTTGTGTGATCGAAGCGTTCTTGTAAAAGTTAAAGGAACATTTTATAAGACAATATTTGACTGGCTATGATGTATGATGTGGAATGTTGAGCAATTAATGAGCATCATATAGATGAACTAGATGTAATTGAGATGATGATGTTGAGATGGATGTATGACAAAATTAGAAAGGATAAGGTAAGAAATGATTATATTAGAGCTGATTTGGGAGTATCAACAATACATGATAAACTATGAGAAAGTCGTTTGAGGTGGCATGACCATGTTCATTGGAGGCCTTTAGATGCTCCAGTATGGAGGATTGATTTGATTAAGATCAAAAGAACTAAAAGAGCCAGGGGCATATACCTAAAATGACATTAGGTGAGGTGGTGAGGGACTACATGCATAACTTAGGCATTGTTCTAAGTATGACCTCAAACAGAGTTGATTTGAGGGCAATGATCCATCTAGCCGGCCCCATTTAGTTGGGATAAGGCTTTTTTATTGTTGTTGTTGAATGTCTTTTGTTTTTTTTTTTTTTTTTTTTTTTTTTTTTTTTTTTTTTTTTTTTTTGGTCTCACTAGATTTTATTGAACTCAGGCATACTATGGATGATGTGATGATTGCTATAGAGTGTCTAGGCTCTAGAGTCCTTGAGGATCTAAACGTGTTGTTTGAAACTTAGTATTGAGACAAGCTATGACCACATTTACTAGGTTTTTCGGTTCTACTTTTTTAGCAAACGTAGGCACATAAAATGGTTCACACTTGTATTTTAATGGCAAATCTTCTTATCATGATTAGTGAGTCTCCAACTGGTCTTCTTGGAAACTCGAGAGAATTAGATGGGATGACCCTCCCTCGTATCTTTGTTTATCATTCTCTCTGAAGCTTTTTGCAAAATTTTCAGAATGGCAGTAATCGTGGAGCAACTTGAAGGATTTAAAAAATATAAAGAAATTGTTTTTAAGCGTTAAAAAAAAAATTAAAGGATTTAAAGTTTCAACTGTGATTCAGAATTATTTACCTACTTGTTCATTGGAAATTGAGATACTTGAGGATATATTTAAAGGTGGATTAGTTTTGGCAATTGATTTTAATAGAACTGCTCTGCTGTTGGTGATAGTCTGGATCCTGGGTGTCTGGAGCTCTATGTTGCTCTTTGGTTGCAAGGTTGATAAACCTCCCATGACTCATTTCTGTCTGACCTTTGAGTTGTAATGCAAATCCAAGCTTCCCTAGAAACCCTTTTTATAGTAGGGATGAAAGATGATAGCTTGTTGGAAAAGATACAGCTTCTCGGAAGGGAGTATTTGCTTATTTATTTTAAACTCCATGCATCAATCTTGGGTTCTTCCTACCTATTATTCATCCCTGTGTTCCATGGAGTTTTCCTTAACTGACAAATTGAAGAAATTGGGAAAGAAATTCACCGAAAGGGGATCGATTATGCTCACAATTAGCATGGCAAAGGATGCTAACCTTTCTTAACAGGTGGCTTTCAATTAATTAGCAAGATCTAAAATTTCATTCAACAACACCCCCCCAACCCTGGGAGAATTTCTTTATTTTTTTGGGGGGCCTCTATTGTGAAATGTTCCATGGATGTAAGTTTTGACAATGAACTAAGACTGAATTTCATGTGTGGGAGGCCTGATGATGAGAAGCGAGTTTAGCAGTAGCGTCCTCTAGCTATTCTTGGGTTATGTGTCTATCAAAGAGTGTACCCAAATTGTGATGTATTGACGATGTAATTGTAGCTGGCCTTTTCTTTAGTAACAATTTTAATGTGACTTTTTTGATACATGAAGATTTTTTTCCCTTGCTCCCTATATTTGTATCTCTAATTTTTAGATTCCTTGGGATGATACAATTTCTGTGTTAGATGACAAGGATGATTTCATGACCTGAGGTTTTTTTTTTTTCCATTTAATATTTTTGACAAGGAGTTTCTACAGGCTTGTAAGTAGGGGGTGCAAACTGGTTGGTTCTGGCTCAGCAGTACCAAGTCTTGAGATCTCAAATGGCGATCTTGCAAAAATTGTTGAAACTTCAGATGAATGGATTTCTGTTCGTACTGGAATTCGTAATCGACGAGTTCTTTCAGGTAGCCTCATCCTCGCAATCCATGCTAGAGCCATCATTGCCTCTTTTTGATATTTAGTATGTGAACAGAGGTTAATTTAAAATATGGTAATGCTGCTGGCTGTTGATACGCACCATTTGGTGGTACCTACCATTGGTACTAAGCCAAACTTCAATTTTCTACCATGATGTAACCACCCGTATGTTTAACATTATGAATTTTATGCCAATGTCTTCGTGACACTCAAAAACTATGGAGATGTACACCCTCTACCCTACTGCTTGGGATGCGTTCTCTTGGATTATGATATGGGACTCTCTCCTTTTTCTTTTTCATGGTTTCCATTTTGAACAATCAATGGGAGGCTTACTTTTTACTTACTAGGTTGTGATTCCCTGCAGATGAAAATATTGAATTCTCTTGATTTGTTTTATGCCTTGGTAGGGAAAGATAGATTGTCGGGTTTGGCGGCTGAGGCGGCAAAAAGAGCTCTTGAAATGGCTCAAGTCGATGCTGATGATGTAGATCTAGTCCTGCTGTGCACTTCTACTCCTGACGATCTTTTTGGCAGTGCTCCTCAGGTACATCCACAAGATTTAGGAATCTGGACATGCTAAGGTTAAAAGTAATCATCTTTGAATGAAGAGACAATTATAACCGTACTTGTGGCTGCAGTGCATGTTTTAAATTGATTATGAGTGAAGTGTTAAGTACTTATAAGAGCAATATCTCATTGTCAGTATATAGAAGTGTGATAGCTGATTAGGATTCATTCAAAACTGTACTTACTGTTTAGTTCATGAAGTTCAGCTTGTACGTGTTAACCATGCTAACCATGCTTACTTGATATTATACCCTCTGAAAATCTCCTTTCATACTTTGAATATCAGATCCCGAGAGCACTAGGTTGTAAAAGAAACCCTGTGGCCTATGACATTACGGCTGCTTGTAGTGGGTTTGTGCTGGGTCTGGTTTCGGCTGCCTCTCACATAAGAGGTAACCACTGTGTGTACTCAACAGAAAAAAGAGTTGTTTGGGGTATTTCTTATGGCACATATATTTGAACTGAGCTGATTCAAAATACAGGAGGTGGATTCCAAAATGTTCTAGTAATTGGTGCTGATGCTCTTTCTCGGTATGTTGATTGGACTGATAGAGGGACCTGTATCCTCTTTGGGGATGCTGCTGGTGCTGTATTAGTACAGGTACCTCTTTCCTTCTTGATCTTTGTGGGGCTTTTTACAAATTAGATACTTGTGCTCTTGCTGCTTATGGCCAGGCTAACTATTAATTATTATAAATTTCATGATATTAGTTATTAATATTGTATTTCATTCTTAATTATTTTAGACTTGATATAGGTGAAGAGGAACAAGTTAGTTTATATGGTTGAGACCAACTTTTCAAGAAGGCATCTTTACTTCTGACCTATTCTTATGCTTTTCTGACCACTCACGTGTGATGTTGTTTGTCTGATCATTCTTACATGTTTTTCTGGTGTTGGATCTCATACTACCTAATGTGCTTCATGTTTCTCTACCAGAATATTCCTTGTAACTTACCATCTCATGACATTTATAGAGATATTACATCAACTATCATGGTGTGCATGATCTGGTGACACATGACTAGCAATGACATCTTGGGTCTTGCTATTTTCAGTGTCCTACAATCTGTGTGCACGATAAAGTTCATCCCTGCACTGCTACATCCAGAAAGATAGTCCAAGATTTGTAGAACCTTACTTTTGGTTTTGCTATATTTGAAATAGAATCAATAGTATCAGTAAGAGTAGAAAGGCATTGTCACCTCACCTTGATCCTAATGAGACATCAACAACTAGGTGTAGTGGTATTGTAAGCTCTCTTAATGAAACTGATTGGCCACTAGATGTAGCAATACATTAAGGTTCATTAGCTCTTTCATTATTCTTAATGTGTACTGGATATCCATGCCTTGGATCAGAAGTTTTCCATCAATGTGTGAGTGTTAGCAGTATACTGATTGACATGGTATGAGTTTTTGCTTCTTTTTTTGATGTAAATCAAGTTTTATTGTTTTTGCTTCTTTATATGAAGAATGCCTGCGAATTTTTCTTGTGATTAATTGGTGCTTGTTAATATCCATTTGCCTTATTGAAAATCATATGGTAGTATGCCATTCCACATATTTATCTAACATATCTCTTACTAAAAAATTGCACTTATCTCTTCCTATTTATCATTTACCAACCTCATAAAGTGACTGTTATGCAATTGGACTTAACCTTTTAAGAGATATCTTTATGTTCCTGTTCAAGAGTAGGCATCTCCTCTGACTCCTGAGCCTCCAAAATGGTTTCCTTGGGAAGCATTATTCCTTTATATAAGTTTTGATAGTGTTAATTTTTTTTAAGGCTCTGTTTGTTTTCATGAAAAATGGCGGAAAAAAGAAAATTGTCCTGTAAAATAGGATTTTTCACCATTTGTTTTAATGTAAAATGCATTGAAAAAATAGAAAATTTTACATGGAGGATCATTTTCATGTAAAATATCATTTACATGGAAAATTTTACTACAAAACAAACAGAACCTTAATGAATTACCACCAGTAATCATGCAATACCACTAAGTGCAATATTGTAATTTTATCAATTGGATGTGGTTGTGTCAGGTTCCATTCTATTCCTTGCATTACATCTGATGCTTGTAGGAAATTGGCTATTTTACTCTGCATAAAGAATAGAAGTAGGTGGTGGCTTGAAGTAGTTGACCTATTTCAGTAAAAGTTGGTATGAAATTCCAAGTATATCTATCAACTTTCAAGGTCATTTAGGCACCAGACTATATGTTGTTTCCAAAACTGGTTTAACTCCCTGCATTTAACGATGGGGGAAATTGAACTCCTTGCAGTTAATAATGGGTGATATCTACTTATAGATCTGTCTGACATTCCACTATTCAAGTTAGATGGCGTGGTTTATGTACTACTTTCTCATACTTTAGCAGTGTTCCAACTTGATGTAAATAACTACTTCCATCATGGATTGTATCTCTAAATTCCTAGCAACTTTGCTGTCTTTAACCTTCAAAAACAGTCTGTCCATCTATCCATGGCGAAGACCATTTCTTATTTTTGGTTATATATATATATATAGTAGCAAACTGGTATTATTGTGTAGACTGGCATAGTGCTTCCTGCTTGTTGCAGAAAATGAACCATTGCCTGTATTTAACACTATATTATTTTGCAGGCCTGTGATGGCAGTGAGGATGGCTTATTTGCTTTTGACTTGCACAGTGATGGAGAGGGCCAAAAGTATTTGTCCTTGCCATGAAACTCATTGAATACACCCCCCCCCCCCCCAAAAAAAAAAAAAAAAAAAAAAAAAGATAGAACACCCTTTTCCCCTTCTTTGGCCATCTAGTTGCATTAAATGTGTAAGAAAAATTAGTTGAGCAGTTTTTTTGTGGCTATTTATGCAGGCACTTGAATGCGGGAATAAAAAACAGTGAAATAGAACATGCGGTGGGGTCCAATGGTTCAGCCGCAAGCTTTCCCCCAAGAAATTCTTCTTACTCATGCATCCAAATGACTGGCAATGAGGTCTTTCGCTTTGCAGTTAGTCGTGTGCCGCAGTCGATTGAGTCTTCACTGGCAAAAGCAGGTCTCAATGGGTCTGACATTGATTGGCTACTACTACATCAGGTATGATAGAAAGATCTCACCAATAGGAAATTTAGGCATCTGCTTTGGAGAATTGATCCTCGAAGCATTGCGTTGTGTGTTGCCAGACTCTGGGCTGCACTACAATTGTTGCAGCCAGTATATATGCTCTTTCCCACCCCTGTATTGGGAGGGCAACTGTCAGGGCCTCACCTCATCAACCATGCAGCGTTATGCATCCAAATTACACCCAAACATACTGTTTACCAAAATAATAAAAAAACAAAAAGAATCACCCCTCGGAGGATGAAAGGAGAAAACATGTGGCGACCAATCAGTGTAGTATGATCTAGGTAAGGTGAATATGTTACCTGATTCCAAGAAATTCCTTTAAAAAACACCTAGATAATGGTTGTTTTGGTTATGGAACTGAGAGTTACAGAGAATGTGAAGATGATGAAAAATTAAGACACTGATGAAATGATTTTCTTTAGTTACTGTAGATTTAGTTTTCAAATTGAGGAATTCCTTGTGTGAGAAAATGATTGGGGAAGGGGAAATATAACCACTAGCAGTTTATACTTTTTCACTTATTCCTCTTCCATATTCCAAAAGTGCCTTTGAAATAAAGTTCTCTTATAGAAATAATTTAACCTATTCATTAGGAGAGACCAAATTCGTGGCTCCCTTAAATCTCCAAATTCCAATGAGATTGCAGTCGAATCCGGCTGAGAGGCAAGGGAGTCAGCTGGGCAAGACGAATTGGCTAGAATCGCTGGGGTTCCCACCTGGACCTTTCTGACCTCCCATTCCTTAGGCCGGAGTAATAGAGGCTCCGGTCCGACTGTGACCTCCCAAACTCAGGCTATGAGGAACGTCATTAATGGGTGGAGCAACGGAGGGAAAATTGCAGAGAAAAACACTTGCTCTAATACCATATTCAAAAAGGACTTCTACTGAAAAAGTAAAATAAATTAGTGTTCACAGAAGACAGAACGTTCTTTATACAGTGGAACAGAAAAGAAGATTAAATATCTTTAACTCTATGAACAATCTAGACCTATTGAAACAAATTGTTGAAACAAATAGTGGCAGTAGACAGCAAACACCAAAATCACATCTGAAATCCCCTTTCTTTTTTTTTTTTCTTTTTTTACCAGGTTTCGCAGAAATTTCGGCCAAAACCATCGAAATTTTGGTTTCTGCCTGGCCGAAACCAGGCACGAAACCGAAATTTCGATCCTTGCTCTAAATACATGAATCACACCAAAATCTCTAAAAGCTACAACAATGCAAATAGGTTGTGAAGACATTGATACCTATGTTATAGATGTTTGACATTAAATCTTTCCCCTACATTATTGGGCCTACAGTGAAATTTTATGTTTTTTCTTTTTACCTCCCACAAGACTCTGTAAGTGAATATTATATATTATTTATTGAAAAATCAAAATTCTGCCCATGTTACATCAAAACAAACATATACACGCAAAAAGCAATCATTTAATTCATTTAAATAATCAAAGGGGTTGCGATGGGGGAATCCAAGTAGATCTGGATCCAGTATGAATTGAGATCAGCTGTGACAGATCTATGATCTAATACTCATCTTTTGATCCTTGGTTCTGAATGCCAATTGGTATTAGATTTTGGGGATTTGTATTAAGATGAATACTGGTTCCTGGATCGGGGGCGATTGCCTTGTGTTTTGGGGGATTGTTCTACTGCTCTTGACTCTACAATTTCCATGCAGTGTGTGTTTACATTAGAACCATTCAGCTGTTATATAATAATGGTCAGTGATGTAATAAGAGTTCAAATGCAGGCAAACCGAAGGATCATTGATTCAGTTGCGACCCGTTTAGAGATCCCAGCGGAGCGAATTCTATCAAACTTGGCTAATTATGGTAATACCAGTGCTGCATCCATTCCCTTGGCATTAGATGAAGCTGTTCGGAGTGGGACAGTGCAATCAGGTCATACGCTCGCAGTTGCTGGTTTTGGGGCTGGTCTTACATGGGGTTCAACAATTGTGAGATGGGGATGAGAAGTTACTTTTGGACCACCCACCAACATAAAGGAGGAAGAAAAAGATTCCCTTGTAATGTAACTGAGGAGAGGCACTTCACATCCCTCCTGTTCTTCTTTTCTTTATATTTTATTTGGATGTTGTTGCGTTTTTGGCAACCTAATAATATAATTCTTTCCCGCGCTCAACCGGTCTCTTTATTTTCTGTCATCTTCATCTACAAAAGTGTACTGTAAGCATGGTTTAAGGGATCGGATCGGCCGGAGCTGATCCTGAGTCAGCACGGTGGTACCACGGTTGAAACGGGAATACACGTGTTTGTTTTAGCAGATTCCTTGCCGATCTTACTCGGGATCAAATCCAGTCTGTGCACTGAAAAAATCTTGACTGTTTGAAGCTCTCGCTCCCTGTTCTTACAAAGTTCAGGGTTTTGATTTTTCTCAGACATATTTAAGAGACGAGAGATGGGTTGGCTTTAAACGGAAATGTACATGTCATGCCTTGACCCAGGAGCAGGAATTTTTTCCGTCGTTCTCATATTCCTAAATAATATGAACTGATGATTAGGCAGGTTGACCATTGAATGGGTTTCATACTTCTTGATATCGTATGATCTATATCCCATGGATCATTGGTATGAAATTTTTGATTTTTTTTAATCATCGAGACATGATGATGACATGAATAACATGTCCATCAAATTTGGATGACGCATCAATTATGTATGCCCTGGATCAAGCCACAACAGAATTCTCTCGTACTCATCTAAAATGCACCGATGATTAACTTAAGCGAGGCTTAACGATATGGGCCCTAAAGACTGAGCCCAATCTGATGATTTACAGGTTTGTATGAGGCCCAATTCAAATTTTAAATGGATTGGTCAACAAGATTATTGAAAATGCCAATCCCCACCTCCTTTTGGGTTGGATACATGAACATTTATAACAAGCAGTATTGCTTATATGTTTGTGTGGAATTTTAAATAGAGAGTCATCAAACTATGTGATGCAACCTTTCCCAACAGAGATTGCGCAATGTTAGGAAAAGAGGATAACTTGGTCGATATAGATCGATTGAGTTGATTCCAAAAAGCCAAACTTTAGAGGACTGATATACTTACAGTTTTGCTGTCAAGCTCGATTTCAAAAAATCAGTTTATGAACTCCAAAAATTTGCTTGAAGTAGGGGCATATGCTCTAGACAGATTCAAAAATTACAAGTAAAGTAGGAAAAGCTTCAACTCTTTTAGGTTTTAAAAGGTGAATTATTAAAGTTCAAAGTATTGCACTTAGGTAAATAATCTTCATCAAAATCAACTCGAAAGATGGTCTATAACTCCTCTAGGGTGTAGGTAAAAAATAAAATTTCAACTCTTTTAGGAGGGAATGAAACTTCTTCAACGTTTCAAGGGATTGATAATTCTTTTAAGTTCAAGGCGTTGCACTTAGGCAAAATTCCTTTATCAAAATCACTTCAATTCTTCTCTCTATAAGCTAACTTTAGTGGTCTTTTATAGACATTATAGAACAATTAAAAAAACAATCATACCCTTAGAATCCAAGGACTGAAAATGCAACTATTTTTTACAACTTGAAACTTAAAGATAGAAAACTCTAGATACTTAAATAAATAAGAAACTCTTTCAATGCAAGAGGCTGTCTCAATGTGCCTTGATGGAAGCTCCAAGGTCTTTGAAGAGAAACTATCATCTCATTCTCTACTAAGGAGTTGAAAGGTCACCAAAAGGGGCTGGTTTTAAGGGAGCTAGGGCCAGGTTCTTTGGTTTTTTTTTTTTTTTTTTTTTTTTTTTTTGTGGCTTGGTTGATAATGTTGTTGGTGCTTGGTCATGCCTTGGTTCAAAGTTAAATGGGCTTTGTAGGCTTAGGCTTTGATGTAGATAGATCTTTGCAATGATTTAATCATTGAATTTGGATGCAATTGGACTGCATTAGTACTATATGCCAATGTAATTTTAAATATTTGTTATATTTTCTGAACCCACTAGTTTTGTTCTTGAAATTTTTGGTTCTGCATAATCTAGTCTTGCCCTTTTTCCCCTCTTGGAGTTTGATCGACTATGCTCATCAATAATGGAGCACTAGGTTGAAATTACCCTAATCACGATGCTGAAAAGTAAAACGATATATAATGAAAAATTCACACAACTTAAAGATTAAGTGGTTCAGCAAAATTTCTTATCTATGTCTATGGTGAGATGATAAATGCTTCACCATCAATGGAGAATAAGGTTACATCCGCTCATCCATCTTTCATTTAAAGAGAATTCCTTCACTTTCAATTTATAACGAAACCTATATACATACATTTATGAAATACCAATATGACCGAC
This sequence comes from Protea cynaroides, assembly GCA_028583415.1. Taxonomy (NCBI): domain Eukaryota; kingdom Viridiplantae; phylum Streptophyta; class Magnoliopsida; order Proteales; family Proteaceae; genus Protea; species Protea cynaroides. Next base: position 87,167,270 of record CM053275.1, read on the forward strand.
CTATCATAAAAAAAAGTTTCTTTCAGAATTAACCCACAAACTCATGCAATAAAATACAAAACATCCTACTCTGAACAAACTACTACAGTTTTCCTTTCTTCTTCTTTGTTTTTTATTTTTATTTTTATTTTTTCAGATGAGGTGGGCGAGGGAAGGATGGTATATACATGTAAGACATTGCTTTTTATATTTTCGAAGACATCTTGTTTATTCATCATTTTTAAGAGCAAGTTGGCTTAAAATAAGCTCTGCTAAAGCTTGAAAAGATAGATTTTACAGTAAGACCACGTCAAACCATAGTCATCTTCTTCAATGAACTGAGATACTCATTATGTTACCAAAAGATAATGTTCTTTAATTTTACAGAAGTCAGATGCTCGGTTCCTTTCATGCTTGAGAGATAAAATTAAGGAAAATGACAGTAAACCCTGACAGTAACCTACTGTCTCATGAATCCATGAACTCCTACTAAAACAACGCCCTTTAAAATTTAAGTACTGCAATCTAACGCAACCTTTTGTTTTTATATTTTATTTATGGGAGGATGATGTATATGCTAGTGGGTATCTCAAAATCTTAAATGTTACCGAGCAAATGGGATTACAGGGACCACTTAGAGGAGAGAGAAAAGAAGGATATAAACCAAAAATACTCACCGGGTAGCGTGTACTTTTTTTTTCCATTTATTTTTTCATGTGTTTGAACTTATGTGAGGTTTATGAAAGTTTAGTGCCACTGGCTTCATTTGAGCAGAACCTTTAAAATTAAGCAGTTTTATAGTTGCCTTTCCCAGGACTTGGGAGCTGCAGTCATTGATTGATCTGTATTATCAGAAAAAAATTGATTGTTCAAAATTGATTGTTCAGACTCCTTATCTTTGTGTTGGATTTGATGTCTTGTATTATCTGGAGTCTACACATGATTACTGAGATTGTATTTATATTAAAGTTTGGATCTATTATTATATGTAAATTAATAATTATGAAGAGATTAGGGTTTCTAGGTTTGCCTATATATTATCTTTGTGTGGGAAAACTTAAGTAAAACTGACAGAGGAGAATACTCTATCAGGAGAAGAGTTATAAAGGTTTCTTGGCAATAAAGATTTCTCTTTTCTTTGATGGACATAAGTATCCCATGATGGGGTGTTGAACCACATTAAATTCTTCTTGTTTGCGCTCTTCATTCCTAACACTTAGTACAGAAGTAAATTATTCAATTATTTCTATGTTTAGTGCTTATAGTAAATATATCAAGGATTTATAATCTATTGGCTCTAATTGATTGTAAAGAAATTAAAGAAAAAAAAAAGTGAAATTTGCAAAGTTAAAAGAAAAAAAAATTTTGTAATCATTATAATACATGATTATCACACTATATAGTCAATTCCAAATCATTCAATATTAAGTTATTAACTTTTACTTTATTTTGTATCCAAATCCTTTATATTTGAAAAATGAAATAAAAATTATATTTAAAAAATATTATTACTAAATATAATAAGAAATTTAAGTTGTATATTTAATCAATGTTAAGTAATGATTATATAAATTTTCATTTTAAATTTAAAAATTTTTAATTTCTTTCTCTTTACTTTCCCTTGCAACCTAACAGACTCGTTGATTAAGATTAAAAATGATAGGTTTCAGAATGTGAAAAGCTAGTATCTTCACCACCATTATTCATTGAAGGATCTTCCTTTTCTGACTAATTTGTTTAATTACTAAGTTTAATTATCCGAACCACTTTCTTCACTCTCTATCATCCTTTCGGGTGGCTGAATGGTGAGGTTTTTAATATCACTCATTCCAATGTTTTGTTGCCTCTTAGTTATTTTACATTTCTTTATTATAAAAAACAGAAATAAAAAAATAATTGCTTTATTTTAGTTTTTAAGAATTTAGGTAAGACAAAAAAAAATTGCTTAGAAAGGAGAGCCAAACTATGAGTATAAACAAATTCATCACCACTTGTCCTTCTATAATATGTATATATACGTACCACTGTTATTAAGGGAATGTGTACTTTCTCGTCCATTGTTTAAGAAACATTATCCATTAAAAAAAATCTCCCAACCATGAAACATCCAATGTTAATCCCTTATCCATTCGGAGCCATTTCCAAATACAACAGTGGAGAGAATCTAGGTGCACTCTTCATTAACATAATGTGTTTATACATTAGGGAAGTTACTGATCAACCTGAACTCTCGGGTCAAATAGTATCAGATAAATAGTATTGAGAGTTTAATCCCACATTTATTGTAAACCTGATATTCCTTTACACCTATCATTTGAGTTTTTAAAAACAATATATGGTTGCATGATCATCCATTGAATTGAAGCCGAATATAAGAGTATGGCCAATGTTGTAGCTGAATTATTATGGCTCTGTCAATTGCTACTTGAATTTGGGATTGCTTGTTCCTCACCACATATATATTGTGATAATATTGGGGCAATATATCTTGCTACCAATCCACTCTTCCATATATGAACCAAATATATTGAAATTGATTTTCATTTTTTTTGTGAACAAATAGCATCTGGTCAACTGCAAATTCGATCATTTCCAATGGAGATCAAATCACCGATATTCTTGCTAAAGATTTGGGAGGTCATTGTTTTCGAACTTTACTGGACAAGTTCATACTCAGTGTTAGACCGGCTCGCTTGAATTTTGAATTTCAAATGATGTAAACAAAATTATAAATACAACACCTCCTTTCTTTTATTAGATAAGAAAACTTATAAGAGTCTCTATCCACTTTCACTTTACGAGTATAGATTGAATAAAATATATTAAAAAGACAAAAGAGAAAAACAAAACAGGCCCAAAGGATAGGTTTCTTATGTCTGTGTCTGGTACTTTGTTAGTTAAAACGAGTTTTAAACGCATATAATACGATCATACCGTATTATACTGTTTAAAATATGTAGGAAATAATAGCATCACAAGGCAAAATATATTGTTTAAGACTATCTAATAAGCATATTATATTAAAGATAATATCAATAATCAAACCATATGATTAAGAATCTGAACCAATTTATTGTAATATAATGAAATCTAAACACATACCTTATACGGTGTTAATCAAGGAATCGATTAGGGCTGAGTCGTGTTGGTACATTCTCCTTAAGATTATGTTTGCCCTCTATACGGTGCAACGGGTCCTTGCAAACCAACCTCCAAGATAAAACAACCCTTCAGTAGGACATCCATCCAGTGTGCATTCACTGTTAGGTGTATGTAGACCCGACGGCTAAGGTTAACAATCCTTTAAAACAATGATGGAACAGACTCTATCGATAAAACATAGTAGAGAGAGAGAGTTGGAAGGAGAAGGAAGAGTGACATGAATTTTGTATTCAAATCTTGAGTGATTTGGAATGAGGCAATATCCTCTATTTATAGAAGACAAGTACCTCTCCAAGGGTCACTATCAAGGGGTATGGGTGTATCTCTTCATACCAAAAGGTATAAGTCACCACCCTTCTAAAAGGGTACACTTGAATAGGTATATATACACCCATATCCATATCCATTTCACTATCCATATCTATATTCATTTTCATATCCAACTCAAAACAAAATTGAAATTAAATTTCCCTCAATATTAAAACCAAAATTTTGAATTTAATTTTAAAACTTTTTGAAACTTTATTTGTTTTTCTATATTAAAAACAACAAAATATGTATTCCCATATTGATCCCAATTGTACAAGAAAAAACTCAATACGGTTACCATCAGCGTCCTAAACGCGTATTAAACACGTACTAAACGTGTTTTCCTTTTTTTTATTTAAAAAACAAAATAATAAAGGTTTTTACTATTTTACAAAAAAACATTTTTACCCATAAAGCTGTCAAGTTGCCCGACTTAGGCTGCCCGATGGCCCAGCTATTCAACAAATCCAACTAACAAACAACTCATCCCATCTCCCTCTTTTATAGATAATTTTTTACACTATTCTCTAGTTCACAACAGGATGTGGGACAAAAATGTAAAGAGATTTTGAAATCCATAACTTCTATCGTTCTTTCTCCTTTCATTAACTCTCTCTTTTCTCTCTCATCATTATCTATTTATTTTTATTCTTTAAATAATTTTTCACTCCATCCATTATCTTCTCTTGTTTTTTTTTTAATTATTTATTGTTATTTATTTGTGAGATCCATCTCATTATTTAGTTTTATTTATCATTCCCTAATTTATAAAAATATATTGTCTTTTATTTTTATCATACCGTATTAGTTTTGATCCATTTAAAACTCATATCGTTAATTTTTATTTTTTATTATTCTCAAAATGTTTGATATTTTTTTAATCATATTGATTTTTATTTTTTCCATTTAAAACCTGTATCATATCGTTTCATTTTTTTACCGTTTCCATTTTAACTAATGATCTGATGTGTAAGAATGCTGGAGGTTTTAAAGAAGGTATGTGAAAGGAAATGATCAAAGTAGCAGTTTGTGTTTTTTTTTTTTTTTCTGGTGGTCAAAGTAGTAGGTGATAACACGTTGGATTGTCGTTTCTGGAGAGCAAAATTTTGTTTAATTCAAGTAGTTAATGTGGCCCCCAACTCATACGTGGTTCCACTTCTTCTAGTACTCTCGTAATTCTCAAGAAGAGAGAGTTCCCAAGTACACATACAATGATTGAAACTCCACAGTAAGAAGCTCGAGGTGCCCTGCGTCCCACCACTGATTGAGTGGGCCCACAACATTTATTGTTAGGATAAAAGACAATTCATTTCTCCGTAACTTAGCATATTGACAGTTAACCCTTAGACATTTCAAAAAATACAATTACCTCTCTTAATTAATTATTAAAATTCAAATAAGTCCACATGTTAAGAATATTCCATTATATAGTAACGGTTAGAGTTGAATAATTTTTTAAATTCCAAATTACCCTTTTAGAGAACTACCCATTTCACCCTTACTTAGGAAGGTTACTATTTGGCAGAGGAACGATTCCCCTGATTCCTTCCTTGCTCATCACTCACTGTCATTCCGTTTTCGAAACCCTAGAATCGCTGTAGAATCGCCGTCATCTAACACATTCTCCACCGCTGTAAATCCATGAACATTGAAGCGGCTCATGATTCGAAATGGCTGAAATGTTTCCATTGAAGGAGCCATTGAAATTTTTCTTGCTGAGATGTTGAAGCAGTTTCATCCTATCGTTGCAAGGGGCTTGAAGTTTCCATGTTCCTTCGAAATGTTGAAGCACAAACTGCTGCAAATCGTTGGGAGATTTGACCTCTTCAAATCTTGAAGCACAAATCGGTTCGAAGCATGAAGCACTGAACGTGAAATCGTACCTGCTACTGCAAACATTGAAGCACTAATATTGTAAGGATTGTATTTTAATTATCGTTTAGGATAGCTTTTAATAAGTAGTAGGATGCTTCATCTTCAAAATCCCCAAATTTTGGGATTGTTTAATGTCGATTTTGAGATTCACAGTCTAACCCACCCCGTCCCCATTTTTTTTTTTTTTTTTTAGTAATCTGGCCTGCAATTGGGGGATAAAGCAAAATCTGACATTGTTCGTATAAAGCAAAATCTGACATTGTTCATATGAAGATCGAATAGGTCAGCATCCAGTCATTTGCATACTCGAATATCTTCTTCATTCAGTTTTTGTATTGCAGTTACAAGAGTAAAATCCGACATTGTTCGTATAAAGAGGAACCACTGAATAAACCCTAAAAATAATTTACTTTTCTATTCCTCAAGACTGAAGTAGGTCAGCAGTGGAAGAGAAGGAAAATGAGAGGAAAACGAGTGCTTAATCGAAGACTTCTCCCTCTGAGCTTCCTCCTTTTCGATCAAAACCAGTGCTTCAAATACCACTTAAGGAAACTGGTGAGTGAGGTAGAATGAGAAGAAGATGAGATTTGAGTTTATTTTAGTTGGATATAAGAGGGTTATATTCGTCTTTTAACTGGAATAAAATTTAAAATATGGATAAAAGGTTGAGGGTAGAGTTGTCCATAAAAAATCTAACTTTAACGCCGTTAAAAATTAGACCTATTTGGATTTTAATAATTACTTAAGGGAGGTAACTGTATTTTTTGAAACGTTTGGGGGTCAACTATCAATATGCTAAGTTACAAGGGAGGTAACTGTCTTTTACCCATATTGTTAAGGCTGCAGCCAGGGATCCTGTCACACCCCAATTCCACATCATTCGGAACGGTGTGATGAACCGTCAATAAATCAACGGTTCAATTAGGATCTCACAATAGGTTATCCCACATATGATAAACCAAAACACATTCCACATTAATCATATGTAATAAAATAAATAGCGAAAGTCTTATAGTAAATGAACAGAGAATCTAACTGTGATAACCATAAATAAATATCAAATTATTGTTAAATCAACTGAGACATAATTAAATAAATATCAATTACATGTCTTTAATAAAATCTAAACAAAATCTAATCGAATACGCATGAGTTACACTCGCATGAGGAGTCATGCATATCCACTAAGTCTTTAGCTTCCATTGTCGCCACATGTCCGTACACAGGAGCGTTCATATAATCTTCAACGGTGGTACCTACATCATCAACTAAAAGTATTCGAATTCGAAAGGGTGAGCACACATCGCGGCTCAGTGAGCAAACAAAACAATACAATAATACATATGCATGCAATCAATTCATATCTTTGGTCTGGTTTAAAGTTTACAATGTGCTATAGAAAGGATAGGTGACCGCCGTACCTCTATACACGAGTGTGTGGAAACGCCCAATGAAAATGGTACTGTCGCCCCACATGCACCCACCATGGACAATATACACCCCATGAAAACGGTATGCTGCACCGGATTGTCCATACTAACACGTAAGCTCCTGTTGGCGAGGACTTGCAAACTGGGCTCACAACTAACCAACCCTAATGTCAAACAATGTATCCAAGGCCTCACCCCAGTATCCCTTAATATATCCATAGAGATAGAGCTAGGGTCTGGTGATCAGGCTGAACCACAATGCCACGTCCCCCCCTGATGCCCTACGACATATTAGTTCCGCTAAGGTAATGGCGATACGACGATATTAGTGGACACGACTTGAGTAAAGATAGAGCTAGAGTCTGGTGACCAGGCTGAACCACAATGTCACGTCCTCCCCCTGATGCTCCACTCGCATCAAGCATACTAACACTTGCTTAGTGGACATGACTTGAATAGACCATGGCACAATATACCCCGGTGAGAACAGCATCGAAGTACCGGTTGATACCATCCCTACCCGCACCATGTACACCAGTCAAACACAAACATTCACATGCCTATTCCTACCATCATCAACATCATCATGTTATAATCAATAAATTTAAATATGCATGAACAGTAATAATAGAAATATTGGATGACATGTTGAATGCACATTACAAGTACACACGCATATCACATTAATCATGGTATTGGACTCAAGAAATAAAAACAGTTTGTTATTAACCAATTAGTTTAGATCTTGTTCCCTCACCTTAGCTTGTTAATAGATCATCTTCCAAGCTTTAGAATCACCTTTATAATGTTATTATATTGCTAGAAGACCTAACAAAGTTGATAGAATTTAATTAGAATTAATTCTGAATTTAAAAACCATGTTGTTAACTGAGGGTCGGAGGTAGGGTCGGAGTCATGATCAACCCTGGGTACGACCCTCCCCAAATCTGGACTTCCAGAACCCTGAGGGTCGATACTCAGGTCACATAGGGTCGGATGGTCATCGACCCTCTGTGCGACCCCCTGTGGGTTTTGATCAATTTTCCTCCTTTTAGTCCATTCTTCGTGTTTGGGGTCCTATGGCTTGCTCCTACAGTCCACTCAACATACATTCCATGGTCTAGAACCATGAATCATCCACCTATATAGTTTGTATGTATTCTCCCATAGTCTTCCATAGAAACCTAACCATGGGTTGATGGTTTGGGTTCTCCGAGATCATACTCTCTTCATTACCTTACCTAAGGTCTGTAGAAACTCATGGAATTAGTATCCATACCTGAGAAGAATACTCCTTCTCTGCAACTCTTCTTCTTTTTGCTTTCTTCTCTTCCTTGCTTCTCTTCTTCTTCTCTTCCTTCTCTTCTCTTTCTCTCAATTCAATTAGAGTTGTAAAAGGAGTGAAAGAGGCTTAGGGACGTCCTATTTATAGAGTAAAATCTCCCAAAATAAGTCTTATTGAGTTTAGGAAAGTTCAATCGAAATTAGGAAAGTTTTTTAATTTTCAGTTTGTGCTGTTTTTTCCGAATACCGAGGGTCGATGGGAAGGTCGATGGGAGGGTCGGACAATTCATAGACCCTCTGCGACCCATGGTTGAGGGTCGATAGTGAGGGTCAATGAGAGAGTCGGACCTGTTTGTTAAGACACGCGACCCTACCCTCATTTTGACTGTTTTTGGGTAAATTTTCATATTGGGTCTTGGGTTTCTTCACACACTTGGTCCACTTGGCTCGACCATGATATGTAGACGGTTTACGACACGAAATGTAAGGTTAGACCGGGTTCATGGCGTGCGGGTCTTACAACTCCACCACCCTTAAAAGAAATTTCGTCCTCGAAATTTGAACGTACGGATCTTACAGATCCGGCTCCTCGGATATAAATTCTCTCATGCCTTTTATATTGTCACCAGAAAATTCATTTTATTGCACACACATATAAATGTATTGATATCTACATACAATTGATGATAGTAATTGAATTTTCGAGTGTCATCATGAAAGAAATGAGAAGATTTGAATCCTAATATATTTTTTTAGTAATCATAAATTTCATTCAATAAAAACAAGGTTACAAGTCAAGGTATCATTGGAATAAAGATCCTTCAACCATGAGGTGGATAAAGGCCCATCGAACAACCCTGAAACTGTCCTGGCAATCCTAGCAAGGTTGTGCGCTATGTCATTTGCACCCCTTAGAATTGAGAAAAAATTGCAGTTATCAAAGGAAGCTGCCAAATCAACGATGTCCAAAACAATATTATGAATAGATAGGCTTGAACTTTGACCCGAGACAATGGCCTAAATAGTCTCTTTACAATCAAATCTAATCGACGCACATTTGTGTCCATCTGATAATGCCATAGGAAGAGCCCATCTGATGGCAAGAGCCTTTCCCTCCAAAGCCGAACTAAATCTGAGGTGACCCGAGCATGCTCGAATAGGGATATTGGAACAATCACGAAAGATAAAAATCAATGCTTCCTTGCGAATTTTTTGGCTTACAAACTGCATTAGTGTTAATCATGATTGAGTCATCTGAAAGGAGAAATCTACTCACATTAGAAGAGTCCGAATCTTGTCTATGCAGATTCCTATTAGAGGAAAAAACGGATTAAAAGTCGGACTAGCCTTTATTTGTCTTGTGAACTACTTCCTCTAGAGAAGAAGGATTGCTGTTGAATATGTGATCGTTGTGCGTCTTCCATAGCTCCCAACAAATGAAAGAGGCTCGGCTAAAGGCCTCCCCAGCTATCACCTTAGATTCTTAGAATAGGGAATTCCATTGATGAATCTGTAAGAATATTAGTATGGGCTAAATTAATTATACGGTTAGTTGGTTCAGTGGGAATCTGGTTATAGGTAGACCAGTTTAAGTATGATTAGAGATGGACCAACCTGGTCCACTGTGGGACTGGTCCAGGGGTGGGGTGGTATTATATATACCAACGGTTAGGGTCTCCGCAGCCACGATTATTCTTCTCATGTTCCCATATGCAAAGAGAGTTCAAAGGATCCCCGGAAGGCTGTGGAAGACTCAAACCCAAGTGTAACGGCGAAAAACAATCTTCAACGTACAGGTATGTGATTTACATTGATTACTGTGTTTTCCCATTGTGTTCTAGGTATTGTGTGGATTTCAGGGTTGATAGAAACCCTAATGGGTTCACTGGGAAACCCTAAAGAGACCTTAGAATTTTAACAGAATCTACTGAGAAAATGAAAATGAACATCATTAGCCACAAAATAAGAAATTGAGCAAGCAAACCATGTGGCCTTGGCAAAAAGGCACTGAAACATAATTTGATCTATGGATTCTGAAGAAGACCCACATCTTCTGCATGAAGGATCAATGGGGATCCTTCTTAACATGAACTCTTCACCTGCAGTAATACCGTGAGCACAAATTCGCCATAGAAAAGATTTTATTTTATGCAGAGTGTTAAAGCTCCAGATTCATTTCTATATCTCAGAAGGAATATCTTTCTATGGACTGATATGGGAAGAAGAAGCCTGCTCCTTGATTTTTTTTCTTCCTTAATAATTGATAGAAGGTGATATGTCAATTTGACCGAGAACTTGCCATTTTTTGATGCTCCCCAAATAAGACGGTCCATTCTAAGAAATAAACTAAGATGAATTCTCAAGATGGTCTTCTCTTCATCTTTCATAAAATAAGAACGAAGTAAGTTGAGATTCCATGATTTAGTACTGTTGTCAATAAGATCCTGCACCAAAATAAGGGATTCACATCGTCTCCTCCCAGTGGTTCTAGGAGGACGCGGCAGCCTGCCTTGGATGGCCTCCACGTGGCTCTTGGGTGAATCCTAGACCCTCGTCCGAGTTGACACCCTCTGTCGGCTAGGCTTGTCAGCTGGGTATCGGCTAGGATGTGGGTCTCGAATTCACCAAGAGCCACGTGGCTGTCATCCAGGACAGGCTGTCGCTGTCCTAGAAGGAGAGGACGCTGATCCCAAAATAAGAGGGCAATAATCTGGTTTTGGACGATTAATTTGAAACCCTTTGAGGGAGGGAATCCATCGATTAGTTCAAATGTTAATGTGAGTTCCATTATCAACTTGCCAGATTAAACTTTCCTTAAAAAACTTCTCTACCAACAAGAATACTCCTCCAAGCCCAAAATGGGTTGTGACCAAGACGAGCCTGCAAGAATTCCAAATTGGAAAAATATATATCTTTTAAAATTTTAACCCACTTGGATTTGGATAAGCCCAAATACGCCAAACAATCTTGGACAACATAGCTTTATTTATTGTGAAGGATTGGATCTCTTAATCCTAATCCACCTTTTTTCCTTAGATTTGTACATTCTGTCCCATGAAATCCATTAAATCCCCTTTATCATTGTTGTTATCTTTCCAAAAGAAATCAATAGCAACCTTTCTAATGGAGTCATGATGATGAGATGGCAGTAGAAAATGAGAGGCAACATAATTAGATATAGGAAAGATAATTGATTTAAGCAATACTTTTTTCCCCGCATGAGATAAGAGATTATTTTTCCAGCCTTTCAGTTTTCGAATGGCTCTATCAGAGATTTCCTAAAATAGAGTTTTTTTTTATTGACCAAATTTGGCTGGAAGACCCAGGTATTTTGATGGTCCTTTCCCATAATGAATTTTGAATATTCTAGAAAACCATCTTTTAAAGCGGAATGAGGTATTAGAACTGAAAATGAGACACGATTTCTTAAAATTAATGTTTTGGCCTAAGGCCTTACTATATTGATCAATATAATCTTCGAGAGTCATAATCTCATTCAAATTTGCATTGGAAAAAATTAGGCAATCATCCATAAATAGAAGATGTGAAATAGACTCTGATCTATTACGAATTTTAAAACCTTTAATAATTCCATCTTTCTTGTCTGAGTTTAATATAATGCTTGGACACAAAGAATAAAGATAGCAGGTGAGAGAGGGTCTCCTTTCCTAATACCCCTAGATGGAATAATATTGTCATGTTCTGCTCCATTGACAATGTAAGTATAGAAAACAGAAGTAATACAAATCATGACCAGATTGACCTAGAAATGATGGAAACCATATTTCAACAGAATACCCTTAATAAATCTACAGTCCAACCTATCATAGGTTTTCTGCATATCCAATTTTAGAGCTATATATTTGGATTTGCATTGCTTTCTTGTTTTGATAAAGCGAAAGGCTTCATGGGCAATAATAATGTTGTACGAAATCAAGCGATTTGAAATGAAGGCCGACTGGGGGGAAGAAATAAAGCTGTCGAAGAATGGTTTTAATCTTAAAACCATGATCTTTGTGATGATTTTGTCACAAACCCCACAAAAGTTGATTGGCCTAAATTGATTCACAGTTTCCGAATTAGGCACTATAGGAATCAAACGAAGATAGGTACAATTCAATTCTGGGGGCAAAAAACTGAACCTGAAGAAATACAATCAAATATGGAACAATATACCTAACAAGGTAATATACCCATGCATAGCACAAGACATTGATAAAAAATAAAAAATTATTTGATTACTACCAAATAGAATGAATTATAGAATGAGAATAGTTTTGGAATACTTACATGCAAAATATTTTTTTTAAAGAAAAATGGAAAAAATTAGGGTAGGGTATAATGAAATTTTACTCATAATCGTTGGGTGAGAACTAAAGTAATTCTATTGTTCGATCCACCACTGGTGCATCAGCCACAATCCACTGTTGTTGTTGTCAAGTTTCAGTTTCCAACTCAAAAGTTCGAACTAGTAAGTGGAGGGACTTTCCATATATAAGACCATAAGATTCCAATCTCATTAGTAATGTAGGACTATTCCCAATACTCTCCCTCACATATAATTTCACTGTTAGGTGATGTATATGTGATAGTATATGTGACAATACATAACACTTTTCAGGTAATTGATCCTTCTTTTGGTGACTGGTTCCACTTTAGATGGTAAAATTCCAATCTAATAATATGAGACTATTCCCAATGATTGTTCCATCTCTCCTCTCTATAAATTTCTCTCCCATGACCCCACAATCTCCGCTCACTCTGCAATTCCCAACCCCAATCGACAATGGTCGGTTCTAGTCTCACACTCACTCACTCACACTCTCTCTCTCTCTCTCACCCCAATCCACGGAAATTTTGACCCCTATCACCGTTGCACACCTGGTACCATAACCAGTCTAAACGAACCCAATCACTCTCTTCACCGGCTGGTGTTGAATTCTTGTCATATTACCTCTTCCTTGTTTTTTATTTATTTATTTATTTTATTTGAAATAATCACTCTACTGACACAACACAACAAGGACGAAGGCATGGAAACTCGGGAAAAAAAAAAAAAAGAGAATGAAATGTTATAATACACTTTCACTATTTTAACCTCTTGTTTTAATACATGCTCATTGGAAGCTAAGCGTAAAAATGGTGAAAAATGCTTTTAACCACAATGCAAAAAAAAAAAATAATAAAAAAAGAAAAAAAAGAAAAAAAAAAAAAAAAAAAAAAAAAAAAAAAAAAAAAAAAAAAAAAATAATAATAATAATAATAATAATAATAATATATATATATATATATATATATATACCAAACACTTTAAAAAAAAAATGATACCAAACACCTTTAAAAAATGAAAAAAAAAAAAAAACGTAAACAAAAGAAAAAAATGTAATGATCGATCACCACCTCCATCTCTTTCTCAATGATCAGAAATAGGTGAAAATCTTCACCTTATAAAGATAGAAATGAAAAATTCAAAAATATTAGTAATGAACATGTGTGAAATCGTTAGAAATTCAGATGACTATTTCTACCCTTTTAGGAGCCTCAATTGATTAGTTTATGATAGTCTGATTAAGTCTATTTTTTTTTATATTTTTTTAATTTTTTTTGGTAAGCTGATTAGTCAATTACTTTACTTAAAAAAAGAGAATAGGGTTTTATTTTTTCAAACTAATTAAAAATCCTTAAATTTAAAAATCTAGAAGAAAAAGAAATTATATTTAACTATTAGACATAAAATAGTAAAAGACTTGCATGTTCTAGAATTTTTTTTTATTATTAAATTTCACAATATAATTTTTGTATTGAAAACGACAAAAGTTATATTGGTTCCCACCTATAAAGATTCTAATCATAGTTCAAAGTATTGATATCGGATCAATCAATTTGATCGATTCATATAAGTTTTGAACCTAATTCATCCATGATCTGATTCCTTTTTTAATATTATTATGTACGATATCGGTTAGATATCAATGTTTTATTAGATCCGCACACCAATCCGATTCTAAATACTCCCCCTTCGATGACGGCATCCTTCGTCATTCTGGATATCGATCCTATAAGTGTGAAAATCATAAATGAAGCATATAAGCTTTAAGGGTATATTTTAGTCATTTGCTCCTCTTTCATCAGATGCATAGTGGTAATGGTGGCAATTTTTTAAGATTTAAATCGTCTCATATCATTGGAGAGAGTCCAATCATGATCTAACCGTCGGACTTCACCGAACATGCGTACTAATACATCAATATGTGTATCTGACGATATGAGTTGATTTTTTCCCAACTTTATGGGCATGACAACGGAAACCTTGACCGAAACTTTTTCCTCACTCTTCCTCCTATGATTTTCCTTTAAATTAAGGTAAAATAAACTTGCAAACTTGACAATATTATAAGAGGAAAAATTTGAGAAGCCTAAATTTCCAAAAAAAGGAAAAAGTCAGAAGTGTGTAAACAGGGACTTAAGAACGGTTTAAAGTGGAAAGCGAGTGGGATGAAAGAAAACTCCTTTCTTAAGAAATGTGTGACAAAGTTAGGTATATCAACCAATGGTGAAGGTTAGCGGGTAAAGACTGGGCCAATGAGGTGAGATCACCGGTGATGAATTTCCTTCCACCTTTCCCCTTAAAAGGTCCACCTTTCAAATGGACTTATAATTTTCCAAATTATTAAAAAAAAAAAAATGTCCTTTTTACGTGTTCCTAACTTACCAAATCTAATACGATATTCAGTTCATAGTCTCCATACCTCCTAACTAAATAACTGGAATTGGAATTTTGTTTTCAAACTGAAACTTGAAGTCTGAAATCTTATTTTTTTTTTCTTATTTCTTTCTTAGAAGTCACTGTTCTCTCTCTCTCTCTCTTCATTTTCTTTGTTTCGGAGTGTCAAGAAAGGTTCCAATGTTCAATAAAAAGGGGTTATTTTAATATTTCATTTGGAGACAGATGCATATCTGATGGTGACAAGACTTTTCATATACTATTTACTAATTAATTCGATAATTTTAGAATAAACGGTACATAAGGTTTCATTAAACGGTTTTGTTCTACCATCTTTTGTTTATATATTATTAAATGTACCAATTTCGTTATAGTTAAGGGGGGCATTGATTCAAGTCAATTTCTAGGTGATATATATATATATATATATTGGTAGAATAAATTATTATATTATTTCAGTTATAATATAAAAACATTTGCAATATATAGAGGTAAATAAATTGAGTCGAAATTTTAAATCTAAAGATATAAATGAGACAGTAGAGTAGAGTATGCTAATGGGGTAATATCAAGCATAAAAAAAAAAAAAAAAGGGGGTGATATCGATACAATAATTTATTTAAACGGTATCAAATTGATTACTATATTTTTTTACCAAAAGAAATTATTACTATTTACCATTTTACCAATGATGTTATGATGATTAAGAATTTGGTTTTGTAACATTTTGGCATCTTTGACCTACCACCGGCTTCTCCATTACCCTCTCCACCGAACCCTGCACCGAACTCGGTATAACGTGTACAGATCATCAACCGCTGAAAAGGGAAGAGTAACGGTGGGAACAGGCTGTCGGGCTGATGGGCTATAAAAGGAGATGGGGCCCACCGAACCTCGTTCCGCAGCCGTTTGCACTGTGTTGACATCGTTTTAAATGTGGGACATTTTCCTTTTGATAATGATTGGAGAGAGAGAGAGAGGGGGAGATTAGATGGCAGTTGTTTGGTAGGTAAGGTAAAGGAAATGGAAGATTTCAACCACCTATCGAGCGGCGTGAGCACTGATGAGGTGAGATGGGCCCCGCGATCTCTTAATTTTATCTTACGACAAAGCTTGTTTATGGGTATCAGAGATGGGGCCGTGGCCCACCTGCACCAACGCGCTTCTTTAAGGTGATCGCATTTCTGTTCATGGCGTGATACTCATGCGCGCAAGAGAGATAGAGAGAGAGAGAGCGCCACTGTTGTAGTTGGAAAACGAACAACCTTTCTGAAAATAAGTTGGATTTCTTGAGATACAGAGAAAGGTAAGAGAGATAAGGTTTGGACCTTTCGACCACTTAGGTGCCAAAATTAATACTATGAGTGCAAGCAAATAAGGAGCTCACTATGAAAATACGAGCTCTGAGTAGATCGATAGAAATATAGAGAGAGTATGAGTGTAAAAAATTCGATCTATTTAGCTTTCGAATCTGGACTATTTATAGTGAAAGGCCTCGAGTGGTGTAAAGTCAGATTTACCCCTGAGTAGATTTATTTGTTTATTGGGAATGTTGGACTTGTCATCCGTTATGTTCGTCGGAAGTTACTAGTCCATCGATTATGCACGGCATGTCAATCATTATCATTAAATGCACGCACTATTAGTTGTGCAGGTCAAGTACAAATAACGCTTGGGATATGTGTGGGTAGAGATGCAAAGCTTAGCTTTGTCAAGCTGAGCTCTAAGGTGGCAAAATCTCTTATTGCCACGTGTCTCTTTCTAATTAGTGCGGTATATGACACCCATAACAACCATCGTATGCCACCGTAGGCTGACAAAATATACTCCTCATCAAGGTGGAGATAGAGCGGGTTTATTTTGTTTTGGTGATATTTTTTTCGTCCCTCATGGTGAAAATGAATATCTTCATCTTCAACATCTGTAGATGTTAGATTAGGATCAGGAATAAATGGAGGTACTATTGGTAATGAGAATATGATCATTTAATGATCATGTCTCTTGGTTTTCGTTTACTATGTTCATCCCATGATGGAGAGAAACTTTCTCCTTTTCTTGAAACCAAACATGACATATACAAGGTCTACATATGTTTTGAAAAGAAAAAAAGTACCTACATGTTAATTTGGATTTTTTTTTTTTTTTTTTTGTAAGGACCTTTGGCTTGAATAGTCCCATGGGTCTTACTAATCCTACAATCGCATGAATCGAATCATTTCAAAATTTAATGAAAACCATTCAGGATTCGAAGTATCGAACTCATAACTTTTCACTTCTTAAGCATAGATACCTTGCCAACAGAGGTAACCCTTGGGGTTTTAACTTGAACCGATTCCTTGTTGATAAATTAATCTGCGCTCGGATCTCTATGGATGTAGCCCAGTCCAACCTGTTGGGTGCCCCACTATTTTAATATTGTGCTTCGAAAGGAACGTAGTACTACTAATACCTAAAACCCAAAAAAAAAAAAAAAAAAAAAAAAGTCAAACTGCCGCTAGCTTATGTTTTGAAATAGTTCCATCTTTCGTTCGTACTTCTGATGTAAACACTTCAGATATTTAATAGGGAAGGTGACTGCTCACCGGTGGAAGTAGAGGACAAACGCCTCTTTGCTCACTTGGTTGACTTTTTCTTTCCCTTTTTATTTTTTTATTTTTTTATTTTTTTAATAAGTAATTGAAATTCAGTGAAAGAGAAAAACTAAACCATGATGCAAGTCTCATGGAATGCCAACTTAAGAGAGAGAAATCCAACTACAATAAATAAATAAATAAATAAAGAACATCCTCGATACAATTTTTTAAGTGGACCTCGACCTGTTTAATCAATTGAACGTGTATATTTATTTAGTATCGGACGCAAAGATCCATTTAAGATGTCCTCCAAGGCTCAGAGATGACTTCTTCCTCTACTATTGAAGTAGATTTGCTTAATAAGAGACAAAATTTTTCCATGTTAGAATTATATTAACATCAAAACTATATGCATATATTGTTTAGATCAATTTGTATTTATGTAGTTCTCGTTGAGGAACATAAAGGACCCACATTTCTTCGCTCATTTTGTTGACTTTTTACTAATTTTGGTGTGAATTTCTTTATTGACATATTTTTATGGGTAAAGGATTTTCTCCCCTCCCCTCCCCTCCCCACCCATTGAAATAGCTTCTCTCTAAAGATTATGGAATTTGTGCATATGTTGAAATTCAGTTTACATTATAACTTATTTTTGTGCATATGTTATATATATATATATATATCACTAGTGAACGTAGAGGATACACGCCTCTTCGCTCATTTAGTTTACTTTAACCTTCTCTGGCCTGAATTTCTTTATTTGATATATTTTAATGATGACCATAGGGCTTATATGAATTTAAAAAAATTGGCACCATCATTCATCAAAATTTTATTTATCAAATGATCAAGACACTAATGAAAATGAAGAGAAGCAATCTCCAAATCAGATTTTCTTTCATCACTTATTATTATCATTACCATAATCAAACTAATTGTTGTCAATATGACAAATATTTTTCTTAAATATTGACAGACTAAAGCACATGCAATTTATTAATTTGTGCAACATATGAGCTTTGGAAGCATGATCACAGATAGACAAATATAAAACAGAGAATTAGTTGTGGAACCCACACATACTTAAGTTATCTAAGACACATTAAATTGTGTTTATTTAGAAAGATGAT
This sequence comes from Protea cynaroides, assembly GCA_028583415.1. Taxonomy (NCBI): domain Eukaryota; kingdom Viridiplantae; phylum Streptophyta; class Magnoliopsida; order Proteales; family Proteaceae; genus Protea; species Protea cynaroides. Next base: position 87,185,739 of record CM053275.1, read on the forward strand.
TTCATTTGACAGAGAAAAGATGATAGCAATGTATAAAGCTTTGGAAACATTATCACAAATAGACAAATATAAAACAGACAATTAGTCGGGGAACCCTACGCGTACTTAATTTAATTAAGACACTTTATTTGTTGTTTTCTTTTTATGATTTTTTATAGGAGTTTAGGACTTTAATTATAATGGATCTCTCTCTCTCTCTCTCTCTCTCTCTCTCTCTCTCTCTCTCTCTGCCCCCCGGACATAACATTGAATGGTAAAACTTGTTTGGATGAAGAAGTTATCCTCTGAATAGAAATAGAAAAAACCTATTACATGTGTAACTACGTAAGGATCATTAAGGGTTGGGATGTGAAGAAGTTATTTTACTAAGGGGGTATTTTTGATATTTGAGATGGATTACTTTAATTATGTCCATACGATGGTGTTAAGAATGATGACACATGCATGGTCGTATGTATAAACTTTGTTTTTTTTCTCAAGAAGATTTTCTTATGTGGTTCATCTAGGATGGGTTTCATTTATCGTTTGAATACTAGCCATGTGATAATTTACATAGACCCAAATATTGTGTACAAATAGACATTTTTCACATGTTAAATCTCAGTCCATACCAAGTTTGATTCGAAAGTAAAGATTTAAAAATCTAAAACTACCAAGAGGATGCATGTTAATTAATGGTCATAACAAAGGTTTATTATGTTTGGAAACGTAACAAATAAATATTGACCATTCATTTTTACTATTTTTTTTAATTTAACTCATTCGAACTTGGGGAGTGTTATAGTAATATTTAGAATACTTGTACACATGTAAAGATATACACGGGAAGTATGCCAATACATAAAGGGTATTGATTAAATTATTGTGACAAATGTTTGCTAATTTTTCTAAACGTAACAAGGAATCTATTATGCCACATGGGTAGATGATGTGTCCATTCCAACCGTGTTGGATTAAAAGAACATGGTCTAGATTACCCACATATCGAATTTTAAACTCTAATTCAATCAAATACCCCTTATGTATTAGCATGTATCCCATATATGTCCATGCATGTGTACAAAGTACTCTAAACATTATTATAACACTTCCCAAGTTTGAATGGGTTAGATTAAAAAAAATAGTAAAAATGAATCGTCCAGATTTATTTTGTTACATTTCCAAACGTAACAAACATTTGCTATAATAACAATTATTGAATTTTAGATTATAAAATTAAACATATGACTAATCTAGGCCATGTTCTCCATGTACAATGATTACAATCAATACATTATCTTTCCACATGGTTTACCAAAAAAAAAAAAAAAAGCTTTCTACATGGCAGAATGAGGTGGGTCATTAATGAAATTAATCCATCCTGGTGTGCTGCTTAAAGATCATTGTGGTCTTTTTCTCTTCTATAATTGAATTGAATAAAATCTCATTAAATAAAAACAAGCACACAAAAGCTAACAGTATTGCCTAAAAGTTGATGAAATTATTGAATCATAACTTTCAAGGAATGGAAAATTTTATGGCAATTTTTTTTGGGTCAATAGATCAGGTTTCAAACACCATGGTTTATATATATCCACCCTCAAAAGTGAACAAAATCTTGTTTCCTATTTCTGAAGTTCTGATAATACCTCGTCCTCTGATCCCGTCATCCTTTGATTTCTCTACTCCCCGGAGTTGAGACCCTCTTTCAAAATTTTATATATCTATCTCATAATTACATTATATCACTGATACAGATAGAAAAGGAGAGGAGACATATCCCAAGTCTTAAATTTTTTTTTTTATACGGATCTCAGTAATTTTGTTGTTACCAAAGTTGGTGAAAAAAGGTTGTAACCTTTCTTTGATTTTTTTTATTTTTTTTTTTTTTTGAGGTAATGGTAACCTTGCTTTGATTGCCCTTTGTTCTTTAAGATAAAGGGCAATTAAAAGAAAACTACAATTTATAAGTTTTCCCATTTGATTATAACAAGATGCAACTTTTTTTAAATAAATCTAAATAAATCAAATCATCTTGTGTCTTTATTTTAAAGGCAATCAGTCCAACCAAATGATTCAATTTAAATTTAAGGTATACGTGGTCAATGCAGTATACTAATGTGATTCAAGGAACCTCTTCATTTTTAATTGATTCAAAACTACTAGTTTTTAATCTTTTAGGTGAGAGGTGATAGTAACACAATAATTTGATTAAGATCATTATATTTTCAGTTAAATTTTTTATATTGGCTTAGAAAGTGAGGAAAGTTTATTGAAGTTAATAATTTTTTTAGAAAGGAGTTCGTGCACGAGAGATTTCTCCCATCATCGATTCAGTTTATAAGAGATGTTTTCGGTATTTATCCCTTAGATAAACTTTGTCTAATCATATTTTACAAAAAAATGCCGGCTCTTATTTATAAGCAAATTTCCACATGTACAACCTTGTCTTTTTGTAAGGCTTTAGGCAGTTAAACCCAAAAAATTATTTAAGTACATCTTTGTGTATAGGAGAAGTTTATGTTTAGTCAACATGTGAGTCACACTATTAGCCTTTCTGTTTTTAATATATAAAAGTAAATCTAAAGATAGTATTTTTTTTCTAATTAAATTGGAAGAAACTGAAATAAACTTTTCTTTATCACAACTTGTTCTTCAGATGTTTCTGAAGAAACTATTTTTTTTTGGGTCATTAAAGTTGTTTTTCTAGGAAAAACAACTTGTATTCGGTTATGTCATCGTTCGTCCTTTCACATGGGCGGTGAAATGACTTATAACCTCTTTTTGGATATTTCTGCCAGCATCACTTCCTACCTTCTCTTGGATACTTGTGCCAGCAGTCCCATTGGATCTCCTGATTGCGAAGATCCACTCAACCGGACATGAGAGATACATGTTATTAGTAGGTAAATGTTGTTTTGTTGATGTGATATAGATTATATTTTAATGGGTTTTCATTCTATAAAAAAATAAAAAATAAAAATAAAAAGGAAAACCTGAATATTTTCTTACTTGTAATATTGGGTAGGGCAATCTCTCAATCCTCGCAAAAAAAATCCTCTCCCGCCCACTTGCCGCCGGCCAAGGGCGGGATTTTAGCCGGCCCACCTCCCCATGTATTGGTAGGCGGGCCAACTGATCCCCAGCCCTTGGATCAGCGGCAGGAACCTCCTGCCGCGGGAGAGGATTTCAGTCCTCAATCCTCTTATTTCTCTTTTAAACCCCTTGAACAGGCCATTGTCTTGTTTGTCAAGTAAGGTTACTTAGCATGGAAGGGTCAACTAATTCAAACCGCCTCATGTGGTTTTATTGGACCCGTGCATGGATTGTTGCTTGAGCAAATGAGAAATAACTAGGATCCATATATTGTGACTAGTGCTTAAATTACGAATAGACATTTTAATATTGGGAACGCGGAGTGAGAGCTATATCAATACCCGTAGATAAATGTATCATATATTCAATCTCCACGTTTCCATTAGATTGATTGATTGACCAAGGCTTTTTAATTTTTTTGCTTTGGGATGAGGTAACATAACTGGAATTAGGTAATCTAAGGCTATGTTTGATATCATTTTTGTTTTTGTTTTTTTATCTATTTAACAAAAATTATTTTTCACATTATTTTGAAAATAATTTTTGTTCAAAAATAAAATATTGTTTGGTAACTATAATAAAAATAGATGGTAGAATGAAAAACAGATTTAACATACTATGTCTAAAAATGATTTTGAAAGTCTTCATCTTCCTCTGTCATGGAGCGTCTATTCTTCTTCCTCTGTCAAGTGATCCAATCTCAATTGGGAAAGAAAAAATAGGAGAGGGGAGATAAAACATTAAGAAGGAAAAATTATATAATAAAAACGAAAATAAGGGAGACAGCGACCACTGTTTCAATGGAGACAAGAGGCCATGATGAAAGAAAAGGAGTTGAGAAGAAGAATGAAACCCTAAAAGAACCCACATCAAATACATAGGAATTATGGAAAGAAATCAAACCAGGAACAGTCTTTGGAGAAACAACGTTGCCTCCGTTGGAATGATTGTCGTCGTCGCCGTCAGAGCCGTCTTTAGGACGAAGTTGCAGGTCTGCGTCTCTGTGCTTTACTTCAGTTCGTCAACGAGAAGAGTGCTTGAGAGTTTGATTTGGGGTGGTTTTATAAAAGGAAACTAAATTACTTTTTTAACCCTTTATTTTAACACATGTTTTAAGTGTTTTGCGCAAAACACAACAAAAATAATTTTTGATCAAAAATCAAAAAGGTTGAGACTTCTTTTTGAATTTTGACTTGTTTTTATTTTTATTTTTGATAAATAGCACTCATAAATTATGCCAAACCTCTTCAAAACTATAAATTTGAACAAAAATCAAAAACAAAAATGATACCAAACACAGCCTAAGACTATGTTTCGATGTCAAGAGGAGAAAAAGAAAAGAAAACTGAAAAGATTTCTGTACATTTTTCTTTCCTTGGATTTTCCTCAATGATTGGTTATCATCCATGAATCTGGTTTCTTTGCACTTAGGTGCGTCCTTTGTATGATCCCATCTTCGTCCATTGGCTATGGGACCTGTCTCTGGGGTGTGGATCCCACACCTCGTAGACGAAGATAGGATCACATGGAGGATGCATATAAGTGCAGGTGAACCACACCCATCATATCTAGCCGGTAGAAGATTCTATTGATAAATTTTCAAAATCATCTTGAAAGGCGTCTAATTTTCCCGCACCACTTAAAAACAAATCCCCTCCCCCCTCCCCCCGAGCAAGAAAACCGAGTTTTCTAGAGAAAAACTTTTGGATATATATAATTGCAGAGAGCAGTAGTAATACCTAGAAGAATCAGTGTTAAGCAGTTGTTGTCACTCCTTGTTGACCAGTGAATTCTAAAATTCCTAGATTTTGGCATCGTTCCTGTTGACAATGCCGGTATGTTTTTTTTCCTCCCTAGTTTGTATGTGAAGGAGGTTGATTATCGTTGTTGGGCACCTCATTCATGAGTTTTATGGGGGAGTCGAAGAGATGAGGGATTATGTTGTAGGGATGTGAATGGATTGAATTTGAATCGGATACACCATTATTCGAATTTGAATCAATTTATTAACCATCTTATCCGAATACGATCTGAAATCTGACAGATGTATAGACCAAATTCAATTCCAAATTCGAAATTTTAAATTAGATTCAAATCCAAAAAATGAAATTAGAATACAAATTACAAGGAAAATGAGAGAAAACCCTAATTTAAAACAAATGTATAGCTTACTCAAAGAAAATAAGAGATGAATCCATAAATGACTATATAAACATTAAGACGGTATGCATCTTAATAATTTAAAACCTAAGTTTACATGCATCGTAACACTAGACTATTTAAAATGTCCATGTAACAGTTTATTCTCTCTTTTCATAGTAAAAACCAGAGTGCAAATCCCCTCCCCTATCCGGTAATCATCCCACACCCTTGACCATTAATGGGGTGTGGAACCCCTTGGCCCTTGGGAACCATTGATGGGTGTGAGTCCTACACCCGATTAATGAATGGCTCTCAAAGATGTGAGATTGCTATCAAGTGAGGAGAAGATCCAGATTCTAAAAACTCAAAGGGGTAGTAGATAACCCTCCTCTTTACATCCAAACACATCCTAAAATCGAAGAAGAAGGGTTTAGGTTAAAATATAAAACCATTTGACCGAAACAGTTCAATTCAGATCCAGAAAGGATGAAAGTGCTCGAAGGAAGGATTCAGGTGTCCTTTTCCTTCTCTGTTTTCCACATTAAAAAGAGCAGATGCCAGCTCGGAATGCGGTGCATGAGAAATCGTGAATCCTATAACAAAACACACCTTCCAGGGGGCAAGGAGGCTAACAGAAAGGCTGGACCGCTTTTCAGTAACCGACCCATACATACATAATACCCCATCGCCATACCCAGATTTCCGCACGTGATCTTCTTTAACCCCCCACTCACGCCACGTGGATCCATCTCTGCCGCTATTATCAACTTTTTTTTTTTTTTTAAATAATTAAAAACCGCCTCTCATACCGGGACTAAACGGACGACCACCAGCTGTGCTGGAAAGCGACGCTTGCACCTAATTCGTCATCCTTACGTGGCGGGCCCTCTCTGACACATGGACACGTCACTTTCGATACGATCAGATGTGTCGTCATGATTATGGACCGCAAAACTTGTTCCCACACACGTGTATGTTTCGCGTGAGGGTTCCGTTCCACTATACGGCCGTTGGTTTCCGACGCCAACAGAGAGAGAAAAAAAGAAAAAAAGAAAAAAAGAAAAGAAAATCTAATATTACAGAAATATATTTGGCATTTACCATATTTTTATAATACAGAAAAAGCAAGAAACTATTTTATTTGTTGATTCAGTTATTAATTTACCAATAAAACGCAAGATTTTGTAATTTCCGGTGGTGTTTCCTCGGTACAACAACCGAGTTTCCTTGTTTAGCACGTCTTCTTGGCTAACAAAACGCTATAAATACGCGGACTTCTCGCTTCTTTTCTTCTTCTTTTCTTCCTTCTCTGATTTCTCTCTATCGATTTCGCCGTGCAAGATTTCTAGGGTTCTCTGCAATTTCGATTGCTTATTTCTTTTTCTTCATTCTCTGCTCTCTTTCTTTTACACTTGGTGATCTGTATCGGAGGTTACGATTTGATATCTGCATTTCGAAGCTCCGCTCTTGTTTCGGTATTGATCTGTGCTTGAGAATCAGGTAGGAGATATCTTCAGAGAGTTCTCGAGTCATATGCAATGCTGTTCGATTTATATAAGCAATCTATAGCTCTGCGTGTCTTTGTTTTCTTTTGATTATTATCCGACATTGATGACGGTTTCGTGTCTTCTGATATTGTCTTGTGGAATACTCATTGTTTTTCTGTTTTTCTGTTTTTTCTTGTGGACTCTTTTCTATTCTTGGCGAGTCATACTTTTTAGGTTGAATCACAGGACTTCTTTTTTAATGGGAAGGAACGGTTAATAAACGAAGCTTTTGATGTATGGTTTTATTGATCTGGCCGTGTTGGCTAACTTTCACGGTGTGATGACACGGGGGTTTTTGTTTTGGAGCTGCGTTTTTGCTTCACACGGATTGGGATATGGGACCCCCTCTCTCTCCCCCGGCGTTGTTCTCACACCCTCTGTAATTACGGATTATGTAAATGTGAATTACCGATGTTCGTCATGGGTGGTTGCGTAATTTCTGATACCTAAACTGCGGGGGAGAACTGCTGACATTAAACCTTATTCATGGAGCTGTATATGATAAAAAACTGACTCTTAGTATTTTGTCGATTGCTGTAGACAGCTAGAATGAAATTACGCCCTGGCCATTTAGACAGCTGGCGGTCTTTTCCGACTGCTTTTGGAGCTGTTACTCTGTAAAAAGGGGATAAATTTCTTGATTTTAATTTTTTTTTTGGGTAATTTTGACGACCAATAAAGGTATGGTGATACCAGTTTAAGTTGTTATATAAAATTTTCACTTTAGTTGGTTGATACTTTAAATTTGTTTCTGCCAGATCCAAAAAATGCTTGATCACTCTCATGCTCATATGTAGGCCCCTTCGTGTATGCTTTAATTTCTGTCTGTTGTGTGTGGGGTAGTGCGACTTTGTGCATCATCATTCTGTAATTCTGGAAATTTTCTTTATGTACCGTATATTATTCGCTGGGCCCCTTTTAAAAGTTTTTCGCTTTCTAAGAAGTTATTTCCATCATTTACCCTTGCAATTGTTTCCACCAATGTTTATCTTCATGAGCTGATACATTTAATTTGTAATTTTATTGTACGGATTTTCTAATTTATTTCAATTTTTTTTTTACCTGGTTTGCATCATGAAAATATTTGACCATTAGCTGTCCTATTGATATTGTTTTGTTGAATTAAACTTAGAAGAGAAACTTAACATCAATTTTTTATTTTTGATGCACCGACAACTGGAGACCCAATGTTTTACACAATAAGCTAGAATAGTTTTCTCCAGATATGGGAACACACATTTGGATTAGCAACTGAAACTAGGCATAGGTAACATTAAAAATGTAATATAATTAAACTAAGTAAAATTGTGGTACATATGTTGAAGCCTAATATACATGAAGATAATGAAAGAAAGACTTAAAGCTTTTCTTTTCAAACAAACAAAAATAAAACATGCATACCTCAGTTCTCACATGCTCGGTTCTTGTCATTTCTTGTCTTTATACCAACCTAATTTTTTTGTTTTTGCTGGTCCAGGAAGCATCAATAAATTCTTACCATGCTCCATCTTTTCTAACTTTGTTCTTTATATAGAATACAAACACAGAAAATGAAGGCCTTGGAAGAAAATGGAAGGATAAGACCATGTAAAGGGTTTTGGAACACTAGCAGAACATGCTTTTTTATTATTTGTGTGTGTGTGTGTTGGGGGGTGGGGGTTGTAATCATCATGACATGGTAGAGATGGCGATAATAGCGTTTTTTAACATTTGAACTTTAGAACATCAATGATCTTCTTTTATTCTTGATGGTTAACAGTTTATACATCATTGCCATCCGGACTTGCTTGCTTATCTATATTTTACTGGGTCTCAGAAAAAAAACCCTCTATTTGAATTGAATGGAACATAAGGAAATGTAAAAGATGTACAATGGTAAAGTTCAGATTCTGCAGTTTATGTTGGAGTCATTTGATATTAATATTTTGTATTTCACCTATTCTCCACTGACAGATTACTTCTTGTTCTGTCAGTTGGGAAAAGCCTCCTTGTTCAACTAGCATTCAAGGAACAAGAATGTCTTATCTATAAAATCGAGTTATATTAATGAATCTTGAAAAGTATTTAATGTTTATCTTCTTAAATTAGTTTATTGGGGTGTTGTTTTTTAAAAATTTACAGTAGTTCCTTCCCTTACTAGAAGTTATCTTTGGTGTAATGCTTGTTTTCATTTCTGGTCCTTGTAGTGTCTTACATTCCCAATTGATCTTTCCTGGGGAACCTCTTAGGTTCATGGTCTTTGCATTTAGCAACGGACGCCTTAACTTCTCTTTCATTATTCCCATCAAGTGTATTTTTTTCTCGTGTATTTCCCTGTGCTGTTTTTACATAAGTTATGGTACTATGGAATAAATAAATATTTATGCCTTTGTAACTCAAGTAACAGGTTTGCATCATCAATTGTACCTTGCCAAGGTTGTGTTTTTTGGGTGCATCGTTATAATAAGTGCCTCTGTTTTCATATTTCATGCAGGCAATAGGAGCATTGTGTTGGGGTGTATAGAGCTATTTAGCATTCCTTTCTCAACATTCATAGCAAAAAAAAAGAAAAATGTTCAGTTACCAGATATAAATGCAGTATAGTTTTGGAGATGAAAAGGTATATAATTTTATGATGCATCTATTTTTTGTTTGAGAAATTTCTTGATGTACATAATATATTCGATATCTAATACATCCCTATGACTGCCAGTTTTCAGGAAGCCTGTGCTTGATGGACTGCTCACATAATAGCAGTGACAAGAAAACTTTGAAGAGGTGGTTTTTCATTGACAAAAGGGTTGGGTAAATATTACCTGCGAGACTTCTGTGAAACATCTGCCGCCGTCAGTAATATTGAAAGAACCAGCTATTCCATTTTTTTAATTTCATTACATACATTGTCAACCATTTATAGTAATCTGGATCCAATGGATTTAAAATCAAACCATGTTGCTCCTGTTCTCACTGATCAACCATCCATTAATAAGTCAAGATTAGGCATCCCTTCCAATCAGTTGTCTTACTCCCCACCAGGAGCATCATTCTCTTCTAGCCTGTATCCAACTCCCAGGAAGAAGCCCATTCCTGGAAAACTTGATGATGTTCGTGCCAGTGGGTGGCTTGATGCCATGAAATCCTCTTCACCTCCTCGCAAGATGATAACCAAAGAATTAAATATAGAAGTTGCATCAGATGACGCTGATGTCGCTTACCGCTGCTGGATGGTATGTTTACTTTGTTTTGTCAGGTTGTTTTGATTTGTATAATGGCCAAAGCCAACGGTAGCCACTCATCCATCTGCTTATCTTTTTTGGCAGTTCAAGTATCCATCGGCGCTTTCGTCTTTTAAGGAAATCATGAATCTTGCCAAGGGGAAGAGGATAGCATTGTTTCTGGATTATGATGGAACCCTGTCACCAATTATAGATGAACCTGACCGTGCTTTTATGTCTGACGCTGTTAAGTTTCTACCTGTTTGGAATTGTCTATATTTAGATGGAGAAGTAGTGAAATTTATCTGTCTTTTTGCTGAATTCTAGTTACTTATTTTCAGATGCGTTCTGCTGTAAGAACTGTTGCAAAGTATTTCTCAACAGCAATAATAAGTGGAAGAAGTCGTGATAAGGTAAGTACATAATCTTCATATCATTTGCATGAATTTCTGCTTCCGGATGATGTTCTGTTATTCTTATTTTGTGACTCTTGTCCTCGCTGTCTTATTCCTTTTTTTTTTTCCTCTTTTCCTTTTTAGGTGTTTGAATTTGTTGGGCTAACTGAACTCTATTATGCTGGTAGTCATGGGATGGACATCATAGGTCCAGTCCGAAATTCTGTGTCCGTTGGTAACCATCCAAACTGCATTAGGTCTACTGACAAGGAGGTAAGAGAGGGTGCTTCACCTTTGCAAAATAATAATAATAATAATAGTAATATTATTGTGTTATTAACCATAGGAAACTGTGAATTATCATAAGGCCTTTCAACTTTGTATGTTATTGATCTTATTTCTTTTGACTGTAGGGTAGAGAAGTAAATCTATTCCAGCCTGCCAGTGAGTTTTTACCCATGATCGATGAGGTGTGTGATTATCTGCAGTAATATGTATAGCTGAGCAATAAATCAGGTTTTAGGATTTTTTTATTATTATTGTATATGTGATATTTTTTCAATGTTTGTTTCTAGTAAGTAAAAGAAAGATTTAGTTCCTTTTTCCTCGTCCTTAGAGATCACTATATTTTTGTCTTTGGGAAACAAACATTGAAAAAAATTTACATATAAAATGTCGGTAACATTTTATGTCAAAACAAACGGTGCCGTAGTGTAAAAGGAGACTGATATGTTAGTGTTATAATGTTTGTGAAGGTTTTTAGATCCCTTGTCGAGAAAACTAAAGAGATCGAAGGTGCAAAAGTAGAGAATAACAAGTTTTGTGTTTCTGTACATTACCGTAAAGTAGATGAGAAGGTAAGGTTGGTTGTGAGTCTCAGCAGATTATGCTACTCCTCTTGAATTACTGGATTTTTCTGAACTTTGTTTTGTCCACGTGGAACTTTCCAGAATTGGTCTACAATTGCAGAATATGTCGATGATATTCTAAAAGACTATCCACGTCTACGGTTAACTCATGGGCGAAAGGTACTAAGTTTACTTGATGCTAAAGTACATGTTTCCTTCTCAATTTCCCTTTTTCTCCCTACCTGATAACTTCTTCTCGTTGCAATTTCATATTATATGTGCATAGGTTTTAGAGGTTCGTCCTGTGATTAACTGGGACAAAGGGAAAGCCGTTGAGTTTCTACTAGAATCACTTGGTAAGTCTACCTGGCCAAAATTTGTGTGATCCAAAAATTACATCTTGATTTTATCCCCTTCGTTTTTTATTCTTTCTATTTGAGGTTTCGTCGTTGCAAAGTCATGTAATGATACATACATAGTCTGCATGTAATATCTGTACTGTAGTAGTTTGGATGGGCCAACTTTTATGAACAGATAGATCCTGAGGTCCCCTACTCACATGTCAAGTTTCAGTTCAAATAGAACTTGTCAAGTGGCAAAATAAAGCACTGAAAACTCCCTTACTATCAAAAGGGTGGACCATAAGGGACAATATGCCATTCCATGGAAAGGATAAACAGTTGAATTTATGGCTAAAATCAGATACATGTCCAATCCAGACCATTTCCTTAACATCCAATGGTCATTATTGACACATCATCCTTCTAGGCCTTCTAGGTGGCACAATTAAGTACATAGACCATGTAATGCTATGTGGGCTGGCTGCACAGCCAGCCCACAAAACCTTTTACCGTTTTTCTTTTGTTGGTGGATTGTTCATCCTTTAATCTTTTAACCTTATGTTTATGATATATTGCAGGATTAAGCAATTCTGAAGGTGTGCTTCCCATATATGTGGGAGACGACCGGACAGATGAAGATGCGTTTAAGGTAAATTGAGCTTAGGTGCTCATAGATGCTTCAGTTTTGATCAGAGTCCATTGATGTAGACTAATATCTTGAAATTTCTATCAGGTCTTGCGAAAGGGAAATAAGGGTTTTGGTATTCTAGTATCTTCTTGGCCAAAAGAAAGCAATGCTTTCTACTCTTTGAGTGATCCATCTGAGGTATTTTTACTGATGAAGCTGCAAATTTCTGATTTCTTCCTGATTAATTATTGCAAGAAATTCATTTATTGTCATTTGTAGGTAATGGAATTTCTCAAAACCTTGGTGAAATGGAAGCAATCCGAGGAATATGTAAAAGAGGAATAGGAGCAGCATAAGTTGATTGGCACAATGTAATATTTATGTAGATCCTGACAAATAAAAACAAGGGGCGAGCGAGAAATTACTCCAAGAGTTCATATTTGAAGCTGGCATCTGGATAGATGCAGTGTCTCGCTGCATTCAGCCATGTCTTCTCATCTTGTACATTTATTTTTTCTTTCCTCTCAGCCAGTGGTTCTGATATCTTCGGTCCCAAAATATATATTAAATCATTTATTTTCTTCTAATACAAGTTTTAGTTCTAGGGTTCATCTATTGGATATTTATTGATATTTAATTGTATCTATGTATATCATATTTATAGAACATGAAGAAAATCAAAGACGTGCATGCTATGTTGTGTTGCTACGGATCTGGGTTTGTTTTATGGAACGCTTGCATGAAAGCACGACGGAATATCATATCATGCATTGACATCTAGGAGCATCTACATTTGAGATGAAGGCGAAAAATATAATTAAATAATGGATATAATGTTGTATAAAATATTATAGTTTTAGATGATAATTGATAATTGTCCACTATCCACTAACCACTAATTAATTGTTGCATTCCATTACGGACCACCCTCCCCCTCTTATAAAATGAGTGTCTTCACCGTCCCTCTTGAACTCATAAAAAATTTTCAATCTCATACAAAGTTGGTAAAATTTAATTTGAAGATGTTCATGTTCCTGGTTTTCCAAACCTGCCATGCCAAAGAGATTCAATGGAGGAAGATTCGAAACCGGGCTTTTGATTTTGGGCTTGTCTAAACCAACTGGTTGAACACCCTCATTTTCAAGAGTAAGAGAGAACGATACACCAATAAACTTGATTGCTATGTTCAATAAATTTCTAGGAATTTTTTCACATTTTGGAACAAGCTATGCTAATCTATTGTTTGGGGGTGATCCAGACATGGGGTTGATTTTTAATCTTGGATCCCAGAACTTTATATAGATATGGATAGAATCCATTGTTTTCATATTAAATGATTGAATTTGAGATTGAAATTTGATATGAATACAAATCCATTCCTTAATTCCCAGATACCTCCTTCCATGAACAAGTCTTTTTGTTTACTATTATATAAATTGTAAAAAGGAAATGTAAAACCCAGACAATGGTGAAATTGAATTTACAATTCATTTTTACCATTCAAAACTGCAGTGTACTTTTAATATAGATGATTGTTCAAGTCTGCAATTAAAATGAGGCTCAATAATTTATTATTATTATTATTTTTTGTGGTAAAAGCGTATTTATTCATCTAGTGTTCAACGAATTATATAGTTCTAATAATTAAGGAGCGCTAATGATTAAGGAGTGCGAAAAATCAATTTCTCGGACATAAGACTGACAAAACCTATTGGGCTAAGACATCATCAACTTTTAGGGATTGAGAACTCAATCCGGATCTCATGCAGCAACTTTGTCAGCACAGTTGGCAAGGAACGATTTTGACGAGGCAAGACGTATTCAAAAAAAAAAAAAAAGAAAAAAAAAAGAGGACCGATCCCAAAGAACAATCCACTTGCTTTACTTGAACCTTCTTGTAGCTTCTTGGGGTATGTCCTTCCCACGTTGATAGAGGAGTTCATCGTTCTATCCACCAAAATAATCAAAGGCCTGTTTGATAGCATTCTAGATTCTAATTTCTAAGGAGTTATTTTAGAATAAAATTGTATTTGGTAAACTTAGTTAGATTGGAATTCTTATAGATTCTAATTTCTAAGGAGTTATTTTAGAATAAAATTGTATTTGGTAAACTTAGTTAGATTGGAATTCTTATAGATTCTAATTTCTAAGGAGTTATTTTAGAATAAAATTGTATTTGATAAACTTAGTTAGATTGGAATTCTTATAGAGTGAATTAGATTCAAATTGACTTCAAAATGTAAATTTTAAGAGTAAAAAAAAACGAGTTTTTCTATTCTCAAATAATCCTGGAGTACTTGGTGGTAAAATCTTTACTCCGAACCCAAGTAAAGAACCCGGGGAACAAGAGTTTTATCAAACACGGTCTAAGGTTATGTTTGGAAGTCAGGAAGTGAAACTCAGCCAAGATCCACCTCGACATTATCGAAACTTTAAGTCTAAAGTGGCATTATCGATGATTTCTCGATTTAGAGGGGGACTTTGTCCAAAATTATCCGCTTCTTTCTCTTTCTGTTTTACTGTAATAAGTACCCATCGCTCCTCTGTACTGTAAACTTCAGTGTAGTGCATCCAACTCCAGATCAAAATGTCGGTTTCGTTCTCGTTGTCATCATCTTCATCAGCTCTCTTCACATCATCTCGTCCGGTATTCCATTATAATTCCATATCTGGTTTCTTTCTTTCCATCGATCCTACTCTTCCTTTTTAAATTTAATCTTAATCTCCTACAGGAGGGAAACTACAGGTTTGCTGTTCGATCCCAAACGCTAACTTCTCTTTTCAAGCTTCGGAGGTCGTTTCCTCAAATCTGCGCTTCCGCTGGCAACGCATCCCCTCTCGAGACCGGTTAGTCTTTTTGTTCTCTCTTTCCTTTTTGATCAAAAGTCGAATCTCGTCCTTGTATATATGTTGCTTGTTGAGGATTGATTTTGATCTCATCTTATTTGCGTTTTACTTGTAGCTTTAAGCACTGAATTGGATGCTGTCTCGAGCTTTAGTGAGATTGTTCCGGATACTGTCATTTTTGACGATTTTGAGGAGTAATTCTGTGACCTGATTCTCTGATTGTTTTCTTCTTTCGAGCTGTGATTACAAGGTTTGGGTATTTTTCTCATATTCTTGCAAATTTTTCGAATTGTAGGTTTCGACCCACTGCTGCTACAGTTAGCTCTTCTCTGCTTCTAGGTATTTGTAGTCTTCCGGATACAATATTTAGGGTGAGTGTCGCTTGATGCTAGCACTACACATGATGATAGATGAAAAATAAATTAAAAAGGGATATACTGTGTATTTTTATCTATTTAATGTACAAATTTTTTTTTAGAAATGAATCATGGGAATAATTATGGTTGCAGAGCGCCGTAGAAACTGCACTTGCAGATTCAGCGTGCTATGGACAAGAGGATCCCAGTGTTCGTATGTCCTGCTTCTATAACAAGGTCTGTCCGTCCCTCCCCCCCCCCCCCCCTCTTTTTTTCCCACCCCGCTTTCATTTAGCCTTGAATGAAAAAAATAGTTTGTTGGGCTGCTCCTGTTGTTGAGAATAATTGTTGACTCACAGGCTTTGGTGAATGTTGGGAGCGAATTGTTGAAGCTAGTCCCTGGTCGAGTGTCAACTGAAGTTGATGCTCGTCTGGCTTATGACACACATGGTATTTTAAGGAAGGTATTGACTCAAGACCCTTTTGGATGCTGACTATTGTTTCTGAGCTCCTGTGCTGTTGTTGTTGTTGTGTTGTACAAGAAATTATTGACGACTTACATGTAATATTTTGTGCCTAGCACTTTGTGATTCTCCTTTCTTCGGATTGTTCTGATAATGATTGAGTTTGCCAGTCAGTAGTTTAGTATTTGTTGCTTGCCTTGTCATTGGTATTTTAAGTTGAAGGATTGACAATCATATTTACAGATCATTTTGGTAAGCATTGAGTTCACTGCGCAGCAGTTTAAAATTTGTTGCCTGCCTTGTCATTTCTTTCTTTAAGTTGAAGCATTGATGATTATGAACAGGTTCCTGAAAGTTGATTTTCTTTCTTGTAGAAACTTGAAGTGTTTTGAAACTCGTTAATTTTACCTACTTCTACAGTATGTTGTGTTGTTTGAGGTGAGTGAGTGTTATCGTTGAGATATAAGGAAACTATTCCCTTCTTGGCCAATGATCTTAAGGTTATGTCTTTCAGGACAGTCTCCTCTGCCATTTTGTGGGGGATATGGAAGGAGAGGATTTGAATGGTATTTAAAAGGAAGGCAGATTTAGATGTTTTCTTGATTAATGGAGTTTGCAGTATCTGCATAAATGAGGGATCCCAAGTAAGCTAGGGCCACTGGGAATCCAAAGATTAACACTTAGAACAGAGCCGTACTTATGCATGGATTAAGCCAAGAAGGTATTACTATTTGGGGAAGGAAGCTGTAATACAATTATGGCATAAGCCATCGTGAATGATGGAATTTTCAAAGCAGGTTAGGAATTCGTAAGGCCAGTATATGGGAAAACATAAAAGATTATAATGATTTCATGATCTGAATTAAATCAAAGGTCTGAATAAGATATAAAGTTAGATTATGGGGGATGAATGGCTAGAGTAGGGCAGTTTAGGAGCTTTTGATGACATCATAGCGTTGATGGCCATTTAATGCCCATAACTTCCCTTCTCCCGCCGACATCCTCTTCGCCCAACGAATATATCTCACGGCGCCTTCACTCCCGACTTCTATTTTTGGTGTCTTCCCAGTGACGCAAGCATGATGTCACGAATATATCTCAAACCTTGCCTTTCAAGTGACATCATGTTGCATCACTTGGGAAGAGACCAAAACAGACATTGGGAGTGAAGGCACCTTCAGATATATTCGTTGGGTGAAGATGGCATCTTGGAAGATGGGAAGTTGTGGGCATTAAGTGCCCGTCAATTTTGATTGGGCATTAAATTCCCTGGTCCGCGACCTAATCGGTACCAAACTTTTGGTTGGGCCAGTTCAAGTCAGTCAAAATTTTAAATGTAGATCCTGGACCCTAATCTAAGTGGCATCTCTTTTCCATTTTGAGATGGACCTGGAAAGAAATTTTCAAGGGTCACTATTCTTACTGTAGGTGTCCACTTGTGCTCCCAACCAATGACCTATTCTATCGTGGAAAGGAGATCCACTTATTAGATACTATCCTTGGTAGTCTTTGATTCCCTTTTTTAACATTGTGTCATCAGAAGCGTTTTTGTCTTGTTAATTTCTGTGTCAATCATAGATTTTGTTCAGTTCTGTTTAGGGCTCTTTATTGTTTTTTTGGATATTTCAGGTTATAAGTAGATGCCCAAACATGGTAGTAGGTAGCCCCAACGTTGTTTTTGGTATCTGAGTTAAGACCTCGAGTTAGAATAGGGTGTTAGAGGATTCCAGCAGAAAATGTTTCTATATGAAGCCTTATAATCTTCCCCTTCCAATAAAAAGATCATAATTTTGTTTTTACTCATACTTTCATGCTCATGGATGATCTTTCTTCCATAGAGAAGTTAAAAATTCTGAGGCTAGTAGCCTGGTCCAGTGAGCATGTTCAAGCGTTTCTTTTTTTCGCCTTGATTGATTGGTCCTGCACAAGTATATTATCTTGGTTCAGCTGATCTTCTATGTTGTTGATAGTGTTAAAAAAATTGCTTCTTTCCATAAATCACCTATGTGAGACGGTCAAATAGATATAATATCATTATTTATACAATATTTGTACATCTTCTAGTTACATCTTTTTTCTGGGGCTTGGGGTGGGGTGGGGTGGGGTGGGGTGGGGTGGGAATAAGAAGATGACTAATGGAAGATATATGTTGAATTATATAAGGGAATGACATACTTGTAATTTTATATTTTATATTTGTTTATTTGTTTTATTTCCTTTCCTTAGAATCCTAGTCACTCTAGAGTTGGGACTCCTAGTCACTCTAGAATTGGGACTCCTAGTCTCTCTAGAGTTCCTGTTAGTTTGTAATCATATTCATTATAAATAAGAAGGTTGTCTGGAGAGATAATCAATTCTCTCCCATTCTCTGATTTAACATGGTATCAGAGCGGATGTCGATTTGAGAGTTGTCTAAAGTTCTTCGTCATGGTGTGCAGTCACCATTGCTGTCTCTGCTGCATCTGAAGTTCTGATTTTGTTTTCTATTCTATTTTCCATTGCTTCTCATCCTCCATTCATATTCAAGTTCTTGCTTTTGCTGGTTGGTTTCAATAGTACTGTGGGTTAGGAAGTTCTCTTTGAAATTTTGAATCCATCGATGACCATATGATGGAGTTCTCTCATTCGAATCAAGTCCTGGTTACCGCTGCCTTGTTTCTGTCGTGAGCTTGAAGAAAACTTAGTCCCTAATTGTTATAAAAGGGTAAAGTTTATTTTATTTACAGAAAACCCTTCTTTAGACTTCTATTTCAGTTTTTTTTTTTACTTTTCTTATTTTCAGATTTATCTTTGTCTTTAAATTTAGCTCCTACTCTGTCCTAAGGTCTTGTTTGTCCTCCCTTAATGGTCATTGAAAAGTTCCTTTTAATTACAAAATTGCCATTCACTGGTTGAGTTTTTTAGATAATTACAGTTCTACCACAAGGGTCTGTTTGTTTCTTTCAAAGTCATTATTTCTAGTTATTTACCAATTCTGTCACTGCACTTCATCAATTGGTCTTATATTACTTGGTGTGGACCCAATAGGGTTTTTCTCGACTCGGGTCCACATCCATTCTACCACTAATGCTGCTATTTGAGTATATTATTGTTTGTGTAGGCCCATATCGGATTCAATTGGGATTTCTCAATTTTGGTCTGCATTAATTGGTATTATTTGCATCCTCTATATTATTTGTTCACGTGGCATGTTCCACGTAAGGGGGAGATTGGAGATTCTTATCTGCTCAAGTTATTAGTTGAAGATTATTTATCGGCTCAAGTCATTAGTTGAAGATTATTATTATTTGTTGGTTCGTGTCTACTCATGGAAGAGACACTTTTCTCTACTACTTTGCTCATGTTAGAGCCTACTACTACCTTGCTTGTATCAGAGCCTACTACCGTTGCACAAGATGCAACCTTTTGTTAATACCAGTTGTCGTGTATCTCTTGTTGCCAGGCTACTTTAAAGAGATCACTCGAATAGCGAATCTCGATTCTTCCCTAACTGTATGAAGATCGTAAAGTGCTGCATATGTGTCTCTTGTTGCCGGGTTATTTTAAAGAGGTCACTCAAATAGCGAACCTCGATTCTTCCCTAACTGTATGAAGATTGTAAAGTGTTGCATATGTGTCTCTTGCTCTCAGAAGTTTGAGACATGACAACACTATTGAAGGTATTTTACATTGTTTTGCTCCATTGTGGTGGCTCATTCCAATGCAAAAGCAAAATTTTTAGCACTGGTTTAGGGAATATGTGAACTATTGTGGTTGAAGGGTTTACTCAAAGACTTGAAAGTCAAGTGTCTACAATCTATGATTTTGTTTTGTGACAATAAAACAGCCATCAGCATTGCTTACGATCCAGTTCAGCACGATAGGACTAAGTATGTTGAGGTAGATCGTCACTTCATCAAAGAAAAGTTTGAAGTGGTCAGATTCAAATTCCACTTGTCAGATCAGAGGATCAGCTGGCAGACTTTCTCACTAAAGGTTTACCTAGGAAACCGTTTCATATGATATTGTCCAAGTTGGGTATGCATGATATATATGCACCAACTTGATGGAGAGTGTTGAATTATATAAGGGAATGACATATTTGTAATTTTATATTTATATTTGTTTATTTGTTTTATTTTCTTTCCTAGTGACTAGGATTCCTAGTCACTCTAGAGTTGGGACTCCTAGTCACTCTAGAATTGGGACTCTTAGTCTCTCTAGAGTTCCTGTTAGTTTGTAATCATATTCATTATAAATAAGAAGGTTGTGTGGAGAGAATCAATTCTCTCCCATTCTCTGATTCAACAATATATAATGGCATGAAATGGTTGAATTGGTGCGGTGACGCGGAAATCAGGTGATCCAATAATTGGAATTGTGGTCGATTCTGGTGTGGAGCCACTTCAGGTTGAGTTACAGGGATAACCTTAGTTTAGTTTGAGTTTCCCATTTTGAGTTGTCAATAACATATATATATATATATATATATATATATCTATTTCAATCATAACGCAGAGCTGGTCTGTTTTCAATTTAGGTCCATTCTATTTGTTTGGGGGAGGGCAGGCCTTGGCGCAATGGTGAGCTTGCTCCATTGTGACCTGGTGGTCATGGGTTCGAATTTGGAAACAGCCTCTCTGCGAAGTGGGGGTAAGGCTGCGTACATTAGGCCCTCTCCAGACCCCGCATTGGCAGAAGCTTCATGCATTGTGTACACCCTATTTGTTGTTTGGGTAGTTTTAAATACCTTATTTGGTGGTTCACTCCCTCCATCCTTTCATCATCCAGTGGCACCCATAAACCACACAACACCCCCCTATGATTGTAATATAATTGTAACTGTATGGCATAATTCTACATCTGTGTGACTCGATTAATTTCGGAGTTGGTTTAGGTGTTGAATATCCTGGCCTTGTTGTTTGCCTGGAAAATTTTTTTTGGACTATTCACGTCCCAAGGGATATGATAATGTTCTTAAAGAACTGTTCAAATCTTATATGGTGCTAAATTGATTCTTTGTCATGTCAAAATTAGGTACATGATCTTTTAAAGCTATACCATGATAAAGAGGTCCCTGTGGAGCGTCTTCTGTTCAAGATCCCCTCAACCTGGCAAGTAAGTATCTCAGAAAGGAAATGCCTTAGCTGGTAATTTTCATAATTTTCCTTATAGGGAAATAAAATTTCCCAAAACATCTTGGATTGTAGTTCCTGTTCTCATTGACTCTTGATCTCTGTTTCAGGGAATAGAGGCCTCCAGATTGCTGGAATCTGAGGGCATACAGACTCATTTGACGTTTGTTTATAGGTATTTGTGAGGAGGATCTAACTGAAATGAGTTAAATAAAGAACATTTCAGTATTTTAAGAAAAAATTAGTAGATTTTTGGCATCAGTTAAAAAAAAAAAGTTTTTAAGACTCGTTACCTGACCTTTTGGTGACACGGTTATGCTTTTTCAGCTTTCCCCAAGCAGCAGCTGCTGCACAAGCTGGCACTTCTGTCATCCAAATTTTTGTTGGCCGTATCAGGGTAATTTTCTTTCTTGGTCAATTTTTGTTTAAATTTTCCATAAAGAGATTTTTTAGCATTATAAGGGAGATGTATCTCTTCAGGATTGGGCACGCAATCATTCCGGTGATCCTGAGATAGAAGCCGCCTGCGGAAGAGGAGAGGACCCTGGCTTGGCCTTGGTTAGTTCTGCATTTATCTCTGATCTTTTTCATTCGTCTTAAATGATTACAATGTTTCTGGAGCATATTTCAGATTATATGTAATTTCCAAATGGTCACCATGTAACCTTGGAAGGGCTTTTCCTCTTAATTTTTTAATGGTTCCTATTGAGTTCATGTTGAGCTCACTTCTTAGACTTTTCAAACTTCTTTAAACTTTTTTAACTACAGATGGGAATATCAGATTGGTCATTTTGGGTCAATGATAAATGATGGTGTGGACAAATTGTCCGCCAAGTTTAGGTCCCAACTGAACTGCCACATGGAAGTTATAAAGGACGTGATGGGATGAGATCTTGATACTGGCTATGTTTTTGCCAAGTATCATAATTATGGGTTTTAGCCACCTAGATTTGGCCAAGATGCACGGCAAGTCAAGTTGGGTTTCAATGCTTCCTATCAGCTCAGAACCAGCCAATTCGACCTTGACCTTAAATATGGTTTCCATCCCAAACAGCACCATGTTATTGGCATTCTATAAGACACCTAAAACCATTTCAGTGGATTGTGTACTAAAAAACCTAAACAGATAAGATTGCTTGTCAGGGTCTCACCTAATAGCCCTTATTGCTGAGATTTTTAACTCAGTATCTGGGATTGGATAGGGCCCTGCCATTGCTATGCCAGTCTAATCCAAAATGAACTCGGAATTGAGCAATTCCAACTGATCCTGGCTGCCGCCAGAGGGGGTGCTATCCTGACCATGTAAGCTTAATTTTTGGGGAGAGGGATTGATATTGCATTGGCCGGGGGTGGGGTGGGGATTTGTATGCAGAGGCCATATGCTTAATCCAGTCCTGATATTTAAAACCTTGCATTGCAGCCTACAAAACCACTGGAAAAGGGTTATGTGTTGTTTGAATTATTTTCCATTTATACAGGTAACCAAGGCTTACAATTACATTCACAAATATGGATATAAATCGAAGTTGATGGCAGCTGCAGTTCGAAACAAACAGGACTTATTCAGTCTTCTAGGGTAAGAATGATGCATGACAGTTGACAGTTCTCAGTTGAGAGTAATTGACATTTTAGTGCTCAATCTCAATTGTCTTCCACATTCTCAGGGTTGATTATATCATTGCACCATTGAAGATACTGCATTCGCTCAAAGAATCCGTTATTTCTCCTGAGGAGAAATACACTTTCGTGAGGAGGCTGACCCCACAGTCTGCTGCGGCCTTCAAATTCAGTGAAGAAGAGGTCTAATGCTTGCCTTAGTATCCCTTTCTAAACACGAATCTCCCATGTTGTATTGGTGTGAAGAACTGAAACTGTACAGGAACATTTTCATAGAATAGGAAATATCCCAATTTTGATACCTAATACTCCATATATAATGGAAGCAGCTTCATAATGGAACTTTACCTTTGATGGTTTTGGAAACTAGGATAAACCCCGACTGTTCATTGAATATGTTTCCATTAGAGTGAGCCATGAGCTAATAACAGTGATGATCTAATGATTCTTATCCAATTTAGCATGTGGTGAAGCATCAACCTGGACTGTTCTTCACTTGATGTGCCGTCACATGGATGATGATGCCTCAACCAAAGGTCATGCTTATGTCTATCTGATGATTATAGTCACAATGTTTTGGTTAACTCCCTTCTCTTTCAGCCTACAAAGAAAGGCAAGGATTCTGATTGGTACATCTTGTGTGACATTTTTTTGTTGAACTAAAAATTTTGTGACATGGTCTCCAAAAGGTTGGTTACAATTAACCAGTTAGATTGATTTATGAGTTTGCCGTGTACTGGATGGCATGCAAACTAAAGTTAAAACAATATGAGTCTGCTCTACTGTATATTTTTCCTTGATGATGTGCCTTAGAATTGTTTTCCAATTGATTGTAGTTTTTAGGCCCTTTTTGGTTAGGAGTGAAGTGAATGAAACTTTGCAATTAGGCATTTGGTTGAGAGTAAGTGGTAAAAGTTTGTTGATTTTACTTTGCTTTCACTCACTTCACTTGTTAACCCTCTTAACATGCCATTAAAAAGTTTATTTTACCTTATTTGATTTGTCTTTCGCTTTGCAATTGAAATTTTTATGTTGCTTAATGTTCTTCTGTTTTACTTCTAATCAAATGTTGCCCCTTGTGTTTTGGGTGTAATATAGCTTTACCTAGTAAAATATTCAGGGGAGCTGCATTTGATGATTTCTTCTTTATCTACAGCATGTGAAGTGGGACCAGTTGAGATTTGCATCAGCTATTGGGCCTGCAACTGAGGAGCTTTTAGCTGCTGGACTGGCGAGCTATGTTAATCAAACCAGACGTGTAGAGGAATTATTTGGGAAGATATGGCCACCCCCAAATGTCTAAAGGAAAAGGCATTGCAGTGACAATCAAGCTGTATGTCTTCTGTGAGGAATAAATGGATGAATTATGCTCACAATATGTAGAACTCATGCAATTTTATTCGTAAGTCAGAAATATGAGATCCTCTGCCTTCAGCTTTTCAAAGATTGAAAATAATGAGAAAAATGTGGCAACAAGTGGTAAGTATCATCAATGTTTATCTGTATTTACTAGGTTTCAAGTGTCGCATAGGGCAATATGTTAACCATGCTAGACTATCTGATTTTAGGCCCTAGCTTTGTATTTGAGATTGGCTGCCCTCAATAAAATTTTGTAACAATTCCTATTTCCTATTTTCTATTTCCTAATGGCTACTGTCTGGTTGTGTGATGCTGAACGTTGAATTTTAGAGCTAGAATCTTACTTATTTCTTAAGGAAAATTATGTGTACCACCTCTGAACTTCAAGTCCAATTACACTTGCTATCTTAAAGTTCACAACAATTACAATAGCATCTCCATTTTTAACAGTATCAAGTAAAAAGATTTAAAGATAATTTTACCTTTATTGCATTTACAAGCAAAATAGATTGAAATGATTTTTTAACCTAAATGATAAAATAACCAAAGTACCTTTCCAAACCTTAAAAAAAAATCCATTGTTCATCTAATTTACGAACTGTAAGTACTCAATTTCCTGCAAACATGTTCTACTGTAACACATTACATCTGCAACTGCTCAGTGCCGGTTACTTTGGCTACTCTCCAGCTGCCACTGCCGACTAACCCAAAACTGAAAATAAATCCAGTGGTCATTGCTTCCTCAGGCTGGTCGGAGTAGCAGCGGGCAACGACCCCAAACCCCAAACAGAATGGGTAATCAAGAATGAACAATCAGTTCTCTGTATGAACATTCAAATTCAACAGAGAACAGAAAAATTAAGTAAAATAACACACAGCATATCTTCTCCGGCAAAACAAGGAGAATCACAGAGTAAACAAACGTAAATTACAATCTACATTTCATTCCCAGGTTTATGAAAACTGAAATATGGAGTTTCAGGAGGCCCGTTGAATCCAGATGGAGAAGATGATTTCTGTTTCACGAGTTTCTTAAGCAAACAGAAGATGGCTTGTGTTTCAATTGCCTGCTTGCTCTTTCTCTCTCTGTTTCAGTGTAATAAGATCTCAACAAACAGCCTCAGTTGTAGGAGTATTCGCCGGTATACTTGCTAGGACCCGACCAGATCCACTAGAATAGCTCACCGACTTGCCGCCAAAACTCCACCTACCTTTGGATTTCGCCTTCTGTTCCTTCTCTCTCCTGAACCATCTCATTGCTTGCTGTGCACATTTTCCGAGATCTCAATGGAAGAGGCCTTGGAGAAGTGCGAAAATCAATTGAAGAGGCCTTGGGGAAGTGCAAAAAGATATTGGATGGGCGCCTCCTACACAACAAGAAGATGATAAACTCGAAATGACAAAACCCACTTCTCTATTAAGATACAGTTTCTTTGTACTACAAACTACTATAGACTACTTCAATTTTCTTTTCTTCAATGGACTCTTTTATTGTTTTGATTCCCATCACGAAAAGCTGAACGTTTAGAACTAAACGACAAGGTAGAACGAACTAAACGGTTGATGACGAAACGAAAATCGACTAATTCAATACCCATTACTTAATACCCTAGTCACTAAACAGAGATTTTGGTTGTTTTTTTTTTTTTTTTTTTTTTTTTTTTTTTGTCTTTTCACTTTACAAAATACTAGTATAGTCTTTGTTATGATCGAAAATCATCCGTCGGTTTACGATCCGAGTAACCTGCAATCACAGAGATGAGACAACGGAGTTGGACGACTACGTCCCAGTAACACTCCGATGCCTAAGTCAGATTCCCAATGTAAACAGTCAAGAGATAGTGGGAAGCTATCTCCAGTTTAGAGAAAGAGGGGAACGATGAAAGAGTTTGAGCGTATGAGAATGAATGGAGAGATTGTTAGATGATTTACCTTGAGGGATCGTCCTCTATTTATTGAGATTGGGAAGAAGCATGGAGGTACCAGGACTCAGGGAAGTAGATCTCCAATAGGACTACCAAGTGTCGCTCTGAGGGACACCCAGATCATAGACTCCGAGTATGAGTGGGAGACTGTAGCTAAGGAAGCCAAGTCGGTCCACAGTAAGAGTGACTCGTGTCGTCATACGAGTGGTCGTATGGCCGTGATGATCGACATCGTATTATACTAGGAGAGGGACTGCTCTGACGTGATATAGTTGTCTTAGGACTCTGACCTCCAATTAAAAATCGTAACCGAGTAGGTTTATACCTCCGACCGTCACCATGTCCTAACAGGACTGTAACTCCGAGCGGTAGAAGCCGAGTACAATACATCATGCGTGGTTGGCTTCGAAGATAAAGGTTGCCACGTGTAAGATTTTAAGTGGATGATGTTTTTCCCATATAACAGATGCCTCTTGCGCTGTCGGATTCAAGGAATTCGATAGTGCAAATACACCGAACAAAAATATCAAGATCCACTCGGATACTTCAGAAGGTCGATCGGTCACAACTGTTGGTCGTACCAACATCCTTCGAGAATTCTCCATTATGATCGAAACTCCCATGTGAGTGTATGGCAGTTGTCACCAACTATCCCCACGACCAGACGACGTGCGGAATCCGAGGCGTCAAACCCACGAACAGTTGCTCAGCTCAACAGTTGATCTGTAAGCGATTCGAACCGCCACGACCATCCAACGACCGCGAACCAATCGACGCACCTCGGGACGAAGCGCCATAAATAACCGTTACGATCATGAACGGTCGGCTCCATCGGACGGTGGAGATCGAATCCTACTATCTCGAGAACCGGCATCATAAATATCCTCAGAGTCATTATTGCGGCTGAGTCAACCTATCACGTCGCGCCCGGCGCGGCAGACGTTAAGCCACTACTATTCCGCCACGTGTTCGGAATTTGAAAAGTTGAATTTCAAACTCGACGTCTATAAATATGCTCCAAACATTTTTATTCGACCATTTGGACGAGCTGAGATCGGAGTCTTCTTTGCGTGGTCGGAGCATCCATGTGTCTAAGTCTTCGTGGGTCTTCTTCGCTCCTTTCCAAATCAGTAAGTTTCCCTTCTCTTGTCCTTCCTTCCCTTGTCTCTTCCGTTTTCCTTTTCCTTTTCATGCTTGCTAGTTCCGTTTCGTCCAATAGTGTCAGACTTCTAGGAATAGTGAGAGAGAGTGAACCTATGGCCCAGTACCGGACTTCTTCTTCGGAGAGGTCGTCCGACTCGATGGATGAGTTTTCGGTTGCCCCCGAGCCTCCTAGTAGGAAGAGGAGAGCTCAAGACTCCATCAGCCTGGAGTTTGGGTCGGAGACCACCGAGTCGAACGACTCTGGTGGGAGGGCCAGTGCCCGCAAATCTCCAGAAGTCGTCTCTTCGGCTTCCTATCCAGCATCTGAAGAGGAACTTGAGCAAGGTTCCTCTGATGCTACCGAACGTAGTCGCCCAGCTGGCACTTCTGCTCGGAGGGCTCCTCGCCAGAGGAGTGGCCGTCCTGAGATTCCACCGGTTGATAAACTTCCCACGTGGAGGGTGTCGAGCAAGGTTGTGTCTGATATGGCCTTGACTCAAATCCGTAGGGCCTATCAGTTAGAGAAGCCGATGACCAACGTCTTGGTCCAACTCCTATTGTCTGAGGAGAGGGCTTGTAGCCTGAACCTCTCGGAAATCTGTGTGTACGAATACGCTCTGAAGTCCGACCTTCGTTTCCCCCTTCACCCCCTCGTAGTCGATATCCTGAAGGTGTATCGCATCGCCCCATCCCAATTGAATCCGAACGGGTGGTGGTGTATTTACGCCTTCATCATGTTCGTCCTTCGACTGGGAGAAACTTCGATCGTGAACCTGTTCCAGTCTCTTTTCCAGTTCTCTAGTCTGACCGAGACCCGCTCCATGAGTGGGTGGTATTACTTTAGCCAGAGGACCGCGAAGAAGCTTCCGGCTATTTCTCAGAAACCCTCTTCCATCTACGGGTGGAAAGAGAAGTTTTTCTTCGTGGGCCCTCCGACGGGTGGCCCTGCTTTGCCTCTGTCCAATGCGTGGCTAGTGGTCGACGCAACGAGGTTTAACAAGATCCCTTTCTTGACCACGGAGGAGAGGCGGACCTATTGCAAGGTACTGAAGGGCCAGACCGTTCGGTTTGCCGACCTGACGGATCCCCAGAAGTTGGCCAAGCACGGCTTGCTAGGTAAGTTTTATCTCTAACTGTTGGACTCCGATCGGATATTTTACCATCAGTACTGACTGTTTGCTTGGTTCTTTTGTTGCAGTGAACTTCTCCAACGATCAGCTGGTTGCCCGGATCCTACGCAAGTGGGCCGTCGAAGCCAGGAAGCAAAATGATCGGAGAGACGATCAAGCCGACGGGGCAGCCCCAAGGACGCGGGTGACGGCAGACGACCCCAAGGGCAAGAGGCCCATGGTTGATGGTCCATCAAAGAAGAAGATCCGATCAACCCAAGAACTACCGGCCAATATCTATAAGTCAAGGCCTACCGTGAGGGTTGGTCGGCCTGAGGAGGGTAAAAAGGGGGCTGCGACGAAGGAAGTCCAGCCCCTCTCGGCGATTAAAGTGGTCGATCTGACCTAGGCCGCCAATCTGAAGGTGCAAGGGGAGTTTGTTCCCCCGATGAAGGGCGACTCCAAGAAGAAGGCGGGGGCGGCGGTGTTCGCTCCACAGCTCGACCTGAAGGACATCAACTCGTTGTTCAAAAGCGCGAGGGTGGCCAGGATCATGTTGACTGAGAACCGCCTCCTGGAGGATGTGACCTTCACCTCTTCTTTGTAGATGACCGACCTGCTGAAGAGGATCTTCCTCGTCAGCACTCAGCTATGATAGTCAACCCTTATTTCTTCCAAACTCACTTTCACTTGGCTGTTAGATTTTTTACTAACTATTCCATTCTTCTGGTATGCAGGGCAGCAACCTCGTGGCCGAGCTTTGTCAGAAAGTTGCAGGCTTGGTGGTGGACTTGGAAGAGAAGACTGAGCTGGAGTCTTCACTGTGGGCGGCTCTGAAGGCGTCCGAGGACAAGCTGACTGAGAAGACCTCCGAGGTCGAAGGCCTTGCTTTGAAGAAGTCCAACCTCTGGACTTCTCTGAACAAAGCCGAGGATGCCCATTCGGAGGAACACCGAAGGCTGCACCAAGCCGAGGAGAGATTGCGAGCAGCCGAGGATGCCAAGCGGAAGGTCGAAGACGATGCCAGGCTGGCCAAGGAGGCGTTGGCTAAGGCGGAGGAGTTCCAGGCCGAGATCTGAGACCAGGCCGTGGCTGACTATCGATCGTCTTCTCAATATTCCGATGACTTGGAGGAGGCCACCAGTGGGTTCTACCAAAAAGGGGCTGTTGTCACACCCCAATTCTGATCCAACCAGAATGGTGTGAGTGAACCGCCATTGAACCAACGGTTCACACCAGGATCTCGAATAGGCTGTGTCCACTCATACAAACCATCACACATAACCACAATCAGAATATAATAGTACAACGGAAGTCTTTAAAATAGAATGAACTGAATATCTATTGATAAATTAAATAAGTATTCAATTATTCAAATCCAAACATAAAATAAATATCTTTTACATCTCTTTAATATCAAACGAAAATAACTGAAACGAATACATAAAATCCGATCACAGGTACACGCAGAAAGGGCACTCGCATGAAGCGTCATGCTCGTCCTCTCCTGCCTGTACGTCCAGAGCAGCTACACCATCATACGCCGGAGCGTTCATATAGTCATCCACAGTGTAACCTGCATCAGCATCTAAAATAATGTACTAACAAAGGGTGAGCTCACAACATAGCTCAGTAAGACAATCAGACAGTTTCACAATATTATGCATGAGTAACAATCAATTTTATGCTGTGGTCCGGTTTCAAGTTTGCAATGTGCTATAGAAAGGTTTGGTGGCCCCCGCACCTCTATACACGAGTGTGTGGCACCTCATGGATCACACCCTCATTGGCCCATATGCACCCATCATGGAATAGAGATAGAGCTAAGATACCCCCGTACCTCCCCTGATGCTCTACCCATACCAATACCTAAGCCCCTACTGGCCAGGGCTCACAAACTGGGCTCGCAACTAACCAATCCTATATGTCATCAATATATGCTCTATCCCAGCACAGCCGTCTACGACATAGAGATAGAGCTAAGACATTCTCACACCTCCCTTGATGCCCTATCCGCAACTAACCCACTAGGATAGAAACAATACGCAGGTAGACCCTATCCCAACATAACTCCCTACGGCATAGAGATAGAGCTAAAACATCGTGGACAAGCCATCGTCGACTCGGAGACCACAGTGCCACATAACCATGGCCAGGCCAATATCAATATCGGAGACCACCGTACCACGACCTTCCCCTGATGCCCCACCCGTACCAAGCATGTTAAGACAGAATACTACAAAAGGTGCTAGTGTGAGGAGCGATCCCAGGCCCATGCCCCATTCCACACACTAACGAAAACAATCACATGCTTAACAATCACATCCTATCAATGCATGAAAAATAATAATAACTGAAAGTAAAGGATGACATGTGAATATGCACAAACATCACATCATATATATTCAGGTAATTAACAACAACTTACTGTCCATTAATTATTAGGTTTAGGTCAGATTCCCTTACCTGACGCTCGTTTGTTAGCTTGCTCCACGTCGCAAGATCCAAACGGAAAGTCACAAAGTCCTACAGTTTTATTAGGGTTTCATTAGAATATTTTTCTTAGGGTTTCATGTTGGTCGGAAACCAACAAAGTTACAAAATACCCTCACAGAGCTGACCGGTGGCATGTACCGGTCGCAGCTCTGTGGAAAATACTGGCGACCGGTATGGTCAGTCGCTCCCCACAGACCAGCCTCCTGAAGGATACCGGTGGCAACATACCGGCCGCACTGTGTGCAACCGGTATAGTCGACCGGTATGTCTCCGGAAGACCATACATGGGTTTTTCGACTGTCGTCGATCATCCTCCATGGATTTCCAAGGTTTTTTCTATCCATTCTAAGTCTAATCTTTGAGTTAGACGTTATCCCCAACTCATTCAAGTCTTATTTCGATGAATATCATCTCGGAACTCGAATCTAAGGTTTGACGACAACTTAGGGTTTTAGATCAATACCTACTTTGCATGGTATTGATCCACCCTTATAACAATCATAGGGTAAGAAGAATGATCAAAACACTTACCGTTGACTGGCGTAACGTGAGCGTCGTCGAACGGTAATGGCGGTACCTTCTTCTTCTTCCTAGCTCCTTCTCCTTTCCAACCTCCTTCTCTTCTCTAGAGTTTGTGAGAGATAATGGAAAGGATTTGAGGAGGTTTAAGGGTGTATTTATAGGCTAGAATTAGGGTTTAGTAACCCTATTAGGATTAGAAAAGTCTTAGGATTCGAAATCAGGAAAGTGGGACCGTCAGAAGTCAATTTTCGGATCTCCGCCCTCAGTTGCGCAGAGCTGACCGATCGACCGGTACCAAGACCGGTACCATCGACCGGTCAACATAAAATCATGTTGATTTGATCGTCTTTGGTCCGATTTCATACCTCTTTGTCATCCGCTCGTCCCGTCTAGCTCGGTGATGATCGAAAGACCTGCTACAACACAAAACCAAGGTTTAGACCGGGTTTACGGAGTGCGGGTCTTACAGCTGTCTACCTGAAGGAGCAGCTCGCTGGGAAGGGCATGGTCTTCGACTACTCAGACTATCCGATCCTGGCCGAGGAGGAGGTGGTGGAGCCGACCACGCGTATGGAGGCCGAGGGTGTGCAGGAGGATGACTTGCCTCCTTACGAGGTTCCTCAGACGCCGATCGTCGAGCTTCCAAACGTGCAGCTGTCGAGCGACGTCCCCACTGATCCCACTGCCAAGGACGGGCCTGCTTGAGTGGTCTTCTGCCCGCGGGGGCTACCTTGTATATATATATATATATATATATATATATATATATATATATATATATATATATATATATATATATATATTTTTTTTTGGTAATGTAATGTTCTGTCCCTTTGTGGGCTTTGTACTGCTGCTCCTTGTGGGCTTTTATGAATAAAATTCATTTTTTTTAATTCTCTTTGTGTGGTCGCTTTCATTCCTTTTGCGCTGCTCAGCTTCATTCTCTTTGTTGTTGTGTTGTTGTATTGCCCCTACCCCGGAAGTGTTGTCGGCTTGACGGCTGAGCAGGCCGAGAACACTTAAGTCTTTATTAAAATGGCTAAGGCATGGAAAAATTTAGGACGATCATCTGAGTAGTCGAGCACGTGTAGTTAAGAAGTGTTGCGCACTATCTTGTCTGCGGGCCGAGTCACCTTGTACCCGCATGCTACTCTTACCTGCTCGTCGGTGTGAGTAGGCAGTGTCAATCGCGATCTGCATGCTACCCTTACCTGCTTGTGGGTATGGGTAGGTAGAATGGTTGAACACCTGCATGCTGCTCATACCTGCTTGTGGGTGTGAGTAGGCAGTGTCATGTATGATATGTATGCTACCCTTACCTACTTGTGGGTATGGGTAGACAGAATGATTGAGCACCTAAGTGCTGCTCATACCTGCTTGTGGGTGTGAGCAGGCAATGTCAATTGCAATCTACATGCTACCCTTACCTACTTGAGGGTATGGGTAGGCAGAATGGGTGATCGTCTGCGTGCTACTCATACCTGCGTGAGGGTATGGGTAGGCAGAGTCATTGAGGGCCGGCGTGCTACTCGGGCCTGTTTGAGAGCGCGAGTAGGTCGGCTGTGCCGAAAGGAACGACTATGTCAATTGCTATGAGTTGTGGGCTGAATGACAGTACTTCTTATATTTAAAATGAACTGAGCGATGCCCCTAGGGGGTCCGGCGTACAACTGAGACTACTTAACTTAAAAAGAAAGTTGAAAACTACCATATTGGCTAGGACAGGTCGGCCGACAAGACAAAACAAAACAACTTAATAGTAAAGCTAACAACTATTCATTGGTAATACTTGCGAAAATTGGTGGCATGCCAAGTCCTCGATATTTCTTCACCGCCGAGGGTGGCCAGCTTGTATGATCCTGGTCGGCCGGTTCTGAGGACGCGCTAAGGATCTTCCCAATTTCGGGCCATCTTCCCTTGAATGGTGGACTCGGAGACTGCTGCTTTTCTGAGGACAAGATCTCTGACCCTGAATTGCTTTGGTCGGACTGTCTTATCGTAATCCCGAGCGGTCGTCTGCTGGTATGCTACCATCCTGAATGCTGCCGACTCCCGCACATCCTCTAAATTATCCAAGTTAGTTCGGAGATCTTCTGAGTTGGTATCCTCATTGAAGTTTAGCATCCAGAAAGTGGGATGAAATACCTCGACTGGGACGACTGCCTCCGTGTCGAAGGCAAGCATGAAGGGAGTTTCACCCGTGGATGTCCTCTTGGTTGTCCTGTACGACCAGACGATGCTCGGTAACATGTCAACCCACTTCTCCTTTTCATCTGCCACCATCTTCTTCAGACCAGACAATATGGTTTTATTTGTTGCCTCAGTCTATCCGCTTGTTTGCAGGTGGCCAACCGACCCAAACCAATGGTCGATCCTAAACTCCTTGCAAAAGTCTGCGAATGATGCACTGGCGAACTGAGTGCCATTGTCTATCACAAGGATTCTGGGCACACCAAATCTGTATACGACGGAGTGTCTGAAGAATTGCTCCACCTTAGTTGCGTCAATTTTGGCAACAACTTCAACTTCAATCCACTTTGTGAAGTAGTCTGGCCACAATGACATACTTTCGTTGATATATTGCCTTGGGGAAGGGTCCCATGATGTCCATACCCCAGATGGCAAAAGGGAGAGGACTGGTGATCGACTGCAGAGGTGCGATCGGAGCATGTGGGACTGGTGCATAGAACTGGCACTTGTCACACTTGCGCACCAGCTCGATGCAGTCGTCATGCATTCTGGGCCAGTGGTAGCCTTGCCGAAGGATCTTTTGGAATAATGATCGGCCTCCTTGGTGCCGACCGCAGATTCCTTCGTGGACCTCTTTCATAACTTGCTCGGCTTCGTCCAATCGGAGACACCGAAGTAATGGCATGGTGTAGGATCTCCTGTACAACACATCGTTGTTGATGGTGTACTGCTTAGATCGGGCTTGGATGCGCCGTGCGTCTTTCCTATCGTTTGGAAGTGCACCTGTTCGGAGGTAGCGGTAGATGTCGTCCAGCTAGAGATGGTTGGTGCAACTTCCTCCTTGGCAGAGCTGCTAGCGTGCTCCAATAACTCCACGTACATGGCAGAGTCCATCCCTGAGATGTCTTCCAGGGACAACCTAGACATGTCACATCCCAATTCCGCACTATTCAGAATGGTGTGATGAACCGCTAATAAACTAACGGTTCAACCAGGATCTCTAATAGGCTGTGTCCGTTGAAATTAAACCATACACATCCACAACCATAATCAGAATAAATACACAATAGTGGAAGTCTTAATATTAATGAATTGAGGTATCTAACTGTGATAATCAATAATAAAATATCAAGTTATGTTATATCAACCGAGACATAAGTAAATAAAATAAAATATCAATTATATTTCCTTAATAATTCAAATGAAAATCTAATCGAAATCGCATGTGTTGCACTCGCATGAAGAGTCATGCGTTTCCACTAAGTCTTCAGCCTCCATCGCAGCAACGTGCCCGTGTACAGAAGCATTCATATAGTCTTCCACCGTGGTACCTGCATTATCAACTAAAAATATTCGATGTCAAAAGGGTGAGCACACATCACGGCTCAGTGAGCAAACAAAATAATGCAACAAACATATGCATGCATTCAATTCATATCTGTGGTCTGATTTATAAGTTTACAATGTGCTATAGAAACGTTCGGTGGCCGTCTCACCTCTATAAACGAGTGTGTGAAGTCGCCTAAAGATTAACGTTTATTGTCGTCCCACGTGCACCCACTATGGAATAGAGATAGAGCTAAAGTGCTTAGGACCACACCGCATCACACTTCCCTTGATACTCTACCAATACCAACACGTAAGCCTTTACTGGCGAGGGCTTGCAAACTGGGCTCGCAACTAACCAATCCTAATGTCAAACAGTGTACCCAAGGCCTCACCCCAACATCCCTCAATACGTCCATAGAGATAGAGCTAAGGCCCCCCGGTAGAGTCGAAGACTATACAGTCCCGAGACCACCTCCCCTGATACCCTACGACGTAATAGTTCTGCTAAGGTAATGGTGATACGATGATGTCAGTGGACAAGACTTGAGTAGAGATAGAGCTCGAGTCTAGTAACCAAGCTGAACCACAATGTCACGTCCCCCCTGATACTCCACTCGCATCAAGCACACTAACCACACACATACATTCACATGTCTATTCTTATCATCATCATCATCATGTTATAAACAAAATAGAATTAAATATGCATGAACATTAATAGCAGGAATATTGGATGACATGTTGAATGCACATTACAAGCATACACGCATGGAATCAGTCATGGCATTGGACTCAAGAAAATAAAAATAGTTTATTATTAGTCAACTAGTTTAGGTCTTGTTCCCTCACCTTTACTTGAGTGTAGATCCTCTTTCAAGCTCTAAGAATCACATTTATATCAATAGGAAAACCTAACAAGTCGATAGATTTTAGTTAGAAGTCATTCCGATAATTTTAGGCTTGTTTTTAAGCGAGGGTCGCAGGGTGGGTCGTAGGTAGGGTAGTAGTTTACTGCGACCCCCAGGGTAGGGTCGATGCCAGGGTCGGATTTCCATCGACCCTGGGTGCGACCACCCCTTTCCTGGACTTCTCGAATACTGGGGGTCGATCTTGTGGTCTGGTAGGGTCGATTCCCAATCGACCCCACGTGCGACCCCCGTGGGTTGAGTCGAGAATATCATTCTATAGTCTCTTCTTTCATGTTTGGGTCCTATAGCTTACTTCCACAATCCATTCTAGGCTTGTTCTATGGCTTAATACTCTAGGTTTCTTCCTTACTTTGCCTACCATGCTTTCTCCCTGGATTTCATTGAAATCTTCCCATGGATGTATAATTTGGATTTCTCCTAGACCATACCCTCTTCATGAACTATTCTAAGGTCTTAGATCATCAATGGAAACGTACCCATACCTTAGGTTTTGCTGAGATTCAGAGATTTCTTTGAATTCTTCACTTTGGTCTTCTTCTCCAACTTTCCTTCTCTTCTCCTTCTCTTCTCTTTCTTTCACTTTCAATTAGGGTTTCAAAAGGAGTGAAAGAGGCTTAGGGACATCCTATTTATAGAGTAGAACCTCCCAAAATAAGTCACATTGAGATTAGGAAGAAATCCCAATGAAATTTGGAAAGTTTTCTATTTGCAATTTCTGTCGACAAACAGGGGGTCGATGAGGGGGTCGGAGATCCTGTCGACCCTCAGTTCTAAGTTGTTCGACCCCCAGTTAAAATATCAGGGGTCTGACTTCTTAGTGAGGGGGGGCGACCCTGCCTATCTAGGTATGCGACCCTGCCTTCCAATTAACTATTTTTGGGTTAGTTTAGTACCTAGTTTCGCTATTTCCTTCATGCACTTGGTCCATTTGGCTCGACCATGATAGGTAAACCTGGTACAAAGGTGGTAAGACCGGTTACTTCGATACGGGTCTCACAAGGCAACTCGTCTGCTTCGGTGTTCTCGTCCCGGTATACATACTGCAGCTCGACACTTTGGAAGGCTGTAATGGCTGAGTTGACCTTGTCCAGGTACTTCTGCATCTCTGGTTTCCTGGCTTCATAGTCGCCTTGTACTTGTCGGATGACCAGCTACGAGTCACCCTGGACTATGAGCCGTCGAACAGCCAGGCTTTTTGCTAGTCTGAGGCAGGCCAGTAAAGCCTCATACTCGGCTTCATTGTTTGTAGCACATAATCCAAATCTCACTGTTGATCGGATTTTGAAACCTTTCAGGCTTGTCAGTATTACTCCCGCACCTGCTCGATCGTCCACGGAGGATCCATCCACCTGCAGTGTCCACGGGGCCTCGGTTGGTTCTGGAGCAGTCCCTGTTGGAGGTTCGACAACTTCCTCCTTGGGTAGGGTGCTCTTGATAACGAAGTCTGCTAATGCCTGGGCTTTGATGGTGGTTCTGGGGACGTACTTTATATCGAACTTGCCGAGCTCCACTGCCCAATTTATGAGCCGATCGGATATGTCAAGCTTTGATAACACCTTCTTCAGAGGTGTGTTGGTAAGCACAGAGATAGGGTATACTTAGAAGTATGGTTGGAGTTTCAGTGCAACTGTCACCAGGGCGAGTGCCAGTTTTTCAATGGGTTTGTATCTGGTCTATGCGTCCAACAACACCTTGCTAACATAGTATATCGGCCATTGTACCCTATCTTCCTCTTTCAGCAGCACGACACTCACCGCTTGGTCGGAGACTCCGAGGTAGAGTTGCAACTCGTCTCCAGGATTGGGTTTCACTAGCAGAGGCGGTGATGACAAGTAAGCCTTGAGGTCCTCGAAGGCTTTCTAGCACTCTTCAGTCCATTCGAACTTCCTAGCTCTTTTTAGTGTTTTGAAGAAGGGAAGGCATCGTTTGGCCGACTTTGACATGAAGCGGCCGAGTGCGGCTATGTGACCGTTCAGCTCCTGTATCTGTTTGGCTCTGGTCGGTGCGGCCATGTTCAAGATGGTCGTGATCTTTGAGGGGTTGGCTTCTATTCCCCTCTCTGAGACCATGAAACCCAAGAATTTCCCAAACGCGACTCCGAAGGTACACTTGGTGGGATTCAACTTCATGTTGTGTCTACGGAGGACCTGGAATGCTTCGCCGAGGTCGGCTAGATGATGGTCGGCTTGCTGACTCTTTACTAGGAAGTCGTCAACATATACCTCCATATTTCGGCTGATCTGATTTTTGAACACTTTGTTCACCAACCTTTGATAGGTAGTTCCTGCGTTCTTTAGGCCAAAAGACATGACCGTATAGCAAAAGAGCCCCTGGTTGGTGATGAAGGAGGTGCACTCCTTGTCAGCCTTCCTCATCTTGATCTAATTGTACCCTGAGTACGCATCAAGGAAACTGAGTTGCTCGTGCTCAGCTGTAGCATCTATCAACTGGTCGATGCGCGACAGTGGATAGCTGTCTTTAGGATAGGCTTTTGTTGAGGTCTGTGAAATCAATGCAGATCCTCCACTTTCCGCTTACCTTGGGCACCATGACCACGTTCGCCAGTCAGTCTGGATAAGCTACCTCCCGTATGAAGTCGGCCGCTAGTAACTTCTGGATTTCCTCGTCTATAACGGACTGTCAGGCAGGCGCAAAGCTCCTCTTCTTTT
Source organism: Protea cynaroides (assembly GCA_028583415.1). NCBI lineage: Eukaryota > Viridiplantae > Streptophyta > Magnoliopsida > Proteales > Proteaceae > Protea > Protea cynaroides. The sequence continues at coordinate 87,223,978 of CM053275.1, forward strand.
GTCTGACTGGTCGATGTTGGGGGTCAATAGCCAGGTGATGTTCGATCACTTCTCTAGGGATTCCTGGCATCTCAGAGGCCGACCATGCAAACACATCTAGGTTTTGCCTCAGGAATCCTACCAGCTCCTCCCTCTGGTCCTTAGGTAGCAAGGAGCCGACCTGGAATGTCTTTTTGTGCTGATCGTCCGCCACAGGGATTTCCTCTAACTCCTCGGCGGGTTTTCCCCTGCTCGGCGGGTCAATGTCTTGGACATCTACTATGTGGACTGGTGCTGCTTTTAGGGCTCTTTGACTATTTTTCAGCTCGGTTGCGTACCATCTTCTAGATGTCACTAGGTTTTTGACCGAGTATCATAGGTAATTGAATGCCTCGTTTCACCGTCACCGGGTCCACGGAAAAGCTGATAAGATCAAAGGTAATCGGTTGGAGCTGGTCGTCTCCTAGCTGCATCCTTTGGTACGCGTGGTAGAATATGATATCTACTGAGCTCCATATGTCTATCAGGCACTTGGCGACGTCGCAATGTCTGATCCCGGCAGTGAAGACAATGACATTTTCATAGGGGACTGCCACGTTGACGAGGTCTTTGTCGCTGAAGGTGATGATTTCTCCAGTCTGCGCCTTCTTATACGGCAACTCCATTTTTGCCATTAGACGGGAGTAGGCTTTGGCCGACTGATTAGATGTGTTCCTGGCTGCCGGTCCTCTTATGATTGTGAGGACTGTCTTTCCCTCGGTGTTGGGCCCCTTTGTAATGGCATAGACACCACTATTGCCAGGAATACGCAGGCTCGTAGATGTGCATGGTCGGTCCTTTGGTCGAGGACTGCCAACGAATCGCCGACCGGATCTTCTTCTCTTTGACGCCGGGCGGGACCTCCTCCTACTTCTGCCCCTACCTTCTGGTTCAGACCAAGATGGGAAGGACCCAAACTGGATATGTTGTCTGCCTCCTAACCGTTCTTTCACCGATATTCTGGCTTGCTCCAGATGACCCTCCGATCGTACCAAACTGAATGGCACCGACCCACTGTCTAGGAGTCGCAGGACCTCCCTCGGGATCTCGGTCGTCCCTTCGAGCTACGTTTTGGTCCTCGCCTGCATCCGTTCGGTAGTCATTTGGCTGCTGGTTCCTCGAAGGCGGAGGGGGTAGCCCGCGATTTCTTCGAGCTGGCACTGGTCCCCTGCCAGCGTCTCTGACGAAATTGCGATAGTAACACCACCGGATGTGATCTTCAATTTCCCCCTTCAGGTACTTGCACTCATCCGTGTCGTGACCGTGGTCGAGATGGAAGCGACAGTATTTGGAATTCCTTCCTTCACCTCTGGGCTTCGGAGGTGGCCGGAGGTTCCGATCATTCCTAATCACCTCCAGGATCTCCATCATCGAAGTGGTGAGCGGAATATAGTAATCAAAGGTCTTGTACGAGTGTCGGTGTACCTGTTCTTTGTCGGACCTTTGTTTCTTGGGGTCACTGGAGTTCTGCGTCTGGTCTGCCAACTCGGATCTCTTTTTGTCCGTCGGTTTTTGGTCGGTCTTCAAGGTGTTGACCGCATTGTTTTTCTGGGCCTTGGTCGTTTCATCTGCTGAAGTGTACTTCTCGCATCTGGCCAGCAGATCGTCTAAGTTCTTCAGAGGCTTTTGGCAAGGGACCAACAAAGCTGCCCGTCCGTCACTCCGACCTACAAGTTGGACATATGCACTGCAGGCTCGACATCCTTGATCTACAACACTTCGGCATTGAAGCGCTTGATGAAGTCCCGTAGGGACTCGTCTTTTTGTTGCTTGACCGTCGACAAGTGGTAGGATGTCTTCTTGCGCACCCGGCTGGCCTGGAAGTGCTTCAGGAATTTGTTCGACAGCTGTTCGAACGAAGTGATGCTTCTCGGAGGTAGGTTGTTAAACCATGTGCGGGCAGCGCCTCTGAGCGTCGAAGGAAACGCTCTACAGATCAGGTTGTCGCTGAGCGGGTAAAAGAGCATCGTGAAAACGAACACGTTTAGATGCTTTTCGGGATCAGTGCTCCCGTTATAGGAGTACAAGACGGGAATCTTGAAATTTTCAGGAGGGGGAACTCTCATGATCTCGTCAGAAAGTGTTGTGACGGCTGTATATACCGTCCTCGGCGAAGCGACTCGGTTCTGCTCCACCTGGTGGAGCCGTGCAATCAATTCCAACAACTACCGCTCGACCTCTGACTGGGGAGTGGCTGGAGGTGGCGCTGCTACCGTCATCGGTGTCTCCACATTGACTCTCTGCTGGCGGAGGGCCTCGCGTTTCTCTCAGGCAGAGGGGGTACCCCATGCGTTCCCTGCGCCTGATGGTGATCGGCTGGATGATGTCGAGCAGATGACCCAGCCACGCTCCGTGTGTGGTGATGAGAAACCCTGCTCCGATCACGAGATCCCAAGGGAGGATTACTCGGTGTGGCTCTGACTGACGCCGCCGGCGCAAGTTGCTGATGAGCCCCGGATTGGGACGCTCGTGGTGTTGGTGCGGGCGGAGGGTTTACTCTTGCTCCTCCGGGGATCGAATTACTTGCTCGAGCGCCTCAAGGCTTGAGCCAACTGATCGATCTGCTGCCTCAGCTCATCGAATTGCTGACGAGTCACGTACTGAGGTGGTGGTTGCGGCGCCGTCGTCGTTGGTGTCGGTGTTGACGTCGGGGTATGGTTTGCACCCGACGTACTTGCGCTACTATCAACCTGAACTTGCACAGACGGTTTAACTGGTTGGTGTGAAGCCTGGGCACGAGTTCTCCTGTATGCCATCGGAAGTAGTTTGAGGTTGAGATCCTCGTGCGCTGTCCGTCAAACTCAATCAAGAGGGCCCCACGGTGGGCACCAAACTGTTATGGTCGAAAATCGCCCGCCGGTCTACGATCCGAGCAACCTGCAATCACAGAGATGAGACAACGGAGTTGGGCGACTAAGCCCCGAGAACACTCCGATGCTTAAGTCAGATTCCCAATGTAAACAGTCAAGAGATAGCTGGATCTCTTCCAGCTATCTCCAGTTTAGAGAAAGAGGGGAACGATGAGAGAGTTTGAGCGTACGAGAATAAATGAAGAGATTGTTAGATGATTTACCTTGAGGGATCGTCCTCTATTTATAGAGTTTGGGAAGAAGCATGGAGGTACCAGGACTCAGGGAAGTAGATCGCCAATAGGACTACCAAGTATCGTTCTGAGGGACACCTAAGTCATAAACTCTGAGTAGGAGTGAGAGACTGTAGCTAAGGAAGCCAAGTCGGTCCACAGTAAGAGTGACTCGTGTCGTCATACGAGTGGTCGTATGGCTGTGATGATCGACATCGTATTGTATTAGGAGAGAGACTCTTCTGACGTGACATAGTTGTCTTAGGATTCTGACCTCCTACTAAGAATCGTAACCGAGTAGGCTTATACCTCCGACCGACACCGTGTGCTAACAGGACTGTAACTCCGAACGATAGAAGCCGAGTACAATACATCATGCGTGGTCAACTTCAAAGATAAAGATTACCACGTATAAAATTTTAAATGGATGATATTTTTCTCACATAAGAGTCTTCTTTTCACAATACCTATAAAGGTATTTATGACCTTCATTTCAGGCATTTTTTCTCCACTTAAAGCCTCCTCCCAATATTGTCTGATACTCATTCTGTCTTATTAGTATCAAACATCTAAAGATTTGGTAGAACAAATCTTCCTAATTTGTTGACTGTTTGGTAAAACGCTCACACCCCTACCGTCTGGTACCGCCATCCCTTTGGCCTCCAACCAACCAACTGAACAATGGCTACAATGTTGCACGTGACTCGTGAAGTTTTATTTATTTATTTATTATTATTATTATTATTATTTTTTTTTTTTCTTATTTAGTTAAGATTTCTGGAATAAAATTACATTTATATTTATTTGTCTGTTATGTTAGATATCCTCCTATTGAATTGAGAGTTACACAATCCTATCCTGGCTCTGATGTTTATGATTATAAATAAATATTAAATTTCATGTACAAAACAATTTCAATTTTTTATTTCTTCACTAACATAGAACATGAATAATTTCATTGATTAAGTTTTTGTGTCATAGTTAAGGATGTCAATATCAAAAATAAAAACTGAATTTTATATAATTTATTAGATTTTGGTTTTAAATAATCAGTTCTGTTTCAATTTTGAATAGAAAATCTATGGATCTAAAACCAATTAATTAAAACTGATTTATGAAATAATTTAAATATTCTCTGAAATGTCTTTAAGATTCTTTGTCGATTCTTTCATTAAGAGTTGAAACGGAAGACAAACTGTTCAAATCTGAAATGAATTCAATTGATATCAATAATAGTACAGACACCATGACCATTTGTACCCATGTTTCTTTAAGCCATTGTCTACCCTGGGAAGCTGGAGGTTTGAAGGAGCCCTGACACTAGGGGAGGAATTTTTTACAATATTAATATAAAATGAATTAGTAATCAATTTTGATTTATGTTGATTATATCTTAAACTAAACTGAACCAAATCAATTTACATCCTTATCTATAGTAGTCAGAAATAATAGCATTGATGACACAGGCCCACAATAACTCTAACAGCTTTTCCTGGTGGGCCTTCTTTCCAATCAGAATCTGCCACACAAGCCCTCCTCCCTCCAAGCTCCAGCTCACACTAGTCCCCTCCTGCCATCTGCTTCGTGATATAACTTTTCTCCCTCTCTATAAATCTACATAACTTCTGGTCCACAAACCACCACCTCCCCATCACCACCACCACCACTACCACCACAATGCAGACCAATGCTGATCTCGAGCACTCAATCCCCTGGTCTTATGCTCCATTGCCAGATGAGGAGCTTCAGCAAGAGATTCCGGCTAGTCGCCGGAGACCCATGAAAGTTATGGTCACGACCATCTCGGCAGTGTTCATACTGGGTTTCTTCATAGTGTTGTTGGGCAGCCAGACAATGGAGACCCCAGAAGCAATAGAAAGAGGTAGTAGTAGATCATCGGAGATTTCAGCTCCGGTGTCTAGAAGGGTGGACCCGGGGGTGTCGGAGAAGGCATTCCCATTTTTCTCCGGGGTTGGATTCTCATGGACCAATGCCATGTTGACTTGGCAAAGAACTGCCTACCACTTTCAACCCGCCAAGAACTGGATGAATGGTAGGTGTCCTAATAACTTTCTCTCCCCAAACTCTTGTCTTTCTTCCCCATTTTTGCGCATGTTTAATCTCTTTTGTCTTAAGAAGTATACAAAAGTGTTTGTTTGGCTTTCACTGATTTGATTTTATTGTGTCATCCGGCTTGGGGGATTCTGCTCTTTTCTGCATCAGATCCTAATGGTATGAATTTCTGTCCATTCTCTCATCTTTGATTTAGTAGTATTTGAAATAGGTAGTAAGATCTCTTGCTTGTTTCTTAGGCAGCAATGGCTATCTAATGTCTAGACTGCGGAAAGTCTAGAGGCTGAACTCCATGAAACTACCCAATCCATCCAATCATATGGAGAAGAAATGTGATGTAATGGATCCAAGCCATTGGATAAGATTGTCACGTGTTCATAAGCTTCGGCCTTGACTGGAAGTTGGAATGTCCTTCCAAAACTGTTGTCTGTCTTAAAACTCTTACCTAATATTAGTATTTTTATGATGAGAAAATAATTGATTGATGAAAGAGTTCACATGTAGTCAAGACTCATCTGTGATGAGAATAGTTCATCTGCCTCTATATGTGTTTTCTTGAGATTCCATCACTGTTTGTATCTTGTGGGTCCTATTTTTTAGAAGTGGATCCCACATCACATTGAATGTGAATGAAATTCAGGAAGAATATATGTACATGCAAATGCTCTGAACTCTCAATTATGTGGGTAAACTCCGTACATTCTATTATGTTGCCAGACCTTATTATAGTTGAGCCTCTGAATGCCCCTTTTTTCTTCTTTTTTTTTTTTTTTTAAGTTAAGAATATTGATTTGAATTGAAACTTTAAAACCTAAATTAGTAGAAAATTGATATAGAAGCTTGAGTCCTGCTTTGTGATTACAAGGGGGATTTGGAGGGATCTGGAAACAGAAAATCTTGAAAGGGTGAAATCGGAAATATGGCAGGCCCAATGTTGTACAAAGGATGGTATCATCTGTTCTACCAGTACAACCCAGACAGCGCAGTATGGGGCAACATCACGTGGGGACACACCATATCAAAGGACCTGATCCACTGGTTCTACCTGCCGTTAGCCATGGTTCCCGATCACTGGTATGACATCAACGGTGTCTGGACTGGTTCCGCCACCATGCTCTCTAACGGTTCCATCTTCGTGCTTTACACTGGTTCCACCGAGGAGTCGGTTCAGGTTCAGAACCTAGCCTACCCTGCCAACCTCTCCGATCCTCTTCTCCTCGACTGGGTCAAGTACCCTGGCAACCCGGTCATAGTCCCACCTCCAGGAATCGGAGTGAAAAACTTCCGTGACCCAACCACAGCCTGGTTAACCCCGAATGACAACTGGTTAATTACTGTGGGGTCCAAGGTTAACACCACGGGGATCGCCCTGGTCTTCAACACAACGGACTTCACTTCTTACGATCTCATCCAAGGTGTCCTTCACGCCGTGCCCGGAACGGGAATGTGGGAGTGCGTGGATTTCTATCCTGTGGCCACCATCGGCGGGATCGGTCTTGACACGTCCGTCAATGGACCAGGAATTAAGCACGTGCTTAAAGCAAGCCTGGACGATCTCAAGAAGGACTTCTATGCACTAGGGACCTATGAGGAGGATACCAACACGTGGACGCCGGACAACCCCGAGGAGGATGTGGGGATTGGGTTGCGTTATGATTACGGCAAATACTACGCGTCGAAGACTTTCTACGATCAGGACAAAAAGAGGAGGATTTTGTTGGGTTGGGTTGGTGAGACTGACTGCAACATCACTGATCTTGAGAAGGGCTGGGCTTCTGTTCAGGTATTATTCATTTCTGCATGTGTTTAAATTATCTTTACAATCTGAAATTGATCAAAGCTGCTAGCTTCCAATGTAATAATGCTTTGATCTTCTTGTGTGTAATTGTAGAGCATACCGAGGGTGGTGGTGTTTGACAACAAAACAGGAAGCAATATTCTGCAATGGCCTGTGGTGGAGGTGGAGAGCTTGAGAGAGAATAGTCTCGAATTTGACCAGGTGGTGGTGGATGCTGGATCAGTAGTGCCGTTCGAGATTGGCAAAGCAACTCAGGTACATCGATGTTCTTAAAAGTTCAAACTAGTAGGTGGAAGGGTTCATTTCACTGTCCATGGTATTAAGGGTGTCAAGTTTGGGACAGAACCCGTAGCCTAAATAGAGTCGGCCCGAATTAATCCGAAATCGACCTTCACCGAACTATTATTAGACATGTTTCAGGTTGAGCCGTTGAGGTATGACATATCCTACCAGTCTAGGTCCGGTCCGAACTAACCCAAAACCAGCCCAAAAAAAGTGGACCAATAAACTCGAACAAGATAATAGCCCAAACCAAACCAATTTATACCAGATATTAAACCCTAAATTCACTGCTTCAACATTTTGGATAACCTTAACAGGTTTCTTTATGGGTTTTCAACCCAAACCAGCCAATAACAACCTCAAACCAGACTAACCCGTTAGTTAGTGTACACAGTGCAGCTCACCCAGCCCAACCCTCTTAATGGACTTGTTTTGGTCAGGCCCTATAAAACCTGATACCGATTTGGCCTGAACCTATTGACACCCTTACATGGGATGGCTACTTTCCACTGTTCATGAAGTATAGGATCCACCTGATCTAGAGTGTGGGATCCACTAGATATAGATGGTGATGGAAACTACACTCCCAGGTATATAATGAGACTGTAGACAAATTTAGTAGCCAGTGTGAGACTAAACTCCAACATTATAGTAGAACTATTTGCTTACATGGGACTGTCGTGGTGATGTGATAAACAGTTGGACATAACTGCTGAGTTTGAGATAGAAAAGGAGGTTTTGGAAAGAACCATTGAAGCAGATGTAGGGTACAATTGCACGACCGGCGGTGGTGCTGCTGGTCGCGGTGCACTGGGACCATTTGGTTTATTAGTTATTGCAGATGAGAGTTTGTCAGAGCAGACGCCTGTGTTTTTCTACTTAGCTAAGGATATTGATGGCAATATCAATACTTTCTTCTGCAGCGATGAATCAAGGTATATTGTAATGCTCCTAATTCTTTATTTTTCCTTAATTATTACTAGAGTTGAGCTTCCTCAAGTTCACTTCAGCTGTCTCTGATTGTCCATTGGAATTGCTTGAAGCTGATAAGTATCTCAAATTAACTGTTTCCTGTAGGTCTTCTGAAGCCAATGATGTTTTCGTTAAACAAGTTTATGGAAGCACGGTTCCTGTTCTTGATGGAGAAACATTATCGATGAGATTGCTGGTGAGTCATGGTTTGGATTCAGTAAAATTTTATACAGTTTTCATCATATAAGTATGAACTAGTAGGTGGAGTGGAGGGACTTTCAGGTGTACAAGGGGTTGTAGACTATTTGGTAGTCGGTGTGGGACTAAACGTCCAACACTCGTTTGCACGTATAACAGTACGTACTGCGAACACATGGAGATGGTGAAATTCCATTTTGATACTGATGCCGCTGGAATCTAAAATGACCCTTTGAGGTGTGACCTAGACCGTAGATGACAACATGACGAGCACAAGAGTGACTGAACTTAGAGTTCGGGATGACCACTCAAATGCCTAAGTCAGATCCAAGTGATAACAATCAAAGCAAAGGGGAGCATGAGAAAGATAATGAGAATAATGAGTTATGAGATGTCTCAAACCTTAGATGGATGAGTCTATTTATAGGGACGAGATGTGGATTGCAATCCCTTAATCTAGGTTGCTCCTCAGATTCGTTTTAGTCAATTATGCCTTAAATATTGTGATCTATGGCAGAGTGTCTTCTAGATGCTTGATTATGGGTGTCAGTTACTGTAATCGACGTAATGGTGGGTGGATGTTTCTCTTGTGGTGTAATGTGATCGGTTTTACCCCCAAGTAGGGGAGTTGGCTTCTGTTACACCACATATCAGACATCTAGGGTTAGTGGAAGTTGGTTTTTATTATGCCATGTGTCAGCCATCTAGGGCCATTGGAATTTATACCTATTAGTAAGGGTGTCAAATTTGGGCCCGACCCAATAGCACGGACCAAGCTGGCTCGAAATAGCCTCAACAGAGACCTTAATGGGCATGTTTTGGACATGGGTTTAAAATCCTCATCAGTTTTGGTCCGGTCCAGGTTAGCCCGATGGGTGTCTCGTTAAGAGGACCGATAAGGCTTGAACCGATGGGGCCCGAACTGACGTCCCATTTGGCCCGAAATAAAACCTAAAACCTAAAACCTAATAGGTTAACACTAGTATGTCCATGTAGATAACCAACCCATATTATATATTGATTATTTTTTTATAACATTTCCTGAAGAAAGGTTGCCAACTTTTAGCCATATAAGCCCGGCCTGGACCGACCTAGCCTGAAATCAGCCGAATAGGTCCAACCCAATAACAGACCGACACCTGACTAGCCCTTTAGTTAATGTGCCCAGCACAGTCGACCCCAGCCCAAACTCTTAATGGACATGTTTTGATCTGGGTTTACAAAGCCCGACACCGTTTCAGCCAGGACCGAAACTTGACCGCGCCATCCCATTGACACCTTTACCTATTAGTTGCCTCTTACTCCATCGAATATATACAAGGGCAGGGGAGTATAAAGAAATAAAATAATATTAGTGCCTATCAGGTATCAGGTATAATTTCTATCTTAAAAGTTCAAACTAGGTGGTGAATGGACATCCAAATGTATATATAAGGTAGGTTGTGGACTATTTTGTTATGATGTGAGACTATACACAAAAAAAAAAAAATAATAAGAGTGAGCATCTAGTATAGGTTATTTTGAACATCTTCTTCAACCTTGTAATTGATCCTCTAATGGTGTATGATGGCTGCACAGGTTGATCATTCCATAATAGAAAGTTTTGCTCAAGGTGGGAGAAGAGTCATCACCTCGCGGATTTATCCAACCCTGGCCATATATTCAGGAGCCAAACTCTTCCTTTTCAACAATGCTACAGGGATCAACATCACTGCTTCACTCAAGATATGGCAAATGAATTCTGCTTTCATTAGACCTTATTCTGAGGATCAGTAAAAAGTGCAAACATATCTATCATTTTTTATCCCTTTTTTTGGGGCAACTGCCATTTTTTTTTATTTTTTATTTATCTCAGTTTCAATGGGCTTTGATGGCCCAATTTTTATTCATATAGCCTAGTTTGGGCTAAAGTTAGAATGATCTGAATTCTGAATCCAACTTGTATTAATTATATATTTATGAATAGACCTGGGACCAACCCGGGTACAGAACTAGCCCAGCTTGTCGGAAATGCATTGAACTTTGGGTAGTTAATTAATGTTCACAAGAGTTGGTAAATTTTGCAAGTTCACAACTTGCCACCTGGCAAACAATTATTGATCGAAATTGGGGTGGTTTTATGTTATAAAATATAGGTAAAGGGTTTTCATTCATCTCCTGACTGACTGGTTAAGATTTGAAGGAAAAATAAGTATATTATTATTATTTTTGTTTTGGTAAAAAAATAAGTATATTATTTGGGTTAAAAGTACATTTGAAGTTGTTGAAAACTTTGATTTTTTTTTTTAAACTAATGATGGGACTTTTGACTTGATTAGTCCGATGGGCATATATTGACCCCACAATTATATAGATCGGGTTATTCCAGAGTTGATTGATAATCATTCGATTTGCACCCATAGCAAGTAAAAAAAGAGTATTTAACACCGCCGTGTAAGTAGCTTTAAGATAGTAAGAGGAGTCAAACTCAATACCTTCCGTTGATCCTTACCAACTAAATTATACCTTTTTTTAAAAAAAAAAAAAAAAAAAAACCCTAACATTTATTAAGCATTATGTTCCATTGAATACACCCTACCATTTATTAAACATTGAAAGATAGGGGACGTCGTTTACCGAAAAAAAAAAAAAAAAAAAAAAAAAAAAAAAAAGACAATGGTTGGTTTTACCAAAAAATAAAATAAAAAAAGACAATGGGATGTTAGTTTTGAATGGTTACGCTTCGATTTTCAATAGTCTTTCGAAATTAGCTCACAAATTTATGCGATTAATTCATTTGTGAGTTCAATTATATTTGATTTTAATATCTAGAGAGATTAAATTTTGTATCGATTTCTTGAATGGATATATAAATTTATTCATGAAATAATTTTTTTTTTTGTATAGAAAGTTTGTCTTGAGCCCTTTGGACAAAAAGGATGCCCGAAAAGAAAAATAATGATTTATATTTTCTCATTCCCCCAAAAGAAAAAAAAAGTGGGCCATGCGCTTTCCTCTATTCCCGCCTTATGTTGTTCCCATAAATACCTTGGCCTTTGTGCTAAAAGCATTCGAAAGTGTTTTAAACAGATTTCCAACCGTTGCGTGTCCTTATACCTACAATACCCCGAGACAATCCTCCTCCTTTTCACTCATGGTAAATAGTTGGTAGAACATTCATTTTTATTTTTACCCCTCACTTACATCTTCGGATTGTTTGACCATTTTTTTTTTCTTTTTATGATAAAAAGAAAATCTATTGAAAATAAAAACGGATACAAGCCGAGGTATCAGAAGGCAGGAACAGAGGAAAGCGCAAGGCTCACAGCCATTTTATCTTGATCGATAAAGAAGAGCCAAACCAGGTTGTTCTCGCAAAAGGACAAAATAGTAAGATACATTCGATAGTTTCCATATTCTTACCGCATCTTCGGAATGAAGGATCCATATATATCTGGCGAGATAAACCTTCTCCCAAAGCAAGACCTTGAGAAACAAATCACCAAAAAAAAACTCGAAAATTTGGAAAGGGTTTGCATTGCCAAATTCTTTTCGACATAGTTTTGGACACAAGTCTCCATGAACTGGATCTAGAGGTAGAAGGTTTAGAAGAAAAAAGTTTCCAATCTTTGAAGAATGAGATCTATTTATCCTTCCAAATATGAATCTGATTTCGAGTCTCAATACATCAAATGAGTCCTTTAAAACATCCCTACTTCCATTCCTTGGTCCTAGAAACTTTGTATCATTGAAGCCTCAGTTTCATGAAGAAAATCATCGTTTATGAAAAAAAATATCATGATAATTATATATATGAATGGTGCCATGAATTACAATTGCAACCGCAAATGAGTTTCAAAATACAAATGTAAGAGAAGAAGAGATTTGAATTTACAAATTTTTCTAGTAATTTCAACAAACAAGAGATCAAGTATCTTTCACCACCAATTTTTTTATTTTTTTCAAAGTAAAGATCTTTCACCACCATTGATAAGGATGAGAAAGTTAATATGCAATTTAGAAACTCGAGAAAACGATCTAAATCTAACTGCCTGTCTGAGTTAGTTGGGAAGTTAAATTTAATGACTGATAAGTTTTGACTGCCTTAGGTTATGTTTGAATGCCCCCTACAGAAAAAGAAAAAAAAAAAAAAAAAAAAATACAACAACAACGACGAAGGATTTCACAGTTTATGTCTCGTCCTATCTCTTTATCTTGAGAACCTAATCCTTTACTGTCAAATCAGACGGTCACCAGTAGTACTCTTGATTCCTTGCTGGTTCTTACCAGGCTTCCGGGGCCCACTCACTACAGTATCTCAAAAGTAGAATAGAAGGTTTAAAACCGCGTAAAGTGAGAAGACAAACACGCCGGGATGGGATCATGGGAGTGGGACCCATGAGGCCCATGTGGTTGTTTGTTTTTGCAGAAAATCGGAACGTTGGAAGAGAAAGGTCGGGACGCCGTAATTAGTGCCAGTGGGACTGGCGATGCGCTGGCGCTCTCATCCCAACGACACTCTTACACTCCCACTTCCTACTTGGCTTGGACTCACTGCTCCTTTCTCTCTCCTCTCTCTTCGTCACAGACTCACAGAGACTCATCAGCTCCATATGAATATGATAACCTACCCCTACCTCCCCTTCTTTTTTTTCTTTTTTTTAATATTATAAATTTGTGGGAGATTGGGAGGTCTGGAATAAAAAATTATTTTCCAAAATTTCAAAATTTTTTAGGGCGAACCAGAGACAACCCTAAGACGACGATTGTCTTGCGTTTAGGCATAACAGATTAAATCTCTCTCTCTCTCTCTCTCTCTCTACGTTTCACAAGTACACTCTGGAACGTTGAGAGAGTGTTTACTAAACAGTGAGAGAGGATTTCTATACGTGAGGGAGTGCAGACAAAAGAAAATTCCTGTTTCTTCAATACCGTTTACAACTCACTCAATCACTTTTCATCTGCTCTGTTTCTCAGTCTTCTCTCTCTCTCTCTCTCTCTCTCACTTAGATCATGTAAAACATCGAAACGAGCAGGTGTTTTTTCTTCTGGGCTCAAAATTCGCTGTTGAGATTCTCCAAGTCCCATTTACATGGCTTCATTTCAGTTTGTCTTGCTGTTCCTGATCTACATTTCTCCGTTTCTCAGCCTCTGTTTCGCCACTGATCCTTTTGTTTACTATGACTGGACGGTTTCTTACATCAACGCCTCACCATTAGGTGTTCCACAGCAGGTTTGCTTCTTAGATCTCTCTTTCCTTTTGTGTTTTTTTAGAGTTTTTTTAGTTTTTCCCATTGTTGGGTCGATATGGTATTCTTACAGACTGTTCCTTCCACTTCACTCCTTTCAGGATCTGCTGACTGTACTAATCTAGAGAAACAGCTTGAAGTTGTTTCTGTAGTTTTGAGTAATTTAAAGCTATCTGGGTTCTTATTCTGTTGTCTGCATTGCTTTGTATTGCAGGTGATAGCGGTTAATGGAAAGTTTCCGGGTCCTATTGTTAATGTGACTACCAATAACAATCTCGTGGTTAATGTGATCAACAGATTGGACGAAGATCTCCTTTTTACCTGGTAATGGCTGAACCCCGTTTCAAATCTCTTCGTTTATGCTTGCTTCTGTTGCGGTGCGATACAGATGTGGGACCAAACCTCTGAAGATTTACAATGGTTGTAACTTTTTGACAGGGATGGCATCCAACAACGTCGTAATTCTTGGCAAGATGGTGTTCTCGGCACTACTTGTCCTATCCCTAAGGATTATAACTGGACTTACCAGTTTCAGGTGAAGGATCAGATTGGGAGCTTCTTCTACTTCCCTTCTCTAAATTTTCAGAGAGCAGCGGGGGGCTATGGTGGCATTATAGTTAATAATCGGGATATTATACCCATTCCCTTTGACACTCCTGATGGAGATATCACCATCTTGATCGGTGACTGGTACAACCGAAACCACACGGTTAGTCTTCCTGCATGTTCCTTGTTCGTTTTCTTTTGTGAATAATGAATATATACTATGATGGCACTTGATTCGAGGCCATGATATGATGTTCCTGCTGCTCTTTTGGGTTGTAGGATCTGAGGAATACACTTGATGCTGGGAAGAGCCTTGGCATGCCGGATGGAGTTCTTATAAACGGGAAGGGTCCTTACAAATACAACACTACACTTGTCCCGGACGGCATTGATTATGAAAGTATCGAAGTTAAACCAGGTAAATATTCTTTGGATAATTTCAGGACACGAGTTCTGGGTTCTTTGCAATTTAGCCAAATGGGTCAGTCATCGATCAGCCATCCAGTAGGTTGTTATATATGCAAACAGTTTGGTCCTTGAATTCTGTTGGTGGCATATTCTTGAATGGGCCATGCTTTCAGAAAACGCATCAATTACTGATACATTATCAATGAGTATTCTAATCATCGGGTGATGAAATTTTCTTGCGCAAGATGATTTAAGTTTTTACGGCCATTTTTGAAGCAAAACTTGATTCTTTAAGTTAATAAGCACTGAAAATTATATTAGAACAGTCAGTAATACCATGACTGATGGTTTGAAAGAGAACTTACATCCATCTTATGATGGGGTTGTTGGGGTAGTATTTGTATTAGGGTATGAGTTTATTACATGTACGGGGTAAACTTATAATTGTGGTGGGATTAGGATTTCTAGGTTTCCTTATATATTGTCTCTGTGTGGAAAAACCTAGGTAAGGCTGTAAGGGGCTGTCAGAGGATTCTCCTTTGACAGTGGAGAGCTGAAACGTTGTAAGGTTGACAGATGAGATAAGCCTGTCAGGTAGAGAGCTGTAGAAGTTTCTTAGGAATAAAGAATTTCTCTTTTCTCTAGTGGACATAGGCATCCCACGATGGGATGCTGAACCATGTTAATTCTTTGTGTTTTCTTCTTGTTTGCGTCTCCCAATCCTAACAGGGGCGATCACTAGACTAAATTGGCAAGCATGCCACAGAAAAGGAGACCAATTGGATGGTGAAATTGATTATCTTGTGTTCTCTGTTTTATAATCTACTAACCCTATACAACAAATTGCTTCCTTCTAAACTTTATTTGGATTTGGCTTTTTTGGGTCACAATGAAGCTGTTTCTGTTCTCAATTTACAATGTTATGGTGTTGAGACAGGGAAAACTTACCGTCTTCGCGTCAGTAATGTTGGAATCTCGACTAGTTTGAACTTCAGGATCCAGAACCATAACTTGCTTCTTGCAGAGACAGAGGGGTCTTACACAACGCAACAAAATTACACTAGCCTAGATATTCATGTTGGGCAGTCTTATTCTTTCTTGGTTACTATGGATCAAAACGCAAGTACAGATTACTACATTGTAGCAAGTGCTAGGTTTGTGAATGAGTCTCTTTGGCAAAGAGTAACAGGTGTTGCCATCTTGCACTATACGAATTCCAAGGGTAATGCCCGGGGTCCTCTCCCAGACCCACCAAATGATGTTTATGACAAGACCTTTTCAATGAACCAGGCAAGATCCATCAGGTTCGTTCATGCTACGTTTTATGTATTCATTTCCTTATTGCTATTTCTTTTATGGGATGAATATTTCCGGTTCTACATAGGAAAAAAAAAGGACTCTTCCAAAAGCTATCTATCTATATTTTATCAACAAGTTTTCAGAGCTGTGTTCCTAAAATTTTCAGGTGGAATGTGTCTGCTAGTGGTGCACGTCCTAACCCTCAAGGATCTTTTAGATATGGCTCAATAAATGTGACTGATGTATATGTGCTGGAGAACAAGCCACTCATGATGATTAATGGAACTCGCCGGGCAACACTCAGCGGGATCTCATACGTTAATCCATCTACACCAATCAGGCTTGCTGATGCTTACCATTTGAAGGGGGTATACAAGCTTGATTTCCCCAAAAGCCCACTTACTGGTTCACCTCGGATGGGAACATCTCTAATTAATGGTACATATAGGGGTTTTATGGAAATCGTATTACAGAACAATGACACAACAGTCCAGAGCTACCATATGGATGGTTATGCATTTTTTGTAGTTGGGTAGGCAACCATTTCTCCTTAATGTCGTTAATATCAATGAGCATTTGATTGCCTGCTTGTTATTTCTATTTCTGTTCAGAGTTTGAATTTGATGGACCGATTGCAGGATGGATTATGGAGAGTGGACGGAGAACAGCAGGGGTACATACAATAAATGGGATGGAATTGCTCGGAGCACAACACAGGTATTCCATGGTATCTTGCTAGTTTTTTTTTTTTTTCAAATTCCTGGTTTATTAGTATTCTTCATGATTTTGTCTGTTATTCATAAAAAAACCTTTTTTTTTTTTTTTTTTTTGCTCTGACAAAATGTAATAACCATAATTGATCTGGATCAATATGGTGATGGCGAAAGCCTTTGAAGTTTTTCTTCTCTTTTTAAAAAAAAAAGTTGGTAATGCCTTGGAAGTGCACTTCTATTGCTACAAACAGTTTATATGTGGTTTACTAATTCATGATCTAAGTGTGTTTGATTGGTGGAAGTGTTGAAGGGTCACTTTAATCTATATCTGTGGAGCACTCCCGTCTTCCAAAATTGTTTTTGTAATTTGGATTGATGAACAGGGGGCAGCAATAGATGGCAAGAAAACAGGAAATTTTGATTCATAAATGTATATGTCTCCAACTATGATGCTCTTCAGTGTCCATGAATCAATTATATAGGGAATTTACTGTAACCCTGAAACTTTGACAAAAGCATGAACTGAGTCAATGAATTTAATTGTTTCTTGGCTGACATGGTCACTTATACATAAGAGATGCAGCCATCCTAATATGCCATTGTGATAATCATGTAATGTTATCCCATACATATTAAACAACATCGTATCCCATTGTTAATTGTGGGCAAACTGCTGTGGACCATTGACCAGTTGATTGGATTGCTGAAAACCTGTCACTGCCAGTGCCAGGTCAGAAGTGTGGTATAATTCTATTTTTTTTATTGACCAGTTCAACAACTGAAGGGCTTCAATCTGCGGAAGCTTTTAGTTTGCTGGACCTATTTAAAACTACTTTAAAAATAAGGATAGTTAAATCATGAGATGTTAGCATAAATGTATGTGTCTAAGTAAATCTTAATGTTGGAGTTTACCCTGGACCTATTCTTGTTTTGTAGGTTTACCCTGGGGCATGGACAGTTGTTTTAGTTTCCCTTGACAATGTTGGAGTTTGGAATCTGAGAGCAGAAAACCTAGACTCATGGTATCTTGGCCAAGAAACTTATGTCCGGATTGTCAATCCAGAGGCCAACAACAAGACTGAGATGCCCAAGCCTGACAATGCCTACTATTGTGGTCAACTATCGCATTTGATGACGTAGGATTCCAGTTCCTTCTACTCTTAACTGTACTCTATTCTTTAATGCAGTAATTTGTACTTGTACAACCAAATGAGAATTAACCTTCACTTATTCACATCATGTTCAGGGCAAAAGCATACACGAGTTTTGCATCATCGATCACCGCAGGAAGATCAAAGTTGGTCATCATGCTGCAGATGTTCGTCCTTGTTGCCATTTTTATTTTCCATTAACCTTCTTCTCTGGTGTTAGAATCTCTGATAGTGATTGTTATGGGTTTTCTACATGCTTATGGTGAGAGGATGTTGCTTTGGATGGCTTTTTCCTAGTTAGTGTTTAGGTGTGCAAAACTAGTCCTGTCAATATGATTTGTGGTGATTTTGACCTGTATGTTTTTCGGCCATTCTGTTGTTATTTCACTCCAGTTCCTTGAAATGTAGGATGTGGGGGATCTGTCATTCTTTTCTACCTTAACTTTGTGTACTGATGATCATTCACCAAATTTCAATACCATTTGCCAATTACCTTGTTCAAGCTTCCTGTCATGTGGGATATCCTAGTTGAAGCGAATGTATCATTATATTGGCATCAGATTTTAATTGTTTCTGTTACCAGAATAAGGTGTTGCTCTCGTTTGATAAGGTGGACACCTGAACCCCTAACCCAGTTTGCTGTAATTTGCTGTCCTGTAAGTTAAATGAGAATGTACCGATGTTGATGGCATGTTTTGTTGTCCAAGCTGCTTCTTTCCTTTCAGAACAGCAATGTAACATTACAATATTGATGACATGCTTTGTTGTCCAAGCTGCTTCTTTTCTTTCAGAACAGCAATGTGACATTACAATATCTTTAGTAGTTGAGTCTCCAATGGAGAAGAAGAGATTGCATCTCGACCAAACAATGTCTATCTAATCGATACGATAAACATCCTTCTTCCCTGCAGCCACCTGGACCAGAAAAAAGTATTTGAATTTATTTTGTAGCTATTTTCTGGGATATCAGGGTTTTATATGGTTTTATGACTATATCATCACATTTGCAATTCTCTGGATTGAACTGGGATGAGCTGTTGTGTTATGGGATTGTCTGCAAAACCATATCAATTCCAGGATGGTCTCATTCATTTCTTGTTGTAACTAGTATCGGATTGGTTATTGTAGTTGAGGTGTACAGACAAAAAAATTCAAGGGTAAAAACCTGAAGCTGTACAAGGCCCAACAAACTGAATTACAAATAAAATCACTGACTTACAAAGTATGGGGAAAATGATCTCCATGTAAGTCTTTTGACCCTGTAAACTTTGTCAAGTATTCAATTCAAAAGTTTGAACTAATAAGTGGAGGGACTCTCCATATATAAGGTCTTAAGATTTCAATCTCATTAACAATGTGAGACTATTCCCAATATTCTCCCTCACATGTAACTCCATCATTAAGTGGTGTATATGTGGTAATATATGTGGTAATACACGACACTTTTTTGGTGACCGGTCGGTCCCTCTTTTTCATGTGATTGGTCCCTTTTTAGGGGTGACATAAAATCCTTTTTTTGGGGTGACCCTCTTTAGGTAACCATAGTTTCTCTTTTGTACATCTAGTGTCCCTTTTTCGGCCACTTAGCCTTCTTTTTTTTAAGGTTAATATGAGAGGGAACCTGGAACTCTAATACCATGTCAAATTTATAACTCAAAAATTTGAACTAAGTAAGTGGAGGGACTCTCCATATATAAGATCTCAAGATTCCAATCTCATTAGTAATATGAGACTATTCTCAATAAACATGTGGGCCAGGATCCCACACTGATGCTCTATCTCCTCTTTGATTATGTTGATTCCCTTGTCAATGAAACCGTTTCCTCACGATTGGTGTGGTGTGACCGTGTGAGAGATTCTCATGACGTGGTAAATTCTTGGCTCTAAAAGAATTGAAGCAGCATTTCATAAAATTGTCGAACTCTAGTTAACCTTCCAGAGGGAAACGCCTACAATGCAGTGGGGTTTCAGGTTTGTTAATTCCTGTGTAAATAAGAGATTCGGATTCAAGTCTTCCCCCCCACTGGACTCAATCTACAATATGACTCCTGTTGTCACCACAGTTCCATTTCCCCCTGAAGAGTTGCAAGGAAAAGGAATGGAAGGGAATTGTAGTTGGTTTTACCCCCCCAAAAAAAAAAAAGAAGAAAAAAAGAAAAAAAAAGCGTACTTTGGTAATCATAATTGTATAATCCCTTTAAAACCATTACCATATCTGCTAATTATTTTTCAGCTATAATCTTAATTTCTATTTTTAAATTTAAAGGATTTGGTTGTATAGTAAAATATAATTTAATAATAAAATTTGGAGTTAGCAACCCAACATGTTAAATAAAAATACAAAACTCTCTTTTTTTTATTATTATTATTTAATATTTCATTTCCCTTCCTTTTATTTCCCCTGCAACAAAATAAAACTGAGGTCCTACTAGTCAATAATAACAAGATTCTCACAACAAGCACAGTGGATTCATCTTCAAATGGTTCAAGGAAAATCAAACCTGGTGCTTTTAGTCATGGGCCTAAGGGGTTGTTGACATTGTGATCTGCTCCAAGAAGAATGGATCAAAAGAAAACTGGGTCTAGAACTAACTTGAAAGCCATGCCAAACCAAGCCTGAGACAAAAGAAGAGTGGGCCCATAGTCTCCGGAGATTGACTTTGGGCTGAGTCTACCTTGCTTTACTGAGGACTGAGGACTGAGGACTGAGGAAGATTGCTTCCATCCCACTCAGTAGCTTGTATGAGTTAGCACATGAGAAGATTTTCTCCTCTCTGTAAAGTTCAAGTTTTGTTGATCACGCAGCACGCACTAAAAGAAGAACATCACGAGCATTCCACAAGGATAGACTTTGGAATGATGGCTGCTTTCTCACCACTACACGCAATCAAATCCTTCAATCTATTATTGTTGGGTGCTTCAATTTTAGACCAAGGTTTTAGTAATTGTTTTGGGTATGTATTCGGATCAATCTCTGTCAAAATTGATTATGATTCCGGCGGAATCCGGCAAAAGTCACTGGAATTGAGATTTGGCTGATCTTCCTTGACCCATTCAATCCAGATTCCTAAAACCTTGTTTATTACCCAATTGTGACAGTTCTTCCTCCATCCTAATTAATTAATTACCATATTTTAATCAAACAAACATATAAGACATAAGTATATCTCAACTAATTGCAATGGCTGATTTAAATCAAAATTATTTATACCTGAAAGCAACAGTTGCCTACGTAAATGTAGACTGCTGTGATAGAAAGATATACAAAGTGAGCTGTCACTGAACTTCTTCATTCTTCTACTCTAAGCACCATTTCTGTTCTCTCTCTCTCTCTCTCTTTCATTGCCCACCATACTTTTCCTCAGACATCAACAAATGGGTTTACTATATATTCCTTTTCCTTTGTAGGTACACCTATAATAAGAGAAAAGAGGAAGGAAAAAAAATATGAACTAGTAATGTCGGTGTGCTCACATTCATGAGAGATAGAATGCGAATTGAATCTGAATTTTTGACTATTTCGTTTACATCTCTACCTGCAAGGTGGAGTGACCGTGGAAATCTTTCACATTAAGTTTCCATCTCTAAAAAAATTACAAAGTGATTAAGGATCAAAAGTAGTAAAGGAAAGCAGAAGTAACTCTCATTTGATTCCTTTCTTGTGGCTTTTCAATACATAAAAGAAAGGCAGAAAAAAAAAATAAAGATGATCCCCACATGACTCATTTAATTAAGTAATTAATCTTATATTATATTACTCTGCGGTGAACAATAATTATATACTATTAATGAAATCAATTCATTCATTAGTTGCTACTTAATTTAATTAAGGAGAAAGTTGCTTAGCTTCTTTTGTTGACAAGGAATTGCTAGAAAGAAGACAAGAACGAAAAGAAAAATAAAAATGTCAGTGGAAAATTGTTTCTGCAACTAGTGAAGGAGAATGATGACTCAACAAAGAGTTGTATTAATCTAATAAAAACATTTAATTTTGACTGTGGATTGTAGAATCTCAATTCCTTGTTAAGGATTCACATCTGGTAATTTGATTCCTAAGAAACATTCAGAAAGTCTCTCTAGAACAAGCAAACTGTAAAAAAGGAAACTTCTTCCCTCAGACCTTGAACAGAAATCGTCTCCTGCCTGGGTTTGGGCGGGAGACTGGGCGGTCCGAATGGATGGCCGCCATGTGGCATTCGGAGAGATCCGAGTCCTCTATCCGAGCCGACCGTCCAATCGACAAGCTGAGCCGACTGGGGGGGTCAGCTCGGATGGAGGGCTCGGATCCTTCCGAGTGCCACATGGTGGTCATCCATCCGGACCGCCCAGTCTCCCGCCCAAACCCAGACGAGAGACGATGTGGATCCCAGACTCTTTTGAGCTGTGGGTTCTAGTGGAAGGAAGAGAGGCCTTCCCCTAATAGTAATACACTTTTTTAATAGGTAGCTTCCTCCCTCTCCAAAACATTCCTAACTCAACACTCAAAAAAATTTATTCTTTTTCTCTTAAAGACACTAACACCTTCTTAGGCTATTTAGGCTCTGCCTTACAAATATAAAATTGAGAAACCAAAAAAGTTGTAATGGTCTAATGGATTAAACCTACACACTAACTTTCTCTTATGGTTTAAGGTATCAATATCAGTATGATGATCGATACAGTATCATTTTATTGAATCGATATAAAGACAGAAACTTGATCGATACGAATTGATCCAAAAGGATATTGGCAGACACATAGCCAATAAGAGTCAATTTTGATCGACACATGATCAATACAGACTAATACCGACCATTACCACAAAAATATACCATATCAGCATATAACCGATACTGACTGAAACCGATACAGTGAACTAAATCCATGCTCTTGCTCTCTCTCACAGACACACCTATATAGTTTACTCTGCGCCCCCCCTACCCTCTTTGCTTGGCGTTTATTCATCACTCGCTACCGGCTTCTCAACTCTAAAGAGAGAAAGACAGGCAGACGAAGTTCTCCTCCCTCTTCGCCACCGTAGCTCTTGGGTCTTGATTTTTAAGAGTGAATAAATCAGATGTTGAGAATGCCAGGAATGGATGGATCAGCGAAGCAGCCTCAAATCTCAGAAATGTTTCAGAAATTCGCACTGGCTTTCAAGACCAAAACCATTGAATTCTTCGCGGAAGAAGAGGAAGACGACGATGCGGAGACCCTTTCCCTACTAGACTCCACTGAAGAAATTATCACCGGTCAGCGTGTCGTCGTCCTTAAACCTGACTACCTCCCCAAACCAACTCCACCCATCGAATCCCAACCTCAACCCCTACCACTCTCCCAACCACAAGCACAGGCACAACCAGAGCTACAAAAAGGGGAACAGCAACATTTGGGTCATCCAAGTTCCAACGGCAGTCACCAAGGTCATGCTCTCCAAGCCCTAATCCCTACCCTGTTCGCTACCATTTCCAACTTCGAAGCTTCCTACCTGCACTTCCAGACAGCCCATGCCCCCTTCGACGCCGACAACATAAAAGCTGCTGACAGAGCTGCAGTCTCACACCTCCAGAAGCTATCCGAGCTCAAACAATCCTATAGAAGTTTTCGTAAAGACTCAACCCTCAACCCTCCTGGATTCCCTCTAGCTTCTCCTCTGGCAGCGCAAGTGGAAGAGAATCAAAGCCTACTCCGTGGTCTCGAGATGGTCGTTAACAGGTTGCAGTCCGACATCGATCTCAAAGATGCCGAGGTTTATGCATTAAAGCAAAAGTTGGAGAGGATTCAGAAATCTAATTTGAGGTTGTCCAAAAGATTGTCCAATTCCAGTTTTAATTCGAAAACGGAACCCAATTCTTGGTCGTCGTCGTCTTTTGTTCCTGCTTCGCCGGAGGTCATGCTGTCCGTTGGAGTCTTCGATTCAGTGTTGCAGGACGCTTGTAGATCCTCGCATAGTTTTACCAAGCTCTTGATTGATTTGATGAACAAAGCTGGGTGGGATTTGGATTTGGCCGCGAATTCTCTTTACTCGGATGTCAAGTACACCAAGAGAGGACACAACCGGTATGCTTTCCTCTCCTATGTCTGTTTATTGATGTTCCAAGGTTTCGATTTGGAGGGTTTTGGTTTGGGGGCGGATGAGGTTCGGTGCAACGGATTCGAGTCGTCTGCTGTTCGGCGGAAGAAGTTTCTGAGGCAATTCGTCGAACATGGAACAGGAGATGCAATGGAGCTTCTCAGTCGGGACCCAAGCAGCGATTTTGCAATATTTTGTGACAAGAAATACCAACAACTCGTCCACCCCACAATGGAATCCTCCCTCTTCAGAAACATGGAGGAGAACGAAGTGGTCTTGGATTCTTGGAGGTCATCCTCCGTTTTCTACGAGTCGTTTGTAACCATGGGTAGCTCAATTTGGATGCTTCATCAATTGGCCTTTGCATTTGATCCCGTGATTGAGATTTTTCAGGTAGAGAGAGGGGTTGATTTTTCCATGGTTTATATGGAGAATGTCACGAGGAAAGCTGTGTCGCCTGGTAAAACTCGACCCAAGGTGGGATTCACAGTGATTCCAGGCTTTCGAATTGGGAGAACTGTCATCCAGTGTCAGGTGTATCTCACTGGCATGAGATGTGTAGAGCAAATTCTTCCCCATTCTATGGTGTAAAAAAACAGAGAGCTTGAGAAAACATTATATAAATGTTAGAGGAGAACCAAACGGAGATCTGGATCGAACATTATTTGTTCCCTGACCTGCTTTTGGGCTTTGCAATTCATTTGAATTGACATCACTGAAGGGCTCTTTTTTGTTGGCCAACCAGACTGATTCCAGAATTGGACAGGATGTGGAATCTACCAAGAAATAAGAAAGCTACGTGATGCTCATTATAAAAGAAGAACTTTGGGCTTTTCCCACCAGGCCCTTGCACTGGGAATCACTCTGTTCTGCAAGTTCTTAGGCCATCTTGTTCTTCCGGATGATCCGATTACAATATTCAATTGGGTTCTCTGGTGAGTCCCATGTAAAGTTGGTTGTCAAGCATAGTTTCATAAAAAAAAAATTTCAATCTTTTTCTATTGATTTTAGTCTGACACTGAAACTACTTACAGATATGTGTATCTAAACCAGTGTTGCCCCCATAATATCAACAGGGATATGGGTTCAGCTTACGAACATTCTATGAATGATTCTATCTGTTTTTTTAGGGTGGGTGGGTTGGGGGTTCCATCTTTTTCTTGGTTTCTTTCTCCATTAAACTTAAAAGTGACTTTACTTCCTATCAGTTCTTTTGTTTAATATAAGTGCCAGTGTTTGTATCTGGAACAATTGATTTAAAAAAAGAAAAGAAAAAAGAATCAGTAGTTTGTGACTATTATCAGTATTTGATCAGTAGCTTTAGCAATAAATACAAAACTGGGTTGGCAGTTGATTTGATTTTCAAACTATATAATTTGCATTTAGCATTATCTGCATGTAACTTAAATTGATCTTTTTTATTTTGTTTTTATAACTCTTGAGGTGTTGGATTTCAAATTGCTTTGCATATGTGGGTGGGTTGCGGTAGCCTAACTGTGCTTCTCTATGTAGCTTGAGCCTTTATGAATTAAGTACTTCAGGGATAGCCTACATGCGTATGAGGAAGCATTCTCTTCTGCACTGTTGTTCTGATGACAGAGTTTTGTTGGGTTGGGACAGGGACATGGGTGCATTTTTTTCAGTTGAGTTAAGCCCCCGAAGAGTGCCCAATAGGGAGGGTGAGAATTCGGCAAGGCATCCGAAGGGGGACAGTCAACAAGCGACCTCCCTGGACTTAGGCCAGAGTTCTCTGTGACTGGTTGCCACCATTGCGCTACAAGGCGCTACCCAGGAGTATCTAATTCATTATTTTCTGTTATGCTTCTTATAGAGGTTTACATTCTTGCTAACAGTTGTGGGGTGGTGGCTTCCTTTTCTTACCATGATTGGTAACTAGAATCTGAAGATTGGAAACTTATAGCTACAGAAATGTGTGACAATTTGTGAGCTTCTGAGCCCTTGGGAGTTGGGAGTTCTGGGCATTTATTCATTTTTTTTTTAAATAGATGGACATCCAAGCCAAGGAGGAATTTGCTTTGGGATGGATGGCCATCTATAATTGAGATGATGGATATGTGTGTGTGAGTTGAGATTAGGAAATCCAAAGGCGACCAGGGAAAAAAATAGTAAGCTTCTGGAGAATCTGAATCTCTACATATTACATAATATAAGGGTTTGTTACGGGTTCAACTTCAGCCCCTTTAAAAAATTATATATTTGAAAGTTGATAAACCTGTTGGTTTTAGGTTTTTGCAGTCTCAATATATAATAAGGGTTGGTTCATGATTCAACCTCAACTCCCATAAAGGAATATTACCTTCCTTCACGCAAGGAAGGGCAGATTGAAGCCCAATGATTCAATTCCAGTGTGACCATGAAAAAATAATGTGTTTATTTCTCAAGTGGGTGAAACATAATTATCACATGCGTCATGTGTGAGGATTCAACAGCTGTGAATGCATGGCCTCTATCCAAAATTTTCATGAGAATTTGTTCCAGAAGTAAGAGAGGTGATGATAGTTATTATCTCTAAGAAATTCATTATATCTCCTCTTATTGGCACTACACAATTAGGATCAATGATCAAGGTACCAGTATTGGATTAGACTCGTATTGGGTTTGGACTTGATCGATCCTAATCTGATCATTGATCTTTGATCCTCAATTCACTCTTTTTTTTTTTAAATATTATTTTATATGATATCAGCTACGTATCAGTTTTCTATTGGATCGTACATAGATCTGATCTGATCTGATCCGGATTGGTTTTAGATGTCAAAAAAAAAAAAAAAAAAAAAAAAAAAAAAAAAAAAAGAAGAAGAAGAAGAAGAAGAAGGGAATTGTGTTTTAGGAAATGGATGTCTTGTATGTTGCATGGTTTGTGGATTAATTCTGAAAGGCACTTAAAGCTTGAAGAGCCCATTGGGCTTGAGGCCCTTAGGAGTTGGCCCACTCTGCATGTTACTTTCATTTCTGGGGCTTTAACAAATTCAGGGTCCATACGGGTATTCTGGGACGAGAGCACTGAAGAATTTTTTTTAGAGCTATATGGGTATTTTAGTGATTACACTTGTATTGGGTATGCTATAAATATATAGCAAAGGCTTTTTCAGTGACATGACGAGAGGTGTGAGGAATAGTGCTGTAACCCTATACATTGATAGTGAAACAAATTTCATCTCATTGTGGATGTAGACAAGAAACCCCCCATTGAATCACGAAAAATCTTTGCATTATGTGATTGTTTTTTTATATTTTGTTTTACTTTACTGCATTGTGTTTAGGGTTGATTTTTACACTGCGAAGCCATGTGGGACTAGTGCTACATAATGCAGAGTATATGATTTGAACCACTTATATAGCTTATATAGCTATATCATTTTCTTTCCGTATTTCTCCTTAGGCCCTTGTTTGTTTTCCTGTTTTTAAAATTTCTCGTAATAATATTTCACATGAAAATTTTCTTTGCTTTTGTGTTTTATGTTAAAGCAAACAGTGAAAAGTCCTATTGTAGAAGATATTTTTCCTGCAATCTTACAAGGTAAAAAATGGAGCCATGTCGTTGAAAAGTCCTATTGGATCATAGAATGCATTAGAGAACATGATTCATTCTGGAACATGCTCTTTGTCCATTATACATTATACGAACCCAAAACGGAAATAGCTTGTGTCTTATCCCATTCTCATTCTATATTAAGAATGCATTTTCTATTCTAGGAATACATTTTTAAAAATAAATGCCAAGATGCATACCAAATGCAGCCGAAGAATCATGCCCATAAAGATTAGCTATAGCTGGTTCAGATACATTTTACACTAGTTCTTGCTTTTCACAATAATGAGCATGCATGTTAGTGGACCAAATAGTCTCATTAGTCATCGACCTTGCAGCTTGGATACCCAATAAGCACTCCATAGTCCATATTCAGAGACCTGTGGGCTCAGCCCATTTTCAAGGCCAACTCGCGTGCCTAGTGGCCCCAGTCCCGTTGTTTACTTTGGACCACGCGGTACATAGTGCTGGGCCCTTGGTTTTTTCTATTTGAGATCTCAAAATCTATTAGAACTGGAATTTTCTATTGGTAACAAATTGAAATGTAGGAAGGTTTTTTTTACATCAGTTTTCAAATGAAATATCAAAACTGCCTCTTGGTATATTGAGGTTTTCATTATGACCTAATGAATATGCACTAAAAGGAATTAATTACATGTTTTAACAATCCTTATTACATTTATATGATCCATTAGAATTTCATATTTGTGAAATTTCATATTTGTGAAACTTTAATCATAGTAATAATCTGGTCTGTTATTATATATATAAATAAAAATCCTGCCAGTTATTCAGAATTTTAAATGGTAAACTCAAACATATGTAGGAGATTAATATATATCAGTACCCTTCCCTTGATCTATTTTCATTCATTCATCCTGATCTGAAAATAGTTAGAAGAATGAAGAGATTATCTTTCTGCTGTATGATTTCTCTTTTATTAGTTAACCCCATTTAAATCAGAATTTTTTTACTTGTGAGTTCTCCTTTTAAGCGAATTTTTTATTTTTTTTTGGTAGACTTTTATGCGAAGATTTTAGTTTGATATTTCCTCTTCTAGCTTGTTCCTTCTTCTGTACTTTTATCTCTTTTCCATATGAAAACACCAGCTCATGCGATATCCCACTTATTCCCACCTAGATCATTTGGAGTTTGAAGGAAATGTATTTAATTTGATTGATCATCAGGTAGGAGATTGATGACTCAGCATGCAGTGTCCTTGAGTCTAACAGTGATTGAGCTATGTAATTTGTATTTGCACTGGCTTTGATCCGCAGTATCACTATGAAGAGAAATCATCTCTCAAGGTATGTCTAACATAAATAGGGTTTTCATGTGAGGGAATGAAGTTGGGTCACTGCAGATATGGGCTGGTATTGTGAATATATACATAAAGAGGCTCTAAAGACTGCTGCCCCCCAACACAACAAAGAAAAAGAAAATGTGGTAGCTCTTGGGAAGGTTGCGATTCTGGTTACAGAATGTATGAGATTCTCTTCTCCATTCTGTTTTTGTTGATTCTTTTTACTGCCATAAATCCTACATCCACAGCATGTGAGGACCATCTCCTCCTAGATCTCCTACAGTCTACCAAGTTTGGTGCTATGTTTAAGTTACCTTTAGATACATGCTGTTGTGGTACAGTCCCCAATAATATTGCACCAATCCATTTTGAATTCTTGATCTTGATTTTATGCTTATGGGTATGAATTTTGTTGTACTATGAATTCTTAGTATATTATTTCATTCCACATGCATCGATGATCTTCGATATATAAGCAATACTAAACTTTTGCTAAAAATCAAAACTAACATAATATTTTATTCATCACCATCCATCACATCTTCTTTACCATTATCAAACATTATGTTGTTCCAGTAGAACTTCGACTAACCCAACTTTTCTTTCTCAGAGGTACTCAATCAACCTAATAGCTTGACACAACTAAATATCCCAACATTTTTTAATGTGAGATTATTCTCAACACTTTTTTCACGTGTTGCTTATCTTTTAAGTGGCAGTACACGTGACATATATGGTCCTTCTTTTGGGTGACTATACATATATGTTTAATGAATGTAGGACCCTAATGGTTTTCATTTTATGTTGAAGTGTCCAATTCAAAATCTTAAGCTATATATTAGATGGATAAATCAAGTAGTATATGAAGACATCTAAGGTGCAACATTTTCCATTGTGAGATTATTCTCAACAAGAATAGAGTTCTACACTAATGATAACTAGCTGGCCAATTGTTTCAAATAGAGTTTTTCAAGTTTTACATATCGGCAAAGTAAGTTTATAGTAGGCTTTTTTTTTTTTTTTGTTTAAATATACCAATAAAGGCACATTGGATCATCCAATGGGTGATCATATGTCATCACCCTTACATCAATAATATGTGATTCTGTCTTATGAAATGAATTATTCTCTTCATCGTTAAACACGTGACACAATCCAAAAATGTGTGACCAAGTATCAAACTCTTTTACGATAGACAGAGGATGGGTATGTGCTCGGCCAGCATGACAAACTCTTCTAGGTTTATCTCAAGCTCTTAAAGGCTTGGAAAAAAGGATGAAGTTCTTTAAGACTTCAGAAAGGAGAAACTCTAATTCATCAAAATTCTATATTTTTATATTGTTCTCCCTTACATATTTATAAGAAAGCAAAATCCTAACCAAATCCAAAAACTATCCGACCACCCACATAATTTAAGTTCCTAAGGTTGAAATTAGCAAAAATAATAACAATAATAATAATAATAATAATAATAATAATAATAATAATAATAATAATAATAATAATAATACCCTAAACCTAATTCGCTATGGGCCTAATTAAATGATTCATGTGCTTTGGCTAACTCATAAGCTAAATAAAAACAAAAAATTTATACAAATCCTAAATCTAGCCCAATTACAATTAACAACTAATCATACACCAAAATGAATAATAAGATGCAATTCCAGAGCTGCATCACTATGAGATTATCAACAAAACCAATACAAGTTAAAGCAATTCCTATACCTAGTCCTAAAAAGCATTTCTAAGGTGTTGTTAGGAAACTGGCTTTAATTTGCATCTCTCCCTCTTTTCAAATCTAAGATGACAATAAAATTCAAATAAAATTTAATGTATTCTAGATTAACTTGGTGAGGATAAGCAACAAAGTGTCAGTTTCATTGAATTAATTGGATTTTTTTTAATGAAGATAAATTCATCTTTTTTGCTAATATGTCGTTGGAATTTGTAGACTAACCTCACTGAGTCTATGAAGATATACCTATATGTGAATAGTTTCTGTTGAATGTCGTTAGCTGTTCGAGGGTGGATGGGTCGGAAGTAGGAATTTGCATTGGCAATGAAAGTGGAGAAAGAGTTGCGGAAGCACTGGAGGAAGTCATGGAGATAGCATAGTGTGATCACCTAAGCTCTGATACCATGTAAAGACTTTGATATGTTTGAGTAAACTGTAGTGCTCTATCCGTTAATGAAATCGTTTACCATTCCATTACTGGTGTAGCATAAGAGATTCCCCACATTAACGTTGTGGGAAACCCTTTCCCTTAATTTATCATAGCTTAGGGTGCTGGTTTAATATACTTGGGAGTCAATTGAATTACAATAGCAATTTTTGTTTTCATTTGGACATTTCCCTCTTTACTAAGTATAGTTATGAGGTTTTCTCATGTGCTGATAAGCAAGAAATGGGGTGTTGATCTACTGATGGCAACATCGAAGGTGGATCTTCATCCCATGGGTATCTATGTTTTTTTCATCTAGGATTCCTAGACTTGTTGTGTATTACCTTTTTCTCTAATATAATATAATTAAAAAAAAAAAATCTCTTGCTGATCTTTAGCCAAAAAAAAAGAAGTAAGAAATGCATTTCATTACAGAATTTATAAAATGTGGCTTTTGTTGTCCAACATATCTAAAGTTGGCCTGGTCTACTTTGGTGAATATCTAGAAACTCAAAATTCTGAAGGGGAAGAACAAGATAACAGTATATCCATAAACTGAATATCCAAGTTCAATGCAGTATTAAGCTTGAATTGTTTCAACACCAGTGATGGAATAATATTGGATAATATTAAAATGTAAAAATGCAAAACAGTCGACTAGCTAGTAACACAGATCATCATTTTCAAACTTTGAGCAAACAGATGAGGTTTTCCAAGCAATAGAAAGACTGAAGATCCAATATACATGCTTACTACTATAAACACTAAGACCTTCATTTGCAGATCTGTGATAAAATATTAAAGTTGTTAAGACTTCAAGACTATTCTTCCATCCTTGACACCAAAAACTAAAGAACCAAGATCTGTGGAGGGAGAGAGAGAGAGAGAGAGAGAGAGAGAGAGAGAGAGAAGAAGAAGAAGAAGAAGAAGAAGAAGAAGAAGAAGAAGAAGAAGAAGAAGAAGAAAGACAGCACAGAGAAACCTAGAAAAGATACTGCCACTTCTTAGTAGGGAGAGACGCCAACATTTGCAGAAGCAAAAAAGCCATCTTTCATGAGAACATCCTCTCCTTCCTACACATAAGAAAACACAGAATAACCATTAACTAATAGCAAACACACGCCAAGGAAGGGAGAGTACCATGAAAAGCTTGTTATAAGTAGAAGAAGATGCGTAGTGTTTACCTGCTGGCGCACATTAGTCTTTTTCACAGTCTGGTCAGGAAGGAGACCAAAGTGGATGTGGGGGAAATGGGCCCACTAGAAGAAAACAATGCAAAACAAAACAAACGGACACACAACTCAAGAATTCCAATAAAGGAAGAAAAAAGATAAACTTCAAACCCTAGTTTCTGAAAAAATAAAAAAGATGGAATGAAAATCTGTGTGATAGAAGACAGCAAATGAACCCTAGAATTTTCTTGGATCTTACGTTCTTTGCAGCGGCGCTGAAGGCTTCTCTGTGGGTTATATCAGGATTTCCGGCCTTGATGCGTTGGATCTCGTCCCTGCAAAGCATGTCATGATCATCCATGTTCTACCTAGTCCCTGATTTTTAATGCATTAATAAATTTCAAAAAATTTAGTCATTATTACTCACTTGATGAATCGGTTGTACGCAGATGGGACTCTCTGTCGCTTCTCCGGTGCTGGACAAACAAACGGACAGAAATATATAAATAAAAAATCACTGACTTTCGTGGAAATCTACTTTCTATATAACCCAGTCCCATTTGCAGAACCATGATCTATTCTTCTTTGTCTCTATCATCTATATTTTCGGGCGGCCCTTAACCCTCAAAAAGAACTAAGTTACAAGAGAAAAAAAAAACACGAACCCAACAACCTAAATTGATTAAACTTGAAAAGTTATGTAGTCAATGATCTATATTGGGTTATTTAATTGTTCCAAAGTCAGTGTTTATAGGTTTCATGTTGAAGAAATTGAAGCTATGGTATTAGGGTTCTTCATATTCAATCAGGGAAAAGGAAAATCCTGCATGACAACCAAAAAAAGAAAGTAAAGGGTCTTACGTCTATTAACAACCGGAGGTCGAGGGAGCTCATCAGCACCACCACGAACTGACACCCCAAGGTCAGTCGGGTTAGGTTGATCAATCAGCAGGTTTGGTTGTGGGCTTGGGGTCTCTTCCTGAAACACAAAATTACATGTAAGATTAAGATATTAATTAGTTAGGAGTTGAGTTGGAGAGATTTCACTATTATTATTATTCTATTTTGTGTATACCAGTAGATTGTGAGAAGGAGAGAAGAAAGAATGGCCGAGGTGAAGCTGATTTGCTGTAGGCAGGAGTAAACCACGCATGTTGACTGAAAGGAGGTTGGTGCAGTGACCACATCGAACTGTAACTGTCTTGAACAGGCTGCTGCAAGGAACACTCACCTGCAGCCATGAAACAAAGAAAGATAAGTATAAAGAAGAAAAAACCCTAATAACCAAATTGGGCTAACTGGTGCAACTGGGAAAGAAGCTATTGTTGGGTCATGAGGATTGAAAGACAACACATAAGGGGGGAGAGGGAATGAATGATGGAAGAGAATCTAGGTACCGCGAGGACGGTGTCGCAGAAATTGCAATGGACGTAACAGAGTTGCTCGGAGGGAGAGAAGTGGTCCAATGAAAAGGCAGAAGAGGATGACATGGTTGTTTCCCCTGATTTGATTGATAGATTGACTGGTGGGGAGATGGGGTTCTTTGATTGATGACTGATTGATAGATTGACAGCTTAACTGCCTTCAGATATGCTCTCTTCTTCGATCACTTCATAAGTTACAAAAGAGAAGGAGAGGAACAAAGAAAAGAAAGGAGGAAGAAAGTAGGAGTGGGGGAGAGAGATGATGAAGAAAAGCAGAAGAAAGAGAAAGAAAGATAAAGTGAGAGTGAGAAATCTCTACTAGTAGACCCCCGGTGGGTAGGAGTATGAACTCAGAAAGCCCTCTCCTTTTTTATATCCGAATCTTGTTGTTGCTGTTTTATACATGTAGTTGTATTTACAAGACTAGTAGTAGTGTATAGTGGGAGAGATAGCTAGCTATCTCTAAAATACGCCTGAGGTTAAAAGGTAAGAAAATGTGTGGATGCCATTCCCGATGATGAGAGAGAAAGAGAGGAAGAGAGAGTGAGTATTGGGTTGAGAGCAGCAGAGGCGGCAGAGGTGGGGGAGAGGAGTAAGAAAGGGACGTGTGCATGGGTTGATTAGCTTTCCCTCATTCACCTGTTGTTTTCGGAGTTAAGAGGGGGAGACAGAAAGAGAAAGAAAGAGAGAGAAAGAGAGAGAGAGAGAGAGAGAGAGAGAGAGAGAAAAAGAGAGCTTTCTCGCTTTCTGAATCGAAGCGACCCTCTTGTAACTCGCGGGCAAAGAGGCTTCAAACATCCCGCCTCCGCCTCCTTAGGGGACTGCACTGCTAGGACTTCACCATCTCCAAGTTTTTACTTCCACTTTAATTTCTCTCTCTTGTTAAAATCCATCCATCAATTTCTCTGTCAAAATAACCCCAAAAAGCTCTCTTACAGATTTGACCACTCAACCTTACCATACCCCCCCTCTCTCTCTCTCTCTCTCTCTCTCTCCCTCCCTCTCACATACACACACAAATCACACATACGTATTCAAGTCAGTAAAGGAGGACAAACAACAGAGATCCTCTTCTTCTTTTACCCTTGCCACCTTTGTCCTTTCCTAAATTCCATTTTTTTTTTATTTCTCTTTTTGCTTGTGTGGGCTAATTTAGTTAGGTTTTAAACAGTTAACCCTTCCCTTCTTTCCACTTTCCTCCACACATTTCTAGTTTTTTCTTTCTTATCCCTGTTAATTTTCCTCTTACAGACGGTTTTGTTTACATATGTAGCTATGTAGCCCCGACTGGTTTGGAAAAGATGGCTGTCATTCTCTTACATGGTTCATAAACTATCACCATCCATCCACATGTAAGCTTTGGGTTTCCATCAT
Organism: Protea cynaroides; assembly: GCA_028583415.1. Taxonomy (NCBI): domain Eukaryota; kingdom Viridiplantae; phylum Streptophyta; class Magnoliopsida; order Proteales; family Proteaceae; genus Protea; species Protea cynaroides. Next base: position 87,258,789 of record CM053275.1, read on the forward strand.
CCCTAAAATTGCCCTAAAAGTAAAGCTTCACTCTCTCACTCAACCCAACTCACTGCAAACTAGCTAGGAAAAAGAGTATCTATCCTTGAATTTTTCTGGCCCCCTTCTCGTTTTTACTTTATTGTACTATATATTATCTAATTGGTATGTATTATTATATAATACATTGAAACATAGATAGCTGTTTAGTATGATTCGTGGTATTATTTATATTTAAAATAAATTAATATAATCTATAATCTAAAATCTACAATCTACAAATAGATTAGAAGGTGTTTAGCATTATTAGGATAAATCTACTAATGAGCCTGAGGTGACTTCTTCTTCCTCTCTCTCTCTCTCTCTCTCTCTCTCTCTCTCTCTCTCTCTTAAGGGTCTTGGCTTGGAGGAGAAGTTTCAGAGCCTAGGATAGGCATCCGATTGTATTGGTCATTGAAGCTTCTGCTTCTTGAATCCGACCACTTGGGTTTTGGTTTTCTTCGCCCCTTGAGCGGGATGAAGGGTCATGGCTGTGTTGCTTCTCCTACGATTTGTCTGTGTTTCTTCAAGCTCTCACATTTTGATGAGTTGCTTTATTTTGTTTCTCTGTTAATTGTTATGAAGGAGAACTAAAATTAACAAATGCCAGAGAAGAACAAAACACTAAAAGGTTAGATTGGAACTCAAGTGTTGTATCTTTTGTCTTCATACATTTAGAAGAGTAGAAGCGGTTATAGTGGCGGATGAGGTGTTTCACCGAGGAATGACTTTCCCTTTTGCTTCTGATTCCATCTGTGATTAAATTACAACATACTTGACTAAAATATTAAAATTGAATAGAATTTGTTCCCCTTGGGTACACACATTAGAGGCCCTAATGGACCCCTCTATCTTTCAATTGTTTGGCATTCATCATACAAGCTTTAGTGCATAATGCGGCTTGTCGTGTGAACTTGTGATGCAACGATCAAGAAGGTAGAGAGACAGTCGATGTTGCATACTGCGGTCACTGTGCCATTTAGTCATTAGACTAAAATCGACATAGTTGATTTGATGACTGCCCTCTCTTTGACTGCATTCTCAATCTGTTGGATTAGGTCCAATTTAGATTCTTCGATTCTCGCCCCTACGGGGCGACAGGTGGGGCAGAGGGCTGAGGGACCCTTTCTTTTTATGTGTGTTTTGTGTAAGATGCGATATCTTCTTGGCCAATGCAGATGATCTGGAATAATATAGAACTGATCCTCAAAATCGGTTAAGAATTGATATTGGATCAGGATTGGTCATTTCCAAAACCAATCCGAATAGGGCTATCCAGTTGATTTGATACCAACCACTTGAACCCTGATCAGGGGTTATTCATACCAAATCTATTTCTCATTATATAATATATTATGTCTAATAGTATCAAACGGTTTATATTTATGAGTCAAATTTTATTCGCATAAATAATTTATCATAAATAACTCATAAATATAAATATAATCTATAAAAAAAATGAACCTTAAGAAAGGATCTTTGATGATTCTTAAGAAAATTACTTTTCTATATGTGATTTCAATCTCAACCAACTCTTAAGAATCTCAGAATTGCTTGGTCTAGGGTAGACACGCTAAGGGTTTATTCTCATATTAACTATCAAATAATCTATACCCCATTATATATCGACCACTTCCTCTACCTATTGATTCGAACTTTTAGAACGAAAAAATCACACACCATATTCATCAAATGCCGTTGTGCTACTATCAAAAAAAAAAAAAAAATGTTATTGATGCATTGTGGAGAAACTGTCCTTAATGGTCCCAGAAAATAAATACATGAAGTGATGGATTTTGGCTAGTTGTGTGGAAAGAGCATGAGTAGATGTACTTTGAGTCATCCTTTGAGTACTTGTTTGATTTATTGCTTGATAACAAATACGTTGGCCGGCGACAATCAACCTCCAGTATGAGTAATTAATGATTGTAATCAATCCGATCCATTGCTCGGTCGGCCATTTTCATGAGATTATTAATTGGAAACTGGCCACGTAAACCAGCTGTAGCTATGATTGTACAATCATCACTCAGAAGCTGAAAGCTTTTTGCGGATATGACTGTACAGGTAGGGTTGGAAGCTGAACCAAAAGGTCCATAACAGATACTACGGTGAATTAATACAAGCCCTTTAATTACCATCTATAAGACTCAGACAAGCTGAGTGGGGTAATGCCAATCAGCCAATGTGGATGACTGTTTTGAACGGTATACCGATGTCCTTGTGTTTTAGACTTTAACCAGACTGATATGACCTTAGACTTCCTAGAATGTCTCTAGGGCTAGGGCAGTGACCCTGAAATCTGACCCTTCAGTGACAAAAAAGTCCTCTTTTTTACTGTTTGGAGATCCGCCAATAATGACACACATATAGTGGTGCTCACTGTATGGATCAGTAGTCTAACACTGGATCCTGGAAATTGTCGAAATCCTTAACATGAATGATGAACCATGCACTAGAGCAAGGGCTCCTTGATCAATCTGTCTTAAAAACACATCCATCACTACCAATCTCATGAAAAATTCAAATAAAAATGGGAAAAAGATAGATTACTTCCCCTCTAACTTATCTTGATGACAGTTAAATACCTAAGTTTTAGAAAAAGACAAATACTTCCCCTAAAAGTATTATTAAAATACAAATAGATCTATGCCGTTAAGAATATTCTGTTAGATACTAACGGTGGGAGTCCAATATTTTCTTAAAGACCAAATTAACCCTTTACAAGGATGACTGACTTAAAAAAAAAAAAAAAAAAAAAAAAACGAAGGAGACGGTGGTGGGCTTTCTCTTCACCAAAAAGAAAAAAAAAAAACTGCCGATGCCATCCAAGAGAAGGTTTTGGCTGAGATCTTGAACCGAAATGTAGAGACTGAATACCTCTGCGAATACCAGTTTAATGGTGCAACAGATCAAGAGGCTTTCAAATCGAAGTAACCGGTCATCACTTACGAGGATCTTCAGCCTGAGATCCAACGCATTGCCAATGGTGATCGCTTTGCCATCCTCTCCGGTCATCCCATCTCTGAATTTCTCACTAGGTCCACTTATTTACCGAATCCCTTTGAATCTTCTAATTTTAAAATTTGGGGGCCTCTGTTGTGGATTATGGATTTTCTGGTTTTTAATTGGTTCCTAAAATTTGTTTGCTGCTTTGGAACATCAACCGGTGAGAGAAAGCTCATGCCTACAATTCGAGAAGAGTTGGATCGTCGTCAACTTCTCTATAACCTTCTCATGCCTGTTATGAACCTGTGAGTATTATATTCCCTTTGAAATTTGGGTAGAAATTTCAATGGAAAAAGTTCAAGAATGATAAAGGTCGAAGGCGGCAGTAGCGTGACGAAACAGGGTCCTCTTTACTCCGTCGCTGCAACTCTCAGTTGCAATAACTCCGCCTGCATTTGAAACCTCAACCTCATTCGAAACCCTCAGATACCTGTTCAACCCTCATTCGAAAATCCCAAAAGTCCTTACCATCAGATAACTCCGCCGCTGACCACTAGTCGTTTTCTTCCCTAATCCTCATTTGAACCCTGAATCTCTTACCATCAGTCGTGATCCGCGTTCAACCCTCATTCGGAGTCTTGCAACTCTCCTATTAATTTAAAAAACCAATGACGAAAGGTGAAAGACTGTAATAGGATAAAAAGAGGCGGATATATATATATATATATATATATCCCATGAGTATGAGGAATTATCTAGATCGGGAATGGTAGTTTTTCGATCTCCAAGAGTTTAGACATCTACAATGTCAAGTGAACAAAATTTTTTGTCTAGCAACAAATATTTTTCCTTTGAAAATGAATCTCTCAGTGGCATTGTAGTTCTTCGTGACCAGCCGAAGAAAATGTCATTTTTTCCTCTTTCGATTTCGATTACTATAGGAAAGGAGAAATGTGCGGATAGCAAAGACGGATTGGGAGAGAGAGGGAGAGAGAGAGGGAGAGGGAGAGCGATAGTCGAGACAGAGGAAGAAGATGGTTTTTGAGGTAGAATTGTCCACAAAAAATATAATTTTAACACCGTTAAAAATTGAGACCGCTTGTCTTTTCTTAAAACTTAAGTATTCAATTGTCATTAAGATAAGTTACAAGGGTGGTAACTGTTTTTTCCCAATAAAAATAAATGTTAGAGATAGATGCCTTGAATATAGTACATTATATTGTTCATCTCATGAGTCATGCATGAACTCATGATATATCGTGTAAATACCAACAAACTGGAACGAGATCTTGAGATTTGTCGTCTAATCTGACTCTTCTATTGCATTTCAGTGCGTTTTCATCTTCCTACAATGGATCCCATGCTCAGGGTATGGATGCATGCATGCATACATGTACGGTTGGGTGAAGGCTATCACAGCCTGCAAAAGCCTGTGCTTCCCTCTCTCTCTCTCTCTCTCTCTCATATGGTGTGGTGGGCTTGTGTTTGGGTGTTTGTTAGTGTGTGGTGGGGTATAAAACACTAAAGACAAAAAGGAATTCCCATGTGGTGTTTGATATTTTGGACTTGCAGCCTCAGCATAGTTTGCCTCTCCTGTGACTATAAAAGTACATTGGGGTAGGGTTTGGGGCTCGTCAGATACCCCACCGTCCTCACAAATTCAAGGTAAGTAGCCTGGAGTGATTGTTGCAATGGACATATGATATTGATTGTTTCAAACAAAGACAAGTACAGACGACCTCACAAAAAGAAGGGGATGATAGTTCATACTTTATAGGATAGAGAAGTGGAAGGAGGGAAAAATATAAACCTGCCCAACTATCGATATCTCCTTTGTGACCCATTAATTTGGAAATTGGGTCATTGGATTCGGTCTTTACTATTCTGGTTGCATTTGATATGAATTTTTGGAATGCATTCTAGGTTAGAACACATTATTGAGAAGTCAAAAACAGTGTTTGGTATACATTATTGTTCTTGGATCAAGAAATCTGTTAGATAATACAATCCATTTTGAAACATGCTTTCTACTCCATTATGCATTTTGAGCTCAAAATGGAAGTGCCTCACTCTTTTGCCCATTCTCACTCTATTTTAGGAATGCATTCTCCAATCCTAGAATACATATCTAAGAATGAATTCCAATAACACATACCTAATGCAGCCTTAGAGTTTGGATTGGGAGGAACCTATAGCTAGGATGAGTCGATTAATTCGAGGGGCAAAGGTTTCCTAAACAGCCATTGAGATAAGCTCATTGTTCAAATGAACTTAAATTTAAACACACTTTAATTGTCAAGTAGTAAAATAATGTTTTGAAAATATAGGGACTATAAAAGGGAGCATAGACATGGAAGGATGGGTTAAAAAAAACAAGGAAAAATTTCACGTAGACCCCAAGTTGGTAACATCATCTACCACCCACATGTTTGGAAAATCATCAACTACCACCCATAATATTTGCGTCGTAAATCAAAGAGGTCCACCCCGTTAACAAAGTCCCGTTAGATGTTGATGTCAGTTGAAATAAAAAATTTCATGGACAATACTGTCCTTAGAGTAAACGTAAAAGACCATTTTACACTCTATTCAATTTTTACCTTACTCCCAAGTAGTGTAATCTTTTAGAAACAGTAAAAAAAACCTTCGATTCTCTGAAACTATTCTTCGCCGATGATGATAGCAAGCATCATTGACTCTATGCATCTGTTATTCTTGCCAATGACGATAGCATCCTTGAATCTATCCATCGGTTCTTCTTCAGCTAAGGTTGATACCGATTTTATAATTTTTTTCCGTATTGACCCTTGACACTCATCTGTTTGCCATACCACCAATTAATATCAGTATTGAATCAATTTTGATATGGCCGATACCATATTTTGAACCTTGTCTGCATTTGGCCACTGCTATCACAAAGAGATGGATTTGTAGCAACGATCGAGAGAAGTTGCAAAAGAGAAGAAGAGATACGTAACGATCGAGTTAAGGATCAATTGATTTAAGCCGAACCAGTCTGTTTATCTCATATAAGTAGAATGAACAAAAAGCAGAGGGTCGGGTGAATCCAATAGTTGGGAGCGCTCGTTGAATTCAAAAATATTATAGAAGAGTTTAGAAAAAAAATTTCCAATATCCTTTTGTGGAAAATTGAAATCAGGTTGGGGCCTTGATAGAGAAGGACCCACCCTGATTTCAGTTGGTATAGACTGGATATCACAAAAGGCGATATACAAACTAGTTTGGCTTAAATTAATTGATCCTTAACTCACAGAAGCCCCAATTTATAAGAAATGGATCTTGTTGGGGGAAATATTTGCAAAAGGCCTGTCACCAAAGGTAACCACGTGGCATTCATCTTAACCGCATGATATAAAATACGTGGCGATCATCTAGGACGTTGTAAAGGAAGGTATTATGGTAAAATTCGAGATAAATGTCCAAGTTCGACCCCTACCTGATCTGACACAACCTGAGGATAATGACTAGACAGGAAGATCTGGTTCACCAAAAAGTCACTATCAATGGTCATAAATACTGACAAAAACCATTAATGCTAAATCCTCTGATCTGACCCGTCGCGTCAAAAGATCTGGGTTTGAATCGGCGGAAAGGTGAAATATTACTTGAAAACATAACCCTAACAGGGACAATGATGAGGAACCCCGAAAATATCTGGCCCACAAAGGGGTCGAAAAGCAATCCTAAGGGATCGAAAGGTGGCTGACATGATATAGTGATCTGTACCAGAGGATCGAGGATCGAAAGGTGGCTGACATGATATAGTGATCTGTAACAGGGGGTCGAGAAGCGGCTGACGTGATGTAACCACCTGAACTAGGGGGTCGACAGTCTAGTAGTCTACTGTACCCAATACAGTCAAATTACGAATGATGGCTGTCTGGGATAAAACGAGTTCCAAAAAAGGATGTTGATAATTCATGAATTGTATATATATATGTAGTCCAAGAAGGGGAGGGGGATGATGGAAGAAGAAAGTTTCATCTCTCTTCGATAGTTTTTCTCCTGGCTCCCCTATCGTAATCCTATCACTAATCTGTGACCTATGTATGTTCTTGGAGTTACTAGGAAGATATTCAACTAATCACACCCCAGGAATCCCCTCTCAAAGGAGCTCTGGTCTCTGGCTGAGAGTTCCATACTGTTTGTTTTCTCCTTTACGGATTTCATCGACAACAGTTTGGCGCCCACCATGGGACCTGGCGTGTTTCATTAGTTTGAATCTTCCTTTATTGTCACTATTTTCCATTCTCATTCTCATCTATCCTAAACAAGGTTTCCAAATCATAAGTATGACACCAGTGGGAAGGACTGAAAGCTCTTACAACTTGTGGGAAACTCAGGCCAGAAGGACTGAAGCACATATGGCTAGAAACATAGGGGAAATTGATGCGGTGTCAGATCCTCAAGATAGGTGTCAGGAGGAACCAGCTAATGAAGGAGCAGGTGGATCTAACCCGGATCCGGCCCAGTATGTTTCTAGAGAACAGTTCAATGTGTTAGCTCAGCAGCTGACAGCTTTGACTGAGTTGTTACAACAACGATCGACAAGGATACCAACAGCCTCTGTACCCTCGGTGGATGTGCCGGAAGTTCCTTCCAGATCACGACAATCCAGGCGATCTGTACCACATGCCGTGTCCTCCGGACTACGAGGTGAGAGCCCGTCGATGGACTCGTGTGTACGGCGGGATCGAAGCAGACAGTGGGGAGACCCTCTGTCCCAGACTGTCCCCGGAGTTGACCCTACTGAAGTTATAGAAAGCAGTCAGGAGTCTTTGGGCGTGTCCCACCGTTCAACAGCCTCTCGACAAAGGAGGTCTAACCAAGGTACCAGATGGGCTGGCAGGGGAGCACCCACTGAATCGGAGGTAGCTCGAGAGGCCCAAAGGAGGGTCGATGAGGCTAGGCGAGCCCGGGAAGATGCACAAGCACGAGTAGATGCTGCCCGACGGGCTCGTGCGGATCTCCAAACAAGAAATCAGGAAGCTATGAGACTCCAGGAGGAAACTCAAGCCCGCATCGAAGAAGCCCGACGCATTCGAGACGAGGTGCAGGCTAGAAGAAATGTCCATCAAGCTGAACATATGGCAACTGCGCCCTCGGTTGCTGCGCCATCACTGGTAGTACTAGCTGCTGCAGTACCAACTACGAATAGCTCCCATGCCGGGAACGAAAATACTGAGAGGTTAGAACGCCTTGTCAAAGAACTCACCAACCGTGTGCAACAAGTGGAGAAAGGGGTCGACTCGACTGCTTTGCAGGAGTATGCTATGGACACAGCCTTGGCGGAGGAAGTTATGAACCATCCTCTGCCCACCAATTTTATGGTCTCAAATGTGGGATGGTATGATGGCAAGACGGATCCAGAATGGCACCTGGATAACTTCAAAGTTGGAATGGTCATCTATGGCTATCATGACGCCTTATGCTGTAGAGCTTTCCCGTCTACCTTGCGAGAAGCTGGGAGAACATGGTTTAACAATCTCCCTCCGAAGTCAGTAAGTACCTTCAAAGAACTTAGCAGCTTATTCCTCTCCCACTTTCAGGGGAGTCGAGTACAGAAGAAAAACCTGTCCCATTTGATGGCGATCCAGCAGGGGGAAAAGGAGTCGTTATGACAGTTTATTACTCGTTTTCTTGGAGTAGCGGGAGAGATCAAAGACTTACAACCAGATGTGGTCGTTTCAACCTTGTCAAAAGCATGCAGAGATCCCCAGTTGGTCTTTTCTCTCAACAAAAAGTGTCCTCGGACCCATGCGATGATTTTTAGTCGCTGCGATCGATATGCTTTGGGGGCGGAGGCAGTGGCGGAGTTGGCGGCACCTGCCAGTGTCACCTCTACACTGGTGGAGAAAAAGAAAAATGAAGCCTCGAAGAAAGTTCCGAAAGAGGGAGAAACCAGCAAAAAAGCCAAAAAGGAGTTGTATCCCATTCAACCCCCCCAAGAATTCACACCCCTCAATCGGACCATGACAGAGATACTGAATATTAAGAGGGGGGATACCTTGTTGGTTCCCCCACCTCCCATGATTGCTCGACCAGAGGAGCGGAACCGTCGGCTATATTGTGCGCACCATCGGGATCATGGCCATGACACCAACTCATGTCGTCATCTTAAAAGTCTGGTGGAAGACCTTATCCAACACGGAAGGTGGACAAAATTTATGGGCCCAAGGGCTGACGTGACACAACAAGATCCCGCCGTGACCCTCCCCCCACCTCCTGCCAGAGCACCAGAGAATAGACAGGAAAGAGTCGATCGTGTCCCTCCACCGCCACCCAGATCCCCTCGTAGAGGATTCATGGGCCAAATCGACTTGAGCATTGAAGGATTACATGAATGGAGGAGTGGACCACCTGCACCTGGGGTCCGAACAGTTTGAGAAAAGAGCCCCCCGCGTAAGACAATGGGACGGGCAGGTCCGGAACAAGATTTGGGGTTGGAAGATGATGAATATGTTACCCTCAGTCAGACCGAGTGTATGATGGTGACTGTGTGGTCGGAGCATATGTGGCGAAAAGTGCTCCCAATTGTCATCGAACCAGTGGAGGGAGGAACAGTAAAAGGAAAACAACCTCGAGAAACAGAGGATCTGGGGGAATCATCTTCCAAAAAATTTAGGTATGATGGGTACATTTACTTCGGAGATGATGATTTAATTGATGTAGTTACTCCCCACGAGGACCCCTTGGTTATCAAAATGGCCATAGGAGAAGAATGGGAAGTGAGTCGTATTCTGGTGAACACGGGAAGTGCATGTGAGATCCTATACTATGACACTTATCGGAGGCTGGGCTACAAAGATGAGCAATTGCGACCTATTCAGTACTCTCTTTTGGGGTTCAACGGGGAAGGAGTACAGGTGAAAGGAGCTATCCAGATTGATACTCGGTTGGGAACTTATCCAACCAGAATAAGTATTATCATGAAGTATATGGTGGTCGACACACGGTCGAGTCATAATGGTATCCTTGGAAGGACTGGCCTAAATAAGCTACGAGTCTGCCTGTCAACATATTACTTGCTGATGAAGTTTCCTATCAAGTGGGGGGTGGGAGTTGCAAAGCAGACCAGTCGGTTTCCAAGAAGTGTCACGCGGCATCACTGGCTGCCCTGGATGAAGATCAACCTGTGCAAGTGATACAATTGGACGAGTACCATGATGACTTTCCTACTGAGTGGACTACCCCTGTAGAAGATCTTATTGCGTCAAGGAAGAGCAGCCTGAAAAGACCTTTCTGGTGGGATCTGCTATTCCAGAGAAGCAGAGGCAGGAACTCATTGAGTTCTTGAGAGCAAATTCGGATGTCTTCGCGCTTGGACACCGGAGGATATGCCAGGGATTTCACGGTCTACCATAGAACACCATCTCCAAATAGATCCCCACTAGCGCCCTGTGCAACAGAAGAAAAGAAAGAGCCGTGTTAGTGGAAAAGCAAAAAATCATCGATCAGGAGGTTGAAAAGCTGCTAAAAGTCGGATTCATCAGGGAAGTATACTATCCCGACTGGTTGGCCAATGTTGTGTTAGTACCTAAAGTAGATGGGCGGTGAAGAGTATGTACTGATTTTACAGATCTTAATAAAGCATGCCCAAAAGATTCCTAGCCCTTGCCTCGGATAGACCAACTCATCGATGCAACTGCAGGACATGAGCTTCTATCCTTTCTGGATGCTTATTCAGGATACAATCAAATAAAAATGGCCAAGGAAGACGAAGAGAATACTGCCTTCATTACTAACAAAGGCACCTATTGTTACAATGTAATGCCCTTCGGACTAAAAAATGCGGGGACAACATATCAAAGACTTGTCACCAAGGTCTTTGAGAAGCAAATTGGAAGAACCATGGAGGTATATGTGGACGACTTCCTGGTCAAGACAGTAAAGGCAGTGGATCACTTGACAAGCCTACATGAGGTTTTCAAGGTGATAAAGCAAAATTCCATGCGAATTAACCCGACAAAATGTGCTTTTGGCGTGCAGTCCAGTAAGTTCTTAGGCTTCATGGTTTCCCAGAGGGGGATCGAGGCGAATCCCAGCAAGATCGAGGCCATCCAGGGTATGAAAGCTCCAACGACGCCCAAACAAGTTCAAGTGCTCACGGGTCGACTCACAGCCCTGGGGCAATTTTTGTCACGATCTGCGGATAGATGTCTTCCATTCTTCAAAACTCTGAAGGGGTCGAAACCATTCGAATGGACAGCTGAGTGCGAGGAGGCATTCCGAGGACTCAAGCGGTACCTTTCCTCTCCCCCTTTGCTAATTAAACCTGAGACTGGAGATACGCTGTTACTTTACCTAGCGGTCTCACCCTGTGTCGTTAGTAGGGTTTTAGTTAAAGAAGTGGACCGGGTCCAACATCTGGTTTATTACGTTAGTAAAGTTTTGTTGGACGCGGAAACTAGGTATCAGTCCATCGAGAAGTTGGCATTGGCGGTGGTAGTTTGTGCTCGTTAGCTACGACCTTACTTCCAATCCCATTCCATCATCGTGCTGACAGACCGATCCATAAATAAATTTTTGGCCAAAGTAGATGTGTCAGGACGAATGACCAATTGGGCAGTCGAGCTGGGGGAATCTGATATCAAGTTCCAGCCACGAACGACTATTAAGGCACAAGCATTGGCTGATTTCTTGATCGAAAGCACCCTGCCAGGAGGTGAAGAAGAAGGAGTAAATCCAGAACGGGCCCTCGAAGAAGCAAAGGTTAAAATTTTTCTTGGCCCAGAACAACCTTCCTGGGTCATGTATATAGACGGAGCCTCTAATCAAGAAGATGCGGGAGCCGGCATTGTACTCATTAGCCCCGAAGGATTCAAGGTACTCACATCAGTGCGTTTCGGGTTCTCCACCACCAACAATGTGGCAGAATATGAAGTCCTCGTTGTTGGACTTAAACTCATGAGGAAATTAAAGGTTACTCGGTTGCAAGTATATGACGATTCACAGGTAGTCGTCAGGCAAGTTATTGGCGATTATGAGGCTCGATAGAGTCGCTTGGCTAGATACCTGGCCCTCGTGATGCAACTCATCGAACCTTTGGAGAAGTTTGTAATGACTAGTGTACCGTGCGATCAGAATACGGAGGCTGACGCACTATCTCACCTCAGGTCAAGTGATTTGAGTAGTTTCGACGTACCTGTATATATTGAACATCTGTCGGACCCTAGTATCGACCCTATGGGAGAAGTTCTGCTGGTCGATGTGGAGCCATGCTAGATGGATCCATTGCTCACTTACCTGCGGGAAAATGTCTTACCGGAAGATAAGAAGGAGGCTCGACGCATCCAAACTCAGGCGGGGTCGTACGTCATTCAGGATGAGGTACTGTACAAAAAATCCTATACTTTTCCATTACTTCGTTGTATCTCGCCCTCGAAAGCAGAATATGTTATGGCGGAAGTACATGAGGGGATTTGTGGGGCTCACTAGTGTGGGCGAGCCATGTGTTTCAAAATCATTAGAATGGGATATCATTGGCCCCATATGATGAATGATTGCGAAAGGTATGCCAAAAGTTGTGAAGCCTGCCAGAAATATGCTCCTGTATCCCACTGCCCGTCTACACAGCTGCAACCAATTCCCGCATCTATTCCTTTTGCAATCTGGGGGATGGACATACTGGGGCCGTTTCTGAAAGCTAAGGGACAGTTGCAGTATATTTTGGTGGCAATCGACTACTTTACCAAATGGATTGAAGTAAAGGCAATGACGAAGGTTACGGCACATAACGCAAATGAGTTTTTCAGATTGGGAGTTCTGTATAGATATGGGATCCCACAGGTGCTGATTACTGATAATGGTCCGCAGTTCTCGAGTCGAGTATTTCGGGGGTTTTGCCAGGACCATAATATTGGGCATCGTTTTGCCTCGGTGGTACATCTAGAAGCTAACGGGCAGACAGAAGTTACTAATCGCACCGTGCTGCACGGGTTAGCCAAACGAGTAGAAGAACAGAGGGAGAAGTGGGCACAGGAATTGCCTAGTGTGGTTTGGTCATATCGCACTACATAGCGGACTGTCACGGGAGCTACTCCTTTCAAATTAGCCTTCGGTTCGGAAGCTGTCATTCCTGTCAAAGTAGTAGAAAAAAATTACAGGGTGCTGAAATTTGAAAACCTGGTCTAAACCTTGGTTTTGTGTCGTGACAGGTCTTCCGATCATCACCGGGCCAGACGGGGCAAGAGGATAACAAACAGATACAAAATCGGACCAAAGTTGACCAATTATACCTGATTTTAGGTATACCGGTCGATGGTACCGGTCTTGGTACTGGTCGACCGGTATGGCCTGCGCAGCTATGTGCGGGAATCTGGAAATTGGTCTCTGCGGGTCCCGCTTTCCTGATTTCGAATCCTAGAAGTTTCCTAATCCTAGTAGGGTTACTAAACCCTAAATCTAGCCTATAAATACACCCTTAAACCTCCTCAAATCCTTTTCATTGTCTCTTGCAAACCCTAGAGAAGAGAAAGAGGTGGAAAAGGAGAAGGAGCTAGGAGGAAGAAGAAGGAGCCGTCATTACCGTTCGACGAAGCTCTCCTTACGCCAGTCAACGGTAAGTGCTTGAATCCATCTTCTTACCCTATGTTAGTTGTGTGGGTGGATCAATACCATGCAAAGTAGGTATTGATCTAAAACCCTAAATTGGCCAATAAACCCTAAGTTGCCGTTAAACCCTAGATTCGAGTTTCGAGATGATATTCATCGAAACGAGACTTGAATGAGTTGGGGATAACTCTAACTCAAAGCCTAGAATTAGAATGGATAGGAGAAACCCTAAAAATCCATGGAGGGTGATCGTCGACAGTCAAAAAACCCATGTATGGTCTTCCGGAGACATACCGGTCGACTATACCGGTTGCGCATAGTGCTACCGGTATGTTGCGACCGCTACCTCTCGGGAGGTTATCTGTGGGGACCGGCTGACCATACCGGTCGCCAGTCTTTCCCACAGAGCTGCGACCGGTACATGCCACCGGTCAGCTCTGTGAGGGTATTTTGTAACCATGTTGGTTTCCGACCAACATGAAACCCTAAGAAAAATATTCTAATGAAACTCAAATAATCTTGTAGGACTTTGTGACATATCGTTTGGACCTTGAGACGTGGAGCAAGTGATCGAACGAGCGTCAGGTAAGGGAATCTGACCCAAACCTAATAATTAATGGACAGTAAATTGTTGTTAATCACCTGATTATATGAGATGTGTTGTTTGTGCATATTCACATGCCATCCTTTACTTTCAGTTATTATTACTGTTCATGCATTGATAGGATGTGATTGTTAGGCATGTGATTATTTTCGTTGGTGTGTGGAGTGGGGCATGGGCCTGGGATCGCTCTTCACATTAGCACCTTTTGTAGTATTCTGTCTTAACATGCTTGGTACGGGTGGGGTATCAGGGGAAGGTCGTGGTACGGTGGTTTCCAATATTGATGTTGTCCCGGCCATTGTTATGTGGTACTGTGGATTCTGAGTCGACGCTGGCTTGTCCACGATGCTTTAGCCTTATCTCTATGCCGTAGGGATTTATGTTGGGATAGGGTCTACCTGCGTATTGTTTCTATCCTTGTGGGTTAGTTGCGGATAGGGCATCAAGGGAGGTGTGGGAATGCCTTAGCTCTATCTTTATGCCGTAGACGGCTGTGCTGGGATAGAGCGTACATTGATGACATATAGGATTGGTTAGTTGCGAGCCCTGACCAGTAGGGGCTTAGGTACTGGTATGGGTAGAGTATCAGGGGAGGTACGTGTGTATCTTAGCTCTATCTCTATTCCATGGTGGGTGCATGTGGGCCAATGGGGTGTGATCCATGAGGTGCCACACACTCGTGTATAGAGGTGCGGGGGCCACCAAACATTTCTATAGCACATTGCAAACTTAAAACCAGACCACAGCATAAAATTGATTGTTACTCATGCATAATCTTGTGAAACTGTCTGATTGTCTTACTGAGCTGTGTTGTGAGCTCACCCCTTGTATATATACATGTTTTTAGATGTTGATGCAGGTTACACTGTGGGCGACTATGTGACCGCTCAGGCGTACGATGGTGTGGTTGCTCTGGATGTACAAGCAGGGGAGGACGAGCATGATGCTTCATGTGAGTGCCCTTTCTGCGTGTACTTGTGATGGATTTTTATTTAGTCGTTTCAGTTATTTTCGTTTGTTATTAAAGGGATGTAAAAGATACTTATTTTATGTGTTTGAATTTGGATAATGGGATATTTATTTAAATTATCAATAGATACTCAGTTCATTCTATTTAAAGTCCTCCGCTGTAATATTTATATTCTGATTGTTGGTTATGTGTAATGGTTTGTATGAATGGACACAACCTATTCGAGATCCTGGTGTGAACCGTTGGTTCAATGACGGTTCACTCACACCATTCTGGTTGGATCAGAATTTGGGGTGTGACATATCTTGTTGATGCACCTGGATTTAATAGAGGATGTTAGTGAGACCGCGCGGTTGCGAATGACAGCTTACCAATAAAAAATAGCAAGATACTACAACTCCAGGGTGAAGAAGAATACGTTTCAGGTAGATGACTTAGTCCTACAAGCAACATCTGTTACTATCCCTACTCAACAGGGGAAGTTGACCCCAAATTGGGAAGGACCGTATCGGGTAGTAAAAGTTACAAGGCCTGGGTCGTATCATCTGGAAACGATGGAGGGATCTGCCTTACCGCGCACTTGGCATGCCAAAAATCTTAGAAGATACTATGTGCAAGACATTCATTCTCCCATTCAATAAAAAATTTTGTCAAAAATATGTAAAGGTCTAAGGGCCTCGAAAAAAGAAAAAGTTCTAAGGGCCTCGAAAAAAGAAAAGGTCTAAGGGCCTCGAAAAAAGAAAAGGTCTAAAGACCTCGAAAAAAGAAAAGGTCTAAAGGCCTCGAAAAAAGAAAAGGTCTAAAGACCTCGAAAAAAGATTAAGGTCTAAAGGCCTCGAAAAAAGAAAAATGTCTAAGGGCCTCGAAAAAAGAAAAGGTCTAAGGGCCTTGAAAAAAGAAAAGGTCTAAAGACCTCGAAAAAAGAAAAGGTCTAAGGGCCTCGAAAAAAGAAAAGGTCTAAAGACCTCGAAAAAAGATTAAGGTCTAAAGGCCTCGAAAAAAGAAAAAGGTTTAAGGGCCTCGAAAAAAGAAAAGGTCTAAGGGCCTCAAAAAAAGAAAAGGTCTAAAGGCCTCGAAAAAAGAAAAAGGTGTAAGGGCTTCGAAAAAAGAAAAGGTCTAAGGGCCTCGAAAAAAGAAAAGGTCTAAAGGCCTCGAAAAAAGATTAGGTCTAAAGACCTCGAAAAAAGAAAAGGTCTAAGGGCTTCGAAAAAAGAAAGGGTCTAAATGCCTCGAAAAAAGATTAAGGTCTAAAGGCCTCAAAAAAGAAAAGGTTGGAGGGATAGTAGGGAATCACTCACATCAACAAGACATCAACAAGTAAGACACAGTTTGAAAAGAAGATGTGTATATATATGGTCAAAATATATACAAGTATAGACCAACCGGTCTCTAAAAAAAAAAAAAAAACTATCATCCTTCGGAGGGGAGTACATCTTCGGAGGGCCCATCCGGAATGCTTGATGGAGCAGGGGCTGATGAAGCAGGAACGGATGAAGAAGCCACAGGAAGAGCCAAACTGGAAGAGCCTGTAAGCTTGTCTTGGATCACCTTGTGCATCAACTGAACTTGAGAGAAGTCGAAGGAGGGCAAGAGGGCAGACAGCTCTGAAATAACTACAATCAGGGCCTCCCGAATGGCTCTGGCCCTTTCTCGCTGGAACATACCCTCCATGTCCTCCGAATCCAGTAAGGCCTTCAGTAGTGCTTCTCGGCTGCTCGACAGCGATGATCGAGTTTGGGTCAATTCCTCAGTCAAGCTGACAATAGCGGCCTGCGAGGCAGTTAGTTCGTTCCTTAAAGCATCTTCAGTCAAGGAGGCTTGCACCACATCGACCGATAGCTCTTCCTTCTCCGACTGTAGCTTTTCCTTCTCCTCAATCCAGGTGTCTTGGGCAGTCTGTAGATCAGAGATTTCCTTCTCCGGTTGAATGATGAGCTTCTTTGTTGGCGAAGGCACCGCTCGCGCATGACGTCATTCGACGGCGGCATTTGCTCAGACAATTCTTTCTGGGTGGACTCGTACACCTTACTTTGAGAAGTGTACTTCTCTTCCAGCCGTTGGTACCTGGATTTTTCTTTCGAGAGCCATTTCCGGTTCTGGTTGAGAGAAGCCTCTAACACTCGACGCTTCAGCTCCACCTCGTGGGCTAACTCCTCAGCTTTAAGAAACCTCTCCTCAGCCTCCAATAGCTTCTCATCCGCCACTTTAACTGGCCCTCCATCTCTATTTTAGCAGTTATGGCCGCATAATGTTCAGTTCGTATTGCGACCATTAACCGCTCACTTTCCTGCACTCCTCTCAAGCTTTCCAGTGCGGTCGATAGCATCCTATGATAGTGGTTTGACCCGCATATCAGCTGAGACAAAACAGATAGGCACGAGATTAATGTTACTATAACAAGGTGCCTCAAAAAAAAAAAAAAAAAAAAAAAAAATAAAAAAAAAATATATATATATATATATATATATATATATATATATATATATATATACAAACCTGATAAATTGCTGCACTCAGATCTCAGCCGATTGCCTCAAAGGGGACAGCCCGGAGTGTCTGGGCGTCTGCTGGCAGCCAGGCATGGTGAATGATCTCTTGTGCCACAGCACGATTTCGAAGACCGCTATCCGCGGCATGTACCCTCCACGAAGGTACAAAGGGAGGAATGCCTGTAGGGGCAGAAGTGGGCCCAGAAGGAATTGAGGAACTTGAAGGTAATGAAAGGGGATCAACCCCCACAGAAGAACCAGGGGCCCTCGAAGAAGGTCCCTCGTGAAGAGGAACAGATGTACGAGGGAGGTCTTGGGGAGAAGTGGTCAGGGTAACCGGAGCAGGAACCGGAGCAGGAGCAGAAGCAGGAGCAGTAGCAGGGATAGAAGCAGAGGCAGAAGAAGAAGGAATCAGCGAAGAATCGACAACCCCAGACTCGGGGGCTACCGTCGAGAGGGGTGAATGGGTCGAAGCAAGAGGCTCCTCATTTCCTGGAGAGAATGGTGGAGGAGGATCGACTGGTGCCGGCTCAGTAGGGGGTACAGGGGCCGAGGAAGTTAGTTCTTCCCCATGGAGAAGAACCTGTAGGGCTGGGGGCCCGGGGGGGACCCTCGATAGCACGTCGTGAGCTGTATCTTCGGGGAAGATACGACGGGGGACCCTAGGATCCAGCCTCCTCCGCTTCAGCCAGCGCAATGTCTCTGTTACCGTAGCAGTATCATCGTCGCCACTCTCTAAAAAGAGATGAAAGGAAAACAGTTTAGTATCCAAAAAAAAAAAAACTCTCTGGGACTTACCTTCCTCATCATTTACCTCCATCACTGGTGGAATAGTAGCGGTCGACGGTAAAGGGTCGCCGGAAGGCATATCCTGTGGGACTTCTTGCCTAGCAGGAAGGCTTGAAGGCCCAGGATCGGAAGAAGAAGGGCCTGCTCTAGGAGGGCCATCGGTCGAAGGAAGAGGGGAAGGGCGCCTCCGACCACGCTTTCTAAAGTGGCCAGCTTATAGGCCACTGCGAGGGCGATCTCTTCTTTCTCCCGTTGCTGCTGTCTGAACAGTTCGGTCCCCATCAGATTCTCCAAAACACTGTCATCTATACCCTCCACTGCAGAATAAGATAACAGAGAAAGCATTAGCATCAAACTGGCAGAAAAGAAAGCTAAGGTTAGTAGAATTCCAGACTTACTCAGACCATACGGGTATAAGAACTGATTGTTGGACAAATTCCTGAATTGAATGGCTCTCCCTCGATTTGCCACCCGTTCGAGGGTCTCCATTTCGAGTGGTGTTAGTGGAGGTTCGACCCCTACCACAGAAGGGTCGATAAATTACCACCGGTTCCCGATGGGGAAATACTGCATACCTTGCAGAGTGTGACCCCTCTTGATCAAGGCCCTGAAGAATTTCTCTTTCCAATGGGGAACCGAGGAGGGGGTAAACTCGATCATAGCCGGGACTATGTCCAGGTTCCGATGGAAGAAATAATAAATTTTGTTAGGAATTTGGGGCTGGTTTGGACGATGGGGCCAGAACAGAACACCCACATCAAATACATATTGGAAAAATCCTAAAGTGGGAGGTTCCCGACACTTAAGGAAGAAGATGATAAAAGAATGAATATGGGCCCAAGAGTTGGGGGTAAGTTGAGTAGGGGCTAAACCATAAAACCCTAAGAGTTCGAAGACTAAAGAATGGTAGGGAAAGCGAAAGTCGGAGAGGAACATATTCAGATTCACCACCATTTTGTGGGAATAAGGGTGACATGCTCGGTCTTCCGGAGTGGGGGTTACTAAATCTACAGACCTGGGCACTCGAAAGGAAGCCCTATGATCGTACAGTTTTGAGTTAGTCATCAACGACTTCACTGTAGAAGCCACACAGTGTGGACCGACATCCTCAAGGGAGGTTGAGGGCATTTGTTTGGCTTGACTGCTAGAAGCCTCCCCCCTCTGAACAAACCGTGGAGGAGATCCGCGCAGAGTGGGTTCGGAGGACCGACCAGCAATAGCTTTGTCTCGAGCCATTGGGGGTTGGATAGAAAAAGTAAAAGGGAAGTAAAGACTTACTTAAAATCACACGATCGGAAGATGACTTGCCTCACAATGACTGGAAAAAGCAGAATCGAGTGAAGAATTGAAGGAAAGTGTCGCAGCGAAAACTTGAGCAGAGTTTGAAGGCGTAAAGAAAGAAAGAAGGAAGAAGAGAAAATATTTATAGATTAGCAGACCGATGGGGCTCCAGCTAGGAAGATATAATGATTCTCGAACACAACGACGGACAGTGAAAAGGCAGGCACAACTATTGAGGGGGAAGCGACGCGTGGACGGTTACGATGTATAGTTAAAAGTAATAAAGGATCAACCGTTGGAACGCAACGGATCGAGGGGATTAAAAATGGCCCACGCGCCGACTTGGGAGGACGTTAATTCAAATTTTAAAAAATGGGACAAAAATCATAAGGCAGAAAAAAGGCGGTGGAAAAAATGTCATGCATTCATGAGAATATATTTCCTTCGATAAATGTGTCTTCTCCAGACGAAAAGACTCATGAAGGAGACAAGGGGGTTTTGTTGGGGGAAATATCTGCAAAAGGCCTGTCACCAAAGATAACCACGTGGCATTCATTTTAACCGCATGATATAAAATACGTGGCGATCATCTAGGACGTTGTAAAGGAAGGTATTATGGTAAAATTTGAGATAGATGTCCAAGTTCGACCCCTGCCTGATCTGACACAACCTGGGGATAATGACTAGACAGGAAGATCTGGCTCACCGAAAAGTCACTATCAATGGTCATAAATACTGACAAAAACCATTAATGCTAAATCCTCTGATCTGACCCGTCGCTTCAGAAGATCTGGGTTTGAATCGACGGAAAGGTGAAATATTACTTGAAAACATAACCCTAACAGGGACAATGATGAGGAACCCCGAAAATATCTGGCCCACAAAGGGGTCGAAAAGCAATCCTAAGGGATCGAAAGGTGGTTGACATGATATAGTGATCTATACCAGTGGATCGAAAGGTGGCTGACATGATATAGTGATCTGTAACAGGGGTTCGAAAAGCGGCTGACGTGATGTAACCACCTGAACTAGGGGGTCGACAGTCTATTAGTCTACTGTACCTAATACAGTCAAATTACGAATGATGGCTGTCTGGGATAAAACAAGTTCCAAAAAAGGATGTTGATAATTCATGAATTGTATTTATATATGTAGTCCAAGAAGGGGAGGGGGATGATGGAAGAAGAAAGTTTCATCTCTCTTCGATAGTTTTTCTCCTGGCTCCCCTATCGTAATCCTATCACCAATCTGTGACCTATGTTTGTTCTTGGAGTTACTAGGAAGATATTTAACTAATCATACCCCAGGAATCCCTTCTCAAAGGAGCTCTGGTCTCTGGCTGAGAGTTTCATACTGTTTGTTTTCTCCTTTATGGATTTCGTCGACAACAGATCTGTACCAACTTGATTATCCTCTCTTCTGGTTTGGCTTAAATTAATTAATCCTTAACTCACAAAAGCCCGAATTTATAAGAAATGGATCTGTAGCAACTTGATTATCCTCTCCAGCGATTCAGAAGCCCTAATTTTGAGAGATGGATCTATAGCAACGATGGGGAGAAGTTGCAGAAGAGAAGAGGAGATCTCAATATATTTTAACCATTAACTACAATTCCTTCTTCAATTCTCTCTCTCTCTCTCTCTCTCTCTCTCTCTCTCTCTCTCTCACTCTCTCTCTCTTGATGATTGAGCTTGTTTCCATACCAAGGCATCATTCGCTGCATAATTGTTTCTGTGTGTGTGTGTGTGTGTCTCTATCTCTTTCTCTTTCTCATTTTTATTGTATACTTTTGAGATGTTCTGATTTGATGTCATCCTAAAACTACAATTGCATTTCTCCCGGTTAGAGCTTTTCTTGCGATGGTTCCATCGGAATGCACGATTGTTTTATTTTAGGGAAGGATCGATGCGATACGAACTGCATTTTTAAAGGAAAATCAGTATGTGCCCATGGCAAAAGAGGTTTTACTCTAAGTGAAAACCAGCTTATCTGCATTTTTAGGGTTTGGTTGAGAATGAAAACCAAAGGGAAAGGATAAATATAACTTTCATTAGAAGATTAAACTAGTATTTTTTTTCAATTTTAAAATTTTTTAATTTATAATATGAAGGGTAAAAATATCTATCAATATTTTAAGTGATTTTCGTCAGTTAAGTTGGTGCGATTGATGACTTTCCAAACATGTGGATGATAAATGATGTTATCAATATTTCTTAGAATCTACGTGAAATGTGAAAATTTTCCCTTATTATATGCATGATAAGGGAAAGAGATAATTGTCTATGCCTTTTCTCATGGTCCATAAAATGATGAGAGAATGATGATCGTTTCATTGACCCATGTGAGAGAAGACATGGGGCTTTGCCATATAGCGATCCTTTATCCTTTGATTGGATCTATTCTGAAATTTGAGATGTGAATGATTGATAATGTCACACCCTGATTCTGATAAGGGCTAAGGCTATGTGACTTCAGTTGTTTATCATTCATAGAATCTCCATTATTAAATGAATGTAACACAAAATTACGTGAACATCCCTCTCAAATACACAGCGGGAATATAAAAATGATAAGGCTAGAGATACAACATTCCAAAATCAATATTAAAGGAGTGCTGGTGGCATCTAAAATGAAAACAAAATTACTTATGTTTGTTACGTCTCAATCAAAATTTGTACCAAACAAACTTAATAAGTGATCCGAACATAAACACTGCAATCTATATAAATTGTCTCTAGCAAAATACCCAAAAAGTCCAATGATCTCGCTCTCTCTCTCTCTCTCTCTCCCTCCCTCTCTCTCTTATATGGGAGAAATAATCAAATGGAGTGAAGTACACCAAGTGAGTAAGATGAAATCAAGCATAATCACACATGATAAATGCAATACTCATAAAACAAGTAAAACATGCAATAGTGTGATAGAAAGCAAACAAAATAAAATAAGATTTAGGTATTATAAACAGGCAAACCAGCCAGAATAATATTATTTAAAAGGTGCATGGTATTCGGCTGGCTAGGGGGAAGCATCCCGCGGCTAAGCTAAGCAAAGAGTCATCTCATCGCTTCCCAGACCTTAAGGGGCATTACATTATGCTGGCCAGACAAAGCATCTCACGGCAAGCGAGGAACCACCATAAACTTACCACAAAAATATCTCATCCATCAAACACCTAACTCCCGGTCAGAAAGAGGTGCAATCATGTCA
Source organism: Protea cynaroides (assembly GCA_028583415.1). Classification (NCBI taxonomy): domain Eukaryota; kingdom Viridiplantae; phylum Streptophyta; class Magnoliopsida; order Proteales; family Proteaceae; genus Protea; species Protea cynaroides. The sequence continues at coordinate 87,281,671 of CM053275.1, forward strand.
AGCATTCATTACTTACATTTTTTGTATTCACGCATTCATTTTCATGCGATTCCATTTGTCCATTCATTAATTAGTCCCATATAAGCATACAATGTATCCACATTCCACACACAACGAAGTCATGAATATGCGTATACCTATCCATAAAAACGTATTTATTAAACATTCTTGTGCAATCAAATGTAACACTGAAATCATCCAAGTTCCATCAACCGTCAACAAATATGAAACTTTCAGTTACTGTCAAACTCACTCAACAACAATGATGCCTATATATATATATATATATATATATGGTTTTAACCAATCACAATAATATTGAATTAAAATTATGTCTTTTGAAATGTTCCTACGTACTTACTTAAATCTATTCTCCATTAATATACATCAAACCCATTTTCATGCCTAACACCCATTATTAGACTATTCACATTATGTCATAGGAAAGGGGGCTGTGGCTTAGGGTGGCAACGAAGTGTTCTTACAGCATCCCTCCCGCTCTCCTTGATCAAACTTCCTCTCTCCTGCTCCCTCTATCTCAAATTCTCTCTTCTTTTCTCCTTTTTCTTTATTTCTCTTCTCTCTCTCTCTCTCTCTCTCTCTCTCTCTCTCTCTCTCTCTCTTCCTATTTAATTTCTCTATCTCCTTCCATTCTTATCAAATCAGAAATAGAAGAAATAAAATGGAATTGAAACATTACCTAAATTAAATCCTCTCTTCTCTTTCTTCTCCCTTCGTTCCTACTCTCTCTCTCTCTCTCTCTCTCTCTCTCTCTCTCTCTCTCTCCCCTCCTCTTGCACAATTGTATCTCTTTTTTTAAACCCCCAATGCCACCTCCGCCTCCTCTTTCATCATCACCCCATACTCCCCCTCTTCTTTCTCTGCTTATCTCTTCCTCTAATGGTTAAAAAACTACAATCCATATGCATATTAATATGCAGAATCAGATTCGACATACCCGTAGTGTAGGGATCTGTTCTAGTCATTGTCCGTCCAAACGAATCCTCCTCTTATGCACTTTTCAACGCCTACGTCTGTTAATAAAGAGAAGAGAGGAAGGAAGAGTTTCTGTTCACTGACTATATTTCCAGACAAAGAACGTGATGGAGTTTTCAGATTTTCATCAGTGTGTACAGGACCCTACCCATTAGTATTTGTAGACCAATCGTCTTCTTCCATCAAGGATGAACAGTGATCTGGGTGCCACATGTCCTTTAGATCCGACGCTAATAACTCTCCTAATAGAGGATACCTAAAATGGATAGTGGCACGTGGGCCACTTACTCACATTCTCCCACTTGGCCCATATTGCCACTTAGCAAGCCATTTTAGAGTTATAACCCGATGTATGACCATATATTAACTTTCATATCCTTCTTTATGGACTTGTTCTTTATGTTCATAATAAAACTCTCAACCCATGAATCATGACGGTACATGTCCATACACAAGAACACTGTCTTCCATATATTACAATGAACTGTTCATTTTAAGATGAACCTCAATTGTGACAACCCACTTTATAGAATCAATTCAATAATAGATTCAAGGGTCAACTTCATTGCCTTGAAAACTTTATAGGCATCTGTCATTATAAAATTTTATGTATACAACTGAACAAATGACAGAAAATAATTTTATTTCGAGTCGTCAAAATTTTATATTGCAATATCATAAATAAAACATTAAAATACTTAATGATTTACATAATCCCATATGATCCACGTGAGCTACATACACCTTGGGTAGGAGCCCTTTGGTGAAAAGATCAACTATCATATCATCAGTGCCAATATGTTCTATCTGAATGCGATGAACTCGAACGTCTTCTTTAACAATAAAATACTTTATCTCAATTATCGGCAACGACTCACTGAGCATGTGTGGTTAGAAAAATGTACTGCTACAGTATTGTCACAGTAGATCCTTATAGGTCTTTTAATAGAACTTATGATCTTTAAATCTGTGGTAAATTGCCTCAATCATAATGCTTGAGAAACTGCTTTATAGCACGCCACCACTTCCCCTTCAATAATAGAAGAAGCTGTCTTAGGTTGCTTTACGCTGTGCCAAGACACTACTCCTCTAACTAATAAAAAATGAAGCCCGAAATATACTTCCTTGTATCTCCATATTTAGCAAAATCTAAATCTGAGTAACTGATTAGCTCTAAAACATCAACATGTCTATATATGAGCATGTGATCCTTGGTGCCCTGTGGTACCTCAGTACTTTCTTTACTGCTGGCCAATATGGCAAACCAGGATTCTTTCAGAACCTACCTAATACTTCTACTGAAAATGAGATGTCAAGCCTAATACAAACATAAGCATACATCAAATTGCCTACTGCTGATGCATAAGGGATATTTTGCATTGCCTACTGTTTTAGATTGGTCTTCAGATATTGCTCCAGACTAAGTCTATCGCCTTTAAAAAGAGGTTCTACACTTAATGAACATTGTTTCATCTTGAATCGTTCCAAAACTTTGTCAATATAACCCTTTTGGGACAGTCCTAAGGTCTTAAGAGACATGTTCATGTGAATTTCTATGCCTAAGACATAGGAGGCTTCACCCATATTATTCATGTCAAAGTTTTGTGTCAAGAAATATTTAGTTTTGTGTAGCATCCCTAGATCATTGCTAGCTATAAGAATGTCATTCACATATAACATTATATGGTGAAACTAGTTCCCTTGATCTTTATGTAAATGCATTGATCAGCTCAATTCTCAACAAAATCATAGGAAGTAATCGTGCTATCAAATTTCAAAGACCATAGTCGGGAAACTTATTTTAATCCATATATGGATCTTTTAAACTTGCATAGTAGATGTTCTCCTTTATCTGAAGTAAAACCTTCAGGTTGATCCATGTATACATCCTCAATCAGATCATCATTCAAAAATATTGTCTTAACATAAATTTGGTGCAGCTCAAGATCATAGTGAGCCACTAGTGCCATGATGATCCTCAAAGAATCTTTTAAAGATACGGACGAAAAAGTTTCTTTATAATAAATATTAGCCTTCTGATTATAACCTTTTGTCACGAGTCAGACCTTGTATCTTTCGATATTGTCATGTGGGTCTCTTTTAGTTTTGAAAATCCATTTACACCTCACAGTAGAGGTACCTTTAGGCAATTCTATAAGTTTCCATACTAGATTCTTTGACATAGATTCTATTTCATCCTTCATGATAACATATCATAAATAAAATCTATATAACCCATAGCCTGTAATGATGTCGGATCATTACTTATTCTAATATCAGTTTCACAGTCTTAGAGATACATTTCATAATCTGAAGGGATTTTGTATTTTCTCTCTCTCTCGAGGATCTCCTTAAAACTTATGACTCATTATTGATTTCTTAATTCTGGACCATAGGTTCAGCGACAATTGGTTCCTGATGTGATGTATCTTGATGTGGTACTTCATCATGAGCTTGTGGTGTTTCATGAACCATAGGTACTATTGGTAAATGGATAAAACTCGGACTACCAAAAGTAGAAGGGATTGTCGATACATCTTATCTATTAAACTCAATGTTTCGACTCTGTATACTCCCACTATTGTCGCTATCTTCTAGAAACTTGACAACTTTAGACTCTACAATGGTAAGATTGTATGAGGAAAAATAAAAATTGTAACCCTTAGATCTTTCAAAATAGTCAATGAAATATCTACTGACTGTCCTAAGTTCCAACTTCTAAAAATGTGGATTGTAGACTCTTATTTTGGTTTGACAGCCCCATATGCGAGTATGCTTCAAACTAGGTTTCCATCCATTCCACAACTCAAAAGGAGTTTTGAGAATCGACTTGGATGGTACCCTATTCAAGATATATACCGCTGTCTTAAGAGCTTCACTCTACAATTTCAGAGGTAAACTAGAGTCGTTAATCATACTCCTGACCATATCCATAAGTGTACGATTCCTTCTTTCAGCAACGCCATTTTGATCTGGAGATCCAAGCATGGTATATTACGGTACAATACCTTCCTCTTAAAAATACCATGCAAATGGGCTAGGTCTTTGACCATATTCTATGGTTCTACCTTAATATTCTCCACATCTATCTGATCTCACGATCTTGATCACTTTTCTAGTCTGTTTCTCTACTTCTGTCTTAAAGTTCTTAAAGGCTTCTAATGCCTCATCTTTATCAACTAGAAGATAGAAATACATGAATCTTGAATGATCATCAATGAAGGAGATAAAGTATATCTGATCATTCAAACAAGGAGTGGAAAATGATCCACAGATATATGTATGTATGATTTCTAGAAGTTTAGTTGACCTTCTGGTACCTTTTTTGATTTTGTTAGTCTACTTTCCCTTGATGCAGTCTACACATAACCCCATATCAGTGAAATCAGGAGTCTCAAGGATTTCGTCATTCACTAATCTTTTAATTCTGTCACTAGATATGTGACCTAATCTATAAGATGCCACAACTAAGAGGAATTCTCATTCACATTCATTCTCTTTATGCCAATATTATTTATAGAGAGTAAACTATGTTTTTATGTTGGATCTAGATTTAAGAGAAATAAACCATCAACCAAAAAACCCGAACCGATGATTACATCATTCTTAAAAAAACCTTATTTCTGTACCAGAAAAATTAAACACATAACCCAAAGGTGTTAATTTGAAAACAGATATCAGATTCTTTGCAAAAGATGGAACATAAAAGGTTTTTCTTAAATCCAACACATATCCGGATTGCAATATCAATCTATAGACACCTACACTTCTACTTGAGATTTCATCCGGTTTCTTGAATGGATGTGTCTCTCAGTTTTTTTTGAAAATCTTGTCTGTAGAAAGCCTTACAAGGTATTAGCCACTTGGATTGATGATCCAGAATCAATCCAGTAGTTATTTGAATAAGAATCAATTAAATTTGATTGATAAAAAACCAAAGTTCTCTGAGCTGAGATGTCTCTCATGTCCGTGATGTGGTCACGCACATCATCTTCACCATTGTTACTTAATGAGTTTGATTTTTCCATTAGAGTGCTTACTAACATCTTGTTTGAACTCACAAACTAAGCATCAATTGCCTTCATGTACTCAATGACATTCTTACATTTAAGAATTGATTCTTTAATGCCTTTGTCGATACTGTTCATGAGAAGCATCAGGCTCAAGTGGTTAGACCGCTCTCACTTATCAAAATGAGCAATTTGGACTAGCGTACTAGAATCCGTAAGAGCAGCGGGCTCTTCTATACGAAGCGCTATATCTAAATCCATGCACTCTAAGGTTAAATAAATCTTTCGTTTTCAATCTGAATAATTTTTCTTAGTAAGCATTGGGAGACTAATCTGGTTATAAACTGCAAACAACAATACAGAAGTTTAGATTTATTGGCATATAACTTTATACTAATATCAACCCATATCAATAATCAGTCACACACTAAAATTAATTATAATCTATCTGTGGGTTAAACTTATAATCAATTTCAGTATGAAAATTATTTACACTAAGTTGATTTACATCAAACTTAAGTGACAAATTGATATATCCTACAAAATTACCTGTGGGCTAAGATTATAGTCTACCTCTATCTAAGCCTGTATTAATAAAATTAGAATACTACACTATAATTCAGAAGGTTGTTCCACACCTGTAGGCAAAAGAAGGCTCCCACTGTCTTGCAGTTTCACATTCTACCTTATTCCATCTTTTCATAATAAAAGAACATTTCCTTGTGGGGATAATATCTAGTCTCAATGCAAAAGATGCAATTTTCTGATGCCTACACTAGAAGGGTATTTCAATCTTTTTATGACATCTTTAAATAAGCACTTATATGTGTTAAAAAATAAAACTATTTATTTTCTTGATTTTAATACAAAACTTTATGATAAGGGCATATTTGTCATTTATGACATCTTGAAAAAAATACACTTATAAGTGTTAAAATAAACCTAATGGTTTTCTCGATTTTTAACACAACTTTATTATAAAGGCATTTTAGTCATTTATGATATCATTGAAAAAACACACTTATAAGTGTTAAAATGAACCTAATGGTTTTCTCGATTTTTAACACAATTTTATTATAAAGGGAATTTTAGTCATTTATGACATCTTTTAAACAAACATTCATAAGTGTTAATATAAGCCTAATAATTTCAAAAATTCCTAATGGCTTATTCTTTAATTCATTGAACACTGAGTTTTAATGACGTTTGTTACTGTCACTAAATCAGTGAAATAACCTTACTGTATTCATGTATTTAGCGGCGGTTATTTATTAATGTCACTAATCAGCAAATAAAACATTCTGTCATTTATATCTACATACAGTGACGTTCAGACCATAAATGTCGCAAAAGGATTTTAGACTTTTAGCGACGTTAATAACATACTGTCATAAAAAGGTGCACTCCCTGATTCAGTGACTTTCGGTTTGTAACTATTATATGGTGACATTTAACAAAAATAATTCAAAATTTTTAAATTTCACCAAAATGTATAACAGAATCACCTAGTTCAAAAGGTCTGGGTTAAACCGAAAACATACCGGGCCAAAATGGTTCGTACCGGTTCATCCATTCTGGCCCACCCAAATGGTCCATATCTGGGTCATAAATCGGGCCTTCGGGCAACCCATATGTACACCGGGTCGGGTTGACCAGTGAAAGTAAGTGGGTAGGTCTCGGGTATACCTGAAAGGGTAAAGATTTGGGCTGATCGGTTTAGTCTAATTTAGGTCAAAACGGGATCCGGTTTGGCTTTATCCGATTCAGTTTCTTGAGTCGGTTTGAACCGAATCAAAACAAAAACCCTAATTTCATTAAATTTTATCCAGAGATTCCTTCCAATTTACAAACTATGGCATCGTTATGATTTTCCTTCTTCTCTCATCCGATAATTGAAAACTTGTAGCGGCGCTAGGGACCTTGTTGGAATATCCGACAATCCCCAACCAAATCCAACGAGGACGTCATTCACTGCTAGAACAGTCTAAAATGGTTGAACAGAGAGAAAAGTGATCAATTGCTGCAGCAGCCTATTGGCTGCGCAACCATTCAGTTGGCTGGCCCTTGCGGGCTGGCTTTTTGCACGTAGCACGGCCGACAGTCTGGGGCAACTGGCCCTTTATGCCTGCGGGCTTGCTGTTGTGTGCCTACTGGCCTGCTGGCGTGTGGGCCGGTAGCCATGTGGGTGTGCATATGCACTCTATAGGCCTGCGGGCTGTTGGCCTGCCAAACCATATAATAAAAATTATTTTTATTCAAATTAATGCTCCATAGCATCCAGTCACGGTGGACAGAAGGCAGAAACACCACTCTGATACCATAATGTTTGAAAACTACAATCCATATGCATGTCAATATGCGGAATACGATTCGACATACCCGTAATGTAAGGATTTGTTCTAGCCATTGTCCGTCCAACCAAATCCTCCTCTGATGCACTCTTCAATGCCTGCGTATGTTAACAAAGAAAAGAGAGGAAGGAAGGATTTCTATGCACTCACTGTATTCCCAGACAAAAAAGTGATGGAGTTCTTAGATTTTCATCAGTGTGCACAAGACCCTACCCATTAATATTTATAAACCAACCGTCTCCTTCCATCAAGAATAAACGGTGATCTGGGTGCCACATATCCCTTAGATTCGAGACTATTAACTCTCCTAATATGGGATACCTAAAATGAATAGTGGCATGTGGGCCACTTACTCACACTAATGGCCTTCCCCCTAATACCACATCCTCCTCCTTCCACGTCTTTCCTTGGTAAGGATCCTCTGTCGTAGCACCTTTGAGTGCGCAGCAGAGGAGCCGGATCTTTCTCTCATTATTTTTTTTTTCTAAACCTCAACCACCTCCTACTTCTCTTTTCAGTTTCTTTTACTTCAAAGCCACTTCATACTTATTATACGTGACCATAGTTAGTTAATTTGGATTCAGGAATTATTCGGAAGGAGAATAATTTGGAATGAGTCGTTTCGATAATTTAAGAATTCAGTCAAAGATACGGTCAAAAAAGCAAACTTAAAATAAAATTCGAATTCGGATCAATTAAGAAATTATTCTTTTGTCTAAAAAAAATTTAGACAAAAAATTCGGATGCTAATTTTTAATATTTGGTGTTCCTATTTCACACTATCAATCAATTATCACACCTGCATAATATACAAGTGATATTAAAATAATATTTAATTTATAAATAACAATATAATACATAATAGATGGGTATGTGTGTATAAAGGTGGATTTGTTAGATTTTATTACAGTATATAATGTGGATCATTAGATTTTATTATGATTGCAATGCCAATTTAGTGAAGTCGATGTTCATAAAATCAAATATTTTCATAAATTCATCTAGTCATCCTCATGAAATCCATGTTCGTTAATTATTTCCTCATGGTTTGTATTATAATATTTATTTTTAGATTCATATTTAATCCTGATTGAAAACACACACGAAAGTAATGACTTGCTTTGTATATGGTATGGTTTTTATACTCATATTTAATTCCACATTGTCAAACGAAAATAATGATTTGTTTTGTATTATGATTTGATTTTCATACTCATGTTTAATCTCACATAGGAAAAAAAATATGAAATTAATGATCTGTTTTATATTATAATATAATTTTTAGGCTTATAATTAGTCTTAGATTAGAAAAGATGCAAATAGTTATGGCATTAAGTTTTTTTTTTTTTTTTTTTTCTAAAAAACTTTGTTTGATAATGATAGTTAAGACATTAAATCATCAAGTAGGATAATAATAGTTTTTTAAGTATAAAAATTATTTAGTATAATTCGGATTTGAAAGAAATATTCGTGATATTCATTTTTAGACCAAAAAAGAGAGAATGTTAAAGAATCATTGAATATAATTCAAATTTGAAAGAATTATTTGTATTATTCGATTTGAAAAAAATAATTTGCGAATAATTTAAAGAATTAAAAAACTATGTACGTGACCCCCCTCTCACACAGTCTCTCTCTTAATCTAACCGACTCTAAACCTTAAGTGGCTGTGATAAACAAGGTTAATATCAATATATATATGAACTAAGCAAAACCAGTAGGAGCTGTCAGCTAATCGAATAAGTTAGATGCTCCAACGACTGGAGACGATTTTTTTTTTTTTCAAGAAACTAACGTTCTTTTTTCTATAAGTTTTTTGTTCGCTTTTTTGTCTTAATAATGGGGTTGTACAGTTGAACTAGGGTGGAACTGGAGCTGTCAGCTACAAATCTCACACTCTAAAGCCAAGTAAAAAGTAAGGGTAACTCGAGCTAGGGGTGACTGAAACTAGGTCTCATTGGCTTAATTTTGAAGAGCATCTATCTATAGCTAGGCGCCTAGCTGTCTGATTGGGACAACTTAAATACTTCACACGTTATCTGAATTCCGCAGACCAGATGCAATCTTAATCTGACCCAATCTTATTTTCTGTTTGTCAGGTAATTACTCTTGCCTCTTTGACTCTTGAGCTTTCATCCCGCTGGTACTTGCTTCTACTTTAATTAAATCTTCTCCCACCAAATTAATTTGGAGGTGGAGAGCTTGGTGCAAGCCTTTCAAATTAAAGAAAAACCTAGCTCTTATCTATATTTGGAACTCAACAATATGAAATCCTGTTTTCATATGGCCTTAGTTGTAAACATTGAGAAGAGGTGTTCTGCATGTACTTTTTTTTTTTTGGAATTTCATTTTCGTCTTTATTTAATGGGTTTCATATTCTAGAGGTGGGTTTCACACCACATCAACGGTAATGGAATCCCATGAAGAGTACATTTACATACAGGTGATTTGAACTCGCAAATATTTGATCATGCATGTATATTAATTTACTTTTAGCTAGTTTCAGTCCACAGAAAGACCAAATAGTGGGATTCAAATCCTCTCATGTCGTCATATTAACATGAGGAAAATCCTGTGACTGTCATTCATTGTGCACGTATACGAATATATCGATAGATGCACAGAATGAATGATAACTGTGGAATTTTTCTCATGTCAATATGAGGACAGGATTAAAATTACAACTGGAACCTTTGTGTTTTATTCTTTGGGTATAGATCCGGAAGGCCTGTGTAGCCCGGCTCTCTGGTGTGGGGGCTATCGAGAGCATGCGGGGCATTCATTTGGTCATTTCTGTCTCTGGGTATATAGGCTCCACGTAATCTTCTTTTTCCCTTATTTTTCGTTCAATGGTACCACAACATGATCCAGCATTAATTGTGTAGACTTAAATTTTTCATTTTTTTCCTTGTAAAACTTATACACTCACTCCGGCATGATCCAATGTAGACTTACAAATAATGATATGCTCTCTCTCTCTCTCTCTCTCTTCGTAATATTTTCTTTACTTTTGAACCTTTTATATACCAATTTTGCCCTCACATAATGACTCTCTTAATCTTCTAGGTATATCAAGGAGATTAATGGAAGATGGAGATGAACTTTAGAATGACAAAACCTCATTTAGTTGGGAAAAACTTAGTTTGAGATTATAAAATAAAATAAAAATAAAATAAAATAAAACCTGATGAAATAGAAAGACAAAGTATCAAGAAGGAAAAATTAGTTTTTACCAACTAAATGGTAGAACAAGGACGAGTCCATCCAAGAGAGGACCTCACATTGGCAAAAAAATTTGGCCACAAATCAGCAAAGGAAGTGGTTTGAATTTACATTGATGCCATTCAAAATTTTATTTATGTTAGAGATGAACGCGTAACCACGAGAAAGAAATGAAGATCAAGCAAACACACAACACAGGATTTGCTGTGGTTCAGCACTCAATCCGGAATGCCTACCTCCACCACAGAGAAACAGAGATTCTTTATTGCCAAGAAAACTCTCTACAATTCTCTCCACCTGACACAGTATCCTCCTTTGCTCAGACCTTACCTAGGTTTTCCCACACAGAGACAATATATAGGGAAACCTTGAAACCCTAATCCCACCACAATTATAAGTTTACTCCCATACATGTAATAGACTCATACCCTAATACAAATACTACCCCTTATAATTACGTGGACCCCACAGAATACAAGACACCAACCCAACAAATCTCCACCTGGCTTGAATTCTGCAAACCACCTTGAAGAAAACTTCGTTGATGTTGATTACTCAGAATCCGTCTTTGTCAAATCGTTACACCCAAACCAGGATAGCCCACACCCCGTCCAGGGTGTCCCGGGACGACTCACGCCGACGATGTGATGTGTCTCCATCTCTCCCATCGCTGCGGCATCACCGGAGAGATCACTTCCACTCACAAAATCCGAAGCAAAAGATACTCGTTTCTTCCTAGATCTGCACTTGTTCACAACTTGAAATTTTTGCATCTTCTGTCTTCCATCTGTACTTCTTGCCTGAGTTCCAACAGAAGCACCATCTGTTTCAACACTCCCTACAAGTCTGTATAGATCGCCAACCATCTGTCCCTGCATCACAACCATGGCCCCTTTGGAGACCTTAAGAACTCCACCTTCAGATGAACACCTGTAGCCTCTCGCATCCAGTGTTCCCAATGAAATTAAATTTTTCCTTAAGTCGGCACATGTCTAACCCCGGTTCCATGTCACACAATCCCATCAAACATGCGATTGCACAGTCCCAATCCCGACAACCTTGCTTTCAGCATCATTTGTCATTCGATTGTACCCTTATCACATTCATGATATGTAGCAAACCGTTCTCTAACTAAACACACATGAAAAAAACAACCCGAATCTAAAATCTAATCGAAGTATTTGTACCGATGAAGTAGTGAGAAGGAGATCTCCATCACTCCATTCTTCCCGTGACACCACGGAGTAGATGATTTTGCTTCACTCTCCTTGTCTTCCTTTTTTTTTTTTATCCTCCTTACGCTTTGGACAATTCCATCTTATGTGACCTTCCTCATCGCAATAATAACAAATTATTTTGCGACCTTGTGACTTGGAGCGACCCCTATTCTTGCCATATTCCTGTCTCCCATTTGATCTTCCTCTACCCTGACCACCAACTGTAACCAAGGCACTACCCTCATCTGACGTCCCCTCACTACTATTTTTCCGTCGTGTCTCATTCATTAGCAAAGCAGCAATAACATCGTCAAGTTTGAGAGTATCCTTACCAAACAACAGTGTAGTCACAATGTGATCAAATGAATGAGGCAATGATGCCAACAAGATAAGTGCCTTGTCCTCCTCTTCGATCTTCACATCAAGAGCAGACAACTCCGTTAGAATCCTGTTGAACTCATCAATATGCACCTCAAATTTCACTCCATCTGACAAACGAAAGTCATATAATTGTTTCTTCAAAAACAATCGATTTGTCAACGATTTGGACTTGTACCTGCTCTCCAACTTCGTCCAAACTTCTTCTGGATCCTCCAAACCAATGACCTCACGAAGAGTATTATCCGCTAGAAACAATTGAATCGTACTATTTGTCAGATCCCTTAATTCTAGCCACTCATCATCTGTCAACTTTTTCGGCTTGTCGGATTTCTTCTTGAGAGCCTTAACAGTCCCCTCCCGCGTAAGAATATTCTTCACCCGTTGTTGCCACAAGGTGAAATCATTATAGCCATTAAAGGGTTCTATGGAGAAATTTGAACCCTTTGCCGCTATTCTATTAACTCGATCTTTACCTTCTGTGCCTGCCATCAACTTTCAAGAGCTTCAATCACCGTTGATCTTGCACAAGACTGTCCGATCGATATCAAAGACACCGAATCTGCCCGATCTGTGTCTTCCAATGAAACCGTAGCACCCAAAAACTCTTGGGACAATAACCTCTATGTTTTTCCCCTTCTCTTTGGATGATACAATGTACGAACACCGAATCGTACGATCCTTTTTTTTCTTTTTCTTTTTTCACCACATTACTGTAGAAAGAATGCAATTTAGTTTTTTTTTTTTTTCTTAAAAAAACCTCCCTCTTCTTGTACGGTAATGATGATCACCTTTTTTTTTTTCTGTAATTCCTTGACTTTTCCTAAAGAATATAGAGAAAAAAACGAAAAAAAACTCACCCTTTTTTCTTGTTCTCTTACCCGTTCCCTCTCTTTCTCCTAGATCACTGATCGATCTATCGAACCTTGGCTCTAATACCACTTGTTAGGGATGAACGCGTAACCACGAGAAAGAAACGAAGATCAAGCAAACACACAACACAGGATTTGCTGTGGTTCAGTACTCAATCCGGGAATGCCTACCTCCACCACAGAGAAACAGAGATTCTTTATTGCCAAGAAAACTCTCTACAATTCTCTCCACCTGACACAGTATCCTCCTTTGCTCAGACCTTACCTAGGTTTTCCCACACAGAGACAATATATAAGGAAACCTAGAAACCCTAATCCCACCACAATTATAAGTTTACTCCCATACATGTAATAGACTCATACCCTAATACAAATACTACCCCTTATAATTACGTGGACCCCACAGAATACAAGACACCAACCCAACAATTTCCTCTATAGTAATTTTATATTCTTTTTAAAACTTTGGAAACAATTTTGGGCCTTGCTGAAATTTCAAACATGGAATGAATGTAAAAGTCCTTCATGATAACTTAAATCCACCCACATACCATCATTTGATAGATAATGAAATACAACAATGCAATATATAAATGACTTAGAAAAAATGATCAAGAAATGAAAATATATGAATAGAGAAAACTTTGTCGATCTGGGTTTATAATGGAATCATTTGTATAACTGTGATCATCAATCATTACTGATTCCCATTACTATCTTCATTTACTAATATCTAAAAATACCCTCAAATTCATGATTTTGAGTCTAAAATGTTTCAAAAAGTTATTCGTTCACCATGCTTTTTTTTTTTTTTTTTCTAAATATCAGCAAAGTAGATGATATTGAAAAGAAATAAAGATACAAACCACATAGTGGTAATACTCCACCTTCAGCATAGCCATCAATAGAACTCATAGGGATTAAAGTAAAAAAAAAAAAAAAAAACTTATTATTTTCTTACTCCATTGATATTGCCAATAGCAGAATAAGAAAACAATTATAAATAGACTTTTTTGTTCACCATGCTTATGCCCACCATTGATCCGTCATTACTTTTTATACTCTGAAAGGGAACTTTTTCCAAATAGAAGAGTACAAGCATCTCTTCATAAATAATAAGAAAGTTTATATATATACAAATGATTTTTTTGCAGGGGATGAAATAGAAAAAAAAAAAAAAAGAAAAGAAAAGAAAAAGAAAAAGAAAAAGAAAAAGAATATACATTTTATTCTTGTTTGAAATGCTCTCTATTTTTAAGTGAAAATTTTGACCTGAAATTTTTATTTTTTCTAAAAACAAATAAAGGAAATTAAGTTCCTTTAAGTGATGAAAGGCCGGTGGCATTTTGCTTATCATGTGCTTTCTGTTGATTGATGTGCGTTGCCTATGTATTAGACCTCAGGCGGGGGTGAAATAGGGGGTTGCTCCATTATTTCTTTCATCCTTTTTCATTAGCATGCAGTCCATGAAGAAGCAGCTTTGCCCACGTCCAAAGTACCAAACATCTCAATCGACATTGGAATTGTTAAGAGCTTCTTTTTAGAAGCACATTGACTACCTTGAGGCATCAGTATAATTAAATTTTTTTTAGGGTGCAAAATCCTTTGCAGGGCCAAGATTTATTCATGAAAAAAGAAAAAAAAAAGGGGTTTCCATTGGCAAAAGCCATGAAGAGAGGGAAACAAACTACAAAGAAAGGAATCAGAGAACTAAACTGAAGCCTAAAATGCCAAATACCATCGAAAGTGGTAGATACATCTTGTTTTCGAAGGAGTACAAGTACCCTAAGAACTCCAAGAAAAAAAAGAAAAAAAAAATTGAAAACAGCCTATGTTTGCAACGCAAGCCTCATTAAATATCAAACAGGGAAAGATCGATCTCTTTAAGTTTTCCAACAGCTGCAAGCACACTAAACCCTGACCCAAGATAGGGTGAACAAGAAGTGAACAGAGCACCTACAAGGATAGACACACCAGCACATGAGGATGCAAAAGGAGACAACAAAAACCAAAATATGAGGAGACCAAACCTGGCTGGTGCACACTCATGAATTTCATTTGTTTTACTAACCCTACCTAACACTATGTTGTGTTTGGTATGCATTCTAAGTCAAGAACACATTTTGAGACAACCAAAATAGTGTTTGATATACATTCTCTTTTGTGAATTATGAAATATGTGAGGAATGCGGCTCATTTTGAAATACGTTGTTTAGCTCATTCTACATTTGGAATCCAAAACAGAAATGCCTCTCTCTTTAACCCATTCTTATTTTAGATATACAATCTCCATTTTTAAAATACATGTCTAAGAATGTATTTTAATAATGCATACCAAACGCAATTTACTTAGATATCAATGCCTAACTACCACTTTCAAAACAGAAAAATGGACCGGTGAGGATTCTGCACATTTTGCTTATTTATCTCTTGTCTCTGGAAAATTCAAGTACACTATGTTGGGTCAATATTAAGGGGTTCAAAAATGGGCCCGGCCTGATATAACCCGAACCCAGTCCAGACCAAACCTTAATGGACAGGTATCGGTCTCAGCTTGTAAAGTCCGACACCGTTTCAGACTAAACCGAAATCAGACCGAACTAACCCGTTAAGAAGGCCGAACTAGCCCGAACCAATAATACCTAACCCGAACACCGGTAAGGTCCATCCGGGCCCAGTTTCTTAATTTTAATGATTTTAAATTTTGATGGATTATATTACACTGTTATAGTTCACTTCTTGATCCGAAAGATTATATGAATCTATAGTTGAAAAGAGTATGTTAATTGTTACAATTTACTGAATTACATACATAGGAATGATGCTAATTTTATAGATAGAAATAATAAAATAGGCTATATATCTTACATATAAAATAGGCTCGATAAGCTTGATAAGCCCGGTCCGGACCGAACTAGCCCGAAATCGCCTCAATAAGCCCAGCCCGATAATAAATCGATACCGGACCAGCCCGATAGTTATTATGTCCAGCGCAGTCCAACCCAGCCCGAACTCTTAATGGACATGTTTTGGACTGGGCTTATAAAACCCGACATCGATTCAACCCAGACCGAAATCGACCCGGACCGGCCCGTTGACACCCTTAGTCAATATATATATATATATATATATATATATATATATATATATAACAACAACAACAACAACAACAACAACAACAACAACAAAGTAAAGCCTAAGCTATATATGTCTTTCTTCCCCACTTCCCCTAGAGTCATCTTATGTTTGCCCCTAGTTCTTTTAGATCTTTCAATTTCAATCAAATCACTCCTTTATACGGGAACATCTAACGGCTTCTTTTGAACATGGTCATGCCATCTCAAACGATTTTCTCGTAATTTACCATGTATCGACACTACTCGCAAGCTCTAATACGATCATTCTTAACCTTATTCTTTCTAGTTTTGCAACACATCCATCTTAGCAACTTCATTTCAACTACACTAAGTTTATCAATATGATGCTTCTTAACTGTCCAACATTCTACACCAAACATCATAGTCGGTTGAATGATTGTCCTATAGAATTTTTCTTTAAGTTTAAAAAAAATACGTCAATCACACAATACTCCAGATGTAGTTCTCCACTTCATCGATCCTATTTTAATCCTCTGTGAAATACCTTCATCTATATCATCTTCTTTATTTATGATTGAACCTAGATACCTAAATGATCACTTTGTTGTATCTCCCTCTCAATAATCTTCACCACTTCACTATCCATCCTTGTGTGACTAAAGTCATACGCCATATACTCCGTCTTCGTTCTACTTATTTTAAAACTTTTTTATTCCAATGTTGATCTCCATAGTTCCAACTTAGTATTAATCCCTACTTTTATCTCATCTCTGCCGCCAAAACAATGTCATCAACGAAAAGTATATATCAAGGAACTTCATCTTGAATGTCTGTTTTATATATATATATATATATATATATATATATATATATATATATGGTCTTCCTTCTTGCATTGACATTGATTCCAAAAGGAGGCTAGGATTAAGGGCATCGAAAATAGAAGTCTTATGGAAAATTAGTAAATAGAAGAGGGGGGGGGGGGTTCTATCGATCTGACGGATACCAAGGTGTCGATATCAATGGAGCATTCACGCTGGACTGGTGTCAATAAGAAAAACCCATATGTACACCTGGGTGCCACTCTTTTCCATCCCTTGAAACAATGAAATAAAACCAGAGGAAGTCCATTAATGTTTGTTTCGTAGGGTTGATTGGTCAGGGTTTGAGCAAGTGGATTAGGTATGATATGGAATCCACCATTTTGCCATCCTAAAATAATTAAGGGATATTTATGCATATCATCCATAAACTTAGGTATCCCTAATTGCCAAACCTAGTTATAGACAACCTCACTCCTTCAGAAATTTTCTATTAATTGCAGATGTCAGCAAACCTTCAAAATTTGAAGGTAAAAAAATAAAAACCCTTTTGCATATTGTAAAAGAACAAAAATACTCTATTTTCATTTCATCTTCTTCGTCTTTCCTCACTTTTGTTCATTTCATGATTTGAAGAGTAATGAACTCTATTGACCATATGGGTTTCTCTAAGGGTGTCAAAACTGGGCCCGGCCCAGTAGCACGGACCGAGCCAGCCCGATATAACCCGAACCCAGCCCGGACCGAGCCTTAATGAACAGGTTTTGGTCTGATCTTGTAAAGCCCGACACCGTTTCAGTCCAAATCGAAACCAAACCGGACCGGTCCATTAAGAAGCCCGAATTAGCCCAAACTGATAAAACCCAACCCGAACACCGGTAAGGTCCGTTCAGGCTCAATTTCTTAATTTTAATGGTTTTAAATTTTAATAGATTATGGAATAAATTTCAGCTACCCCCCAAAATAGTTTCGAAACATCACCTACCACCTACACATTTCAAAAAACAGCAACTACCACCCAAATGTTTACCACCGTTAATCAAATAGATCCATTTCGTTAAACGAATTCTGTTAGTTGCTGATGTCACCCAAAAATGATTTTAAAATGGACAATAATGCCCTTAAGAAAATGTTAAATGACGATTTTACCCTCCTTCACTTAAGGAGGGTAAAACCCCAAATCCCAATTCCTAAAACCACGCTTGAGACCGATTGCTTGGATTCATTCTTGATGTCCATCCTCGGAGAAAAGGTCTCTAAGAGCACGAAGCTTTTCGTCAAGCTTCGAATCCACATGCTCCTTCCGTATCTTCGGTGAGGGTTTGGCTGTGATGGAACCAGAGTTTCAAACGAACAGAAGAAGCCCATGGGAAAATTTTCTAGGGATTGTTAGTTGATCAAGATCTTGCAGTAAGAAGAAATTGCATAATCCAAAAGAAAACGATGACGATGATGCCACTGTGGGTTTTCTTCGTGTGCATCCAGCTAGCAAAAATAGCTATCAGATATATAGGACCTCCTCTAGAGAACACCCCCTTAGATTTGTCTCCATAGGAGCAGACAGTTTCACAGCAGAAAACCCCCCAATCTCTCCCGAAGGAGAAGCAGAAGAAAATGTAGACGACAAACCAGTGAGAATAGAGCTTTCTCCAAAAGGGCCACGTTTTGATTCGACGCCCAAAGAGGACGAAGCTCTAGCAGAAGGCAAGTCTTCGAAATTCATCAAAGGAGAAGATGAGGACGGCCAGACCACGGGTTGAGTAACAGGGAGTCCCGACTCCAATGGTGGTGGTGGTGGAATCAAAGAGGGAGAAGAAAGAAGAGATGAAGAAATCGGAGATTTCTCTTTGGGATCCATTGATACAACTGAGAATCTGGAATCAGAGCCGAATAGAAAAAAAAATTGAGTGTGGAGTCTCATAAGTGATATGAAAATGACGAACCAGTTGAGTGAAGTGGACATTTATAGGTGTCGTTAGAGCTTCGCCGCCTAACTGTTCGATATTTTTCCTTCTGTGTTTGTCTGCAAAATCTCTCTCTACAATGGTTGATAGGTTTACAGAGAGAGCGGTGACCTTCATCTAAGGAAGGTTGGAATGGGGAGAACGATGAGAGAGGGATAGAGGAAAGGAAATAATAAGGTTATATTAGTAATTTTATTAGTTTTTAAAATTTTCAATTAAAAACGAAAAGGGTAAAAATGTCTAACAGTGACTTCACTCTCTTCCGTCAGTTACTTGAGTGTAGTTGATTTTTTTGAAAAGTGTGGGTGGTAGATGATGTTTCGAAACTATTATGGGGGGTAGCTGAAATTTGATCTAGAAGATTATGTGAATCTATAGTTGAAAAGACTATATTAATTGTTATAGTTTATTAAATTACATACATATGAAAGAAATAATGCTAATTTTATAGATAGAAATAATAAAATAGGCTATATAGTTTACATATAAAAGGGGCCGATAAGCCCGATAAACCCGATCCGGACCGAACCAACCCGAAATCACCTCAATAAACCCAACCCGATATCAAACCGACACCGGACCAGTCCGTTAGTTATTGTGTCCAGCGCAGCCCACCTCAGTCCGAACTCTTAATGGACATGTTTTGGGCTGGGCTTATAAAACCCGACATCGATTCAGTCTGGACCAAAATCAACCCAGACCAACCCGTTAACACCCTTACATTTAACTATCACGAAAACATCAATATACAGGGTAATTGGTATTTGATTTGGGGACGAGGCAAATCTGACTGCGAAAAGGGTTATAATTGTTTTGCAAAAAAAAAAAGAAAAAAAAAAAAGGTTATAATCGAGTAGAAAAAACCCTAAATATTTTATTTAGGCAAAAGAAATAATAACACATTTTTTTCCTAAAATTATCTAATTAGGGAAATAATACTGTAATGCCTCAGATTTGCAGGAAACCCTATAGATGGCACGTGTGCTTAAATTAGGGAGGACACGAGTGGAGATGTTCACCATTCCTTTGGCGCGAGATGTGGATAAAAGGGAAAGCTTATAGCAGCATGGCACACGTTTAAATCCATTAATCTAATTCCCTTTTCCTCCAGCATTCAATACTCAAACTTGTTATGCTCTACAATGGCACTCGCTTCCTTCCCTCCACTCTCTCTTAAAACCCTAAAAATTTCATCGTCGTCGTCATCATCATATTTTTCTGGTGCTCGAAATCCTCAACGAGCTCCGTCGAGGCCGCTATGTCTCGTTGCATATCATCCGTTGCCAGAAAGCCACAGTCTTTCTAGCTCTAATGGTGAGTTCTGTCATTCTAAACACTTGCCGTTTTTGTGTTTGTTCTGAAACGGTTTGCAGTTCAATTATAATACACAGTTCACCACACAGAACCGAAGAAATGGAAGGCACTACTTTCAACTGCATTGGCGGTCGCTGTTATAAATTTCAGCCCGGCGATGCCCGCTCTAGCTGATCTCAATAAGTTCGAAGCAGAAGTGCGTGGGGAATTTGGGATAGGATCTGCTGCCCAATTCGGTTCTGCTGATCTCAAGTCTATTTCCTCTCCTCGTGGAACATTTCCAGATTTTGTCAAATTAATATCCTTTTTTTTTTTCCTTCTTTCAAACAGTTGTTTAATTGCTTTGTTTCTCGTTCAGGAAAGCAGTTCACGTGAACGAGAACTTCAGGTGACACTTTTGATTCTGGTTCCGTTGTCACGTTCTGACACTTTCAATTTATATATTTAGAGATTTTATTAGAACTTACAATTTTAGAATGTGCAAGCAGGGTAGTTGCAGGGTAGTTTATTACCTGCTGATCTAGCTATTCAATGCTTCATCTAATACAATAGTTCAGGGACTCAACCGAATTGGATTTTACAGACGTGCCAACTTCACGTCTGCCGATATGAGGGAATCTGATTTCAGTGGTTCAACATTCAATGGTGCTTATCTTGAAAAAGCTGTTGCATATAAGGCAAACTTCACAGGTTAATTTATTGGCTTATGGCTGATATTATCTATTCCAGAATAGGATATAGTTCGTTCTGTTAATCCGATGAAAGATAACTCAATGCCATTACTTTTGGACAGATAATGTCTTGTTTTGTTTCTTTTATGCTTAGACCATCATCTGCGATTCAAAGTATTGATATCGTATTTGTTTCGTTGAGCCTGCCTCTAATTCTCAATGGCCTACAACAAATTGCAAATTGTTCTATGGTTATCTTTCTGTGAGAATTGCCCTAGTTTCTTCATTTGGAGCGAAATTTATCCCTGAGGATATGGAATTTGGATAGTCTATCAACACTCTGGGATTTTAATCAGGGTGCAGAGTACAATGATGAATGTAATCATGTCAATTTAAATGGTAGTTTAAGTGTATGAGGTTGCAGTGGGTAATTGGGTGATTGCACTTTGGCCACATCCCACTGTAGAGAATGTTGGTAGAATTGATAATTGCTGTTTGTTAGACTTTTGAGGAAGACTTTGTAGGGCTGTTGCTACATTGTTAATTGTAATCACTTAAAAGCTTAGGTGAGGCCAAGAGTTAAATCTGAAAGTTGCCTTTGCTCTCAAGTCTCTCTCAGTAGCTCTAGTGATCTTGTAATTCAATGGTTTCATCATAACGGATAATTGACTAAATTGACAATTCCATTTCATCATCCAGATTAAAGAGATCTCTTTGCTCAAATATAAATGATGATCGCAACGATCAATTACTCAAACATATGATGTCCAGTTATTTGGCTATGAAGTAT
Source organism: Protea cynaroides (assembly GCA_028583415.1). Taxonomy (NCBI): domain Eukaryota; kingdom Viridiplantae; phylum Streptophyta; class Magnoliopsida; order Proteales; family Proteaceae; genus Protea; species Protea cynaroides. Next base: position 87,303,375 of record CM053275.1, read on the forward strand.
ACATATTCTTAATAATAGGAGTGAGCCAAATCCCTATTCTAGAAAATATTTTGGAGGATTCTTGATGCGTGAATTTGAGTTTCATAGCTGAGTGTCTGATGTTTGATAAAATTCTTGGAAGCTTGACATGATTGACACTGTATATGGTATTGAGCATTTAATTAAATATTATCTACATAAACACTATACTAGACTGATTGTATGATTCATCCCAGGATAAACGAACAAAGATTTTCTTAGACCTACAATAAAACAGGTTATACCTCTCCAAAAAAGGAAAAAAGGATGTATACATACATACAGTCATGTAGACATACTGCTTCTTCTTGGTCCTTGGATGTGGGCACTGGCATGGCCACACAAAATGGGGCCTTACATTTCTTGATGCCAGTTTCTTTAATGTGCTTCAGATTGTAACATAGCAAAATTAATCATTTCTTCCCACCTTTATTTAAGTAAAAAATATCCACATTATGGCTACCATTAATTCTGAAAATGTGGGACCCTAGGAGGGTTTTAGGGCTGGTGAAGATGAGGGAAGCATGAGACCTTATTAGATGTATGATCAGGATCTGCCAATTCACCACTCCAAATGACAGGAAACAGATTTGTAGGGAGGCTCAAATGTAAGGAGCTTGATCATTTCATTCCAGTGGAAGCAAAAAAGCATTTTCTTTGAAAGAAGAGAGATCTATCTACAAGGCAGACTTGTGTGGAGGGTGGGGGTATCGTTATACTGTGTCTTGGCTTGTGTGTGTGTGTGTGTGTGTGTGTGTGTGTGTGTGGAGGAGGGAGGGGAGGGAGGGGAGGGAGGGAGGGAGGGAGGGGAGGGAGGGGGGGGGGCTAAGAACCCTAAAATAATATGAAGATATGGCTGAGACCTAAAAACCAGTGTTTAAAAAAAAAATATAATGTGTTAATAAAAGCTCCAAGGTGCATAAAAATAGTGTATCATGGCAGTGTGTCATATGCCTTATGAATCAAGGTATTGGTGAGACAAAGTGGGGTGGTTTATGCATCATTATTATTATTTTTTTTTCCTTTCAAGCATTTCTTACTTGGTTATGTTGTGGGACTTGAGTTTTTTTTTTTTTAATTTTTTTTTTTTAAAGAATAAATATACTAACAATAATTAGTATACAAAATTAATAATAATAATAACAATAATGATGTAATGTCTTATGCTATAAAAATTATATCTTCATATAGTAAGCTTCTATTTTATACTACTATTGGCTGTACATGGGGTACAAGAACACAGACACACAACACACTATACTTATCCTTGCCTTAACTTTGTGGCTAGTGGAAATCCTTTCATCCCATCTTAGCATTTGAAAATATTGCTTCAAAGTTACAAAATATTAGTCTTATTAGGAGATCAAAATATCTGCAATTGAATTTAAATTCAAATGCAACTTTGCAAATGATTCAATGCCACAATCCATATAGGTACTGTTAGCTTAATAAAATTGTAACCGTACACTGCTTTGATTTTGTCAAAGTTGTTAGTGTTAGTTTCTAGGACTTGGACTTCTATTAGTATATGAATTTCTAATTAGTTTATTAGTTTGCTTTATTAGTTTCCTTTACCATTTAGGCTTGTTAGTTTCATTTTCTTATTTTGAGTTTACTTTGTCTTTAGTTTGTGACTAGGACTCTGACTTGTACAGTCCTAGATCCTATCTAATAGTTGTTTTCTATTGTTTATAAATACAAACTACAAAGAAAAGAGAGGCACATTGATTCTCTCCATTTTTTTATTTTTTCTATTTTGTTACATTATATCAGAGCAATCCCCTGGGATGCCATTTTGAAAGTCTTTTAAGATTCTCCGTTAAGTGTATAGCCACTACTATTGCTACTCCTGCTACTGCTGCTGCTACTATTAGTTGGTTCATAGTGACCTATACTGTGCTACTACTACTATTTGGTTTACAATGACTTATACTGTGTTGCTACTGCTACTACTGTTATTAGTACTATGTCACTACTACTGTTACTGGTAATGCTACTACAATTGTTGCTTCCGTTGCTATATTGTTTCAAACTGAAGTTCTCACATTCCCCCATGTTCTAGCTTGAAGGAGGTTTTAGCGTGATAAAATTGTAACCGAACACTGCTTTGACTTAGTCAAAATAGTTAGTGCTAGTTTATAGGATTTGAACTCCTATTAGTATATGGATTTCTAATTAGTTTATTAGTTTGCTTTATTAGTTTCTTTTACCAATTAGGCTTGTTAGTTTTCTTTTCCTATTTTGAGTTTACTTTGTCTTTAGTTTGTAATTAGAACTTTGACTTAGATCTTATCTAATAGTTGTTTTCTATTTTCTATAAATACAATTTACAAAGAGAGTAGCAAGACACATTAATTCTCTCAATTTTCTCTTATTTTTCTATTTTGTTACAGGTACAAACAAATAAACAAATCAATATAGTTCATTGTGTAGGCAAGAAGAATATAATGGATATCTTTTTATAACCTCCTTGATACAGAGCTGATATGCACCATATCAATGCTTAGCTTCTGAAAGAAGAAATCATAGTTGCTTCATAGAATATAAGAGTCCTATCATAATAGACACTCATCTTGGAATTGTTATCATCATGCTTATGGGATGGAATTATAGGATGCAATTTGTTAGTTGTCCCTTTCTTGAGCTTGTAACAGTTCTTCATTGAGACCTGTGTTACCCACATCAAGGTTTTTGCTTCCTTTACAAATCTTGAAGAAGAAAATTTCTGGATTATTTGCTTTTTCAAGGTGCTGCACCTACAAATCCTCAATTCTCATAATGGTAAAATAAAATAATATATTTAAAAAATAATCTAATGTTCCCACCTTAAGAAATATATTTTGAGATCCGTTCCTTATATAATATACTAACAACCATACCTTTGCATATATTTGAAGCTCTTGTTCTAATTGGTTGCCTTCTCTTGTTTCTTTCCTTCTATTTTTGCATATCTCCGTGATACAATACTTAATGGATTCTATGTTGCATCCGATGTATCAAGTCTCCAGATTTAGGATCTATGCATCTTTTACTTGTTTTAGCAAGTACTGTTCCCTCCAGAAACCATTTATTATAAATAGTTCTTTGTCTGATACTTAATTTTTCTGTTTCTGTTTTTGTTTTCATTTCCTAGGTGCGGATTTGAGCGACACATTGATGGATCGCATGGTAAATCTAGTTGAACTGAAGCATCCAAATCCACAACATTATCATGCAATCAGTCTACCTAATTCATTTATCAAATGGGCATGATTTGTGTAAAATAAATTATTCAACCTTAGTAACAAATAACAGTGAAGAAGTTCAGTTAATCATAATTACATTTGGCTTTCAGAAAAACTAGACTGTATGTTACACTCTTATATTTTGTCCTTTTAATCATGGGATATTTCTTTACAATAACTGAAATGTGCATATTGATCAATGTCTCCTCATTTCATATGGTAACTTTTTCTTCTTCTTCTTTCCAGGTTCTTAATGAAGCCAATTTGAAAAATGCTGTGCTTGTTAGATCTGTTCTCACTCGGAGTGATCTTGCTGGTGCAACCATTGAAGGAGCTGACTTCAGTGATGCTGTTCTAGACCTTACCCAGAAGCAGGTAGTCACTTATCTTCTCTCTTGATCTCCCCTTTCCCATAATTGGGGGTTCCAAACATGCATATGGAGTAGTTCATGCTTGATTTCTGTTTATTCTCTGGTATATCTTGGAAGTTCGGGTTTCTGCATTCTGCAGGTGCTAGCTTTGAAATTTGCACATCATCCAATCATGAATCTTTAGTGATTAAGGATGTAATATCTGATGTTAGGAATAAGATTTTAAATTATGATGGTACATGAATGTCTTTAATCCTTATATGTACTTGAGAGCTATTTTTTTCATTTAGTCATACCTTGCCATACATTATTTGCCAATCTGACCTGAAAAAAAAAAAAAAAAAAAAAAAAAAAGAAAGAAAGAAAAATTCATAAAAAGAAAAGGAAAACCAAGAGGGGATGACCCTCAAGATTTTATCTCCCTAAATATTTTTTGTTTGCTTGGTTTTTGGAGTGTTTATCAACTGGAATTGAGTAGCAGGATTTTTTGGGGGTCTGCTGTGAATGAAACAACTAGGGACATTTGATGAATATGTTGATATATTGAAACTAGAACTTTATCTTGGAACTGTGCTAAGGTGAATGGTGAACCCTCTGGAAGTTCCCAATGTCAGATTCTTAGCGTTTTGGCTTCTGGATGCATTGCTCTAATGCTTAGCATTGTCTGCATAATTATGGTAGTGAGGCTCATTTGATAGCTTCTTCTCGTTAGGAAGTTTGAGAATGTGGACCTCCATGAAGTGCTTTTGCCAAATGAGGACTTCCATGAAGTGCAGTTTATGCCATTATAGATTATTGGATCTCATAATAAACTCAGTTCAGAGAATGCATCATGATGAAATTGATATTTGAAAGTATGCAATCGATATGTTCTTGTTATTGGAATAATCAGACTTCAAAATGGTTTCTCATTGTTTCGTTGTAATCTTTAATATTATTATTGTCTGAACAGGGTTTGTTTGCAGTTCTATCATGCCACCTCTTTTCATGACACCTTCCTGATTAATAATTTCCAGTTTAAAGAATACCACATAAGATCCTTTTTTCTTTCTTTTTTTTTTTTTTGGGTTGGGGGGGGGGGGGGGGGATGATGGATCCATGTTATTGACAGTTAGAACCTCTATGGCATGTTTTGAGTTTGTCTGGTCCTTTTTGCGGCTGAAATGATTGCTTGCAGTGCTCTTCTGGAAAATAAAATTATGAAATTTAAGTATTTAAGTAGAATCCTTACAACATCTTTGTGAAAATTCCCCCTGAACTCCCTTCATATGAGAACAAGGACTGTGTCTCTTTAATTATGTGGTTAAGAGGAAAATGGAGTACATAGAATAAAACACAAGAAGGGGACACAGCTCATCTGTGGAGTTCCTAATTACCTTGCTTGGTCAAAGCAAGAGCATGGGCAAATTTCATCACTCATTTACCCTACGTACTGGACTTATGATGATCTAAGCGTATGTTTGGTCTCAATCTAATCCTCAATTTTGGTCGAAAATCAGAATTGACATCATGACGTACATGTTTGGATCCAAATCTGGAGGCCAGTTCTTAGACATAGGATAAATTGAGAATTAGCCTTTGGCCAAATTCTAACACAAGAGAGCAACCCTGGAGGCGAGAATTGCTAATTCTGCGCTAAGGGCTGTAAATACGTGCATTGCACATGTTTTGGTGGGGGCATACAAAGACTTTCCTCTGTCAGTTTTTTTTTTTTTTTTTTTTTTTTTTGGAGCTTTAGAACTTCGATGAATTTGGATATTGTGCCCCGGAATTTCAGGTTAGGAATTGTGAAATTTTTGTCAGTTTACAGTTAAAATATAAAAAACAAGAGCAAATGGGAGAAAAGGGGAGTTGTCATCAACCAAAACAGAGGAGAAGAATTGGAGATGCAAATAGTGCATCCAAACGCAATTCTCCAATTCTAAGAATTGAAACAGAATTGTAAATCTGAGAGAAGCCTAGAATTTGTAGAATTGAAAATTAGAATTGGATCCAAATGAGCCTGAAGTGTATTAGTTTTGAATGTTATTTAATGTCATTGATTGTAAGTGAAATTATTTTTGGTTGGAAAAGCTCACCAATAAATAGACTTAGCAACTATATGGAGATCATGGTTCAAAAGATTGGCAGACGATTTCCTTAAAATTGAGAGATGAATGATTCCTCTTTTGGAGGTGAGTGATGCACACTCTACCATTCAGTGAGTCCCCATTCCCTGTCTCATTTTTCCATAGGCTTCATCACATCATGGCCCCCTAGCTACATTTCTGAAGCCCAAATAATAAACCCAGACAACCAGGGTGTCGGAAACTCCTGACGTTTGGATTCTTTAATAATCAACCAGGCATTATGAGCTCACATAGGTCCTGATGGCTTATTCATCCTCGGCTTAACATGGAGATACAGGACAAATGGTCCGCCAGGACCCTCTCTTTGTTTTACTTCTGTGTGAAACTCTGGCGGCTAAGACCTTGAATAAACTACTTTCCTTTTTCATTTCTATTTTACCTGGAAATTGGTAACATTTCATGAAACAAATTTAATGCAACCATTCAGATGAATGTATGATTTCACTACTAGACTTCTAGTTATCTGGATTAAAGATCTGATTTCCATAGATGACTTTGTTTGTTCTGATTAACGAAAGCTTGTGCTGCACTTACCAATTATAATAAGTTTTCTGATCACATATTGCTAGGCAAAAGCTAATTAGGAAACACCTGGAAGCCCATGGATAAACGGTGCGATCTCATTTTATTATCAATATCTTCTTCATTGCACCCACTTTTTTTATTTTATTTATTATTATTATTATTATTATTATTATTATTATTATCATTGAGATAGTCTTCTCTTGCTTTTTATTGTCAGCTCAATGGGTTAATTTGTTATATAAATAAAAATATTCGTTTTACCCATTTACATGCTCTCTATGCAGGCTCTGTGCAAGTATGCCAGTGGGACGAATCCTATCACGGGGGTGAGCACAAGAGTAAGCCTAGGTTGTGGAAACAACCGTAGAAGTGCATATGGGACCCCATCTTCCCCTCTGCTAAGTGCTCCACCGCCGAAGCTGCTTGATCGGGATGGGTTCTGTGATCAAACCACCGGTCTCTGTGATACCAAATGATCAAGCTACAGAACAACACTATATACAATTGTGTACAGCTGTGACAATGGAAATGCTCAAAATTATTATCCCTGTTTGGCCAATACAACTCTTGGAAGTGTTAAAAATATTGATACCACAAGTACATTTGCTCATATTCAAACAAAATGTTATAGCAAAACTTCTGTCGATCTAATGCTCTCATCTGCTATTTTCATGGATCATGATCTTTTATTTGTCCCTATTTTGAAAGCCAGTAGATAATCAAGAATACTGTGCAAGCTGCAATGACTCCAGATAAGATAAGGGTATCTTTAGATCGCTTCTTTCTGATGGCACCTGCAACGTTAATGCCATGAGTACGTTGAACTCTAACGAAAAAAAAAACTCGAACAGCAGGCATGGATTAATAAAAAAAGATAGAATACCAAGAAGGCCACGGATAGCTGGAAACTTGTCACTCAGTAGCTTTACTTTCCCTTGAACATCTCCAAGCAAAGACCGCTGGGAGCTCAAAACGGCCCTTGTAGTTTGAGCTTGATTTATGACATCATCAATCTGAAAGAGAAAAACTCTAATCAAGTTGTAATGCAAAGATCAAGCAATTCTCTATAAACACTATTTTGCTCAGAAAGGAGAATTTAAAATGTAATAGGACTCATGAAATTCTTGTGTATCAACATAAAGTGGATTGCATGTCGATGGGCAGAGGAGTTTCAAATTGGGGTTGTAAAGGTTAGGCCACCAATCCATGCCCTCACCTCAAGTAGAAGGGCTGACAGTTGTTCTTATATAACCAACTCAATGAATTGGCTTCTTGAGTACCCAAAAAAAGTACGTAAATTGACTTTTTCATTGTATAAGTGCCAAATCTTTGGAAATTTTGTAGTCCTTGACTCAGATCCATATCACAGATTAGGTGAATCAGTTCTCGTAGGTGGCTTCAAATTCCTGGTTGCTTTCTTTTGGTAGCACATTTTTGCTTAAAGCTCTGCCACTGTTTTACATTACCTGAGAGATGAAATGTCAGGGTTTCTTGAAGTTAATAATAGAATACTAGCCCGCAGCCCGAAATACTACCTGAACTAGCAAACAGATCCTTGAACAGCTCAAGAATCATTGCTATATGATCCCATTTTGACTTCCTCTTCTACTAGGCTCGACTTCTACTGAAGAAAAGTTGAATTATATGTCATCTTCTCTTGTTGGTTGCATCGTCCCAATCTGGAATCCCCTTTTACAACCCAAAACAGAAAAAAAGAAAAAGAAGAAGTGACCCTATGAATATCCTTTCATTCAAGTTCCACTTGATTGAGTTTGTTTGACTAGTTTTCTTTACTCTTGAAATTCTAAAACTTGAATTTCGATTTTTCTTAAGGGTCCAATCTTTGTTTCTTCTAGAGATGTTCTTTGGGCCAAACTCGTAGATTTGGTTTTTACTTTCATCCTCGTGGAATTAAGTATGCAGACCCTAATTCTGTGAAACATACCCAGAATTTTAATTCTTCTCTTTCCTGTTGAAGTCCTACATAAAAGGTGTAAGTCGAGATGCAAAATCTCAAATTTCTTAATTATGTAGACAAAACTCCAGGACCATTTCCATGCATTAAAAGCCCCACTTTCTCCAAAACAGTTGACTTAGTTTCTGACCTAAAAATTGCAAAAGCCTTGACTTTGTTTCTGTTTTTATCCAACCCTCACTGGCTAAAAAGAAGACGAAGAAGAAAAAGGGAAGAAAAGAAAAGGGGAAAAAAAAAAAAACCCACATGTAGCAAAGCAAACGCCTCATTGCCTCCTTGTTTTAATTTATTTTAGTAAGGAACCTCAGCTTTGTTGAATCTCCTGTAACAGTGGGTCCCAAAAGATGCATATAATTTATCATTTGTTTATATACCTGAAAACACAACCAGTATAAGCAGAAGCTGAGGTTTCCAATGAGCAGTTATCAAATTGGGACTTAATATCATCTGTAAGGACCCAGACTTCTGAGCCACTCAGACAATCGTACATTATTAACCTATTGAGACCCCGTGAAAGGCCATAACCTTGATGCAATCAATAGTCCAAGGTTGAGCATCATGTCCAAAAAGTCTACTATTCTTTTCTTCCCAATATTACAAATAAGGGAATGGGGACCCCTCAATATGATCCAACCATTCTACCAAATTGAGAGAACATAAAACCATTCCAAGCATAATGGGGTTCATTATACCAAGGAAAACCCATTAAGGACCAACCAGCTGAAGAAAATGAAGCCATACTTGAGAGGCCCGATTGTGCAGTAGGTTTACAAGGATTGTCAGATCTATGAAGTCTTAACTCATTCTTCAGTAGAGCCTTGTCTCCTTTTCCATCTCCTTTCCTAACCCTATATCATCTAGGTTCTTATCCTTTTCAGCTTTGGCTGTCTGCCTACTTGTTTTCCTATTCTTACTAAAATAAAAAAGAAAGAATGAAGTACCAATGGAAGGAAGGAAAGGAGGGAAAGGAGGGAAAGGAGGGAAAGGAAAAGGCTCATTCCTCTAGAGAACTGCCTGATGTGGTCAATCACATTTGAAATTTTCCAAGGGAGATCATCTCCCCTTTCCATTTAACTGCATATCATAAATCTCACACTATCACTAGCTGGCCTGGTGACGGATCCAAGAATCTCTAAATCTAGGCGAAGAAAACAGTTTAGCTGAACAAAAAAAAGAGTAAATCTGATAATTTAACCAACAGAAGAAAGTGTTTCAAAAGAAAAGACATGTATGTTAACGTAATACTCTCAAATTGCTTAATTGTAGGTGACCTCATGAGTGTGAAAACTTCTATTTTCTATGTACTTAACCAATTGACCATAAAAGTCATTAAACAAACACCATGTATATAATGCATGGATCAATACCATATTGTTTACAGATATGGCTAGCAAGGAAAAACAAGAGACACTAAATCATTCACATTTGTTCTTAAAATCACCAAAAAAATGGAAATTTTGAGTCAGATTTTTTTTTTGGGAGGTTTAAGGGGCGGAGGGGGTGAAATTCCGAATAGCTGAATGCTTCACAAGACCATCAAACTAGATATCAATACAATTCAAAAAAGAAATACAGTATCTTAAACATGTTTCAGACAAAATGATTTTTTTAACTGAATTGCAACTGTAAATAGAACAAATGATGATTCATTTTCACATCATTTACACTTACTAGATTAAAATCCTGGCTGCTAAACATTAACCAATATAATAAAGGGGAAGCACATAATAGAAACCTATCAGGACAATAATAATTATTATTATTATTAGAGAATTCCCCACACCGACAGTGTGAGGGAAATCTCTCACGCCACATCACTCAGGGCATGGGAGATGGTTCCGTCAAGAAGAGGCCCACTTGGTCAGGATGTGAGAGGGGATGGGAAAGGATCCCCACATTGTCAGCATTGGGATCTTTTTCCCCTAATAATAATAATAATAATAAAAAGGAAGCAAGAAGCAATAATAAGCAAAAGCTTTTGAATCTTACATGAGCTGTACTTCCTTGTATTGAAGCTCTCTCACGAAGTAGATGCATTCTGGGTGACATACTCCCAGAAACCTAGATCAAGGATAAAAAATTAAGACAAATATGCAACCAACATTGGATTTTCAAACACATGGTAACAAATTCAAATTCTCATAAATGTTTTGTCTCACCTTGTGTTCACTGATATCACCACGAACAGAACTTAGAAGCTCAGCGTGCTCCCTCATGGAGTTTATATTTCCCTTGATTCGTCTGAATTCCTGAAGAAACATATGTTTGGATCAAAGAGACTGACGGTGTCCTTCATCAACTCATTAAGAAGAAATTCTAATATAAAGCATTCAAAATAGCATGTGAGTAATGCCAGCTATATTACCAGCATTAGCACTGAAGGTCATCATACTGGGGCAGCTGTAAGTGCCTGGAAAAGTTAGGACAGAGCTGGAACTGAACTCTGTAAGAAAATGCCAGCCCATATTTGAATTTATTGACCAGGGTAGGATATGACAACCCACACCTTTTGCTCTCATTTTCTTCCCCCCCCCCCCAACCCCAAAAACCCTTTCTTCTCTGCTTCTTCTTTGATGCGCAGAGGATCAGTTGTGGTACTGTTTTGGGTCAAGAATCTCTCAGAGAATACTTCCATTATAGAGGGTATTTCAGTTGCTTGTATTTGGGCTTATAAGCCATAGGCATTATTACAGTTGTGTATCTCATAATAATTACAAAATATGGTAGTACAAATACTGCGTGGAGAAGAGGATCCTAGGACCTCTATCACATTTTCTCTCTTTTCTCTTCTTTTTCAGGGAAAATTTACATTCTAAAGGATATTTCAGTTTCTTGTAGCTGCACTTAAAATCATATGCTGTCATTACCATGGATATTCTTGTAATTACATGATATAGTATAATTAATACATCAAAGAGGCAGAACACAAGAATTTTCCACTCCCTTCTCTGCTTGTATTTGGTTCTATAAGCCAGATGCTGTCACATTCTCTCTAATTCTCCTTCTCATCCGAAAATCCAAAGAAAATACAATTTCACACATACTAATAGATAGTCTCACCAAAACAAGTGGGTCTCAAGCAGAACAAGGATCCTGGTTTGGTCTAATCATCCTGTAAGCCAAGGATGTCTAATCATCCTGTAAGCCAAGGAGTTTGCTGACATCATATTCCATAGAGTCATCTCTAAATACCTCTTAAGTCAACCATTTCAAAGCTCACTGTTTTGAGTTAAATTAATCGAATTGCAAGTAAATTTTTTTGTGTATTTGTATGGAAGAAACACAATATAAGATGTCTTCCATCAGAATGTGTCTTGAAGCAAAACGAATGAGCATAGAGTTAAATGGGATATGACTGAATGGGGATGTCCTGCCATTTTTCAGGGAATTTAACAAGAAAGATATTTTTGAAGTTGGATAGAACAGTAGAACGGTAGAAGGTTGGGAGCAAATGATGATCATGGTTGAGTTTTCAAAGGTGTATTTTTCTTTTATATCTCTCTCTCTTCTCTTGTTTCTTTTGTGCTTCTCCTTTTCCTCCTCTATATGTGTTTTGTATCCCTTCTTTATCTCAATTAAAAAAGTTACATAGGTATTTGTGATAATTTCTTGCAAATTTTAGGAAGTTTCAGTTCACAGAAGGATTGCTCTTGGATTTATGTGGTATGATTTTAGTTCTTGGGGCTGGTAACTTAGGAAACATACAAATTAAACCAACTAACTAGATGTTATCTCAGGGAATTCATCGTGCAAGCCACACTTTGAGGTACTTTCACTGTCCCTCGTTTAGCTGTTGCTGTGTATTCGCTGTCACGTAGTGCATCTGGTTGTAGCGGTATTTCACATGCAAGTCTAAGATATTACTGTCTGAAGTTGAGAGTGGCTGTGGATTAAAGGTAAGATACCTTAGTCACGATTTTGATGTTCCATCATTCATTCCACCTATAATTACTCAAGCAGGAACTCCCAATATTCAAATCACCACTGTGAAGGGTGGTTGACCCACCTAATTGGTTTGCCCTCAGTCAACTAGGATGACTGACAGGACAAGATAGGTTACTTGGATGGGACTATTAAGTTTTTTGCACTGGCCTCTCAAGAAGTGATCGATAGTTAAAACTAAGCTGTTGAACAATATGTTTTACTCAAAGAAATGATGCTAGCTCTCATAATTGCTTGATGATATGTGAAAATCATTTACGGCAATTCTTTCCCCCTACTGTCCAAGCTACCACATTGCATGAGTCAACTACCACCACTAGATTGTCAGGTTCAGACAACTAAAAGGTTTTCATTCTGAAGAGAAAAGATCCATCAACCATTTTCTTATCTTAATACAAAGAAGTTTTATTTCATTTATCTTTAGCACAAAGTGTGATACTACCTACTTTTTAATCATTATGACTAGTCTGATTCTCTTAATAATACTATCAGCTATCTGATACACGAGCACTGTCCCTTTTCCTCTCATTTTATCATTCAAGGCTTGTCTGTTTGTCCTTACTATGCAGCAGGTACACATTCTCTCCTCTGCCACTTATTTCTCTTGATCTTTCCACACATCTTTTCTATATTTTCCTCCATAAACCCTAGAAGAAAGTAGTACTTACAAATCCATTCTTTTCTTCTCACGTTTCAAGGACCTTAGCAGTGGAAGGAAATCCTTTGAACTTTATCTTGATTTAGATCCTGGTAAGCATTGGCAGTTGAATATGTATCTGAATCACCTGAAGTAGGAGGCATCTAAATATATGACATCCATGATGTGGTTCACCAACCCGAATTATAGAATCACAAAACTAGTAGAGAACCCAAAAAACTTGAAGCTTTAGAGGCATTTTACTACGCACATGACTTTTCTTCAGCTTGATACATGCCAATATCGGGGCCCTGTAACCTATTTGATGGACTCATCTATGACCTGGTTGTGTATAGTAGGGGGATCTGAAGTAGAACTTTTTCATCTGTTACAACATGACAGGGGAGATAAGTGTGCATAGATATGCCATAGGGACCTTGATGTTCAGAAATTGACAGGCAGTTTGAGTCCAGTTGAATCAGGGAGACTTGGCTTTGGGTTCGGGAAGGCTGATGTTCATTGGTCCTGGTTCTTCACTCGGTGAATGCTTGGAATAAAAATAGTTCCAGCTTGATACTTCACAGGGCAAATTACAGTCTGTATGCCTGAAACATCTTCTCATCCGGATGTATCACAAAAATGCCTATACAAATATTATGATAAAATTCAAAACTTATTTGTCAATTTCTGATATATGCTCTAGTTTGATCTTAGGAAAGTAGAAAGCTGAGAAGACGTCCAAACACGCATTGTTTTGGGCAATCCAAACAATTATGAACATACTCACAATGCAAAGAAAAGGCTGGGAATCCAAAATAATAATAATAATAATAATAACATAGAAAGGCAATGAGGGCATAAGACAAATTCCTATCCAATAAAATATAATGAACATAAAGTAAACTAGGTTATTCCAGTCACTAGGGTAGATAGTTGGAAGTAAGAAAAAATTAAACCTGTGTAAACTCATGAAGTATGTCTCTGTGCCTTGCCAGTTTCTGCGTAACTGAGGTGGTGGCAATGGTCGATGCAGCACATCGACTCATAGCATCATTGGTATCAACTAGCTTCTCAAGCAATGATTGAATCTCCATATCCATAGACTTAAAAGATCTGCTGGACGTAAGAGTTGGTGATCCAGTGTCTGCATAAACCAAAGCTCTAACATGTCATTAAAATGGAAGACAACCAACCCACCACTCTAAGAAATTGAACCTTGAACTTGCAGAAGTGTAACCCATAAATTATGGGTTCCATTGTAACATGTAGCCACTGACAACCAAATTGAACCATTAAAGACACACAACCGAAAAAATTACTAGATAAAGGTCAATGGGAAGACTTTGCATTGCTAAAGAACAACTATTTCGCTCGTATAGAATATGTCTCCATCTTCAAAAGGTTAACAAGCTATGTCTTAGGCAGAAAAGAGATCGTCCATAGAAAGCTTCCAGCACAATGATAAATACATTAAAACCAATCCAGTTTCACATGGTGAGAATTATTAATTCCTTAACTGAAAATTGAATCTTTCAGAGGTGCTTCCTACGAAACTGTTTCTAAGCAGAAAATGTGCATTCAACAAGCACGCAAATCATGATCAAGCCCATTTGGGATTCATAACGGTGAGAATTATCAATTCCTTAACTGAAAACTGAATCTTTCCGAGGTGCTCCCTAAGAAACTGTGTCTAAGCAGAAAATGTGCTTACAAAAGGCACGCAAATCCTGATCAAGCCCATTTGGGATTCATAATTGCATTATCTCCAACTCGACGATCTTATAAGGAGCAAAAAAAGAGTTTCCATTTTTAGGTGTGGCAATTGGAATCGGATGATGAAAAATCAAAGATTTTGTGATGAGAAAGAAGTATAACGGAAAGGAAAGAACAGAAAACCCACCCCCTTGGTTGAACCTTGCGCCGAACTTGGCATAGGAAGATAGCTTGACATCGAGATCTCCTTCGATCTTTCTGGCCTCCTTCCTCAATTCCTCCCAACCGGCTTCCTGCAACTCCAGATTTGGATCCTCCATTTGCGGAGACCACAACCTCGTCCTTTTGTTCTAACCTTTTGTTCTAAGTGGCAGGGGTTATTAGTTCTGGAACTCGAGTTAGAATTGCCATTTGACTGAGCGAAATCCTTGCCCTCCTCTCATGATTGCATCAATCATCTCTGAATCCCATAAATGAGAAACAAATGAATAAAAATTAGACTTTCGAGAGGTCCAAGTCCAAATCTTCAAGCAATTTGCACTTTCGCTCCACGAACTACTCTCTTTCTTCGGTATTTTACCTGCAATTTTTGAGTTATGTATGAACTAATAACCCCTCTCCTCCCGTTAAACACAACAAACCCAAGTGTCAACTGTCAACGTCTTCGTTGAGTTGGGCCCCGCAGTTTGAGTGAGAAAATATCCACCCTGTGCGTGCATCCTTGTCCGTCCGATGAACTCACTGACCTGATTGAACAATAGGGGAAGATCTAGGTCGATTAGATTCACTCCATGAATCATCCCACTTTCTAAGAAGGATTTGCACAGGGATGTAAACGGATCGAATTTGAATACATTACATCTCTATCCGAATTCGAATCTATGTACTAACTACACTATTTGAATTTGATCTGAAATCTAACGGATATATAAAAACCAAATTCGAATTCAATATCCGGTTAAAATATGATTCAGATCCCGAAAAAATGGAATGAGATTACAAATTGTAAAGAATAGAAGAGAAAACCCTTGTTTAAAACAAATATATCACCTACTCAAAGCAAATAAGAAGCTAAAACCTAAATGGCTACCATTAAGGCTATATATATGTCTTAACACTCTAGACGTAAAGGTTATATGTGTCTTAACACTAGGCTAAACGGAGTGATATAATCTTGTCTATTTGATTGATATCCAAATCCCATTGTTCATATTCGGATTCCAGCAAAGGGATGTAAATTTGAATCAGATCCAGATTTTTAACTATCCATTTATATCCTTAGATGTGCATAATCAAGTAGGGTTACAACAGGGTGGGGTTGGGCCGGGGATTTTAAAAATTCTAACTGAACCCTAACTCTCCTTAGTTGGGCCAAGCCCGGTTCAACCCTAACTAACTCAGGGTCTGAAATCCAACCCTAACCCTCCCTTAGGGTAGGGCCGGATTGACCCGAATTGGCCGGCAGAAGAAAGGGAGATGGAGAGACTGAAGAACAAGAAAAAAAACAGAGTCAGATTGAGCCAAGCAATAAGCCGAGCTGGATGATACGTAGCAAATAGCAACCCGGCCTCACTAGTCCCAGCGCTGGAACAAGCAAGCCCATAAGTGGCCCATTTCTCCCAATCCCACAAAATGAATGAATGGAAATATAGAGGAGATAACTCATTTAAAACGTGATACATGCATGAATAATAGTGACATAGTGTATCCCATGATGAAAAATAAGTAGCAGCATATTTATAATTATAATAAAATTGTAAAAATTAATTTTAGCATACAAATAAAACATCTATATATTGTAAGAGATTATCATATACAGCCCAAACCCACCTTAAAGATTGGGCCAGGCTTCCAGTTGTGAGTTGGGATCACCGAAGCTTGCTTTTTATATGCAGTCTCAAATATATAGCTCAGTTGGGAAGATTGATTTGTAACTCAGAATCCATTTGTTTCTTTGTGAAAATGGGGAAAAAGAAAATTTTTTTTTCCTGTTAAATAAAATTTTCTATTGTTTGTTTTAATGTTCAATGCAACATAAATAAATAAATAAATAAATAAATAAATAAAAAAAAGGAAATTTGGGAAGATGTTACACAATCCTCCTCCTTACATCCATGGCTTGCTTGTACGTGTAAGTGTGGGTATCTGGGATAATTAGCCTCTAGGGAAGACTGATATGGTGGAACCAATTAATTTAGAATAGGCAAATGTTTTTCTGGTGGGCATCCTAGATATCAGACATAGTGAGACATCCATCTTCAAATGTAAACAAAATCCGATCCTTTATTTATTTTTGTTTCGATAATACATCCCTTAACTCTGTGTCCACTAATTAAACTTTGAACACCAAATAAAGTGGGGAAAAAATTCAACAAGACAAGCTTGGCTGCCTGGCATCTATGGGTGTCAAAGTGGGTCGGGTTAGGCTGGGTATTTGCAAACCTCAACCCTAGTCAAGGGTCTTTCATGTTAACGCAAACCCTACCCTACTTTGGCAAGGTTCACCCAAACCCTACCTTACCCTACCCTACCCTACCCTACCTTGATTGATCTTGACTGGTGGGTCAGACCAGATCGGGTTTACCCTGATTGACCCAGAATCAGATTCGGGCTGATCTTGATTTACCCTGAACTCAACATTTTAGCATATATTAATATTAATAATACATCATTCCCTAGTGAACATAATAATATGAGAATGAGAAACTACATTATTTGCCTGTAAATGTAAGATCAGCAAGCATTCAATCCATCTAATTTGAACACACAATCAATTTACTCAACAAGGGAAAAATTACACAACTGATAGCAACTAACAACATGTAACAACGGAGCTTAACCCAACAGGTTAGTGATCAAATATATAGACCATGACAAGTACTTCAAACAAGATAATATAGTAGCAAGGCTGAACATCATAATATGACAATGAGAAGTGAAATAACACAGTAGTAATACGTAATACGCGTATTATATGGTACAACAAAAATATTCCGTATAATACGCATTTTAATTAACTATGCTCAGGACTCGCTGTGCGGCTGCGAAAGGGAGATACGATTTCGGGAGAGGGAGATTAAGGATTCAGGGTTTTTACTTTATATATATATATAAGTAGGGTTGGGCCAGGCTCAACCCGAGGTCTCAACCCTAACCTTACCCTACCCTCTCAAGGTTTTAAATACCATATACCTTGATTCGGTCCTATCAGGGTTCAGGCCAGGTTAGGCCCTGACCGAGTTCATGGCGGGTTTGGATGGGCTCGTGTCATCATGGTGAAACTTGCACCCCTACTAGCAACCATCCTTTTACAGGACAGTACACTTGAATTAAAGAAGAATCCAAAAATATGTTTGATCTCAGTAACTTGAAGACAAATGAAATAAATCATAAATTGGATCCGATTGGTCTCAAGTGGATTATGAAACCATTTATTGCAATTCCCCTAATTACTTGAGTTCTAAACAAGTCTCTTCTATTGAAATATTGGGAAATTTAGCCCATGAAATGTCTGGTGCACTGTCCAATTACATATGGAATATTCTCCATTTATTCTAATTAACTTGATTCCCTTTCGAATCATCTTGGAATTGCCCTAACTCGGTCAAACTCGATCAATACATGTAGTACCAGGGTTAATCGAAATCGGTTCTCTAGTCAATTCCGAGTTGAGTCGACTGATTTTGATCCGATTTTAAAACCATGGTCTCCTGCAGGTGTAGGCTTTCTTTGGTGTTAGCACATCATCAGCAGCCAAGGATAACTTAGTAAATGCACATTAATGGAAAGGAACCCTAGGGCGTGTAATCCAATATGTGGTAGTAGGATACATAGGACTAGTAAGTATTTATCTTTACAATCATGTGGTTGGGTTGTGGTATCTCCTCCAAAGTAGAGAAAACAATAAATACAGAATCTCGTGCTTGTCTCCTTAATAGTTAAATCAATTAATTGTTAATGTTCTTTTCCTTTTTTTGATGTTGTTGCTAGAATTCATACCACAATCATCTGAGGTGGGGTTTACCAATAGAAGACAATAAGACAAGGAGATGAGGTTGTGCTTTTGTGTCCAAGGATTGCTTTGATGCCTAAATTAGGACTTCGAGCAGCAAGCAGGGAGGTTGGATCAGTATTTTAGAAAGTCCATCCCCAGATAGGGGAATTGGAAGCAATAGAAAATAATAAATGGACAATAAAATGAACCTAATGACATTGTCCGGTTGAAATAGAGGTATCAAATCATGTCGGGCTTTATAAGACTTGATTGAAACGTGTTCATTAAGAATTTCGGGTTGGATGGACTGCACTGTTCACATTAACTAACAGACTGATTTGGTGTCACTTTGTTTATGTTGTGATGGCCACAAGACTCAGGTTGTTATGTTTATCTTTATCATATATGAACATCATAACCCTAGGTGACAAATCATAGGATTGCCTTCCGTCCGATAAAGGTTAAAATGAACCTTAGCCCTGAAATAAGACTGCTTTGGGTATGCATTCTTGATATATATTATTAGAAATGCATTTTCTAATTTGAGATTGCATTCCTATAAGAGGATGAGAATGGCTAAAGAATTGGGCATTTTTGTTTTAGGCTTTGAATATAAAATGGATGAAACAGCACATTCTAGAATAGGTCATATTCTCTTAATACATTCCATGATTCAAGAAAGAGAATACATACCAAATGTAATTTTTTGTCATGTCCGAAAATGGTATTGAGTTAGGCTCTCTTTGATATGTATTATAGAATTAATTATACAATACATTATGACATATGTAGCTGTTTGGTATGATTTATGGTACTTATTTCTATTTAAAATAAATTAATATAATCTAAAATCTATAAATAACTTGGAAATTGTTTATCATTATTGTGATAATCTATTATTACTCCTTTATGTCTAATGGTATTAAACGGTTATTATTATGACTCATAATTTGTTCTCATAAATGATTTCCCATAAATAACTTATAAACATAAATATAAACTATACCAAAGAGAACCTTAATCTCTCTTTGGTATGAATTATAGAATAAATTATATAATACATTATAACATATGTAGTTGTTTGGTTAAATTTATTATTTAAAATAAAATAATATAATCTAAAATTTATAAATAGATTTGAAGATGTTTATCATTATTGTGATAATCCATTATTACTTTTTTTATGTCTAGTGGTTCAAAACGTGTATTATTTATGATTCATAATATATTCTAGTTAATAATTTTTCGTCAATAACTTATAAACATAAATATAAAGGGAAAATTTCTCCTATCTCCCCTCTAGGAATCCTAAAAGGCAACCACCCCCTCAACTTGACTCAAAATGTCTCCCACCTCCCTTGCTTTGAAAAATATTCTCACCATTCAATTTGGTGATGAGATTCATCATCACCAATGTTTTTTTGGACAATAATACCCTCCAAAGCAATCATCAATTTTGGATACAACTACCTCTCAAAAAAAAAAAAAAAAAAAAAAAAAAAATCGACCCTTAGAGTGTCCGGCGAGTATTGGACAGACAGGGAGGAGTGGTCTATCCAGTACTCGCTGGAGAGTAGTCGGACACCACTGCTTAGAGTGCCCTGTCTCTCTCTTTCTCTCTCCCTCCGGTGACCTTAAAACCTTCGATCGATTCAATTTCAATGGTCAGCTCCAGTCCGCCATGATTGCCTACTCAAAGCTCGACGCCTCGACCCAGTCTCTGGTGAACTCTTTGCTCTAAGCTACGATGTCATTCAGAAGCCATACCTAAAGTACTCCCACTTCTCCCCAAACGGAATCAAATCTCCCCGACGTCGAAATTCCACTTGCAGAGCCTACCATGATGTACGATTTCGCCATTACAGAGAACTTCGTAGTAATTCCTGATCAACAAGTGGTGTTCAAGTTACAAGAGATGATTCGCGGTGGTTCCCGGTGGTTTTATGATAAGAACAAAACATCTCGATTTGGAATCTTGGACAAAAACGCTGTCGACTCGTCTGGAACCTTCTCTCTAGTTGCTCAATTAACCATCGAATTTTGATAGGAACCAAGGAGGTCACTTGGAGAACAAAGACAATAGGGATGGACGCTGGGAGAATGAAGACAACATGGACTCTCACGGGGATGGAAACGTGGCTATTCGAAGAGGGAATCGTGTAAGGACAAGGTCGAGCATGCTATATGATTTTGTGTAATCTCATGGGACCACTTGAGAGAGAAGTGCATCTGTATTTTGTGAGAGTTTGTTAGAGATATTTGTTAGGGAATGATGGGAGGACACTGTAACGGCTATATCAGCCTGTTATATAAGAACAATCAGATAAGAATGAAAGATAAGAAATATTATCCAAATATCTTCTCTCTCTAATTTTCTAGGAGGAGCTGTCCCTTGAAGCCAGCATTTTCGCCATTACCCTCTTGAGCCTATCATTTTGGTGCTTTCACTGAGAGCTGAAATGGCGGAAAACACCTATCTTCGGCATCTCGATGAATCTGTCAAGTGTCTGGCTGAGACCCTCGTAGCCCATGGCGAAGGCCTCAACTCGCTGCAAACCTCCATGACGGAACAATGCTAGGTGACATCTGAATTAGTTCTTAAACTGACCTCCATAGAAGGGCGTTTGGAGCAGGCATTACGCATTGCAGATATACCACAGCCACCACCACTGCAGCAACCTACCACCTCCTCCAATCAACCCCACTCCAGTACCATAAACCGCCACCCTGAAATACATCTACAGATTCCTTCCCTTGACCAAGCACAACCATTTCCAACCAATCTTACCCAGACCCCTATCTAGACCCACACTATCCGTTTGGATTTCCCCAGATTTAAAGGAACTGATCTAGTAGGGTGGATTTTTAAAGCCGAATGTTTCTTCAACTTCCACAGCACCCTTGAGGGTCAACGACTGCTAGTTTCTTCATTCCACATGGATGGTCCTACCCTCCAATGGTTTAATGGATGTATCGGATGGCCCAATTCCCTTCTTGGCAGGCCTTTACCAGAGCCTTGGAGGTAAGGTTTGGTCCATCTGAGTTCGAGGACCCACAGGGAGCATTGGCAAAACTCTCTCAAGCATATATAGTGGCAGCCTATCAGTCACAGTTCAAAGCAACTGGTGCATCTCTAGCATTTCTTATGAGTTGCTTTATCTTAGGGTTGCAACCTGCTATTCGATCAGAAGTTATGGCATTCAGTCCGAACTCCATGGCGCAAGCAGTGGGTTTAGCTCAGTTGCAGGAGTCTAAAATAGCTGAAGGTCAAAGAGCTTGGCCACGTCCCTCTAACTCCCGGCCACCCTTGTTACCAGCACCACCCATTCAAAACGTCCCAGCTTTATTGCCACCCCAGCCCCAAATCATATTCCTATCAAGAGGTTGTCCCCAACCAAGATGCAACAATGCAGAGATAAATGACTCTATTACAACTGTGATGAGAAGTTTGCTCCTGGCATTGCTGTAAGTCCCAACAACTATTTCTATTAGAGCATGCAACTGATGATGATATGGGAGATGATCCATGCGTGACGGTGGAAGAACCAGTAGCCAAAGTTGATAGTCCAAAACAAGTGGCTATTCCCATAGAAATGTCCTACAATACACTCGCTGGTCAACATTCTGCCACGACGCTGCGATTCACTGCCCTTATACAGATCGTCGGTACAAGTTTTGGTGGATAGTGGGAGTACCCACACTTTGATACAGAGCCACATAGCTCAGTTTTTGAAACTACTTGTTGAATCAACAACCCAGATGAAGGTTCTGGTGGGCAATGGCACAACCTTGCACAGTGAGGGTATCGTTCGAGAATTACAGGTTACCTTTCCAGGTTATGTCACCTGCATCGATGCGATAATCCTACCTCTATTTGGAGTTGATGTGGTATTGGGGCTCAAATGGCTATCTCAGTTGGCCCCTGCCATTTTCGATTACAGCAAACTAACGTTGGAATTCAATGAAGGAGACACAAGGGTGCGTTTGGTTAGTGATGCAGCCGCAGTGCATGCCATCTCAGCTAAGCTCGCATACACTGCATCGAATGATTGATGTGGGATCCGTGGTAGCCCTAGTTTGTTTGGATTTACTGACCAGCTCATCTGAGTGTGGTGACACGTCATTATATGGTCACACACATGGAAGCACAGAATTGGATGACCTCCTCTAGTCCTTTGAAGCTGTATTTTCTGAACCCTCAGGCTTACCTCCCTAGTGGGCCTTGGACCACCCTATTCACTTACAAACTAGATCTCAGCCATTAACGTGCGGCCCTATCATTATCCGCATTTTCAGAAAATAGAGATGGAACAAATGGTCACCGAAATGTTAAGGGCAGACATTATTCGGGTGAGCAATAGCTCGTACTCCTCTCCAGTTTTATTGGTAAAGAAAAAAGATGGTACTTGGCTTTTTTTTGTCGACTATCGGGCTTTGAATGCAATTACTATAAAAGATTGTTTTTCGATCCCGACGGTAGACGAACTATTGGACGAATCATATGGAGCCAAGTATTTATCCAAATTGGATCTCCGCTCCGGGTACCATCAGATTTGGGTTCGAAGCGAGGATATTCCAAAGATAGCGTTCCGCACTCACGAGGGCCATTTCGAGTTCCCTCGTAATGCCATTTGGCTTGACGAACTCCCCTTTGACATTTCAGTTGACGATGAAGGAGGTATTTGAACCTAACTACGTCGGTTTCTATTAGTTTTTTTTTTATTTTTTATTTTTTATATATTTTTTTTTATGACTTGTTAGTCTATAGCCCTTCTTGGGACCAACATATTCTTCATCTTAAACAGATTCTTCAAACATTGCTGGAGCACCAATTGTATGCAAAGCGTTCCAAATGCTCTTTTGGCTGATGTACGATCGAGTACCTTGGGCATATTGTATCAGCACAAGGCGTCGCAATGGATGCGTCTAAGGTTACGGCTATGCTCTAGTGGCCAGTCCTGCACAATGTTAAAAGTCTCCGAGGGTTCTTGGGCCTCATGGGATACTATAGGAGATTCGTTGCTCAATATGCACATATCGCTGCCCCCCCTTACTGACCTCTTGCAAAAGGGGTCTTTTGAATGGACAACAGCAGCTCAGGCCACCTTCGAACAATTGCAGGTCGCCATGACCACAGCATCGGTACTATGATTGTCAAAATTCTCATAGTCATTCACGGTGGAATCCAACGCCTCGGGCATTGGTATAGGGGTTGTGCTCACTGAAGGGGGCCATCCCATTGCTTTTTGTAGCAACAAGTTATCCATGCGGATGTAAGCATCGTTAGCTTATGTCCATAAAATGTATGCCATTATAAAGGCAGTCCCTCGTTGGAGGCAATATTTGTTGGGGCATAAATTTTATATTCAGATAGATCAAAAGAGTCTAAAAGATCTCACTGAACAAACTGTGCAGACCCCTGAACAACACCAATGGCTTCCAAGCTATTGGGCTTCACATTTGAAATCTGATACAAGTCAGGTTGTGAAAACATTGTGGCCAATGCTTAATTGCGTGCTCCAGTTTCGGTAGAATCTCATTTGGCGTTCACAGGTCCCGTTTGTGACTTCTTGGATCGATTGCGTTTTGAGGTGGAATCATTTTCAGAACTACGAAGCATTCGTGATCGGTTGCTGGCTGAGCCATTGATGTTGGTACCCTTTTCCTTCGGGGACGGTTTACTGTACTTCAACAATCGGTTAGTTCTTTCGGCTGACTCCATCCTATGCACAACTCTATTACATGAGTACCATACATCACCAGTGGGTGGTCATGTTGGAGTATGATGTACCTATGCACGGCTTGCTTCCAATGTCTACTGAAAGGGAATGTGGGAATATGTAAAGAAATTTGTTAGCCAGTGCCAAGTGTGTCAACAGATGAAAACCAGCACTACCTCCCCTGTAGGACTCCTCCAGCCCTTACCAATTCCATCGCAAGTCTGGGAAGACATTGAAATGGATTTTATCACTGGCATGCCCATCTTAGCTGGTAAATCGGCCATTTTGGTGGTGATAGATAGGTTGTCGAAGTATGCCCATTTCTGTCCGTTGGTTGCTGGGTACACTAGTTATAAAGTGGCCAAGGTTTTTATGAACTCCATTATTCGGTTGCATGGGTTGCCACGTTCCATTGTAAGTGACCATGACCCTCTTTTTCTCAACAAGTTCTGGCATGCTTTATTTCATCTCCAAGGCACAACCCTGTCCATGAGCAGTGCTTACCACCCACAGTCAGATGGCCAATTGGAGGTGCTCAACCACAGCCTCGAGATGTACTTACGAAGCTTCGTCTGCTTCGAGCTAATCTTCTACGGGTACAGAGTCACATGAAAATACAGGCTGACAAGCATCGATTAGATAAACAATTTAGCGTGGGTGACTGGTTGTTTGTCAAGCTTCAACCATATAGCCAACACTCCCTAGCTCATCAAAATCACCCAAAACTGGGACGAAGATTTTTTGCCCATTCTGAGTTCTCCAACGTGTGGGTTCTGTGGCTTACAAATTGGAGTTGCCTGAGTCCGCAAGGATACACCCAGTCTTTCACGTGTCCTAGCTAAAACAATGCATTGGTGACCCCGCTGTCCGCCCTGCTCCAGTGGCCTTTCCACCTGTGGATGATACTGCTGCCCCCATTCCTCTGGCATTCATCAACTACCGTCAATTGCGTCGACAAGCGGGTTGGGTGTCTCAAGCTCTGGTTCAGTGGGAAGGTTTTCCTCCTGAAGATGCTTCATGGGCCGATGTATCTTATTTACGCCAACAGTATCCTCTGCTGAACCTTGATGACAAGGTTTCCTTTGATGGCAATGGTAATGATAGGAACCAAGGAGGACAGATGGAGAATAAAGACAATAGGGATGGACACTTGGAGAATGAAGACAACATGGACTCTTATGGGGATGGAAACGTGGTTATTCGAAGAGGGAGTCATGTAAGGACAAGGTCGAGCATGCTACGTGATTTTGTGTAATCTCATGGGACCACTTGAGAGAGACGTGTAACTGTATTCTGTGAGAGTTTGTTAAATATATTTGTTAGGGAATGTTGGGAGGACACTATAACGGTTATATCAGCCTATTAAATAAGAACAATCAGATAAGAATGAAAGATAAGAAATATTATCCAAATATATTCTCTCTCTAATTTTCTAGGAGGAGCTGTCCCTCGAAGCTAGCATTTCTGCCATTACCCTCTTGAGCCTATCAGATTTCGACCAAATTCTGGTGGTTTCTTCTCCAGAATTCGTATTTTGCTTGTCGAAAACACTTTACAGCTAACTTCTACAGAGTATTGACTAAAAAAAGAAAATCTATGCAACTCTGTCAATATATATATATATATATATATATTTAGAAGAAGTACAACAGGGGTTTAAGAGCCCACCATCACAATCATTCAAAGATGAACGAATCCAAAACCTTTTTCCTTCATAGTTTTTAATTTTCGATAGAAAAAATCAAGTGCTTTGTCTGGCTTGCTTGGAAGAAGGGTGTTTTTTGGGCAGCGGTGCCGGGCATTAGATATACAGATTTTTTTTTTATTTTTTTTTATTTTTTTATTGTAAAGAGTTGTAGAGATGTTAAAGAAGGTTTCGGTAAGAACTTCCCTTCACCACCATTAAAGGAACCTCCCTAGTAGCACCACCAGCCGTCGGAATAGGTGCACACACTTGTTGTCTGGAACAGTTCCGAAAGTTAGACTGGGAATAGGTGCACGCATTTGTTTTATACACGGTGGATTTCTACCATGGTGGAAATCACTAGAGCTCCAGCACCGTTTATGAAGAGATCATGGTTACAATGGTTTTAATTTATTTCTTTCATTGCCGGAGATCATGGTTACAGTTACGTACACCCATCGTCTTCGATTCCTGTCTAGCAAGTACTGGACAGACCGCTGGTCCTATCTGGTCCAATACTCTCCCATTATTATTATTTTTTTTTGAGAGGTAGTTTTATTCAAAATTGACAATTGCTTGAGAGGGTATTTGTAAGACCCGTATTCTATGAACCCAATCTAAACCTCTATTTCATGTTGTAACAGGTCTTTTAATCA
Source organism: Protea cynaroides (assembly GCA_028583415.1). NCBI lineage: Eukaryota > Viridiplantae > Streptophyta > Magnoliopsida > Proteales > Proteaceae > Protea > Protea cynaroides. Next base: position 87,329,963 of record CM053275.1, read on the forward strand.
TAATCGGATCAGACGGGACGAGCGGATGACAATCAAGTACAAAAATAGACCAAAATAGAAAAATATTATCATTCCGATCTTATGATACCGGTCTATATACCGATCGACCGGTATGTTTGCGCGGGCAAACTAGTTAGATCGGAAAACGGATTTTTGTGGGTCCCGCTTGCCAAATCTCAATCCTAGAGACTTTTCTAACGTAGGAAAACTTCCTAAAACGTAATCTAGCCTATTTAAGGAACTCTATACCTCCTCAAACCTCTTTGATTGATCCTCACAAACCCTAGAGAGAAGAAAGTGGTTTGAAGAGGAGAAAGAGCTAAGAAAGGTGGAAGAGGAGCCGTCGTTGGACGAAGAACACCATAGTTGAGAACCAACGGTATGTGCTTGAACTTCTCTCTAAGTTAAGCATTATGGATGATTGATCATGACTGATCAGTACCATGCAAGACTAGGTATTGATCAAAATCCCTAAATTCCCGTTAAACCCTAATTATTCGATAAACTCTAGATTCAAATTCTAGGCGAAGAATCATAAAAACTAGGACTTGAATGGAACATAAAACAATCCTAACTTGTTTCTCAAGCCTAGAATGCATAGGAGGACCCCTAGGAGTCATATTGGGTGACCGACGGGAGATGAATACCAAGTTGGTGGTCTTCCGGAGGCATACCGATCGACTATACCGGTTGCACTATATGCGACCGGTGTTGCGATCGGTACCTCTCAGGAGCTGGTCAAGGAGGGACCGGCAGACCATATCGGTAGCACCATTTCCCCCCAGTGCAGCGAACCCGACCTGTGATCAGTATGCACTATTTTGGGTATATTTTGACCTAGTTGGTTTTCGACCAACGTAAAATCCTAAGGAACTAATTCTAATTAAACCTTAACATCGTGTAGGACCTTGTGATAGCAAGATTGGACGTTGTGAAGCGAAACAAGTAAGCAATCGAGCATCAGGTAAGGGAATCGGACCCAAACCCTAATTAACTAATAACAATAAAATGTTGTTAATAACTATTGTTCTATGGAGTGTTGCTTGTGCATATTCACATGTCATCTTTACTTTCAGTTATTATATTGTTTATGCATACTTACTATGCTAGGTTGTGATTGTTAGGCATGCGATTATTTTTGTTGGTGTGTGGAATGGAAAGGGTCTGGGGTCTGGGATCATTCCTCACACTAGCACCTTTTCGTATCGCTTCTGTCTTAACATATATGCTTGATGCGGGTAGGGTATCAGGGGGAGGACATGGCATTGTGGTCTCCAGCCTGGCCACCAGACTCTAGCCCTATCTCTATGTGGTAGAAAGATGTGTTGGGATAGGGCTTACTATGATGACATATAGGATTGGTTAGTTGTGAGCACAGTTTGCAAGCCCTTGCCCATAGGGGCTTACGTGTTGGTATGTGTAGGGCATCAGGGGAAGTGTTGGAGGTGTGTGATCCGACACTTTAGCTCTATCCCTATTCCATGGTGGATGGATGTGGGACGACAATGGTGTTTGATCTATTAGGCAGATTCACACACTCGTGTTGGATGTGAATGTTACTTATGCATGTTGCTTGTTGCATTGTCTGATTTTCTTACTAAACTAAGTTGTGAGCTCACCCTTGTATATACATGTTTTTAGATGTTGATGCAGGTTATATTGTGGAGGACTACGTGGACGCTCTAGTATATGGAGGTGTTGTTGCTTTAGAAGTGCAAGCAGGGGAGGACGAGCATGATGCTTCATGCGAGTGCCCTCTCTGCGTGTACCTTTAGGATGGTTTTATTTTATTTTATTTTATTTCAGTTAGATTCACAAATTGTGTAAAGATATTTTATTTATGTTTTGGTGTAGAGAATTATTGGTTATTATACTTACAATGTAGAACTCAGTTCATTTAATTTAAGACTTCTGTTGTATTTATTTATATTATGATTATGTTATGTGCAATGATTTGTATTAGTGGATACAGTCTTATTGAGATCCTGGTGCAAATCGTTGGTTTAGTGACGGTTCACTCACACTTTTGGTTTAGTCGGAATTGAGATGTGACAGTATTATTGTCCAAAAAACATTGGTGATGATGAATCTCATCACCAAATTGAATGTGAGAGAATATTTTCGAAAATAAAGGAGGTGAGAGATATTTTGAGTCAAGTTAGAAGGGGATTGCCTTTTAAAATTCCTAAAGGGGAGGTAAGAGAAATTTTCTCAAATATAAATTATATAAAAAAGAACCTTAGTATGCATTCCAAGAATACCATCCAAATTCACAATCCAACCTATTCCAAACAGGTAGGATGCATGTCCTATAGGTGGGTCATACTCATAAACCACGCATCTTGATATATACACTAAGTCTTGGGCAGAACGAGCAGTGCAAACTGTAACGGCATGCCTTGATCTGCAGGCATGGGCCCATTCTAATTCTCTCTTATGACAGTCTCAATACTACCAAGTATTATCCAGATTCTAAAAGACTATATAGTCAATAGGAGAGTACTTTAACAAGAAGATTCCTGGATAGTGACAGGAAGCAGCTGGTTGAAGAATAAAAAACCTTAAAGCTCTCCTCTCCCGAGGGGGGAGAGAGAGAGAGAGAGAAAGAGAGAAAGTCAAGTTGATCCCACAAAGCAATTTGGTTGGTTTGCTTTTTTTTTTTTTAATTCCAATTGGGGCCAAGACAGGAAGGACGAAGACAAAGATTGAGACATCAATCACTACAGAATAGAAATGCATGTTTCCTGGGTGGCTGTATACAACCAAGCATTTGTTGCAGGGAACGTGCCCCCTTGACCCACCCGTGCTCTATCCCAACCTTTATCCATTCCTTATTTTCTCTCTCTTCAGCACTAGCTTCGATCAAGTCAATAAAGAGGCTCAGAAGTCAGAACCCCCCATTAAACTTAAATACCATATATATCTAATTAGAGAGTTTGGGTTTCCATGCGTCCACATACACTGAATCACTAGTGAATATCAACAGGAAGGATGACTGTGAAAAGAGGAAAAGGAGGAAACAGAAGCATATAATGAGATCACATGAGTGTTTCACCCGTGAATGATGTTATCTTCAACTGCAAACAACACTTAAAAATCTTAATTATTCCTCTGCCCTCCTTCAATATTCATGCTTATTGGGGTGATCAGGGATGGTTGACTTTGCAGGGCAGTGACCTTCTCTGGTTTGCTAGACCTACCTTAAATATATTTCTTTCTTCATTCCCCACCCAACCAGGGTAAAATTTTATCTAAAAACAAAACCTAATGAGAACCTGCACAACAAAACTTGGTCAGAAATAAAGCACTTCACAAAATTTCTTCCTAGGATTCTCTCTCTCTCTCTCTCTCGCTCTCTCTCTCTCTCATGAATTATTATTTATAGATTCATAAAATCAGGCACAATGAGTTTGTCGTTGGAGAAAGTTCCTTGCTTGAAAGCAACTACCATGCTTGATTTAGTAATGGATAATTATCTAGGGATTTAAAACTTTGTTTCCCAGTTACGGGTATTAAAACCCAGGTGGGTGCTCCAGAGCATACTCCATCTATTCAATCTCTAACTGTTTCTGGTTCTTTCTTTCAACTTCAAATTTGAAATAGAAGCCGTTGTTTCTTGACCTCGGAAGCTACGAATGAAAACATTATGGTAGGTAACTTATCATTAACGACGCTACCCAAAGCTTAAAATACTTTTTTTCATGTGTTTCTCAGCTTTGCATTTTATCCCCCTATCCTTATTTGTAGTGAATCTAGTGATTCAGCGGAATCTTGGTTTTAGAGGTCATATGTTAACAACTTGTAGGCATAGTTTAAGATTTCAGTAGTGAGGTAAGGGTTGGCTTAAGTACAGACTAAAAATGTTAATTTTTTTTTTTTTTTTCATGCAGGCGTTATAGATTTGTAAAGAAGGATGCTTGTTTCAACATAACAAGGTATGTTTGAGAGTTTAAGTATTTAGTAGCTAGAAAGGAGATATGGTAGACAACCTCTACTGTTTCTCAGAATAGTTCACCACCATGCCTTGCTTGAAACACAGATACATAGAGAGAGAGAGAGAGAGAGAGAGAGGCGTGGTGTTCTTTATACAGGAATTGAAGGAGGTTATCACCATTTCAATCTAGTTCAAGCAAGCTGTAGCTATTCTTTCTGATAAAAAAAATCCTATTGTAGGGGTAATATCATATTCAAGTTAGTTTTAGCTTTACAAAGAAAAAAAAATTTGTTTAATCGATTCTAACTTCTTGTTGTTGAGATGCGGATATAATTTATTTCGTATGTAGAAGTACAAAACAGCATATCCTAGTGTCCTAAAATTATTTGGATTACCACCCCCCACCCCTCACACCCCTCCCCCCTCCAATCAAAGTAAAGAGCCTTCGATTAATTGTACTTATTTTGAATGAATTCTAAATGGTTTGAAAAGAACGTGGACAGGCGCTATCAATGGTTTTTGACATCGGTCAGAGTGGGGATTTCGTTTCCAATCTCCATGTGTCTGTAGTACATACATACATACTGCCACACGTGCAAGGAGTGTTGGGAGTTTATTTCCATATTGACTACTAAATAATCTTTTGTCCCTCTTATACACCTGGAAGTTCCTCCACCTACGAGTTCAAATTTATAAAATAAAAAATTTACAAATTGATAATCACAATTGTATCTTCACCCAAAAATCTTGACGGCACTTGTTTACATCCATTCAAATCGTGGGGTGAAAATTTTCATGACTAAAATAATGTCTTTTAAATTTCCACTTAAGGTTTTATTTCATTTCAATTTAAATTTCGCTGAAGTAAATGAAAAAAGAACATAAATTTTCAATTATTGAGTTGTGACAGAGAATATAGTCTCTACTCTCTATCTACATTTTTTTTTTTTTTTTTGTGCTTAATCTCCGCCTACTTGTTTCAACCTAGCAATTAAGTAAGATACCCCCCCAATTTTATTTAACTTCTGAGCATTATACGGTCAACTAGATTGAACCAAGCAGAAAAACTGTGATACTGTCATAATAGAAGGATGGTGTTCTATTGGATTAGAAAATGAGCCACCTATAGCACTCTATTCCTCATGTTTAGACACAATGAGGCATAAATACCTCAACAAGGATTGGTGGTTGAAGAATAAACTTGTATTTCAAAGACAAATAGTATTCAGGACATGACGGATATATATATATCCTTTTTAACCAGTGCCTTTTAACATGATCGATTAAGAATCAAACCTTGACGCAAATCAGAAGAAACACTTGCTAATGCCTTCTTCATGGGGCAGACTTCGCATTATTAGTAGGTATTCATTACTTGCAAATTTGATTGTCTTTTGTTCACTTGCCGGACACCCCACCTCACCATTCACGTCATTGATGTTTTCTTGTTTGGTAATACATAGTTATCATCAAGTTCTCTCTCTCTCTCTCTCTCTCTCTCTCTCTCTCTCTCTCTCTCTCTCTCTCTCTCTGATGAATCATTATCATCTGGCAGAGACTATGTGCAGTAAGCTGGTTGCAAAAAAAAAAAAAAAAAAAAAAAAAAAAAAAAAAAACATCAGACTCTATCAATGGACTTGCCTAGCAGATGCCAAAACATCCTAAAAAACTACTACAAAGAAAAGGTAAATTTTTGTTCAATGCAATTTTAGGTAGAACATACAAAGACATCCCTGAATCAAGCGCCAGTCGATCCCACAGCTCATACAGCTGTTAGAACAAGGACAACATATTAAAGTCCATTACATGCAGACAATGCTGCAGAAACAAAATAGTCCAACACTCACTAATCAGGACTAGATGTTTCTGGCCTAACACAGTTGGGTCTTAGTAATCAATATTACAAAGAGTAGGCAGAAGCCCAACAGCTAAGTTTTACATTTTAGTTTTATTATGTACAGGAATCTAAAAAGTGGCTTCTTTTCCTTTTAAATTGTACTTCCTACATTCAGTACTATATATTGTAATAGATATATATCACTTCCACAGATCAATTTGGCAGCTGGAGGTTGATGTAGATGCATAATCTGATCCCACTTCTTGCGTATTGGATTGCCTCAGAAGGATGTTCATATGATCAGACACATTAAAGACATTAGCTCCATTGGTGTAGTTGGTTTCTTTGGAAACATCCTCTTGGCTAAGCTGAGAGGCAACAAACTTATCAAGAACCCTCCAGTCAGTCACTTGATCCACTGCTTGCTCATTGTTTATATTGTGTTGATGGTTTTTTTGCATCTGTCCTTCCTGAGAGAAAGATGAAGATTGCAAAGTGCTTCCATGGTTAACATCAAGACCATAAGCAGCCACAGAGCTGCAACTAGCACTAGCTGCTGAATTCGGAAGTTTTGGACTCTCTAATTGAGGAAGCTGGAGGAAGGGGCCATTTGGCATGTGATACTGCAACTCTAATTCTTGCTTGCAGTAGGAGTGATGGTATGCCATATCAGCTTGAACAATCCGCTTTGGTGAATCAGGTTCTTGCATGAAAGATACTTGCTCTTCATACCAACATGGAGACTCATGTTCACTCATTTTCTGCATAGTTGGAACTCTCTTCTTGAACACCCTACAAACAGCCCACCCTTCTTCCTGTAATAGAAAAAAAGGAAATCTCATTGGTTTTTTATGTTGTAAATAATTACAGTTCCACACTATAAAAGGTAAGAGGTATGATAAAATTGATGGAAGAGACTATATATACATAATTTGTTTGAAAGTTATTCCTTGAAATCTGCCAGTTTAGTTTTCTACAACCAAAAATAGAAGTGTGCCAAAAGTAACAATAGCATGAGCGGCTCACATCTATTGAGCCTCTTAGCAAGTACACGTAAACCTACTATTGGAATTTTTTTCTTCCAAATTTCAAGTGTTGGGAGTATTATCTGGTATTCTTACTGTACTTTGGAAATATTTTTTTTATCACAGTCCCAATCAGAGGCCTTAAGGTGGTTCATATTCACCTTTGTACTGCTCTCAAAACCAATATAAGACAAGATCTAGTTCCATGAATAGCTGGGAATATGCATTCGGTAGGCTGAAGCAATAAACACTATAAAATTATTTGTTGGATCCTAATTGTGCTTGCCCTTTCAGAAATACCTCATTTTTCAGGTTCTCATGAAATCAAGTTAATATTCGTACCTGAGCGTGAAGGACATCATCTCATGATTTCGGTTAACATTTATCTCCGGATTGTATCTATTACGAACAGCCTTCTACTAAGCAATGCAAAAAAAAAAAAAATCTAAATTCTAATGATATATATGTAACATAATAGCTTATTGTGATATTTATTATCATTAATGTCAGAATAATTATAAGAACTGTTATTGACCTTTCATGATAAAACAACTTCTTTCACTCTTTAACTATAAGAATTTACATCAGGACTAAAGAAGAGAAAGAAGAAGACTTAAAAAAATAAAATAAAAAAGAAAAATCCTTTTGTGATAGTTTAATGTGAAATGGACTAATTAATAAGAGCAAAACAGAAACAATATAATATGATTTACTTACCTGCGGTGCTCCATTTTCATTTGTTTCTAATCGATACTCATGCATAATCCAATCTGATTTCTGTCCATTGGGTGCTCGACCTTTATAAAATACTAAGGTCTTCCGCATCCCAACCAGATTATGCTTAGAGTAAATAGCCTTGTCTCTTCCTGTTGCTTTCCAAAAACCAGCTGTTGTGGCTCTATTGGTGCGAGTTCCAGTTGGATACTTCTTATCTTTGTGGCTAAAAAAGTACCAGTCGTTCTGCTCTTCAGTTCCTATCTTACATTTTTCTGTTCCAACAACAAAACAAAACAAACCCATTTTGACAAAATAAGTGTGAATTTATTGGAAGGAGAAAAAAAAGGAAGCCAAAAGCTATTAAAAGACATTCAAGCATATATATAGTTTGCAGAATTTGTGCTACCTTGAAGGTCCCATGGCTCTATCTTATAGAGATCAATATCTTTGATGACATCCGGGTCAATCCTTCTTGAAGCAACTTTCTTTCTAAGGTAGTAATCCACAAGCTCTTCATCTGTTGGATGGAATCGAAAACCTGGGGGAACATGCGGAAAAGTATTCATATCCTCCCACTGAGTGATAACCTGCAATCCACATATAGCATAGACCATTAATTTAGATGATACTTCATACTGGTAAAAAGGGTCAACAACTGAAGAAAAAATGTTTTACTAACCCTATCATTTGGAATGCTTCATTGATACCAATTTTGCTTATAAAGTACCTCTCAAGCAATGCTCAGATGCAAATAGGGATATGATGGAGGGAATAAAAAAAATAGTAGCAATGAATTTTTAAGTTTCATAGATCTTCAAACCTAGTAATATTAGAATCAGAACTACAAAAACATCACAAAAATATCAATTATTCTTTTACAAAACTCCAGCAGATTTTACCATGAAGCATTCAAATAATGTTGCACCAAACACCACTAGATCAGATAAAACTATATTCTTATTCTTCTCTTCATTTTATGTATTCGGTCAATTACCCAAGAATAATATGTTCATCCCACATTTTTATGACTCACATTAATGTTCTTGCTGGTGGCTGTGGGAATGGCTTGATTCATTAACTCAGCTGCTTCCTTTGATCGGTATTAGAATTGTAAAACTTTCACTAGCTACAGTTAAATTATTCACAGACAAGGCTATAATGCTTGCACTTTAAATAAAAACAAAAATCATTTTATTGTCCCAAATATAGGACTCCTTCCTTTATCCTTCTCTGGGCAAAATTTAGGGAAAATGGATCTTTCTACACAAAGAAAATTTCATTACTTTAAGTTTCCTACATTTGTCCTTGTAATTTATTATTAAAAAATATAGTGTTAGGAAATATTTGGAAATGATTTTTTTTTGGGGTGTAGGGGAGCACTGTTTGGAAAGGATGTTTGGCATAGACATTTGAAAATCTAACATAAATACCATTCCATAAAAAGAGTCACAATATCAAAATACTTATTTTTTTGGTACTTAAAATACATTATTGGGAACAATGGAGCACACAGCAGCCTAGAACCTCTTCCAAAATACTGTTTTCCTTTGGAATTTTAAAACTGATATAATTCATCTCAATATCATAACTGAGATATGCTCATGCACATTGCAAGTAAAATAAATGAATTATGCCATACAACTTGCAATTAGAATTAAAATCATAATAAGATCCAAAGTATATTTTTTTGTGATTAAATAGAAAAATATCAAGCTATGGTAGAATTAGAACCTTCTGAAATTAGGCTACGCTTCTTGTAGCTAGGGAAACTGAAAGAATACTAATAATGGCCACATTGATTATACGGGTACTATAAATCACCAACAGTTTTATTATTCAATCCCTTTATATATCATATGTGATTCAAGTGCCAATATGATAATAATAGAAGATGGATTAGGATTAAGACAATGACAATAATTAATCAAAATTTCTAAAACAAGTATCACATATTATATTTAGTAATTTGAGTTATATATTTAATTCTCTAATTCTAGCAAGATAGTTATCCTCTCAAAGATTAAAGTAGATAATTAAAAATAGTGATGATCATAAATGCTGCATATTACTAATTGGAATTCTCTTTGGTGCATGATATAAATTTCAGCCTTACTGTAAAAAATAATAATAATAAATAAATAAAATGAACCATTTTCTGATTCCAGCTTCGGTTTCCAATTAAGTTGTTACTATCAAACATTCCTTTTTTTTTTTTTTTTTGGGGGGGATCATATATTTCCATAGTCATATGAAATAAAAGATCAACAAAAAGGAAGCAAATGATTTTAGAGCTGTTAGACATACTAAGAAGGTGATGTCTAATCAAATACTAGAAAGAAGCATCTCTTCCGATAATTTTGGAGCTCCAAATGTCACCAAACATGGAGAAGATGAAACCTTAGAAACTTCTTGATAATTGAGTCACAATCTCATGCTGCACATATACTATGATCAGAATGATGACTAATAATGGAATTAACAAGGACATTATTGCATTTTGTCCATTCTCATCAGTTTTATAAAATTTTGGGTCTTAGCATTTATGAAGGTGAGATAAATGAAAAAGCTTCCAGTAATTATGAAAATTACCAACTATCAAAAAAGGAAAACTATTCAACTAAGTTTGCATCCAGGTGTCCTCTCTTTGGTCTTTTGCTGCCACCTTCATTCCCTGTAAGGAAAAACTCGAGAGAGAGAGAGAGAGTGGGACTCACAGATCAAAGGAGGAGGAGAAGCGGCTTTGATCCTCTATGTAGGCCTTGTTTGATGACTTGGATGTTGTGGTACTGATGATTTAAGTTCTTTCTTGGATCTGTGTCAACTCAATGTTTCGGTTCCTCCAATTAGAAAATCCTCGGGAGTTGAACCTTGGACTCCCAATAAGACAGTTTTGTGCTTTCAAAGATAAAAAAAGCTGACTGTCTCTCACTGTCTTTCTGAGGTAGTTGTCGTCGATTTACTGTTAACTACCTAAGTAGATGGATCAGATCCCAAGGCTTCAAAGGAAGACGAAAGAGAAAGAATGAGCAAGACCAAAAGAAGTAACCCAATCGATACTTATCCAAAAAAAAAAAAAAAAAGCAACCCAAACGATATCTACAATATGGTGAAGAAAGAGAATGAAGCAGAAACACAACTAACCCTATTCCATTATCTCCCTCAGACGCTCTTTTCTTATCTCATTCTCCACCTTTCCTTATCTAAGGAGTAGATGATGCTAGAGAGAGAGAAAACTGGATTGCAGGAAAAGTCTTAGGGGAGGGAACAAAGGGAGGTGGAAAACAAGCGATGAGAGATACAGAGTGAGAAGTGCATGCCTGCGTGGTGGCAACTTCTACCGCCACCCGCCACTGAGCTTCCCTTTCTTTCCCCCGGTCTCTGGAGCTCTGAGACTAGAGAGAGAGAGCACAAGAATTACAGGCTTCCCCCTGTAGAGGAGAATTCCAAACGGTGTACGTCAGAAGATCCAACGGCACGGACCTTTCAGCTTTCTTTAAAGCTCTCCACAATCCCCAGGCTCTCTCAAGCTAAACTCATATTAATAAATTATTATTAAAATCTACTGAGTTGAATGGAATTTTTTGTGGTGACGTAATTGAACAGCGTCTCTCTCTTTCTCTCTCTGTTGGCAGTCTCTGATCTTCCTCCCATCCTTTTCACTTCTCTCTCTCTCTCTCTCTCTCTCTAGGAGTGGGATTTTTGTGGACCTAGCTTCTTGCTTCGGTCCCTACACCATAGATCGCGTTACTAAAAAATCACCATTAATACCAAAAGTACCACTAATGGGAGGATGAAATTACAATGCTTTTGAACGTACCAGTTTGTTCACATGGCCGATACGTTGCCCCTTCCCTATTATTCACTATCATGATACCCACCCAGTAAGAGCTGGCAACCCTGCCATGACTCCGGCTCCGGCTGTTTCTTTTTTTTCCTTATTTAAAAGGAAACTGGGGGTATTCTAGGCAATTAAAAAATGATGAAGAGCTTCAAGGTTCACCAGCAATGCCATTAGAGGTATCCAATTGGTTGGTCTGCTATATAAAAAATTGCAAACAAAACCCTCCTTCTCGGTCCCTACAAACCGCCCTGAAAGCAAGACGATGGAGACGGTTCTCCAAATAGAAAAGCCGGCTCAGTGTTACAAACCCGCTTATAGCCAGTCGAGAGTCGAGAGTCGAGAGTCGACTCGACTCTCTCGACTCGAGAGAGAGAGAGACCGAGAGAAGTGCAGCGTGGTGGAATGTGGGACCCACAGACGGAATGATGTTCCGTTATCTGTACGTGGCGGCTCATGGTCCGGCGTGGGGCTCTTCTTTGATCATTATGGATGTTTGCGGGCCCTACTCTAGCGGGTCAATCTGAAACCAGCCCCAATCCCCAACCCGAATCCGAACCCGCCAACCATTTGACACGTGATTCAAGAGCGTATCAGTGCCGATATGTATAACTTAACGACCTCTCATTACTTCTCCGGAATATCGGGCCGGTTCATCGGCAGTTCCCGGGGAAAACATTATATAAAAGGGGAGAGTTCCATTTCTAAACTTTGGTATGGAAAGTGGTAAAGTTGAAGCAAAAGTTTCACACGTGATCCATTGTTCATATATCGGACCCATTGGCCCCCCCTACCCCTAGCCTCATCATTCCCTATAACCTCCTTTTGTAAGGCCTCTCTCTCTCTCTCTCTCTCTCTCTCTCTCTCTCTCACTATTCCAGTAATTCCACTTCCACCCACCTTTGCGTAAGTCTTATACTTACATGAGGTTTTAAAACACAGACCACTATGGTTTTAGTTCACCCTATTAAAAAAGATTATTGATTACTCCATACGAGATCAGTATTGAATTAATATAAAACCACACTAATATAAAACTAATGACAGAATTACATATGATCGATATTAAATTTAAATATATGACAAATAAAAATAAAGGTATCAAGTATCATTTTAATCGATATCGAATCAATTACCTAAAATCATGCACACAAAATTCCTACCCTCCCCATTTTTCAATTGAGGAATGTTGGGTTGTAATTAATCGGGATTCGGTTAAAACAAATTGAGATCTTCTGTACTGAAGATTCCTATCGACTCAAAGTGGATCGACATGTATCCTGATACATTGAAAGAACATCGATAAATATATTGATTCACTTTGAGTGACTAGAATCCTCATCAGATAAATGACTTCACTAGGAAGGATTTTTTTTCCAAGCTACAGATGATGAGAAAGAAATCGGATTCACATCATCTCCTCCCAGAACCTGTGGAAGGGGGCAATTTTACCTGGATAGTCGACACGTAATTCTCGGATGAATCTCAGATCCACGTTCAAGTCGACACCTCCTGTCGATTTGGCTTGTCTTCTGAGCCGGCTCGAACTTTAACTCGTTCCAGTGAGGGTCTACACATTTTAATGATTGTGGACGTTAACCCATGATTGTTTCCGTCCGCCTCATTTCAAGAAACTCCGTTTTGGAATCCAACGTGGCACCGTCTGGGAGGCTGGATTCGACCGCAACTGCATTGCGCACTGAATGGTCGGCTTCTTTTATTTTGTTTCCAAAAGTAGCTAAAAACCAAGAGAAAAATAGAAAAAAAATAAATAAAAAGCGAATGGTGCTTTTATTATACACAATGGGCCCACATTCCTTCAACCATCATGTCGAATACCCGCAGGTAGAGGCTTATCCCTACAGACACGGAGAGATAGGGAGTCTCTAAGTTGTCATCATTACTGTATTTCTGGATTTTTATACTAGGGCCCACGTGGACAGTTCTTATTGGATACTTACCCTCATATAAGTGAGTTAGAAAATTTAATAACTCAATTTAAATTCCTTAAACTAAATGGTTGTGCCAAGTCCCCCATCACACAACTTATAAAGCGTGATGGAGAAGTGCCTTAAAATATCATTGGGGTGACAAAACTGCCCTTTACCCTTTTCTAGGTATTTTATTAATTTATTTATTTATAAATCTTATTATATAACTAAATCCTATATGGCACCAAAATTTAAAACAATTAGTATAAATAAGATCTTGATTGGGTGACCTTTAACCATGGTTAACTCAGCCATGAGATCAGATCCAATCCAGAGTTGGATCAACCCGGACCAGGATGGATAGGTCATAAAAACCCATATAATCAACTTACTCATTTGAAAAATCGGTCAAAACTGTGCTGACTCAGGGAATTGCATGGGATCTGACAGACCGAGTCCCAGCCACCTGACCTATGCTTTCTTTTACTCCTCCTGACCCTTCAAATGAAGTAATTAAGAAAAAAGAAAATTACATGGGGTTTCCTTCTGGTCAATCTGATGATTCTGATCAACGAAGAGTCCTTTCTGTAATTTTGCACTCCAAGGCATGTATGAATATAGCTGCAAAGAGTATGAAATACTCAAGGGTAAAGTATGATACAAAAGACGCATATATATATGATGTGATACAATACTTTTTTATATAATTTTTTAAAATTTCAATGTATTGACATCCGGTTTGTATGTACAAACATCATCAACCTGTCATACCTGTCAGGTGAATCATGGGACCAACTGTTCAATGGGTCCTTCACTCCCCATCTATTCAATGGAGATTATGATCTATCAGCCAAACCTCCTGCACATGTTTTGTGGTCGATCTATCAGCCAAACCCTAGTGCATTTGCATCATTTTTATTTTACATTTATTCATAATACTAGGGGATTTTTTTTTAATAGGATAATTTCATTTACAAGATACCCCATTGAATTTATCTCAATAGCCCACTCGGTGAGCCATGTAGCAGGGTTGTTAGAACCATGCAAATTACGATCAATCAACGAAGGACATATGGAGCTACACGGATTGATTATGTGGGCGGACATGCGTCCCCATCCTAGTTCACCAAACCAAGTACGGTTCAATGCCCTCAAGCAGTTACGTATGTGTAGGAATTGAACATGTTCAGATATGAGAAGGCTAAGCCATGTTTTGGTGGTTAACTCCACGTGTCAGCCTCTTGGAGGAAGTTGAAATAGACTCAATCACGTCTATAAGGAGTTTAAGGGCAGTTATCACTAAACTGATCCTTGGATCTACATCGAAATGCTATGAAGCTACCCTATACTATCACGACCCTCCAATCTCGAGAAGGGAATGCATGAAAACTCTCAATCCACCACAACGATTTCCTAAGGACTCGGAAGCAGTCCCGAGATCCGTGCAACTGTAAAGAGACGTCCTCTAATACAGGGTCATTTCGTGCTCAATAAATACTTCTATCACGAAGGTAAGCAGACCAACCTTTTACCTACAGTTTTACTACTGAATTCACTACCAAGCCCCCCCCCTCTATTGTGAACTTAGCCTACTTTACCTGAAATCATCTGTTTTTCTCCCTCGAGCTAACTTAAGTATCAGAATACCCAAACTGGCCAACTCTCTTGTCTGTCTTCTTCCTGTGACAGGTGTCGCAATCAAGAGTCCGATCAATTTTTGATGATAACAAGGGCGATAACTGATGTGGTGATTTTGACAATTGGATAAACAGGTCTATATTTGGATTAACCACTTAGTGAAATCTCGAAATCTAACTCAATAAAATACCTTCTCATGTATTGACATTCATCCGTGTATTTGTCAACTATATATAGTCATTTGTGTATAATCATGCATGCATTTATTAGGATTTAACAACGCAATAGATGAACAATAGCAAAAGAGAAAATGAAAGTGAAACACAACAATACAGATTTTATTTGGTTCACTCACTCAGTGTGTATGAGCTACATCCATGACAAGCAATGAGTCTCTGATTCCAATATTAAAATGAAGAAGTTGCAACGCTCAATACACTCCTTATGAGATTGCACCCTTCTATAAAAGGAAACCCTAAACCCCGAAAGTACAAGATTGTTCCCCCCCCCCCCCCCCCCTATAAAAATGCCTCAAAAAATTAATAGCACTTACTGGCTTAAGATAATATCTAGCTTCACACATAATTGTATCATCTTGCATAGGGTTGTCAATTTTGGGATCGCACCGTGTCCCCCAAGTCGGGCCGATTGATTAAAAATAGGATCGAGTCGGAACGTTTAATAAATGTGTCGGTCTTAGGACCGGACCGATTAATAATAGATCGTTCACGGTGCAGGGGTGCAACCCGACGGTCACCCGACTAGATCGTCGACCGATTAAAGAACGAATTGGTACACACCAACTAAAGACCGTTTAGAGACGGATATAAGTTTCTTTTTTTCATTTTTTCCACCTACCATTTCTTGGACCCAACCACGGTTCCATTACAACAGTTTTTATGGGGATGGATATTGACTATATATTGACAAATGTGGTGATGAAATTTTCTGATACTCACTTTTCCCACCACTCTTATCTCCTGAACAAACAGCGTTTTTAATTCATTTCCCCTTTTTATATATAAGTGATAAATTGAAGAAGACAATATCATGTGAATGGAATGTAATCAGCTTAACAATAATTCAACGACGGCCTCCATGTTTCAGGGACGACTAGCCATTGCAAGAGAAGACTGGAGACTAGAACATATAGAGATAGATTGTGGCTCAAGTCTGAGTGACAATCGAGCAATCCGATGTGAGGTGAACAATCACCAGTGCACCATTTTACTGGTGACCATGAAATTTGAAATTTAGGTTGTGATCAATGGGTTGGATCTACAACAAAATAGACTGATTATAACTAAGCATAAAACTGAATAGTATAACCGAACATAAGGCCGAATAAGATAATCGATTATGGACGTTAATAGACCGATTAGACACGATTAACATAAGACCGATTAGAGATCCAGACCGACTGGACCAAATATAAACGAATTAATGTCACGTAATTCAAGACCAATTAGTTAAACATGTCAATCACAGTACGATGTGTCAAATTGGTAGGGATCAGTTAGGCCCTACCGAGACCGACTGAGTGACACCCCTAATCTTGCAGTCCCTAGATTTTTAACACTTTAATTTGTCATTTGATGATATCCATTTGGGCTGAAATTGACATGTAAATAAGGGACATTGGCTCATATCTAATCTTCATATATTAGATATTTTGATTAAGTACGCCAATTTACTCTGGACGAACTTGCATTATCGATCGATAAGAACTTTTTTTTTAGTAGTAGACGATGAGCAATTTTGTTACAATGAAGCAAAACGCGCTCACAAACATAGTTTCCGATTGTGAACAACAGCTTAGCATGGTTGGTAGCTGTCAAGTCAGTTGAATGCAGGCATCCAGGGATCACGGGTTGGACTCTTACCATATATTGTGCTTTAAAAAGACACCTTCTTTCCTTTCACCTGGAAGCCCCCTCTCTCTCTCTCTCTCTCTCTCTCTCTCTCTCTCTCAGTAGTGTGGAGATTACATATTGAATGTTAAAAAAAAAAAAAAAAAAAGACCGGATAGGTTAGGTCAACAAGAAGAGAAAGGTGAAGGGAGCGAGGGAAGGGGAAGGAGAAGAGACAGGGTCTAGACAATGTGAGGTTTGGGATCTGCACGGGCGATGTCACGCGGGGGCAGCAAAGAATATTTTTATCAAACACTTTGTTACCCTTTTTGTTATGTCTCTGGCTCTTGAGCTTCCTTCTTGGAGTTTGGACCACATTCATTGTTCTTTCTTCACACCTGATTCGCATGTTGCCATGTACTTTGTACACCCATGGATGAGGATGGGTTTGGCCTTGTTCTACCACTTGGATTTCAGTCCAATATTTGAGGGTTATGTTCTATGAACCGGTTTTTTGGTCTTCGGGTTAAGGTAAGGCATTCTGATAATGGTTTTATGAAGTAGGTATGTATTGTAGAAATGTGGAGATTAGAGACGATAAAAACCTGCTCTGATACGGCCATGTAAAATTTTAATCTCAAAAGTTTAAACCAGTAAATAAAAAGACTCCAAGTGTTTAAGAGGATTGAAAACTATTTGATATATAGTAAGTGTGGGACAGATTATGAACCTACCCACCCAATACCCAAATAAAAATAATTGATTAATCACCAACTTGTTGTCTTATCTTCCTTTCATCTCTTGTATATAATTATGTTTTTAAGGGTGTAATTGTCACTGGTTAACTACAATTACCTATGATTATTTTTTATATAATCGATAGGAGAACCACTGCAAGTTGCAACTAAAGAGAGTTAAAGCTTCGTATTCTATCTTCAGTTCACGATCCAACACCAAATTATCACCATACCCACCTGCTCTGCTATTGCGTTCGTGGGTCCACCAATATGAAAACCATTCCATTTTTAGGATGTTTCAACTGGAGTCACCCTCTCATGCTAGGACTCTCTTGGATTCAGTTCATCCAAAAACAGTAGTGTAAGAACAAATAAAGCCTGAAACTAACCCCCAGAGAGAGCCGGAAAACAAGATTCTGGACACTATAGAGAGTAAATGGTTAAGCGGGTCAGCCCATGATTCTCCATATCTAGCTAGCTATTCAGCAAGTGACACCAAATGATTCGGGTCAGCCCATGATTCTCCATATCTAGGTAGCTAATCACCCCTTGATCCCAAATGATGTTGAAGAAGACTTGTAGCCAGACATCTCATAATTTCACACCCATTAAGATATTGAACATGAAACAATGATCAGTTACAGGGTCTGTTAGTCATTTCAGAATCTTCTATTAAGGTTTATCACTTTGTTTAATTGCACTTTCTACTTTCTAGAAACATACGCATCATGAAAAAAATGCTATTAATTTACCTAATTAAATATCATTTAAGATGAAGTGTTTACATCTCTCAAATCCAAAACTTGTTGTCAATCCTGTACCTCTGACCATGACCACACATACCTCACCCTTCATATAATAATTACCTTCTTGTTATCTTTTGTGGTTAATGTCCCTTTTAGGAGTGTGATTTGTCAGTTGGGAGGACAAAAATGAAATCACACTTCGGATAAATGAGAAGGATTATGCATGATTGCATTTTGGTTTATATGTCCCTTCAAAATAATAATGCCAATTATAACAATAATAATAAGAATAAGAAATGAGAAGAAATAAAGGGTATAGTACGAGAGTGGAACATAGAATGATTAGAACCATAAAAACTGGTTCTCATGAGAAATTAGCGAATTTATCGGTCGATCGATCCGATCTAAAAGGCGTAACTTGTATGATAAAAAGAATGGTAAGCAGATGATGATGAAGAAGAAGTAACATTTTGAGGGGCCAAAGACTTTAGGATCAAATCTAGGTTAAAAGCATAATTAATTAGGATGATTAAAATTAAAGGTCTACATACGCATGACATATTTATGATCCAAAATTTACTAAGATTAGTAAATACTTATCAAGAATATAATCAAAATGTAAACTAGCATCATGTAGTGCATTAGTATGGCAAGTTATCAAGTTGAACCACTATAAAAATGTCCAATTTATTTGTAGGTCCCGTGAAGATGTACATATGGTATGTATTCTTAGAATGCATTCTTGGTTATGGGTATTTTCTGAGATGACAAAAACAGTATTTCATATGCATTCTCTTTCTAGCTTAGATCGATAATAAAATGTGGTTCATTCTGGAAGGTGCATTTTTGCTCATTTTGCATTCTAACTCCAAGGAACTGCCTTGTCTTTGGTCCATTCTCATTCTATAGTAAGAATGCATTTGTAAGAATGCATACCTAACATAACATTTGGAGGTGCTTCAATTCTTGATCTAGACATATATATCTTGAGAAAATGTGAAAAATTGGGCATGAAGTAGAGTTGTAGCCATTGCTAGGATTGAAGTAGGTAGGTTGGAAAGGAATGGAAAGAAATGGAGTCAACAGAAAGGGGTTGCCATCATAATCCCGGGAACTTAAAGTCCTACGGATGCATGGGGTAGGTCAAAGCCATCACCAAAGCACAGATCACATCCATGATCATCATCTATCAAGACTGGTAAATTTATGAGAATCATCAGCATCCATCGATCAAATGATCCTGAATTATGGGTTGATCATGTGAGTGGATATAGGTTAACCATATGTTCGCAATGGTGTTAGGAATTAACAATGCAACAGAATAACAATAATAAAAGAAAATAAAAGAGATATCAAACACAACGTTTTTACGTGGTTCATCCAAGATGGATTACATCTATACCAAAGCGATCAGTTAGAGCTTCCACTATTTGAATGAAGAAATTACACAGCCTCATAGATATCCTTATGAGATCACATCTTATATAAAACGTTAAAAATGCATTATACGATATGGAGATACCCTAAACCTCTGAAAGTACAAAAATGCCCCCAGTATAATCATTTTAAAAAATTTAGGATAGCCGATACATGGAGGAGAGTGAAAGTTATACCTTGGATTAAACTAAGATTATGCTTCACCAATAACAAATATGGGGTAGATTGAAGGAAACGTAGCATTCAAACTTAGAGAACAAGTTACAGAATTGTACTAGTCTAGGAAACTCCATTTTGTTCAGAGAGGGAGATCTTTTAGAGATGGAGAAACTCAACCTCTCCACTAATCTATCTAGAAGAAGACATTGATGACGTGGTCCAACCCAGCATGCAAATAGATAAAAGGTTCCAAAAGAGGACAGGCAGCCATGTCTGTTGCTTTTCTTGAAATCTCCTTTTATGAGGTAGTTGGTTAGAGAGAGATGATCAGTTTTCGCTCTTTCCCAATGTAAAACTCTCCTCCTCACAAATTGAGAAACTGCTTAAGAACCCCAGCAGCTACCATCGAGTGTGGGCGAATGATAATTATATAAAGCAAAAGAAGCCCCAACTTGGAGCCTTGGTTGTTGATCTTTCACCAACAAATTAAGTGGTTATCATTTCTCAGCATATTCTTAGTGAAAGTTCACATTCTCAAATCTTCTTCGAGAAGATCCATCCTATTGAAAACATGTCCCCACAACGAATGAATCAGGGATAGTTTTACTGTAGTTGGGTCACTTTTACTAGGTTCTAATTATTGGTAATTATTTGGTTTAACTATGATAGTAATTGTAGAGAAAAAACAAAATGAGGAAAAAGAATGCATATCCCACTGGTGGCTTAGTAGTGTGATTCATGTGTTGGTGACGTATACAATGGTAAGAGAGAAAATACAATGGAGAGAGAGAGAGAGAGAGCGAGAGAATTTGTTGAGGTGGCACCAATGTGGGTTATCTAAGGTGGCATGAGGTGCATGACATCATTGCCTGAGGTGGCCCATGGTAGCCACATGGGACCAGCACCATGTGCCACATGAGATGGCCACACGGCACAGCACCATGCACCACATGGCTGCTGCAAGCTAAATGGGGCCACCACACATGGAACATGTGGCACTAGCATTTGGCTGCATTAGACAGCAGGTTGCATGCCACACAGGTCGAAGCGGCAGCATCAGGAGAGCCTCCTTGCGCAAGCCACATGTTGGCTTTTGAAGAATGGTTGCAAAAAAATAAGTGTTGAAGTTGCCGTTACCTATTCACTGTATTCTTAGGAGAGAGGAAGGCTCTCGGTAAATTTGAATCTCAATCGCATTCAATGCAATGCAAAGAATAAATTACAGAGATCATTTTGAGTTTATCCAAATGAATTTATGGAAATATAAGAAGACGAGATCTAGATCTAATGGCTGTTGATGAACCACGACCAAGGATGCAGATCACACGGCCTTACATAAGGCGGGTTTAAGTAACATCTAAGGGTTGTTATAGCAGCCGCTGACCTGGTTTTCTATGGCACTATTTCAATTGCCTTTCTTTGGCCTTTCTATTGTAATTGTTGGTAAAATGGGTAAAGTGGACTAAGTTTGATGAGAAAGATCGTCTGTAAACCCACTAATGATGTGGCAGTGTCTCGGGTGATGTGACAGTGATACAGGAGATGTGACAATGTTTATGGTGTTGTGGCCTCTTTAAAAGAGAGAGAATGAGGAGAGAGAAAGAGGAGAGAGAAGATGATGTGGTGGGACCCATAGTGGGACCCTCGGTGAGGTGGCTTGCCACCATGGCAGCCAGCCCCCCAGCCAAGGCCAGTAGGGCCATGCCGTAGCCGAGGGCAGCAGCAGCAGCGAGCCCCACAACCTCGGCTAGTAGAGCAAGCCAAGCATGGCCAGCAGCAGCACCACTAGGGGGGGCATACAGCTTGCCATGGCGGCCAGCAGCAGTAGGCCACAAGGCAGCAAGGCTCTTTGGCTCATTCCCCCGCGCCCACATGGCCTGCCTGCACAAGCCCACCACATGTTCGATGTAATTCCTTGTGTGAGAATGCATTTTGGCCTAGAGAGAAGCACCTCTCGGCCAAAACTCATCTCAAGTTGAGTTTGATGAAAAATTGTGGTTACAGAGGCTATCATAGATTTGTTCGGGGCAATTTCATCAAGTTAAAGAGGAGAAGATGTAAAATCTACGACCTGGATGAAGCCATGCAACTAAAATTCCTATCGAACGGCTTAAAAAAAGGCAGTATCTAGTATATCGCGGAGATCGCGTTTTGGTTCTCCTGCGAAACTTCCTATTGGCCAAATGCAACTTAAATTCATGGTTTGTGTCACATGTAAATGGCGCCTCAATCCAGTGCTTCAAGTGTATCATGTGTCGACGGAGCGGATCCCCATTTGAAGGCCATGAGTGACTTCGATCGCGCCAGACGCGATCTGACCAAATCCGACAGTGGATATTAGATCCCGCTTTTTCACTTCAAATCCAACAGTTGCTGCTCCAGATTCCCTGATTTACCAATGCAATCTCGACACCGCTCTTGTCATGTCAGCGGCGGCGTGGCTTCGGTGTTTTGCGGGTACATAATGAGGTCTGAAAGATGCCGTTTGATTTATTTTTATTGGCCGAAAGTCTTTTGGTGATATCTCGGCCATCCGATATCCAAATAGAATGGTTCAAGTTGCTTCGAGCTTGGTTTTCAATTTCCTATCTATTGGGAATGAAGGGAAGGTCGGGAGTTGAGTTGAAAAATTGAAAAAGGGGAAAAAAAGAGAAAGAAGAGAGTGTTTTAGGGTTTTGAAGCTTTGAATATCTAACCAACCTCTCCATTTCTGATTTATGGTATTCTAAATTCTAATGAGAGGTTGGTAGAATCTTTATTGCTCATCAATGGTGATTGTGGGGTTGTGAGAGAGAGAATGATGTCTGTTTGTAAGGAGATGCTTCGAGAATCAAGTTATGCTAATGGTGGATGTTGTCGAAGCTTATTGAAAGCAGTGTGGAGCTCCAAAGATATTGCCGGCTACTTCGAAGCATTGGTTGTGAGACTTTCTTAACTCCCTTGTTGTTTATTGATTCAATGCTATATGTATGCTAGAGTAGGTAGAAATCTATGAATGCATATCTAGTTTGGGAGTCCATTATATGCTAGCCTAGGTAGTAAATGTTAAATACGTAGCTAGTTTGGGGTTCATTGTAGAGAATTTCTATAAGCCCCAAATCTATTATTTTGTATTGTGTTCTATGGGTGCTGGACACTGGCAATCATAGCCTGAACCCTGGCATTGTTATGCCCTCTCAGTTTTATGCTGGAAAAACACAGGGTTAATATCCTTGTCATGTGAGGGACTAAAAGTTGAGTATTGAGTAAATACACATAGCATTAGGCATTACTCCGTGAACTAGCCATCACACACTGTAGTGGTGAACCACGTAACCCTTCTGTGTTGTAAAATGCTTTATTTTTATATCTTATGAAGTGTGTGAAATGAACTGCAAGATGAGTGTGCAAATCTAGTAGACTTGGCCACTAAGTGGTAGCGAAGTAAATTTGCATACGCTTGTGTATCTACATCAGTTGTGTTCTTCACCAACTTTGGGCAATAGTAAAATAACAGGGTCAAGTTGAAAAAGATTTTTACACTGATTCACCCCCTCTTAGTGTCATCCAAGGTCCATCAATTGGTATCAGAGCATCAGGCTCAGTGACAACTAAATCAGCAACTGAGAGATCAGAAGCTAGTTTTGGCACCAGGGGAAGGTTCTCACAAACCTCCGTTCTTTGATGGTACAGACCTCGTGTTTTGAAAAAAAAAAGAATGAAAATCTATGTAGGATCACTTAGGTTTAATGTTTGGACAGCTGTTGAGAATGGCTGCACTCTATATGACACGATTGCTCTTAGTGTTATGGACAAGAAGATTTTTGAGAACAACAAAAAGGCACTCAATGCCATTCAAGGTGGACTAACCATCAACGAACTATCCAAAGTCATAGATTGCATGACTGCAAAGGAGGTCTGGGATAGACTGATTAATATTTATGATGGAAACAAGAAAATCAAGAAAGTAAAGCTGCAAACATTCATGGCTCAGTTTGAGAACCTGAAAATAAATGAGAATGAAACTATTGATCAATATATGAATAGAGTCAATGAAATGGTCAACTCTATTAGAGGACTTGGTGAAAACTTAAAAGGGTCCATTGTTTGTTAAAAAATCTTAAGGTCTCTCACCCTCAAGTTTGAATCAAAAGTTTCAACTCTTGAAGAGACTAAAGATTTGGATGAAGTCACCATAAATGAGATACATGGAGTACTTATAGCTTTTGATATGAAAGTAAACCCAAAAACTACTGTTGACAAGCAAATAGCCTTCAAAGCCATGAAGAAACTAAAGATTTTGGAAAAATCAGATGAGGAAGAAAGTGAAGATGAAGCCACAACTTACTTTACTAGAAAATTAAAGAAGGGTACTGAAAGGTACAAGAACAAATTCTCATTCAAATGCTTCAATTGTGGTAATGTTTGACACTTTGCTGTAAAGTGTCCAAAGAAGAGTAAGATTGACAGTGATGATGAAGATGATAGCAAACACAAGTCTAAGCCAAAGAAAAATTATAACTTCAAAAAGAACAAGTCTAACAGAAAAAACTTTATTTTCAAGAGGAGCAATGAGACTTCAGATGATGACTCAGATGATGTCTCAGAAGATGATCCCAGTGAGGCCTTGTTCATGGTTTTCATTGAAGATCATGAAGAGAACAAAGATGAAGAATTTATTTCAAAAAATCATGAAGAATGTAAAGTTATGGAGTCAATCTCAAGTTGTGATGAAGAAAGTGTAAATGAAAATTCTAGTTCAAGCTGTGATGGAGAAGGTGAGGTAAACTTTGAGGAAGAATTTATTGCAGCCATGAATGAACTCAAGAAGGAAAGAAAGAATAATAAGTTTGCCTCACAAGAAACCAAAAACAAAAATAGGTGATTCAAGAACTGAGAGCTCTAGATGAAGAGTCCAAGAAAGTTATTGAAAATCTCAAGACTCAACTTAAATAGGCATCTATAGACTATTCCATGATAATGAATGAGAATGCAAGTTTGAAAGCTCAACTTGAAGAACAATATTCTGTGGTTGATCGATTTGAAGAATTTAAGAGTGAGTTTATATTTCTAAAGACAAAAGTGGCTGAGTATGAAAAGAGAGAGCCTGAGACAACAAAAATTAGCTCAATATTAGGAACCAAGTAACTCTACTCCAATACATCCTATTAGCAGCAAGCTTGATGGCATCATTAATGCTCAAAGACCTTTCCACATCAAGTTTGGTCTTGGTTTTAATAAAGGAGAGACATCAAAGAATACTAACTCAAAAGGAAAAGCTCCCATATCTTTTGTGAAGGAAAATAGAAAGGGTAAAGACCCTATGGCTTATGATCAAGGAGGAAACAAAGTCCCTCACCCTAAAACTAACCATACATGGCCAAGATAAAATGCATGCAAGGTAGGAGAGTGGAGCATGACAACTTCTATGGAGAAAATTATCCCAATGCACCACAGAGACAGATGAGGTACATGGCACCTTCAAGGCCAAGACCTCATTTTCAAACAACTTTGGACACAAAATTGCCACCTATAAATTCAACATGAAAAATGTCAAATTTGATAGTAGAAATCAATTTGCTTCCCTTGAAGAGAATTTTATTGAGTGTTATAAATGTCACAACTTTGGGCATGTAGCAAGAAACTGTAGGACCATCTTTTCCCCTATGCCACCTCCACAGCGACAACATGACAGAATAAGAAGAAAGGTTCCAAAACAGAAATATGTTAAAAAATCACAGTCACAGAAGAGAGTTTGGGTTCAGAGGGATAGAATAGAAAGGAACAACTCTTTGGTCGTGCAGACAATTTTTAAGGCACAAAACAGTTCTATACCATGGATTTTTGATAGTGGGTGTTCAAGTCACATGACTGGAGACAGTAAGAGAGTTCAAAAGCTTTAACACTATAAAGGAGGCTTAGTCAAGTTTGGTAACAATAATGGGGCAAAGACTATTGGAAAGAAAAGCATTAATTTCAACAATGGAAAGGTAAAATCCCATGATATTCTCTATGTTTCAGGCTTGAAACATAACCTATTAAGTGTTAGTCAGCTGTGTGATAGGGGTCACAAAGTGATTTTCAGTGATCAAGGATGTAAGATCAGAAGGACTGACAATGGGAAACTGATGACATCAAGAAAGAGGACTTATGGAAATCTCTATAATTTGTCTGAAGATTTTGAAGAAAACTGCATAATGAGCCAAGAAGAGGAAACATGGCTATGGCATAGAAGATTAGGGCACATTGGCTTTGAAAACCTGACAAAAATTTCCAACAAGAATGTTGTGAGAGACATTCCCTCTTTGAAGAAGTCCTCCAATGGTATATGTGCATCTTGTCAGAAGTGGAAGCAGACAAGAACATCATTCAAACCAAAGGAGTACCATACTACTCAACCACTGGAGATAGTTCACATAGATCTATGTGGGTCAGTAAGGACACAGAGCATTATAGGGCAGAAATACTTCATTCTATTTATAGTTGACTACTCTAGAATGACTTGGGTGATGTTTTTAAAACATAAATCAGAGGCTCTGGCTAGGTTCAAGGTCTTCAAAACTCAAGTTGAAAATGAGACAGAGAAGAAAATTAAGTGTTTGAGATCTGACAAGGGAGGAGAATACCAAAGTATTATTCTGAGAATGGCATCAAGAGACAAACTTCAGCTCCTAGAACACTATAGTAAAATGGTGTTGCAGAGAGAAAAAATAGAACTGTTCAAGAGATGGTCAGGACTATGTTGATAGAAAATGACATGAGAAACAAATTCTGGAGAGAAGTAGTACATACAATAATATATGTTCAGAATAGGTGTATGTTAAGGCCACATGAAGACAAAAACTCTCTATGAATTATGGTTTGGTAAGAAGGCCACAGCAAAGCACTTCAAGGTATTTGGTAGTAGGTGCTATATCAAAAACACCAACCATGATTTAAGAAAGTTTGATGACAAGGTTGATGAAGGAATATTTCTTGGCTACTCTACCTCCAGCAAAGTTTACAAATATTACAACAAGAGACTTAGCAAAATTATTGAAAGTACAGATGTGAGAGTTGATGAGCACAAGAATTCTCTTACAGGGTCAAACAGTGAGCTTCCTATCTTTGAAGACTTGGACAATGAGCAGAATGACAATGAAATAGAAAAAAGAGTAGGATGTGACAAATGTGCCAAGACAAAGAGCTGTGGTTGAGATAGATGAAAGAAAAGAACAGTCAGATTGTAAGACAAACAGGCAGAATGAAAGTAGCTCAAGCAGAGTAAGAAAGAATCATCATTAAAAATTAATTCTTGGTTATCCCTCAGTTGGAATGCAAACAATGAAGGTGAGAAAAACAAAATAGATGTTCTCTCTTTTGTCTCACATTGAACCCAAAATAATTGCAGAGGCATGTGAGGCATGTGAAGACGCTAGTTGGCTCAAGACAATTAATAAGGAGTTGGACCGGATATAGAAAAATAAAACTTGGGAGTTAGTGCTAAGGCCTACAGATAAGAATGTCATAGGCACTAAATGGGTCTACTGAAACAAACTCAATAAAGATGGCAAAGTTGTAAGAAACAAGGCCAGATTGATTTGTAAAGGATATGCTCAGGTTGAGGGCATTGACTTTGAAGAAATATTTGCTTTTGTTGCTAGGTTGGAAGCAAATAGGATGTTTCTTACATTTGCTGTACACAAGAACTTCAAGATTTACCAAATGGATGTTAAGTCAGTCTTCTTGAATGGTGACTTAAAATATGAGGTGTATATAGAGCAACCAGAAGGATTCTAACTAAGTGAGGACCCTACACTTGTTTGTTGACTGAAGAAAGCATTATATGGGATGAAGCAAGCACCAAGAGCATGGTATTTAAGGCTGGACACTTATCTCTATCAGTTGGGTTTCAAAAAAGGACTTGTAGATAGCAACTTCTATGTGAAATCTGTTGATGGTAGCCAGACTATTGTGGTAGTATATGTAGATGATATTATTTTTGCATGCCACAAGGATGAGTTATGTCAGGATTTTGCTCAGAGGATGCATGATGAGTTTGAGATGTCCATGATTGGTAAACTTTTCTATTTTTTGGATTTGTAGAATAGTCAATTGAAAGATGGCTTCTTCTTATCTCAGACCAAGTATGTTAAAGAGATGTTGAAAAAGCTCACAATGGATGGATTGCACACCAGTGAGCACACCTACGATAACTAGTTGCAAGTTGAGCAAAGAAGATGACTCTCCACCAGTTGACCACACTTTGTATAGGTCAATGATTGAGAGTTTGCACTACTTGACTGCTACAAAGTCAGATATTCTATAGTCTATGTGCATGGTAGCTAGATTTCAAGCTGGCCCAAAGGAGACACATGTGGTATCTATGTAGAGGATCTTCAAATACTTGAAGGGGACAATGGAGTATGGTCTATGGTATGCAAAGAGCAAGGATCTGATATTGTCATCTTACTCAGATGCAGATTGGGCAGGTTGTATTGATGATAGGAAGAGCACTAGTAGAGGTGCCTTTTATCTTAGTAGAAATTTAATGGCTTGGCAAAGTAAAAAACAAGAGTCAGTCTCATTGTCTATAGTAGAGGTAGAATATAATTGCAACCACTTCATGTTGCACACAGGTTTTGTATGATGTAAGCCGACTTCGGCTTATGGAAAAATAACGGATTGGGAGAGTGTAAGATATGACAAAATGGGTCAAAAAGGATTGTCGTGAGGTGCGAAAATGAATTTTAGAATTTTTCAAAGGTAAAAAGAAAAAATTAATGGAAATGAAGGTGGGGTGACTTACTTCTCTTCTAGGATGTAAATCAACTCCAAATGTGGCCTACAACTCTTCAAGGAAGTAGGTGAAGAAAAAATTTCAACTCTTCTAGGATGGAATGAAACTTCTTCAAGGTTTCAAGGGATAGAAAAGCTCCAACTCTTCAAGGTTGAAGTAAAACTCTTCTAGGTTTCAAGATGAACTCTTCAAGGTTCAATGGAGAAGATAAACTTCAATCCAAATTTCATTCACCAAATCATCTTCTTCTATTACATGAGAATAAACCACTATTTATAGGTCTAACAAACCTTAAATAACTCAAAATAATCTCAACCATCCTTTATAATCCTAAGGTTGAGATTGTACATAGAGAAAATAAAAAAAAATATAAATGATTTAAAAATTTTCAATATATAGAAACTTGTCCCAATGTGTTGATTCTTGTTCCAAGGCATTGAAACTTGTCCCAATGTGCATTGATGCAAGCTCCAAAGTTTTTATATAAGTTCCAATATCTTGATGCAAGCTCCAATGTAGAGAATACTCTAGAATCATTAAATAAAAAATGCCACCTCACTCTCTACTAGAGACTTGAAAGATCACCAAAAAGGGACTGGTTTCAAGGTGGCTAGGGCTAGATTCTTTGGTTCTTTTATAGCATGGTTCATACCTTGGTCTTAGGCCAAATGATTTTGGGTCAAATGTGTCACACCCCAATTCTGCACCATTCAGAACGGTGTGATGAACGGCTAATAAACCAACGGTTCAACCAGGATCTCTAATAGGCTGTGTCCATTAAAAATAAAAACCATACACATCCACAACCATAATCAGAATAAATACACAATAGCGAAAGTCTTATAGTAAATGAACCGAGAAATCTAACTGTGATAATCATAATAAAATATCAAGTTATTGTTGTATCAACTGAGACATAAATAAATAAGGTATCAACTACATTCCTTTAATAATTCAAATGAAAACCTAATCGAATACGCATGAGTTGCACTCGCATGAAGAGTCATGCGTATCCAATAAGTCTTCGGCTTCCATTGCAGCAACACGCGCATACACCGGAGCACTCATGTAATCTTCGACCGTAGTACATGCATCATCAACTAAAAATATTCGACGTCGAGAGGGTGAGCACACATCATGGCTCAGTGAGCAAACAAAATAATGCAACAAATATATGCATGCATTCAATTCATATCTTTGGTCTGGTAAATAAGTTTGCAATGTGCTATAGAAAGGATAGATGGCCAAAGGTTACGTTTATTGACGTCGCACCTCTATACACGAGTGTGTGAATCCGCCCAAAGGTAACGTTTATTGTCGTCCCACATGCACCCACCATGGACAATGTACACACAAAGGTTATGTTTATTGCTGTACCAGTTGCCCATACCAACACGTAAGCCCCTGCTGGCGAGGGCTCGTAAACTGGGCTCGCAACTAACCAATCCTAATGCCAATCAGTGTATCCAAGGTCTCACCCCAATATCCCTCAATATGTCCATAGAGATAGGGCTAAGGCCCCTCGGCAGAGTCAGAGACTACACGGTCCGAGACCACCTACCCTCATACACTATGACGTAATAGTTCTGCTAAGGTAATGGCGATACGACGATGTCAGTGGATAAGACTTGAGTTAGAGATAGAGCTAGAGTGCTGAGGCCCGGCCTATGACACCCCCCTGATACTCGCTCGCATCAAGCACACCAACCACACACATACATTCACATGCCTATTCCTATCATCATCATCATCATCATGTTATAAATAATAATTTAAATATGCATAAATAGTAACAATAAAAATATTGGATGACATGTTGAATGCACATAACAAGCATACACGTATAGAATCAATCATGGCATTGGACTCAAGAATAAAACAGTTTATTATTAACCAATTAGTGTAGGTCTTGTTCCCTCACCTTTGCTTGATCGTAGATCCTCTTTCAAGCTTTAAGAATCAACTAAATATCAATATTATATCACTAGAAGACCTAATCAAGTCGATAGAATTTAATTAGAATTAATTTTGATTTTTTAAAAGCATGTTGTTAACTGGGGGTCAATGCCAGAGTCGGAGGTTCCATCGACCCTGGGTGCTACCACCCAGATTCTGGACTTTCTGAACACTGGGGGTCGATTGTTAGGGTCTGGTAAGGTCGATTGGCCATCGACCCCCCGTGTTACCCCCCGTGGGTTTAGTCGAATTTTCATCCTACAGTCCATTCCTTCGTGTTTGGGTCCTATGGCTTGCTTCCATAATCCATTACATACATGTTCTATGGCTTAGAACCATAGTTTATTCATCTACATGATTTTTATGATCTCCCCCATGGTTTTCCATGAAAACCTAACCATGGATGGATGATTTGGGTTTCTCCTAGATCATTCCCTCTTCACTATCTACTCTAAGGTCTGTAGAACTACATGGAGATAGTATCCATACCTGAGAATTAGACTTGTTTCTCTGAAGCCTTCTCTTTGATCTTCTTCTCCACTTTCCTTCTCTTCTCTTTCTCTTCTCCTTCTCTTCTCTTTCTTTCAATCCAATTAAGATTCTAAAAGGAGTGAAAGAGGCTTAGGGATGTCCTATTTATAGAGTAGAAACTCCCAAAATAAGCCCCATTGAGATTAGGAAGGAATCCCATTGAAATTTGGAAAGTTCCTAATTTACGGTTTCTGTCGGCAGACTGGGGGTCGATGAGGGGTCGGAGATCCAGTCGACCCCTGGTTCTAAAATGTCTGACCCCCAGTTAAAAAATCAGGGTCTGACTTTTATACTTGGGGGGGGGGGTCCGACCCTGCCTTGCTGGGTATGCGACCCTCCCCCTTATTTTAATGTTTTTGGGTCAGTTTAATACTTGGGATCGCGATCTCCCTCACGTACTTGATCCATTTGGCTCAACCATAATGGGTAGACCTGGTTCAAGGTGGTAAGACCGGATTAGTTTGATACGGGTCTTACAAAATGGGCTTGGTGGGCTTAGGCCTTGATGTAATAATATAATTGTTGAACATTGATGCAATTGGGCTGCATCATTTGTAGATGAAGCAGATGTCGAAGGATTTAGGCATTGAGTCAGACAAGGCTATTTCAATGTTCTGTGATAACACTAGTGCTATAAATATCTCCAAGAACCCAATGATGCACTCCAGAACGAAGCATATAGCGATTCGATAATATTTCCTAAGAGAGAAGGTGACAAAAGTAAAAGTTCAGTTGGAATTTTTTCCCACAACATAGCAGACAGCAGACATCTTCACAAAACCACTTCCCAGGGAGCAGTTTGTGTATTTGAGATAGAAATTGATAGTGATTATCCTCCCCAAGCATTGAGGAGTTTGGTGTAAGGGGGAGCAGTGTATTGTTGATATTATTGGTTTTTAATCCATATGTTAAACTCAGGGGGAGTCATTTGATGTTTTTCTGTATTGATGTGGTGTTGAGTTGATGTTTTTATAACACCCATAGGATTGGAAAGATAAGATGGGCACTCCTATGTGGCAAATCCCTTTGTACTTGTTGTCAAAGGGGGAGAGAGATCTCATGACTGGATTAATGCGGATTGAATTGCCAACAATTCCAAAAGGGGAAATTGATTAATGCGGATTGGTAAAATAGGCAAAGTGGGCCAAGTTTGATGAAAGAGACTATCTATGGGCCCCACCAGTGATGTGACAATGTCTCAGGTGATGTGGTAGTGTTTATGGTCTTGTGGCCTCTTTAGAAGAGAGAGAATGAGGAGAAAAAAAGAGGAGAGAAAAGATGATGTAGTGAGACCCATAGTAGGACCCTCAATGAGGTGGCTTGCCACCATGACAGCCAGCCCCGCAGCCAAGCCAGCAGGGCCATGCCACATGCCGCAGCCAAGGGCAGCAGCAACAGCTAGCCCCACAGCCTCGGCTAGCAGAGCAAGCCAAGCATGGCCAACAGCAGCACCAGGGGGGTATGTCGCATGCCATGGCCTCCAGCAGTAGCAAGCTGCAAGGCAACAAGGCTTGTTGGCCCACTACTGCATGCGTGCACATGGCTTGCCTACACAAGCTCACCACATGTTCGATGTAATTCCTTGTATGAGAATGTGTTTTGGCCTAGTGAGAAGCACCTCTTGGCCAAAACTCATCTCAGGTTCTGTTTGATGAAAAATTGTGGTTACAGAGGCTATCATAGATTTGTTTGGGGGGCAATTTCATCAAGGTAAAGAGGAGAAGATGCAAGATCTATGGCCTAGACGAAGCCACGCAGCTAAAATTCCTATCGGACGGCTTAAAAAAAGGCGGTATCTAGTGTATAGCGGAGATCGCGTTATGATTCTCCAGCGAAGCTTCCTATTGGCCAGACGCAACTTAAATTTGTGGTCTGCCTCACATGTAAATGGCGCCTCAATCCAGTGCTTCACGTGTATCATGCGTCGGTGGAGCGGATCCCCATCTGACTGCTGCTAGTGACTCCGATTGCACCTGACGTGATTTGACCAAATCCGACAGTAGATATTGGATCCCACTTTTTCAATTTAGATCCAACTATTGCTACTCCAGATTCCCTGATCCGCCAATGCAAACCAGACACCGCGCTTGCGTGTCAGCGGCCGCACGGCTTCGGTGCTTCGCGGGTACATAATGAGGTCTGAAAGATGCCGTTTGATTTATTTTTATTGGCCAAAAGTCTTTTAGTGATATCTCGGCCATCTGATATCCAAATCGGATGGTTCAAGTTGCTCTGAGCTTGGTTTTCAATTTCCTAACTATTGGGAATGAAGGGAAGGTTTGGAGTTGAGCTAAAAAATTGAAAAGAGGGAAAAATAGGAAAAAGAGACTGTTTTAGGGTTTTTAAGGTCTAAATGTCTAACCAACCTCTCCATTTTTGATTTATGGTGTTTTAAATGCTAATGAGAGGTTGGTAGAATCTTTATTGCTCATCAATGGTGGTTTTGGGGTTGTGAGAGAGAGAATGATGCTTGTTTGTAAGGAGATGCTTCGAATCGAGTTCTGATAATGGTGGATATTGTTAAAGCTTATTGAGACCAGTGTAGAGCTCTAAAGATACTGTCAGCTACTTGGAAACATTGGTTGTGAGACTTTCTTAACTCCCATGTGGTTTATTGATTCAATGCTATATGTATGCTAGAGTAAGTAGAAATCTTTGAATGCCTATCTAGTTTGGGAGTCCATTGTATGCTAGCTTAGGTGGTAAATGTTAAATACCTAGCTAATTTGAGTTTCATTGTAGGACATTGCTACAAGCCCCAAATCTATTATTTTGTATTGTGTTCTATGGGTGCTGGACATTGGCAATCATAGCCTGAACCCTGGCATTATTATGCCCTCTCAGTTTTATGCTGGGAAAACACAAGGTTAATATCCTTGTCCTAAGAGGGATTAAAAGTTGAGTATTGAGTAAATACAGAGCCCATTGAGCATTACTCATTGGACTAGCCATCACACACTGTGGTAATGAACCACGTAACCCTTCTATGTTGTAGAATATTTTATTTTTGTATCTTGTGAAGTGTGTGGAATGAACTGCATGATGTGTGTACAAATCTGGTAGACCTGGCCACTGAGTGGTAGCAAAGTAGATTTACGTACGCTTGTGTGTCTGCATCAGTTGTGTTCTTCACCAGCTCTAGGCAGTAGTGAAATAGCAGGGTCAAGTTGGAAAAAGTTTTTACACTGATTCACCCCCCCTCCTCTCTCAGTGTCATCCAAAGTCCATTACTTTCTAGGCAATCTGGTAAGCTTTTGGAGTTTTCCACTAGTGACAGATCTTGTGGCTACGATGATTTTGAATCTTAATGGTTTATTTAAAAGGATTTTTGAAATCAGTTTTTTTTAAAGAGCTTTGGAAAACGAACCACAAGAGAAGAGACCATTGTATGTGTCATTTGAGTAATTAAAAAGAAGAAGAAGAAAAAACACTCTTCAAGTGTTTATGAAAATGTTTCTTTGATTATAGGAGTTTGGTTGATGATTTAAAGGTAATATTTGTGACACTCTAGCGATCAGAAACCTTCTTTGTTCTCTCAATATCTTTCCAATATGAAACCTGCTTTGTTCGCTCATTCTCTTTCACTCTAATCATCTCTCCTTCCCTTATCAATATGAAAATTTTTTGTGGTAGATATCAATATGAAATTAAGGTGCTCTCTCTTCCATTTCTCGCATATCTTTCCAATAAGATGCTTTCTATGCTCTCACTCCCTCTAGTCACATGTCTCCTCCCCTGTTTTATTCCAATGCTATATGTGTCGCGAGAAGGGGAATTTTCTCCCGAGTTGTTCATAGTGGTAGTATGGAGGCCCATGGAATTGAACTCATGCATTTTGGCAAAGTGCCAAAGTGGCCACATTCATTATTTCTGTAAGTCGAGGAAAAATAGTTTAAAGTGCCCATATGCTCTGTACATGTTATGATACATGTTGTTTTTTGGTACATGTATAATATATCTTGTGTTATAGTGCATATTATTGTTGGGAATAATATCACATTGCTAAGAAAGTTGAACCTTCGGGATCATATATATAGAGAGTCCTTCTATTTATTAATTTGAACTTTTGAGTTGGAAATCTCAATATGTTATTAGAGCTCCAGATTCTCACTCACAGTCACCTCAAGAGGGACTACGGTCACCCGAAAAGAGGGAACATAGTCACCTAAAAATGCCATGTATTTGCCACATATACACCACCTAATGGTGGGGCTACATTTGAGGGGGAGTATTGGGAATAGTTGTAAAATCTTTATTAGATTTATTATGGGTAACATTAATATACTTAACTATTTTAACTTGTGGGATCCAATCAAAGAAGGATCGGATGATTATCCCATACCTATTATAAACCAAATCTATTCTTTATGGTTAGAATAGATTTGGTATGCACTTATTACAAATATGTGGCAGGGGTCCCTATAGCCTCTCTCTGTCTACGTGAAAACAAGAAAGGGACCCATAATCAAATGAGAGGAGGTTGTAAAAGATCCCTGTGGAAATCAAAAAAGAAAAGAAGAAAGGATCGAAAATCAATCTCCAACATAAATGTATGTCCCATTATTGTTATTATTTGCTTATTGCTCAATGTGTTTTATTATCTGTATGGGATGGATTTAATTGAATATTTATATTAGGATTTAAAATTCCTACAGTGGTATCAGAACTTTCCCATATAGAATTAAAATCATTGATTTAAGAATCAGAATAATGCTATGATGTTTGAATACATTAAAGCTTTAAAAACATTCTGTTTTGGTTCCCAATTTTATTTTGGATCGAAAGGAAGAGTTATGACACAATCGATCTATTTTTCGATCATCAAAAATTAAAACAAATCACATCATACTGTAGATCTCAACGAGACCATGATGGCGATACAAAAATCGCTGCCACCGGCCACCAGACGCTCCGCCACGCGTCGACGAGGAAAGCGAGTGAGATCCACTCGTGGGTATTGTTAAAAAAAAAAAAAAAAAAAAAGGTGTGTTGACCCGATCATCACAGGGTCAACTCAGAAACCCTAACGAGTTTTGATACTAACCGAGTTGACTCGGGGCAGCCATTTGTCGCATGTGTGGACTAACACGTGCGGTAGGCCCGACCGGAAGGTTCGGCCAGCATACCCGTTGACCGACCCTAGGACCCGACTGTCTTGACCTATTGACTGACCTGAGAACCCGGTCAACTCGACCAGTTGACCCGCTCCAACAACTAGAAAAAAGATCCATCGACCTGCTTAAGCAAGTCGGGTTGAACCAGTGGTTTGACCATTGAACCAGCTCGATGGTTCATTCCCTGGATAAACCAGTGTTTCGGTCTGGAGGTATTTTAAAAAAAATGTAAAGGCCTATTTGGTTTGGTTCGGACCGAACCAAGTCAATCCTAGGTAAAACGACCTAGACCGAACTAACCCGGTCAAAATCGAACCGACCAATATTGTAAAGGCCTGTTTGGTTGTAGATTTTAGACCTGGGGAATTAATCCGCGTGTACGAGCTCATGGAAGGTCCATTTGGACTGTGATTTTTTGTAGTATACTCCATTTTGAATGCTCTTCAATCTAATATATAATGTGGTATATTTCAATGTATTGAAAAATATGTTATCATTAAAAAAATATCCATTGGAAACTCAGTTTATAGTTTTCTATTGATTTTTCTCCAATATATTGTGCCAAATTGATTGTTGAGCCAATGTGTATGTTTATATGAATATTTGGACTTGTAAAATTATATTTTAAAACATTCATAGTTAAATTAATATCTAACATGAGTTGGAGGTTGAAATTTGTTTATATCATGGTGGAATTTGATGTGACCACCAAAGTGGCAACCTTGTTTTATTATGATGTATTTAAATTTAAATGTTCTGTGTTTGTAAATGCTTCAGATGGAAAATGTTCACCCAAAGGTGACATTATCCAAGTTTCTTAAAAAATAGGGTTTGTAGATGTTGTGTAAGGATTTTGTGGGACCACCAAAGTGGCACACTTGGTTCTATGATAATATGCTCAAATCTAATATTTGTACGTTTACAAGCTACATAAAAGAGGTATAGTGCTCATCCATAGATGATATTGTCAAAATTCTCATTTTATGGTTGCAGCAAAGAACGAGATTGTCCACCACCCAAAGATGGCATTGTCAGGATTAAAATGTTACATGCACTTGAAAAATAAAAATGTTTAGCTTAGGGGTTTCATTCATCCAAAGGTGATGAAATTTTCTGAAGCCATCATTCCTTAACAGTTTTGTCTGGATGTCTAAGAGGACCAGTGCATGCTTGTCCCAAAGGATGAACGTGTAGTGCGGTTGACTCTTTGGAAAAGAAATTACTTATTAAGGATGTTCAGCTAAGGGTTTTTTTTTTCATTCACCCAAAGGTGATGAAATTTTCTGAAGCCATCATTCCTTGGCTGTTTGCCCGAATTTTTGACAGGACCAGTGCATCCTTGTCCCAAAAGATAAGTATGTAGTTCGATTAACTCTTGAAAAATTGTAATATTGTTTGGCGATTTTTGCCTGGATTTTTGAGAAAATCAGTGCATCCTTGTCCCAAAGGATAAGCATGTAGTTCGGTTGACTTTTGAAAAAAGAAATAATTACTTATTTATTACGTTTTGATAGCTTAATTGCATGTATGAGTCATGGATCTATCACTATATGTATAGCATTGTAAATGAACTCATCTAGTAATTACTATCTCAAAATTTCAATCCCTGGTATTACTCTTGCTTCACTTCCTATTTTGTCTATGTCAAATTATAGAAAAATGGTATAAGGCAGTATAGTGATGAAAGATACTGTCAAGGAATACATAAAGGAGGTTTAAACAAAATTTTAAGTGACTAATAAAGGATTGAAGAGTCAACTTCTGATTGAAACAAAATTTAATGGAAGTGGTAATATTATAAAACACATTCTGGAACTAACTATAATAAAGGAGAAATTGAAAACATGTCTAGGATTGTTTGACCTAAATGTGCTCTAGATCATGTAAAGCAATGTTCTAATAAGGAACATTGAAAAAGATTATTCAAGGCGAAATCTAAAAAATATTAGAAATTTCTAAAAGGGACGAAGAGATGTTTTATTGCCTAAGCCCATTTGTACCATTTTTAATAGTAATGGAGTGTGAGGAATCACAAGTTGGAGCTATCAACTAATACTGTGAAATTCAAAGAAAAGAAATGAAAATGAACATTTGTAGAAAGATTATAAAACTAGACAGGCTTAAATGGAAAAGAATAAGGACTATGAAAATTCTAAGTGAGAAACTACCAGATATTGGATACTTAAAATACTAGTCATAATTCAAACTCATAGGGCATTTAGTTCACTTTAGGTAGTTTAATTACTTTTGGAAGTAGACTATGTATCTTTAACTCTCATCATTGATATAGACATTTAAGACCTGTATCTAAGGAAAATTTATAAGAGGACTGTAAATAATGATATTCCAAAACCCCTAAGTTTTGATGACATGTATGTATATATTAAAGGAAAAGTAAAATGAAAACTATTCGCAACAAGAGATTGTTGGACTTGGTGGAAAATATTCAATATAGGGGTGAAAATTTTTTTTATCAAATGATTAAAGTGTTAGATAAGAAAAGTGAGATAAGTGTTCAAGTGAAACATGTCATATTGATCTATACCCTGACACTTTTGTCTAAATATTTACTGGAGCTAAGGCTTATAGCTTTGGAATCTTGCTTGAATAGCAAAAGAAGTGATAAATAGATATGATCAAGAGTATGAGAGTGGAAACATGCTTTCATAACCCTTATGAAAGAATGGTTGGTTTAAGGACATTGAACTGTTATTTTCTGGAATGTCGAATATGCTCCAAAGGATTTTGATTTTATTGTCTCAACTCAATAAATAGAATAGTAGAAACCAGTCATGCTAGATCCATTGATGATACTGGTGGATTGGCATAGCCAAGAAATTTAGAGTTTGATGAGACCCCATGGAAATAACTATAGAGAAACCAGTTGGGATAACAGAAATGTTATCGAAGAATAATTAAATAATTTTAGAGCCAGAGGAAGTAATGAAAAAATTTATTAGACTCATAAATCTGTCATTTCATCAAATCATATATTATACTTCATAATGGAAGGTTTTTGCATTGGACAAGAGGAAAATCCCAATAGTTTTCAACAAGCTATCAGTAGTTATATTGCCCTCGAGTGATTGATGTCCATAAAAGATGTGTTGCTGTCTCTAGGTAACAGTAAAGTTTAAGATCTTGTGCATTTGTTAAAGACAATATACTCGTAGTCTTAAACTGAGTATACAAGGTTGTGTGATTCAAGTGGGAGAATTTGATCACTACAAAATGAAACTTGTAGCAAAGATGAATCACACAAGAAGGCATTAAACTAAATTTCTTGGTTTTTTTATGCTATCTGATTTGGAACTATATCAGATAAACATAAAATAATTTTTGCTCAACGAGATGATTCAACCAGAAGGTTTGAGTTAATAGATAAAGATAAAATGATCTTCATTTGATTTTGTTGAGAATGCAAAGATCCAAGCATATATCCCAAGATCAGTGGGAGCATATTTGTTTTTCTGGTCTTGTATGATGATGACATACTGTTTGTCAGTAGTAACATAGCGTTACTTGTAGAGACCAAGCATTTTTGTCAGAGAATTTTATGATGAAAAATATGGGTGAGAGTTTATTCATTCTCGGTATGGAGATCAGACTTGACAGAAATCATAGACTACTGAGACTGTCTGAGAGGGCTTCATTGATGGTGTACCCAAGAGATGTAGTGCCCTAGGAATAATATTGAAAGGAGATCTATGTCAGACAATATGTGTCTATGGTTGGAAATCTGATTTATGCACAGTTTTGTAGATGTCATCACCTTTGTAGTGAGCATGCTCGGACGGTTTCAGTCAGATGCAGGGATTGCTCACTGAACAGAGACAAAGAAGGTTCTGTGTTATTTGCAAAAGATGAAAGATTACATGCATATGTATGGCAGTGTTGATAACCTAGTGGTGGTTGGATGTTCTAATGTGGATTTTAGTGGATGTACTGATGATAGAAAGTCCACACCAAGGTATATTTGTGATGGTTAGAGGAACTATTTCGTGGAGGAATGCAAAACCAACCTATTCTGACTTTTTCTATTATATAGTTAGAGTTCCTGGTACCATTCCAGGCCACAAAGCAAGTGATTTAGCTAATGGACTTCATTCCGAGGTTAAATGTTATGAGTATTA
Source organism: Protea cynaroides (assembly GCA_028583415.1). Classification (NCBI taxonomy): domain Eukaryota; kingdom Viridiplantae; phylum Streptophyta; class Magnoliopsida; order Proteales; family Proteaceae; genus Protea; species Protea cynaroides. Next base: position 87,370,304 of record CM053275.1, read on the forward strand.
TCTCCAAACCGTTGTTACTGTATTGTGACAATAAGTTAGTTGTATTCTTGTTAAAGAACAACAAGAAATGAGGTGCTTCTAAATATATAAAGATCGAGTATCTAGTGGTAAAGGAAAAAGGTCAATAAGAATCACATTTCTGAGGAGCACATTTCGACAAACAATATGATAGCGGATTCTTGGTTAAAAGCTTTACCAGTGGGAGTCTTAAAGGGTCATATTTTATTATGGATGTCGTCGAGTCTTTTGATGTGCTTGTATAGACTTTTTATATTTTACTGATACTTTATTGTATTTACTCTTTTTCCTGTGTACCTTACAAGTACGATTATTTTATACCATGATTTTTATTTCATGATTGAGCATATACACTCTTGCTAATCTGGTATATATATATATATATATATATATATAAATTTACCTATCCTACATGTCATAATAACTAGACAGTATTAAGCCAAAATTACACCAGGCAGTATTAAGCTAAGACTTAAAAGACGGTATTAAGTCAAGACACAAAAGACAGTATTAAACCATGACTCAAAAGGCAGTATTAAGCCAAGACACAAAAGGCAGTATTAAGTCAAGACTCAAAAATCGGTATTAAACCAAGACACAAAAGACAGTATTAAGCCAGGACTCAAAAAGTGGTATTAAGCCAAGACACAAAAGATAGTATTAAGCCAGAACTCAAAAGACAGTATTAAGTCAGGACCCAAAAATGGTATTAAGCTAAAACTCAAAAGATGGTATTAAGCCAAGAGGCGGTGAGCCAGGATCAAATGTCATCAAGGAGACTTTTGTCTGTAATAACAAAAAATTGTATGCCGTATGATTAAGACGTATCTTCTGCTGTTGTTCAATATTAGTCTACTTGTTGGAATAATAAATGTTTGGGATAATCGGTTTTAATTATTAGTTTATATGGTCATACTAGTTAATAATAGTCTTGTAAAATAATGTAACCCAGGTGGGAGATTGTAAAATATTTATTAGATTTATTATGGTTAATATTAATATACTTGACTATTTTAACTTGTGAGATCCAATCAAAGAGGGATTGGATGATTATCCCATACCTATTATAAACCAAATCTATTCTATTATGGGATTAGAATAGATTTGGTATGCACTTATTATAAATATGTGGCAGGGTTCCTATAGCCTCTCTCTATCTATGTGAAAACAAGAAAGGGACCCATAATCAAAGGATAGGAAGCTGTAGAAGATCTCTGTGGGAATCAAGAAAGAAAAGAAGAAATGATCGAAAATCAATCTCCAACGTAAAGGTATGTCCCTTTATTGTTATTATTTACTTATTGCTCTATGTGTTTTATTATCTTAATGGGATGGATTTAATTGAATAATTTTATTAGGATTTAAAAATCCTACAATAGCCCCACATTGCTAAGAGATTAGAACCTTGGGTCTTTATATATGGAGAGTCCCTGCGCTTACTAGTTTAAACTTTTGAATTGAAAATCTCGACAGCAATGATTGGATTTCATTGGGAGGTTGAGAAGTTCCTCTAGTATCTCTTCTTAATGTACTTTACATTGTTATATTTAACCTTGAATGGTACGATGATAGTGGCCATGACACTCCACTGCAACATCGCTATTATAATTTCAACGACATTCGATCTTGTTAGGAATTAACAACGCAAAAGAAGAACAATAGCGAAAAAAGAAAATGAAAGACAAACACAACACAACTATTTTACGTGGTTCACACAGAGTGTGTGTATGAGCTACGTTTACGACAAAACGATCAATCTGCGATTCCACTATTCCAATGAAGAAGTAACAATACTCTCTTAACGAGATTATAGTTTATAAAAAGGGAAAGCCTAATCCTAAGCCTAAACCTTGAAAGTACAAGATTGCCCCAGTAAAATAATGACAAAGTGAGCTGAACTTCTTGACTTTAGATAATATCAAATTTCACACGTAATGATTCTATTCCATATCAAACAGTTTTTCTGGACTTGTAATTCCAAAACCACTAGGTTACACCTATGTTTTACTAATCTAAAGCACAAAAAATGATAAAAGATTTTAAAAAATTAATTTCTTTGCTTCTTATTGTTTTGTCGATGTAGTTCTTGTAGATGACATTTGTGTCCGCTTTTGTTGAAATTATACTATTTAATTGGCCTTGAAATACTCTTGCATTCTTTATTTATTTTTTATTTTTTTGCCTCTGTTTCTTTACTAAACGAAAGAACTATACGTCATTAAACTTGTGAATCTACGATGAGAGCCATTGAGTTAGAACATGGTTACCATTTGACCTCATTTTAAATAAACCAGGAAAGAAGCTTTTTATTCGAGGTACATACTTAAATTCTCCTTAGTCAGTTCACTAGAAATAATTTATCCTTTTTTTTTTATTTTTATACATAGTGTTACATATAATTTCAAGTTTAGAATTAGATGGTTGAAATAAATATATTTGATTTTTTCCAGACACTTTCTTTGAGAAAGGGTTTCTTATCCGATTGTGAGGCTCTTGCACCAGTGCATGGATCAATGAGAGTACACACATAGACATGCAACTAGAGGCTGGGGTGGTCATTTCACCCCTCCTGTATGTCTAGCTTTCTTTTTCCTGTCTTTGATTCAAACTGACAGATACTGACTCTAAAGAATGTAGAATCTCTTTCATTCCTGGCTGAGTCAACTAGACTTCTGACAACAGACAGATCTCTTTCCTCTATCCTCAAGCCAGTGGAGGCTTGCTTCGCATAGGCTACCCAAGCTTGGTCCGGACATTTACTCATTCATGGGATGAAAGACCAGCTTCTTCAACAAGAGCAGAGGCAGCTATAGCACCGAAACCTTTTAGCTTAACCCAAAAGGGAAGAGTCCACTATAGCAAGAAAAGCTTATCCCGACTATATACCTCTACTTTCAGTCGAGTCACTTCCTCCCTCTCCTTTCAGGAGAGTCACTTCGTTCCTTTCGTTGCAGAGCTACTTTCATCCTCATTTCCTTCAAGTGGAACTCCACATTCAACAAGTCGGGAATCAATGACTTTTTCAACACCCAAAGGTAGACGCACAAGCCTAAGGGAGAGTTCCGCTTGACTTGAAAGACCGGGGACAACCCGAACAAGAATTTTTTTTTTGTGTATAAATAATTAACTAAGCCAAGATCAATCATGACCAACCCGAAAATGACACAATGATGAAACACCCAATAATGTAATTTCACAACATGATCCAACCTCCACCCCCTCCATCGACTCTTCCTATCCCCAGAAGTCCTAAAATCCGATGACTTCCATGTACCATTTCAGCACATACCGCATTGAAATTGGATACTAAGCACGAAAATGAAGGCACCTTATTGAGAGTAGTTTAGGGTTTAGGGTTTATTGGCGGGACCCCTATCTCCTCCATTGAAGGACGGATGCTTAAGGAAAGAGGTGTAAGGAAGCCGAAGGATGGTGTGACATAGAGAGGGAGCAATCGTAGAGTTTGACTTTGAAGAGGGTATCCTCGTGCTTCGACCAATTAAAGAAACTAGTTACTAGACCGTTGGTAAAGTCCGAAGTCCAAAAATTGCCTTATACACTTGAGAGTATATCGATTTAATATTTCAAACTTTTAAAATAGAAACTTAACAAGAACTTCAAGATGGGGTCGAAAGCGAACAATCTTCCATGTTACGAGCACTACACAAGAGTCAATCGCAGCATTATAATTCTCCTCCACTACTTTCCCATTTGCCTCGTTTTTTAAGATTGTAAGTTTCGTAGAATTTAATAAAGAGGCATGTTTCATTGATTTTATTTATTTATTTATTATTTTATGATTTAAAAAAAGGGTAAAAAAACAGCTAAAAATAAATATCTTAAATACATTCATGGAGGATTCAAAATAACCGTACGGAAATTAGGCAAAATTGAATGGATCAAAATTGGAAATAATTTAATGGATCATATGCTAAAATTTAAATCAAAACAATTGACGTCCGGACTGTTTTGAAAGTCCCTAAACCCGTCTTTCTTCGTGGCCTAAAGACTGAATAATTTCGACGTATTTTGGGAAGATCGTGTTCACCATCTCCATTTAGAAATACAATTTCAAATCTTTGACCCGTCTTTCTTCTTGTTTCACAGGTCAACATTTATATATATATAGAGAGGCTAATGAAGCCAGTTCCACCCTAAACCCATCCTTGCCTAAACAGATTCCCTGCTTTAAGTAGAGTTTAAGATCATTTATTATTATTCTATATTTTAGTTTTCAGCATATGAGATGCATTAAATAATATACATCCCCTCTAGCATGAGGCTTATTTTTTTCAAAACCGCAACTAGAGGTACAAGTTTGACCCTATCAACTCAAACCTATCTTAAACTAGAATAAGACCTAGACTTACCTTGACCTTGAAGACGGGTTCAGAGTGGGAATTTCTGACCATGCTGGACCAAGGTTGAGGCCTTGAGTTGAACCCGGCCCTATCTTGTTCTTCTTCCTCCTCCTCCTGCTCCTCCTCTTCCTCCTCCTGTTTTTCCTTTTTCCTCCTTCTGCTCTTTCTTCTTCTTGCTTTTTTTCTTTCTTCTTTCTTTTTCTACTTCTCCTGGGCCTAGCCCAATCCCCTGCATCACCTTTCTCCCTCTCATGGTCAAGGTCAATTAGGATCAGCCGGACCCTGAAGGTGGGTTAGAGTTGGAGTTTTCAGCCCCTGAGTTAGGTCTGGCCTGATTCTGGGCTCAGGTAAGGGATTCAGGGTAAGGTTAGGGTTTTAAAAGTCCAGCCCAATCTGATCCTGTTGCAGCCGTACCCACAAACTCACTTTTCTAATGGGCTTATCTTAGATACAACAAGCCTGCTTCTCTAAAGGCAAATTCCAAGTGTTATATGGTATTATCAACATTTCCAGGCCAGCTTGAGCCTGACCCCTTTAAGATATTGTATGCTGGGCTTAGACTTCCTCTGGCATGCCAGAGCCCAGTCCTCTTAAATTGGCAAATCAGCTAGATCCACTCAAATACTTATTGGTTAGGCCCAACCATACCAACACCATACTCGATTAATTATCGGAGCAGTCAAGGGTCCCGTTCCGTATTCTTTTGCTGCCCGGAAAGCCTGTTTCTCAATTCCGGTCGTCTGTAGTACTGATATCCCATATTAGGGACGGCCAAGACAATCATCCGGCATACCACACAACTAAGATGATCAAAGATTGATGCTTATACAAACATTTTGGGTTGCACATCTTACTTTCATCTATTAGAGGGGGCAGATTTAATATTACAAACCATTCCCTCTTTGCCCGTCTAACAACAGAAGAAGCCATGGTCATATACGTGCACAAAACCTTTTGCGTTTTACATTTAAGATGTGAATCTAGTCAATTCGTCAAACCTAACAAGGTTTAGGCAATATAGACGTTCTCTTGACAATAATTATTTTTTAATGGGTCCAAACAAAACATTTCATTCCCAAATAATTTAAGGATTAAAAAAAATTGGGGTGGTTGTTAAACCAGTTTAATTAATAAGGTGGATTGCGTAATTATTAAAATGTAAACTCTAATTAAATATAAATTTGGGTTATATATAGAAATGCAAGCAAAAGACTGACTTGTCTATACCCATGGTCAGATTGCATCTTCAAGATGCGCAAGCTACAAATTTCTTTGGCTATATAATATACCAATCATAATTTAATATATGTATGTGTATATGATCCTAAAATCCAAACATCAGTTGGGCTAATCAAATGAAGTAATAACGTCATCCATTTGTTTTAGGAACAATTGTTTATTGAATTAGTTGTAATCAAGGTTTTAGTATCTAGCCAAAATTTATACTGATCGAGTATGGACCCAATGGCTGATTAACATGTGGTCGATACTGATTAAAAATAATAAAAAGAATATAATTACTATCAAATCAAGATCAGTCGAAACCGATACAAATCAGCCAATCTGATACCAACTATTAAAATGATGGTTGTAATTTGTTATGTATGAGTCTTGAATGCCTGTAATGTTTTGAAAATTGATCTGCTTCAACAAAATTTGGTGGTGATTCAAATGGGAAATGTTTTAAGGTATGTAATGGTAGCATAGGGTTTGGGCTGATATAAAGTTCAAACAGAGGTCTGGTCTGTGATGGTATGGTTCAACCCAATTTGGAGGAGAGATATAATATACTTCTTTTCGTGTCTGTTTGGTAACACTCTGACTCCTGCTCCCTAACTCTTGCTCTAGAGTCATTTTTAAGCTCTCATTTTTTCCCAGATCTTATTGAGAGCAGGAGCCTGTTTGGTAATGTTGCTCTGAAATCAATTCCAAAACTCATTGAGTGCAAGAGGTTGTTTTGTAAAAATGAATCTGGAATGGATTGCACATCTGTGGTGGTGGTGGTGGGTGGTGATGGTGGTGGTGGGTCGTGGGTGGTGGTGGAGGCGGCGGCGATGGTGGTGGTGGCGGTGGTGGTGGGTAGTGGGTGGTGGATGGTGGGGGTGGTGGCGGTAGTGGGCTATGACTTCCAATTTTGGACTCTTTCTTTTGGCTCTGGCTCTGGAAAAGCAAGTATTTTTTATTTTCAAATTTTGGCTTTGAGAGTCATTTTTTGAATCGATTGACTCCATAGGAGTTGGAATCAACATGGTGTTACCAAACACTTTCTGGCTCCCAAATTACTCCCTGGGAGTCTGAATCAAAAGCAGAATAGAGGCAGAGTGTTATCAAACAGCACTTCGTGTCTTGTTGCCCTAATAGTAGAGATGAGTTGGAAAGGGTTTTCAAACTAGGGTTTTAGACAGAGTTTGTTGTTTCACTTTTGGGTTTTCTTGAGAGATCTCCATTGTATTATTTCTTTATTACATAGTGAATCATCTTCATCTTCACCAATGGATATGATATAGCTTTGCTTGAATCATTTTTTGTTACATGATCTTTCTTGATGGTTATGTTAACATAATCCATTAAAAAAAAAATCGAGTTCTAAGTTTCTGACTTGTCTAGATCAAAATGAGCATTCTTGATCAAAAGCCCTTAATTAAGATGCAAAAGTTTCTGTGTGAATTGCGTGATGCAGAAGTTGCTTTCCATGAAACTATCTACATCTTGCAAGTTGGAAGTAATGAAGCTCCAATCCTCACAATGACCGGAATCCGCACTCCTGCAATTGGAATACAGCCAAGATAAGGTGTCACGGATCGAAGTGACGTACCGAGAATTGGGGAAGAAGATTATCAATGGTAAATATGACACTTTCATGATTAGTTTAATATTTTTTTTCTTGTAACAGGTGGAGTTACGAATTCGAGTTTTATAACTCAATACATTATACATCTACCTTTCCAAGAAAATCAATCACCCAAAATTGCTTCCCTACCATATCTGTTTCATTCCCACTTGTCGTCTTGTTGATAGTTGATACTGTTAAACTCCTAAACTCCTAACCTTCCTACCTGATATTTTACACATCATGAATACTGTCTATCAAAGTCCAAACAACAAATAGGTACCAATAAATATTCACATGGTCGGATGATTAGTCCTTTGTTTGTTAAAACGAATGTAGGGAGGTAGTTTTAAAGGTTTAGGGTTTAGGGTTTAGGTTTTAGGGTCTCCTCTTTTGTATTTTTTCCCTTCCCACCCCAATAGTGTAACTTGGAATAGGACCCATAAAAAAATAATAGGTATTGTTACGGTTTGAAATTGTCTCGTCGATCTACGATCTGGATAACCTGCAATGACTTAGACAAGAGAGTTGGACGATTAAGCCCCAGGTATACTCTGATGCCTAAGTCAGATTCCCAATGTAAATAATCAATAGATAGCCGGAAACTATCTCTAGTTTAAAGAGAGGGGAACGTAGAAAGAGTTTGAGTTTATGAGAGATAGAATGAATCCTCCTTTACCTTGGCGGGTCGTCCTCTATTTATAGGAGTAGGCAAGAAACATGGAGGAACCAAGACTGTGGGAAATAGATTGTCAATAGGACTGTCAAGTATCGTCCTGAGGGACGCCCAGGTTGTAGACTCCAAGTAGGAGTATGAGACAGTAGCCGAGGAAGCTAAGTCAGTCAATAACAAGAGTGACACATGTCACTATAAGAGTGGTCGTATGACCGCGATGGTCTGCATCATACTGTACTAGGAGAAGGACTCCTACGATGTAACCTAGTCGCCTTAGGACTCTGGACTCCTACCGAGAGACATAACCCAATAAGATTATACCTCCGATTACAAACCGTGTCCTAATAGAACTGTACCTCCACCCAAGAGGCGTATCCGGATAGAATTATGACTCCGAGCAGACAAGGCCAAATGCCACTCTATCATGCCTCGTCGGCCTAAGTGATTATGGGTACCACGTATAAGATTTCCATTGGATGATGTTTTTTCCCCCATAACAGGTACCAATAAAGGTGTTGGGAGAGGACCCGAATCTTCTGCTAGGCTAATGCATGGCGCTGCAGGATCCAGCAACAGGGAATGCATCCGGGTATACATCCAATGCGTTGGTAGATGGGCTGCCAGAACACAAATGTTTGGGTTTGAGTCTTGAGGACAGTCGCTTTGCATCAATAAACCTAATCTTAGGATTGACTCCAAACATTGATGGACCTTGAATGACACTGAGAGGGGGGGGGGTGAATCAGTGTGAATACTTTTTCCCTGATATTTCTTTGCTGCCCAGTGCTTATGATGAACCGTACGCCCACACACAATCGTATGCAAATCTACCTCGCAACCACTCAGTGGCCAGGTCTACCGGATTTGCACACCCATCCTGCAATTCATTCCACGTACTTCACAAAGTACATAATTAAAATAAACCACAACACAGAAGGATTACGTGGTTCACCACCACAGTGAGTGATGGCTAATCCACGGAGTAATGCCCAATGAGCTTCGTATTTACTCAATACTCAATTTTTAATCCTTTACAGGACAAGGATGCTCACCCTAAATTTTCCCAGCATAAAACTGAGAGGGCGTAACAACGCCAGAATTCAGGCATAAAGTCAGTGTCCAGCACCCACTGAACACACCACAACTAAAACAATTTTTGAGGCTTATAATGATGCCCTACAATTAAATCCCAATCTAGCAAGGCATTCAATATTTTTTTTTTTCTTTGCCTAATGCTAGCATACAATAGATTCACATACAACGTAGGCATTCAACATTATCAACCTACTTTAACATACAATGCATTAATTCAATAAAAAGTAAAGGAGTTGAGAAAATCTCACAACTAATTTTTTCTGACAACTGACGACATTCCTCTTCTTCTGATAATCAGTTTATCCCTTGTCATATGCAACCAAGCTCCACCAGCCTTCAAAAACACATCAGTGTATCGACATCAGCATGAACAGAGATGATGAATGATTGTCTTCAATTTTCAGAGCCAGAAAAAAACCAAAAACCATGAAGTTCTTCTCTTTTTCTTCAAAAACCCCTTTTCAGATCTGTTTTGCACGGCCAGCAGTTTCTCAAACCATTCTCAATTGATAGAGAATGAAAAACCTAACTCGGAGCAATTTGGATCGTCGGATTTGGCCACCGGATGACCAAGTTATGAAGAAAACAAGTTCGGCCACTGAAAAAATTCTAAATGGAATCTTTAAACTCCATTTGGTGCGCCTGCGACGCACCGTAGCCGCGCCCGCCGTCTGGTTGTCGCGGTTTGATTGGCTGCGCAGGGAATCTGCATCCTCATCCGTTAGATCAAAGGTTAAAAGGCGGGATCTGTTGTGGTTCGTCAGATCCGCATAATTAACGTCACTAACGATCGGACGGGAATGGTAGCCTTGGATCCGGATCCATCGCGCCCTGCACCGTAGGCGCGTTACACAAAATCATTTCCCGCTTCCATGAGATGCGGTCCATTTTTATCTTGCTTCGGCGAATCACAAGCGGCGATAGAATCTTCGCCCGGCGTCGGATATACATTAGCCCGCCTTCACCAGAACCGCCGATTTGGAATCTCGAAGGCATGGCTCCATCTTGACTGTTGATAAGGTATTTTAACTTTTACGAACTACCCAAAATGCCCCTGAAAGAGTTTTTAATGGCCTCTGGAACCAATTTTTATTAAGAAAATCTCTACAGGAAGATTTCTTCCCGAGAGGTGCTTCTCTCTAAAGAGAGAAGCTTTCTCTCTCTAAACATTTTCTCAAATAGATAGGGGATGTGCACGGCATGCGAGAGGGAATAGGACAGCGCGCGCGGGCCTACTGCCTTGCGGGCCTGCTGCGCTGCTGGCCAGCTTGTGGTGCCATGCGGCTGGCCTGCTGGCTGGCTACCTTGGTGCTCGGCCAGGCTGGCTGCCTTGGTGCTTGGCCAGGCTGGCTGCCTTGGTGGCATGCCACCTTGGAGGGTCCCACTTTCTCTCTCCTCTTTCTCTCTCTTCTAATTCTCTCTTCTCTTTCATGCTTCATGCTTCATAGGCTCCGTAACAAAGCCGCAATGCTGTTTTCACTACCATATCGCTTTGTAGGGTCCGAGACACTCTCTCTCATCAAACTTGACCAAGTTAGCCCAATTTGCCAACAATTACAATATGAAGGCCGACAAACATATATACCCTTCCAGGGAACTTTGTATAGGTGAGACCAGTACTGTGTAATGACATTTTTTTAACTATTAAATAATGCTGGGATGACTGTGGGATTTGGAGCAAGTTAATTAACCATTTTAAGGATTGGGTCTTTCTACTTGATATCGGCCTGAGTCAAGGTCCTCTTGACATCGATTCTCTTTTGCACACACTAATTGGATTATCACGAAAATCACAATATGCAATAGATTGTTTTGGTATTTGAAATGAAAATAATGAAGGAGTTTTAAAAAATCTGAGAGACATGAACACGGATGTCAACAAAGGTACCAATAAGAATCTCTCTTTTAAAAGTAGATACCTTTTTTTTTATCATAAAGAATGATGGACCCAAACCATGAATATTTCCATGAGACCAAAGGGTTTGACAACCCAAATGGTTCCACGAGAATGGGATTAGGGCAATAAGGTGGTTAATAAAAGAGGTTGCATGTCTTTGTCTATGTCTCTAAAGGATATTGTAAAGCATAGAATGCAATGATCCCCTATAGCTGTCGTCCTGTAGCTTTTCAGGCAAGGATGGGAAACCCCATCTCAATTAGATGCTTGTTACTGGAAAACCCTCAACATCACGATGGTCATGATCATGGTTCAAGGTATCGATATCAGTATCGATATTGGTATTGATATCAAAATCATTAATATCGATTTTGAAGCTAACGGAAACTGAATCCTAATCCGAACCTGTCTTAATATTATTTTAATAAAGATATACGCACATGCCAATTTCCCATTGAATTTAAAACCATGGTCATGATGAGAAGAGTATTACTAGGCTAATCGGCTACCTAAAAATTAATTTTTATTTTCCAAACGCAACAGTAATGCCTTTTGAGGCATTATTATTGGATTCTTGATGCTCTATGAAAATTCCTAGCAAATACATATGGAATATATCTTCTCACTAGTATATTCTTGTAGAATGTCTTCCGAAAAAAAAAAAAAAAATATATATATATATATATATATATATATATATATAACAAGAGTGACACATATCACTATAAGAGTGGTCGTATGACCACGATGGTCTGCATCATACTGTACTAGGAGAAGGACTTCTACGATGTAACCTAGTCGCCTTAGGACTCTGGACTCCTACCGAGAGACATAACCCAATAAGATTATACCTTCGATTACAAACCGTGTCCTAATAGAACTGTACGTCCACCCAGGAGGCGTATCCGGATAGAATTATGACTCCGAGCAGACAAGGCCAAACGCCACTCTATCATGCTTAGTCGGCCTAGGTGATTATGGGTTCCACGTGTAAGATTTTCATTGGATGATGTTTTTCCCCCATAACAGGTACCAATAAAGGTGTTGGGAGAGGACCCGAATCTTCTGCTAGGCTAATGCATGGCGGTGTAGGATCCAGCAGCAGGGAATGCATCCGGGTATACATCCAATGCGTTGGTAGATTGGCTGCCAGAACACAAATGTTTGGGTTTGAGTCTTGAGGACAGTCGCTTTGCATCAATAGACCTAATCTTAGGATTGACTCCAAACATTGATGGACCTTGAATGACACCGAGAGGGGGTGAATCAGGTGTGAATACTTTTTCCACGATATTTCTTTCTTTGCCCGGTGCTTATGATGAACCGGTCGCCCCACACACAATCGTATGCAAATCTACCTGCAACCACTTCGGTGGCAGGTCTACCGGATTTGCACACCCATCCCCGCAATTCATTCCACGTACTTCACAAAGTACATAATTAAAATAAACCACAACACAGAAGGATTACGTGGTTCACCACCACAGTGAGTGATGGCTAATCCACGGAGTAATGCCCAATGAGCTTCGTATTTACTCAATACTCAATTTTTAATCCTTTACAGGACAAGGATGCTCACCCTAAATTTTCCCAAAGATAAACCGAAGGGCGTAACAACGCCGAGTTCGAGCATAAAGTCGGTGTCCGACCCACTGAACACACCACAACTAAAACAATTTTTGGGGCTTATAATGATGCCCTACAATTAAATCCCAATCTAGCAAGGCATTCAATATTTTCTTCTTTTTTTTCTTTGCCTAATGCTAGCATACAATAGATTCACATACAACGTAGGCATTCAACATTATCAACCTACTTTAACATACAATGCATTAATTCAATAAAAAGTAAAGGAGTTGAGAAAATCTCACAACCAATTTTTTCTGACAACTGACGACATTCCTCTTCTTCTGATAATCAGTTTATCCCTTGTCATATGCAACCAAGCTCCACCAGCCTTCAAAAACACATCAGTGTATCGACATCAGCATGAACAGAGATGATGAATGATTGTCTTCAATTTTCAGAGCCAGAAAAAAACCAAAAACCATGAAGTTCTTCTCTTTTTCTTCAAAAACCCCTTTTCAGATCTGTTTTGCACGGCCAGCAGTTTCTCAAACCATTCTCAATTGATAGAGAATGAAAAACCTAACTCGGAGCAATTTGGATCGTCGGATTTGGCCACCGGATGACCAAGTTATGAAGAAAACAAGTTCGGCCACTGAAAAAATTCTAAATGGAATCTTTAAACTCCGTTTGGTGCGCCTGCGACGCACCGTAGCCGCGCCTGCCGTCTGGTTGTCGCGGTTTGATTGGCTGCGCAGGGAATCTGCATCCTCATCCGTTAGATCAAAGGTTAAAAGGCGGGATCTGTTGTGGTTCGTCAAATCCGCATAATTAACGTCACTAACGATCGGACAGAATGGTAGCCTTCGGATCTGGATCCATCGCGCCGCTGCACCGTAGGCGCGTTACACAAAATCATTTCCCCGCTTCCATGAGATGCGGTCCATTTTTTTATCTTGCTTCTGGCGAATCACAAGCCGCGCGATAGAATCTTCGCACAGCGTCAGCGATATACATTAGCCCGCCTTCACCAGAACCGCCGATTTGGAATCTCGAAGGCATGGCTCCATCTTGACTGTTGAAAAGGTATTTTGACTTTTACGAACTACCCAAAATGCCCCTGAAAGAGTTTTTAATGGCCTCTGGAACCAATTTTTGTTAAGAAAAACTCTGCAGGAAGATTTCTTCCCGAGAGGTGCTTCTCTCTAAAGAGAGAAGCTTTCTCTCTCTAAACATTTTCTCAAATAGATAGGGGATGTGCGCGGCATGCGAGAGGGAATAGGACAGCGCGCGCGGGCCTCTCGCCTTGCGGGCTCTTTGGCTGCCTTGGTGCTTGGCCAGGCTGGCTGCCTTGGTGGCATGCCACCTTGGAGGGTCCCACTTTCTCTCTCCTCTTTCTCTCTCTTCTAATTCTCTCTTCTCTTTCATGCTTCATGCTTCATAGCACCTGTAACAAAGCTGCAATGCCTGTTTCACTACCATATTGCCTGTAGAGTCCGCAGACACTCTCTCTCATCAAACTTGACCAAGTTAGCCCAATTTGCCAACAATTACAATATGAAGGCCGACAAACATATATACCCTTCCAGGGAACTTTGTATAGGTGAGACCAGTACTGTGTAATGACATTTTTTTAACTATTAAATAATGCTGGGACGACTGTGGGATTTGGAGCAAGTTAATTAACCATTTTAAGGATTGGGTCTTTCTACTTGATATCGGCCTGAGTCAAGGTCCTCTTGACATCGATTCTCTTTTGCACACACTAATTGGATTATCACGAAAATCACAAAATACAATAGATTTGTTTTGGTATTTGAAATGAAAATAATGAAGGAGTTTTAAAAAATCTGAGAGACATGAACACGGATGTCAACAAAGGTACCAATAAGAATCTCTCTTTTAAAAGTAGATACCTTTTTTTTTATCATAAAGAATGATGGACCCAAACCATGAATATTTCCATGAGACCAAAGGGTTTGACAACCCAAATGGTTCCACGAGAATGGGATTAGGGCAATAAGGTGGTTAATAAAAGAGGTTGCATGTCTTTGTCTATGTCTCTAAAGGATATTGTAAAGCATAGAATGCAATGATCCCCTATAGCTGTCGTCCTGTAGCTTTTCAGGCAAGGATGGGAAACCCCATCTCAATTAGATGCTTGTTACTGGAAAACCCTCAACATCACGATGGTCATGATCATGGTTCAAGGTATCGATATCAGTATCGATATTGGTATTGATATCAAAATGGTTAATATCGATTTTGAAGCTAACGGAAACTGAATCCTAATCCGAACCTGTCTTAATACTATTTTAATAAAGATATACGCACATGCCAATTTTCCAATGAATTTAAAACCATGGTCATGATGAGAAGAGTATTACTAGGCTAATCGGCTACCTAAAAATTAATTTTTATTTTCCAAACGCCACAGTAATGCCTCAAAAGGCATTACTATTGGATTCTTGATGCTCTATGAAAATTCCTAGAAAATACATATGGAATATATCTTCTCACTAGTATATCCTTGTAGAATGTAAAAAAAAAAAAAAATATATATATATATATATATATATATATATATATATATATATATATATATATATATATATATATATATATATATATATATAACCTTTTGGATGCTAAGATGCTCTTCCCCACTCCCGTTCCTAACAAAAAAAAATTGTTGAAAACATACGTGGCTGTAATGAAAAAAAAATTCTTTTTTTTGTTGATTAAAGCTTAAAGATTCTCCCATGGCCACAAATTTATGTCAATACATAAAAGGATATTGATTGAACTAATATAAAATTCGATATGTGATTAATTAAATTATGTCGTTTTTTATTCAATGATCCAAGACACAATAATAATATTTTTCTCCAAAAAAAGAACACCAGTAAGTGTGGAAATTGTTTAAGGGAAAAATATTGAATTCTAAAGACCCAAAACATGATCATTTGATTAATTAGCTCCATTGTTTTGCTCTCTTTTTTTCTTAATTATTATTTATGCTTACGTTATTTATGAGACACCCTCGAGAACAGGATAAGCATGTAATTTTTATATCTAAAATTGTGACAAAAAAGAGGGGTCACAAGTTGTATATGAACCCACGATAGAGTACAAGTGCAAGTACCACTCACTAATATCAGCACTAAATATACACGCAAATCGCATGGATAAAGATGATAAAATATTCAAACATATGAGTTCACATATAATTCAATTGGACCGGTTCTTCATGTCTATATTCTACTCTTTACTTAATTCATTTCCACACACCATTTCAGATACTAGTGAGTACAGATAAGGGACAGTGTTCTTTGGTGGAGGTGATACTTTCTGTTTCTATTGTCTTGAAACTATAGGCTTTATTTTCATAATATTTAAATAAATAAGTATATAAATAAAAGGGTATACTTTCTTTTTTTTTTTGGTAAATAAAAAAAAAGGGTATACTCAGAGCATGAGTTACCTATCATTACAGGGTTGGGAGGGGCATATATGTAGGGCGCAACAGGGTCGGGTTGGATCGAACTTTTTAAACTCCAGTTCAATCCTGAATCCACTTAACTAAGCCTAGTCCAGCCTTGACACAGCACCTGAAAAATTTAACCCTTACCCGCCCTTGGATTGACCCTGATTAACCCTAACCGTGAGGATGGATAAGAGAGATGCAGGGCCTGGGTCAAGCCGATCGAGGAGTAGAAAAAGAAGAACGAACAAGAAAAAGAGGAAGAAAAAGATAGAGCCGGACCTGATTCAAGACCAGAAATTCCCAACCTTGACCTACCCTCAAGGCCAAGGTATCTCAACTCAGGCTCAGAGCAAGTTTAGGCCAATAGGGCCAAAGTGGCCAAAGTTACACCCCTATAAATTTATATATAGCCTTACCTCCTCTTTCGCAGAAAAACTATTTTTCAATTCTATCCTACAACAATTAGGTTGCAATGGAGCAACATAAGAATGCCTCAAATAAAATAAATGGCATTTTCTATGTAGTTCACCATTGATACATGAGAGGAAACAATGGAAGCAGTTATTATCACACTCTCAATCTCTGTCCTAAGTTTAAATAGCAGTCAAGTACCAACAACTAATAGCTATGTTCACTTGCTGGGAATTTTGTATTCTTCCTTGTCCTATCTTGTTACAGAGATGTAATCTAACTTCAAATATTTTCATGTCTTGAAGAAATGTTATTAGTTTATTGTCTTTAAATAATGATGTATATTAGTCAGAATACCAAGCAAAATTAGATTTCAGGTTTCTATGTGGGAAACAAAACTGTATTGATGTTCTTAGTTTCAGTAGCAAAAATAGATTGCAGGTTTCTGTGTGGGAAACAAAACTGTCTTGATGTTCTTAGTTTCAGTAGCAAAAATAGATTGCAGGTTTCTAAGTGGGAAACAAAACTGTCTTGATGTTCTTAGTTTCAGGGTTTTTTTTTTTTTTTTTTTTTATTTATTTGGGTTCAGAAATATATTTTTAATAAAGATTCCTAACTTAGGGCTTCTTTGTTCGGAAGTATTAATAAGTCTGTAAGGTATAGTATCAATGGTGATGCATGTATGTGAATAAATTATTATAAATGATATCACCATTAATGACTGGGCAGTAGAGACGTATGGAACAGTGCCAAGGCTTAAGGCCATTCAATTAATTATCACGTGCTACTTTTGCTTATTTTACTATCTGAACCAAAGCTTAGACTACTCAAATCTCTAGATTAGTAAAATTAAAATGTTAAATCAGAGTTTTAAAAGTCATAAACAGTGAACTAAAGACAAACCAGCAACCATATATCAAAAATAAATAAATAAATAGTTGTGTTAATGTGTAAATCCAATGGCCCTTAATTATCAAACCATGCAATCAGGTTTCTTATTATATATGCTTTTTTTTTTTTTTTAACATTAGGAGATCTAAGTTTTTCTTTTTATCAGTTTTTTAATACCATATATATATATATATATATATATATATATATATATATATATTTGCATGAAAATTTATTTCTGGTAAAATCTTTGTACTTTTAAGAAAATGGTGTATTTTACATTAAAATAAATAATAAAAAAAAAATCATTTTGTGTTTTTACAAGGAAACAAACAAAGTCTTAGGGGAAAAGTTTTCCACACCACTACCACCATCCCCCTAACAAATGGGTTTTATTATTGATTTCTCACTTACCCTAACCATGCATGTGAATCCTATATTTTAAGTAATTGGCATCGAATCAATTGGATGAACTGATTCATACCAAGTTTGGACTTAATCAACTCTTAATCTGATTTTATTTTAATATTATTATATACAATATCGATCATGTGTCCCAGACTCCCATTGAATTCATTGACCTATTCAAGACTTTGAACATGACCAATACAATCCCATATACTTAGATTTAAAAACATAATTAATAAAATTTTCTATAATTGATGCCGAACAATGTAGGCCTTTTCCTTTTCCAAGTCTCCCCTTCTTCTGTTTGACAAACCCCCTTCTTCTTCCGCGAATTCTGAAGGACCTCCACTTAATTACTGGACGGTGCTCTTCTCTATGAAAATTGAAAACGTCGCGGATCGCAATTATACACAGTCACAACTCACTCACACGGTCACACCACAAGGGCCACAAACACGCTCCACGTTCCACCAATGGCTGAAGAGGGGCTGATCGCGTCATAGGATTGTACGGATTCTGAACGGGACTGTTCAGTTTGGAGGCTTCGGGACCTCCCTGGGGTTAGGTGGAGATTGAAGTCATGATTCACCAATCACTACAAGACCCAAAATTGCTCTCACGCCATCTTTCACTATACATGCAATTTTATGGTCCATTAACATTTTTTTTTTTATTCTCATTTTTTCATGTTTAATATGATAATACACGTCTAAAACATGTTTAATACGTTTCAATATAAAAATATGATTTTATGAGAATATATGCAATAGTTCTTAAAAATACATTTAAATATTCGAAACGTGTATAATTCGTGTATTAAACATTACTTTACTAATTATAGGTGGGAATATCAATTTGATACCGAAATTTGTGTGTATAGTTTATGCCATTGCTAATGTATAATTTTTTATCTGGTACGATAATGGTTCAAGTTTTGATACTATATTCTTATTTAGCATGATACAATATTGTACCGGTATATAGATGGTATGTATTATTTCTATACCATATTTTATATTGATTTGTATATCGTATATCATCTAAAATTAATATTTTTAAGATGAGAAGTGTTCGAGTGAACATACCAAAATCTTCAAAATAAAAAAAAAAAAAAAATATATATATATATATATATATATATATATATATATATATATGACATTGAATTAGAACCATATTTTGTACCGAATTTAAAACTGAAGCTCTCATCGAATGAGTGTTTTCATACCATATAAAAACTAGATACCAATACTGTATATTGCAGTTGGTTTTCATCTGGAGCTTCCCAAGAT